>JBBDGP010001436.1:130000-1330000 GCA_037952835.1 Lithobates septentrionalis
CATGTGGATGTAAATTACATTGGCGGTAAATTACATAAAATTACAAAAAGTACATCATGTAGTCAAATAGGCCAATAGGCAACTATCTAAAACCAACCACAACCTAAACCTAATAACTAGCTTCTAGACAAATACCTAACGGCTAAAACCTATTACTACACCTGCCAAATGGTCTACCCAATTCCTAGTCCTTGATCTTAGTGCATCCCATAAACCCCAAGAGTGAGCCCCTACCAACATAGTGGAGGCGAAGGACACACTAGAGAAGTCACATCAGAATTCTCTAACTGATGTTAACAATGGCTCGAAAGCTTGGACGGGAACTGAAGGAATTATGCTACATTGTGTAGTTCAATTTCCTCGTTCAGACCTTTCGGGGCCAAAGTTCCTAGGGAAAATATCCAGAAGGCCTCTCTACTACACAGCATTTGATATTTTTTACCACTATCTAGGTCGCTCGGCATTGCTTCTATGCCGAACACTTTGAGGCCCTCTGTACTGCTACTGTGGGTTTCTTTGAAATGTTTCGGTATTGAGTAGTTATCCTTTTCTGTCAGGATACTACTCCTGTGCTCGTTCATTCTTATCCTCATAACTCTTGATGTCCGTCCAACATAGAGGAGGCCACAGGGGCACAGGAGACCATAGATGACATACGGGGTACCGCAGTTGATGAACTGCTTAATCTTGTGGACCCTACCGTCTGTTCCAAAGACTTCTTTCTTTCTGTGGCACATATGCACGCAGTTCCCACAGTTGCTGCTCCCACATCTGTAACTGCCCTTCTGGTCAAAAATTGTACTCCAGGTGCTGCTGAGTCCTCCATTTCTTTGTTTTCTTATCCTACTAGGGGCAATGATGCTCCTAAGGTCCTTCGGTCTCCTAAAGACCAAATTAGGATGCGAAGGAAGGCTTGTCTTTAAGATGGGATCTGATTCAAGGATTCTCCAATTCTTTTTGAGGATTTTTTGTATTATGGGGGCCTTGTTATTGTACCTAGTGCAAAACCGTACTTGTGGTTGTTCGTCCACATGTGGGTTTATCTTTTTTTCTTCTTCGCCAACACAAGTGTTGTCGTACAACACAAGGTACTTTTGGAATGCCTCCTCAATATGCTCCTCTTCATAGCCCTTTTCCTTGAACTTATTCTTAAGGATGAGGCTCTGTTCTTCATAATCTTGCTTCAGTGTGCAGGTTCGCCTAAGCCTGCAAAACTGGCCAAAGGGGACATTCCTAATCCATCTAGGGTGATGGTGACTCCGGGCGTGGAGATATGAATTCCCGGCGCTCGGTTTAAAGTGGGTTTTTGAGAAGATGGTCCCAGTGTCGTCCACCTGTAGCTCTAGGTCCAGGAAAACCAGGGACTTGTCATCCACCACATGGGTAAAGGAAATCCCATATGGGTTTCCTGCACAATGTGCAAGAAATCCTTTCAGCTCCTCATCGGTACCACTCCAGATGATAAGAATATCGTCTATGTACCGCGAGTACAACACCAGGTTCTTCCCATAGGGGTTATTGGCCCAAATGTGGTTGAGTTCCCAATAACCCATGAACAGGTTCGCATAGCTAGGGGCAAACCTTGCACCCATAGCTGTACCCCTTATCTGCCTATAGTGCCTGTCCAAGAAAGTGAAGTAATTGTGGGTCAAAGTGAACTCGATACATTCATAAATGAAACGAGCTTGCCTGGGATCAAATACGTGTGCTTCTGCTATATAATATTCGATAGCTCTAAGACCGAACTCATGCTGGATAGAGGTGTATAGAGATGTCACATCGAGTGATAGCCATCTATAGCCCTGCTCCCAAGTATAAGCACTAAGTACCTCTAGAGCATGGCCTGAGTCCTTGATGTATGATGGCAGGTTAACTACCAATCCCTGGAGAAAGTAATCGATATAATTGCCCAGATTGCTAGTCAGGCTGTCAATCCCTGCTATAATCGGTCTTCCTGGGGGCTTCTCCATATCTTTGTGTATCTTTGGGATATGGTAGAAGTGGGGGACCACTGGGTGCTTGGAATACAAAAAGTAGTACTCGTTTTTGGTCAGGACTTGATCTGATAATGCTTTATCCAGAAGCGCTTTTAATTCCATGTTATAGTTAACTGTGGGATCCCAAGTAAGTCTCTCATAGGTGTTGGTATCACCAATCAGTCTATATGCTTCCTCCAGATATTGATCTCTATCTTGAATCACCAGACCTCCACCTTTGTCTGCTTTTCTTATGACTATTTCAGAGTTCTTTTTCAAACTATCCAAAGGACCCTCCAAGCTAGCTCCGTGGTCTTTAGTATACTTCCGTTTCTTGTTTCCACAGATTCTCCTGAATTCCTCCATCACTACTTCATAGAACGTAGGTATAAAGTTCCCCTTGTTCCAGTGGGGATAGAAGCTGGATTTTGGTCTAAAATTAGTGTTGATAGTCCCACCCTCCAGGATTGAGGGAGGAAGGACTCCCACAGATTCTTGACCTCCTTCCAGGTACAGCTCCTCCAAAATCTCCAATACCTCCTTGTCAAGAGGTTCATCATGGGCAATGGGAATAGTCGTTTCTGGACCCTCATTTGTCGTTCCATTTAGTTCCTTCAACCTAAAATGGCGCTTCACAGTGAGATTCCGCACAAACTTGTTGAGATCGATAAAGAGCTCAAACAAGTTTGGAGAGCTCTCAGGAGCATAATTGAGCCCCCTTCTGAGTAATTCGAGCTCTGTATCAAGGAACTCACATCTGGACAAATTGAAAATTTTTATAGTTGAGTGGCTCTCTGATGTTTTTGATCTCTCTTTGGATTTCCGCCCTCCCCTACACCCTCTTCTCGTTGTTTTAATTGCCTCCTGGTGTTCGGGGTTGATAGAGGTCGAAATGCGATGCTTTTCTGCGCTGCGGGTTTTGTTCTTCCCGCAGCTCCTTGCACAAAAAAAGGAATCTCAACCTTGGATTTGGTTATATTAGTACTGATCTTTTCTATTCCCAATGCCTCATTGCATCTTGGTTTCAAAAGGGACTCCTGATGTTTCTCAAATTCATCTATCGTGGGCTGTATCGGTATCGCTAGATCGCTCCTCCCCTCTTGTGTTGTGATCTCCTTCTGCTGTAGCCAAATCTCGTCAGCAGCAAGGTCATGGCCAATGAGGTCTCCAGCCTTCTGATTGCCTTGCTTACTTTTCTCATTGTGATCACGGTTGTCAGATGAACCCCTCTGTTCTCGAAGGGGCGGAAAATCTTCATGCACGCTACATCTATAGGGGCCTGAATCCAACCAATCATTTTGTTTCTTATTCCCATTGTTCCTAACTCTCGTCCTATTGTTTCTACCCCAATGTTTGCTCTTATTTTTAGACTGGTTTCTGTTACGGTTTCTGTTTCTATTGTTCGTCCTACTACCAGCATTGGATGAAGTGCTGGCCTCAGGGCGGTCTCTTATCTCGGGGTCACTATCCTGTATATAGGTACAGGGTCCAGGCGTCTTGTCTTTCTTCCAATTAAACTCCCGCCCTGACACATAATCCTGCCTATCCCTCTCAAATTTCCCAGACTTCTTGACTATTAAATCTGCCTCGAATTTTGTAGTTTGTTCATTAATTCTCGTATCCCATGTGGAAAAAGATTCTATATCTAAAAATGCCTCTAGCTGTTCTTGAATATCAATAATCTCCGACTTTACAATTGCTAGATTCCTCTCCCTCTGTTTGATAATCATTCCTAGCCAGGATTTATTGAATGTCCGCATCTCCCTAATCCAATCTTGGCCAATATCTTCATCTAAAAAATCGCATACCTTTGTTAGCCTTAATCCTCTAGGAATTCTATTTACTTCTAAGTACTTTTGCAATAAGACAACATCCCACCATTGGGTCATTTCATTCTCCAGGAGATGCTTCAATTTATAAAATGTTGATATCATAATTTCCTCTCTGTTTGGTGCGACTTTAATAGTCTCAATAGCCTCTGGTCCTTCCGGTTGCTGTTCATAATTATGCCCACTGGAGACCACTAGGGGTGCCAATCGGTGCCCATAATGGATGGCAGTATGCTCATCATTGATGCCTGCCAGTGCCTCTTGATCAGTGCCGCATATACAGTTGTGCTCATAAGTTTACATACCCTGGTAGTATTTGATTTCTTGGCCATTTTTCAGAGAATATGAATGATGACACAAAAACATTTTTCACTCATGGTTAGTGTTTGGCTGAAGCTATTTATTAATCAATGGTGTTTACTCTTTTTAAATCATAATGACAACAAACTACCCAAATTACCCTGATCAAAAGCTTGCATACCCTGGTGTTTTTGGCCTGATAACATGCACACACGTTGACACAAAGGTAATCATCCTCACCTGTGATCTGTTTGCGTGTAATTAGTGTGTGTACAAAAGGTCAATGAGTTTGTGGACTCCTGACAGACCCTTGCATCTTTCATCCAGTGCTGCACTAACGTTTCTGGATTCTGAGTCATGGGGAAAGCAAAAGAATTGTCAAAGAATCTGCAGGAAAAGATAGTTGAACTGTATGAAACAGGAAAGGGCTATAAAAAGATATCCAAGGAATTGAGAATGCCAGTCAGCAATGTTCAAACTCTAATCAAGAAGTGGAAAATGAGGGGTTCTGTTGAAACCAAACCACGATCAGATAGACCAACTACAATTTCAGCCACAACGGCCAGGAAAATTGTTCGGGATGCAAAGAAAAACCCACAAATAACTTCAGGAGAAATACAGGACTCTCTGAAAACATGTGGTGTGGCTGTTTCAAGATGCACAATAAGGAGGCACTTGAGAGAGATGGGCTGCATGGTCGAGTCGCCAGAAGAAAGCCGTTACTACGCAAATGCCACAAAGTATCCCGCTTACAGTACGCCAAACAGCACAGAGACAAACCTCAAACCTTCTTGCACAAAGTCATTTGGAGTGATGAGACCAAAATTGAGCTTTCTCATTTGTTTGTTGACAGACACAGCGCTCCATTATTCAGAACAATAGGGTTATAGCGCACCCTTCAGGTGTACGACACTAGACAGAAAAAAGACTTGGCTACACCTATGGGCAGTCCTAGGTGATATACACTCCCCTCTCTACTACAGGCCTCTACGCCTCTCCTCTTAAGATTCTGCCGCGGCTTTTGCGCAGGATTGAGGCCAAAGGGATTCCAGTCATTCTAGTGGGCCCAGATGGTCTTGGTACGCCAACCTGGTGCGCTTGGTCGCTGACATCCCTTAGCGACTGCCTCTCAGGGAGGGTCTACTGTCCCAAGGGCCGATCTTCCATCCTGCTTCAGTCGCTGGTTTTTGAAGGCCTGGCTGTTACGAGCCAGGTGCTGAAGTTACAGCGCTGCTGAAGGCTAGGAAGCCTTCCTCTGGGAAGATTTAACACCGAACATGGATAGCATACATATCCTGGTGTGAGGCGTTTTTAATTTACCCTCGTTATTTCTCGGTGGCTCCGATTTTGACCTTCCTTCATGGGGGGGGGGGGGGTTGAGCAGAACTTGGCCTTGAGTACCATTAAAGGCCAGGTGTCTGCCTTGGCGGGTTTCTTTGGCGTCCCCTGGGCTTGTACTCTGGTGAGTACTCTTAATCAAGGGGTTCGACATCTGCCTCCACCGGTGCGGACGGTTCTACCGCCATGGGATCTGCTCTTGGTTTGTACGGTTCTACAGGCGCCTCCCATTGGAAATATTGGGGAGGTTCCTCTTCTTGCTTTGTCACAGAAGGTGGCTTTTTTGGTCGCTATCACCTCTACTCGCAGAGTGTCAGAAATGTAGGCGTTACCATGTCATACTTCTTACCTGGTGATCCACAAAGATGAAGTGGTTCTTCGCCCTTATCCATGGTTCCCTCCTCTGATTCCTTTTGACTAAGGACGTGGTATTGCCTTCCCTGTGTCCTAGGTCAAAATATCCTAAGGGATTTACCTTACATGCCCTGTTTGTGTTCGGGCGATTCGGGTGTATTTGGCAGTCACAGGGCCTTTTTGAGGATTAGACTCGCTGTTTGTGATCACGGACGGGTCAAATAAGGGGCTGTCTGCTTCTTCTGTGGCCTTTCTAGACGGATCAGACAGACGATGACTCTGATCTATTCCATCAGGGGTTGGGTTCCTCCTTTCCCTATTATGGCGCATTCTACTTGGCTGCTTGTTGCTTCTTGGGCCTTCCATCATCAGGCGTCAGCTGCGCTGGTTTGCAAGGCGGCCACTTGGTCGTCAGTGTACACTTTTACAAAATTCTACAACGTGGATGTGCTGGCATCTGAGGATGCTTATTTTGGCCGCAAGGTGTTGCAGGCTGCTGTTTAGAGGGTCTATTCCCTCTTGAAGGGGTATTGTTCAGGTTAGGCTCCAGTTTGTTTCTGTTTTGTGCGCCTGTTACCTGGT
Organism: Lithobates septentrionalis; assembly: GCA_037952835.1. Classification (NCBI taxonomy): domain Eukaryota; kingdom Metazoa; phylum Chordata; class Amphibia; order Anura; family Ranidae; genus Lithobates; species Lithobates septentrionalis. The sequence continues at coordinate 136,380 of JBBDGP010001436.1, forward strand.
TGGTTCTTGTGTTAGCCTTGGGATTTTTTCCTTGTCCCACCCCTCATGTTTGGCACTGCTTTGGGTCCCTATGGTTCTGAATAATGGAGTGCTGTGTTTGTCAATTAACTAATGAGAAAATAGGTTTTTTGACTTGCCGTAAAATCTGTTTCTATGAGTTCATTGACAGACACAGCACCCACTCCTCCAAGGAGTTTTCATGCATCTGACACTGCTTGTTACTAAACTGAAGGCCTATAGCAGAGAGGGGGGTGTATATCACATAGGACTGCCCATATTCGTAGCCAAGTCTTCCTTTTTTCTGCCTAGTGTCCTACTCCTGTAGGGGCGATATAACCCTGTGGTTCTGGATAATGGAGCGCTGTGTCTGTCAATAGACTTGGAGAAACTGATTTTACGGTAAGTCAAAAATCCTATTTTTTGGCCACAAATCTAAACACTACATTTTGAAGAGGAGTCATCAAGGCCTATGATGAAAGGTACACTATTCCTACTGTGAAACACGGTGGTGGGTCATTGATGATTTGGGGATGTGTGAGCTACAAAGGCACAGGAAATTTTGGTCAAAATTGATGGCAAAATGAATGCCGTACGTTATCAAAAATACTGGAGGAACATTTGCATTCATCAGCCAGGAAGCTGCGCATGGGACTTACTTGGACATTCCAACATGACAATGATCCAAAACACAAGGCCAAGTCGACCTGTCATTGGCTACAGCAGAATAAAGTGAAGGTTCTGGAGTGGTCATCTCAGTCTCCTGGTCTCAATATCATTGTGCCACTCTGGGGAGATCTCAAACGTGCAGTTCTTGCAAGACAGCCCAAGATTTTACAGGAACTGGAGAATTTTTGCCAAGAGGAATGGGCAGCTTTACTATCTGAGAAGATAAAGAGCCTCATCCACAAATACAACAAAAGACTCAATTGATATTATAGGGGGTGATACTCGGTATTAAGGGTATGGGGTATGTAAACTTTTTTGATCAGGGTCATTTGGGTAGTTTCTGTTGTCATTATGATTTTAAAAGAGTACACACAGTTGATTGATAATAAATGGCTTCAGCCAAACACTAACCACGAGTGAAAGAAAAGTTTTTGCGTTATTCATATTCTCTGAAAAATGGCCAAGAAATCATAACTTCTGCAAGGGTATGTAAACTTATGAGCACAACTGTAAAGCGCTTCATCAGTGCTAATCAGTGAAGGAGAAAAACAAAGTTAAAAGAAACAATAACATTTTTTGCGCTACAAAAAAAAAACAGTGGTGATCAATTACCACAAAAGAAAGCTCTATTTGTGGGTAAAGGATAAAAATTTTGTTTGGGTACAGTGTTGCATGACCACGCAATTGTCGTTTAAAATGCGACAGCGCTGAAAAATGGACTGGGCACGAAGGGGGTGAAAGCGCCCCGTATTGAAGTGGCTAATGTGGCTTCATATTAACCTTTTGTAGTATACTATAGTATTTGTATGGTGAGGCTTAGATGAGGAAAGAAGGAGCACAATGAACCAGTCAGGTTTGCGGCAATGCAAAGAGCCTGCTGAAAGGAAGAGAACAGTACCTTTACAACCCTACATGAATACATTTGTGCCATGTCACAATATACAGTAAAGGAACAGGTCCTGGAACATGTTGGCACGAGTGCTCAGTTATGTGTGAATGAACTATAACAATTTTCATTCATAAATGCAATGTAACAATTTTATTACATTTTGTCTTGTAACTTTTATGTGCAGATCGAAGGTTTGCCCTTTGATTTGCTCATATCCACTCCTTCATGTGTACAATGATTGATCGGCCACTAGCTAAAATACAAATATAAGTCTCTTTAGAACAAGTAAACGGGTAAGAGCTCAAATGATTAGTTTATAAACTTTATAGTTTTCATTTACCGACTGACCCTTTTGCCTCTAGCTTTTCTTCTCCAGGAAACCAGCTTATGACCTGACAAAACCAGCTAAATATATAGTTAGGTCTAGAGGTTGACCGATATATCGGCATCGGCCGATTGTGCTGATAAAAAAGGCCGATTATAACTTCAGCGCGACTTGCAAATGACTTCTGTGATAGAAGTCAATGCAAGTTGCCTGAAGTCTTCTGTGGAGCGACTTCTCTCCTCTCTGGGCAGCCTGCCAAGTCTGACAAAAGAAGCTAAAGAGATGCAATGTTTCTACTTATCAATGAACTGAACTCTGTGTGTAGGAGTTCTCAGTTTAACCATTTAAAGACTAAATCTTTTCTGACACTTGTTGCTTACAAGTAAAAATCCTGTATTTTCTGCTAGAAATTCACTTAGAACCCCCAAACATTATATAGTTTTTTTAGCAGAGACCCTAGGTAATAAAATAGCGGTTGTTGCAATATTTTATGTCACACGGTATTTGCGCAGCGGTCTTTCAAATGCAATTTAAAAAAAAAAAAAATACACTAATGAATTTAAAAAAAAAATAAGCAGTAAAGTTAACCCATTTTTTTTTCGTCCAAAAGTTTTGATTACCTGTTTTTGTGTATTTAATATTTAAGATAGTTTTTCTTTTTTTAATCTAAATTTATACATACAAGTGAACTGATTTGGAGGTTTGTTTTGTTTAATGTTTAAATGTAAAAAAATTTCTGTATCACTTACTACTTAAGGTTGCTTTCACACTGCAGCGGGCATGTGTTGACGGTAAAACACTGCTAGTTTTAGCGGCGCTTTACCGTCATTTTAGCGGCGCTATTTGGCTGCTAGCGGGACGCTTATAACCCAGCTAGCGGCCGAGGAAGGGGTTAAATGCACCCGGCTTCGGCAGCGGTGCGCATTCATTTCAATGGGCAGGGGTGGTGGAGCAGCGGTATACACCACTCTAAAGATGCTGCTTGCAGGACTTTTTTTTAACATCCTGCCAGCGCATCGCCTCAGTGTGAAAGCACTGGGGCTTTCACACTGAGACTGCAGGGGAGCCATTTTGCAGGCACTTTACAGGCGCTATTTTTAGCCCAAAAGCGTCTGAAAAACGCCCTGTGTGGAAGGGGTCTAACTGTTAGATTTTATGAAATGAAGGGGAAAAAGAAGAAAAAAAAATCTGCCTAACATATTGGCCCAAAAAAATCAGCCTCATATATTGGCCATCGGCCGCCGCGATTTCTAAATATCGGCATCGGCCAGAGAAAAACCCATATCGGTCGACCTCTAGTTAGGTCCATATATATTTGGACACAGCCACAATTTTCATACTTTTGGCTCTGTATGCCACCAGAATAAAATTTAAAAGGAAACGATCCAAATGAATTTGAACTGCAGACTTTCAGCTTTAATTCAAGAGGTTGAACATGTCAAGTACACATTTTAGGAACTGCAACCATTTTTATACACTGTCTCCCAATTTTCAGGGGCTCAAATGTAATTGGACAAAAGAATATAATCATAAATAAAATGTTAATTTTTAATATTTTGTTGATAATCCTTTTACTGGCAATGACTGCCTGAAGTCTGGAACCCATGGACATTACAAAAGACTGGGTTTCCTCCTTTCTGATGCTTTGCCAGGCTCTAACTGCAGCTGTCTTCAGCTGTTCTTTATTTGTGGGTCTTTCTGCCTTTAGTTTTGCCTTCAGCAAGTGAAATGCATGCTCAATTGAGTTGAGATCAGGTGATTGATTTGGCCATTGCAGAATATTCCACTTCTTTTCCTTCAAAAGCTCCTGGGTTGCTTTTGCAGTGTGTTTTGCATCATTGTCCATCTGTACTGTGAAGTGCCCTGTAATGAACTTTTGCTGCATTTGGCTGAATCTGGGCTGACAGTATATCTCTAAACACTGCAAAATTCATCCGGCCGCTTCTGTCACATCATCAAAAAAAAAAAAAAAAAACCCAGTGTCACTGGAAGCCATGCATGCCCATGCCATCACACTGCAAGCTCCACCATGTTTTACAGATGACGTTGTGTGCTTTAGAGAATGAGCTGTTCCAAGCCACACTTTTTTTTTTGTCTTCCAGTCATTTTGGTACAGATTAATCTTAGTTTCATCCGTCCAAAGAATGCTTTTTCAGAAATGGTCTGGCTTTTTAATTTTTTTTTTGACAAAGTCTAATCTGGCTTTTCAATTCTTCAGGCTTATGAATGGTTTGTACCTTGTGGTGAACCCTCTGTATTTGCTCTCGTGAAGTCTTCTCTTGATTGTAGACTTTGACAATGATGGGCTCACCTCCTGCAGCGTGTCCTTCACTTGTCTGGATGTTGTGAATGGGTTTTTCTTTACCATAGAGAGGACCATGTGATCATCCACCACTGTTGTCTTCCATGGACATCCAGGCCTTTTTATGTTGCTGAGCTCACCAGTGTGTTCTTCTTTCTTCAGAATGTACCAAACTGTTGACTTGGCCACTCCTAATGTTGCTGCTATCTCTCTGATGGATTTGTTTCATTTCTGAAGCCTTACAATGGCCTGTTTTCACTTGCATGGACAGCTTCTTTTGAACGCATGATGTAGGTTCACAGCAATAGATCCCAAATGCAAATACCACACTTAGAATCAACTCCAGACCTTTTACCTGCTTATTTAATGAAGAAATAAGAGTAGCCAACACCTGGCCATGAAATAGCTTTTGATTCAATTGTCCCAATTACTTTTGGTCCCTTGAAATAGGGAATGGCTATTCTTAAGAGCTGTAATTCCTAAACCCATCATTTGATTTGGATGTACATACCCTCAAATTAAACCTGAGTGTGCACTTTCAGCCCATATCCATTATATAACTATAGCTTGAATATGTTTAACCTAACTGTAGTAACTTGGCCACTTGCACATTGGCCTGTTAGCTACCATCAGCAACACCTAGCCATATGCAGGGTGCTTTTTTTTTAAATCAAGTCGATTTTAAATAACTATTTAAATCACTAGTAAAAAGGCTTGATTTAAATCGACTCGATTTTAAATCTTATATATTTTTTTGAATTCTTTATTTAGATAAGGCATACGGTGGTACAGAGCTCTCAACAATATTGTATATACTGTAGTTCACCTCCATGGGTCAGACCACATGTACAGACATTGTAATACAGCAGGCAATATAAACATATACACGCAAACTAGACAGCGGGCTTCGGGGTCGAGAAGATATCTGTATCCTGCATAATTTAACGGTTTACACCAATTTATTCAAGATGAAAGGGGAGGTGAATATGACCCTAGGGTCAAACAGTGAAGAAAAGCCAGAGAAAGAAGGTATAAAGAAGAGAGGGGAGGGGAGAAGGAGGGTAAAAAAAAGGGTGAAAAAGGGGGGGGGGGGACCACCTTCCTCCAGTCCCTCCTCATCAATGTCCGGAGGGTCATCACAGGTGTCTCCACTCCCAACAGCTCTGCATGCTCCTCATCAGCTCTGCATGCTCCTCTCTGAATAAACAAACTCGTGCCAATAGAACCATTTCTAGAGAAGCATATCTCTAAGGCCCCTATCCGTACCACCAGGTTCTCCATTTTGTTAATATCGGCTACTTTTTCCGGTGGCTGTGTCCGCTACCAAAACAAGGGGATACAACTTTTGGCTGCTGTGATCAGGAGAGGTAGGATGGATTCCTATAGATCTTGAATTTCATGATGGTGTAAGAGGAAGAACGCGGGGGTCTAAGGCAGCTCCCGATCCGTAAACTTCTGGACAATGCGGTGTACCTCTGTCCAATAGGGGAGCAGGAGACGACAGGACCAGAAGACATGGATGCGAGAACCTGGTTCCTCCCCGCATCTCCAGCATAAATCAGAACTCTGAGGGAACATCTGATGGATCCTCACTGGTGTATAGTACCACCGAGTCAGCACCTTAAACCCTGTCTCCTGGTGGTTAGCACACACAGAGGTTTTACGTGTCTCTCCACATGCCGCTCAGTGAATTGAAGTCCCAAATCTTGCTCCCACTTGGAGATATAGGGGGGTATGAACCCCTTGGGGGGCGATATGAGCAATTGAACGACACTGTATGGCGCATGGGGGACTCTTCCATGCATAGTTGCTCGAAGGTAGTCAGGATCCTTCCGAAGGGCGCTGGGGGGGGGGGGGGGAGAGGCTGTGATCTTATGAAGTCAGCTAGCTGGAGGGGAGTTTTTCCCAAAAGGACAGACCCACCAAGGAAGGGTGATCCATGATGTTTCTCCTGGACATCCATTGTCCGTTGAGGATGAAGTAGCGGATCTGAGATCTTCTGATCTTTTAGGTCCTGGAATCTTGGGTCGCTGAGTCCTGGACTGAAGACCGGATTCCCAACTACAGGGGTGAGCGGCGAGGGGGTGGGCGCGAGTGAATAGTTGCAAAATGCTTTTTGGAAAATCATAATTTTTAAAGAGCAACTGTCATCTCTGTCCCACAGCGGCTCCTCTTCTGTTAACTCACTGACAGTCCCTTTTCACTTTAATGGGACTGGTGATGCGGCAGTGACGCAACAAAGTGAGGGACGTGGAGGCAGCAGGTGAGTGGATGCCCGCTAACAGGCGCTACTATGGTGGATCTGAAATGACAGGTACTCTTTAAATGTAAGGACTCATTCTTACTGGTAGTTGGAATCTTTAATATTTGCAAACAAAATGAAGGTTTCCTATTTAGAATAATAAGCTGTCAGGTTAGTAAAACAGCGATATCGGAACCGATTCAATCATACAGTTTGTAGTGTACATAGATTTGCAAAACAATGGGATAAAGGAATATTCCTGAACACTGTTTTTATCTCATGGTTACTGTGAACATTGTGTGAATGCATCAATGCAGTGCATGGCATCTCAGCTTGCAGAGCTTGGATTCATTGAATGAGTTTACCAAAAATGTAAATATTGCAGAATATACAGCCTCATGCTACATAACCAAGCTCCATTTCATGCATCTTTAGATACAGTGGGGAAGGAAAGTATTCAGACCCCCTTAAATTTTTCACTCTGTTATATTGCAGCCATTTGCTAAAATCATTTAAGTTCATTTTTTTCCTCATTAATGTACACACAGCACCCCATATTGACAGAAAAACACAGAATTGTTGACATTTTTGCAGATTTATTAAAAAAGAAAAACTGAAATATCACTTGGTCCTAAGTATTCAGACCCTTTGCTCATGAGTCTTTTTGGGAAAGGTGCAACAAGTTTTTCACACCTGGATTTGGGGATCCTCTGCCATTCCTCCTTGCAGATCCTCTCCAGTTCTGTCAGGTTGGATGGTAAACGTTGGTGGACAGCCATTTTTAGGTTTTTCCAGAGATGCTCAATTGGGTTTAAGTCAGGGCTCTGGCTGGGCCCTTAAAGAACAGTCACGGAGTTGTTGTGAAGCCACTCCTTCGTTATGTTAGCTGTGTACTTAGGGTCTTTGTCTTGTTGGAAGGTAAACTTTCGGCCCAGTCTGAGGTCCTGAGCACTCTGGAGAAGGTTTTCGTCCAGGATATCCCTGTACTTGGCCGCATTCACCTTTCCCTCGATTGCAACCATTTGTCCTGTCCCTGCAGCTGAAAAACACCCCCACAGCATGATGCTGCAACCACCATGCTTCACTGTTGGGACTGTATTGGACAGGCGATGAGCAGTGCGTAGTTTTCTGCACACATACCGCTTAGAATTAAGGCCAAAAAGTTCTATCTTGGTCTCATCATCTTGGAGTTCTTCAGGTGTTTTTTTAGCAAACTAAATGCTGGCTTTCATGTGTCTTGCACTGAGGAGAGGCTTCCATCGGGCCACTCTGCCATAAAGCCCCAACTGGTGGAGGGCTGCAGTGATGGTTGACTTTCTACAACTTTCTCCCATCTCCCAACTGCATCTCTGGACCTCAGCCACAGTGATCTTTGGGTTCTTCTTTATTTATCTCACCACGGCTCTTCTCCCCCGATAGCTCAGTTTGGCCGGACGGCCATCTCGAGGAAGGGTTCTGGTCGTCCCAAACGTCTTCCATTTAAGGATTATGGAGGCCACTGTGCTCTTAGGAACCTTAAGTGCAGCAGAAATATTTTGTAACCTTGGCCAGATCTGTACCTTGCCACAATTTCTGTCTCTGAGCTCTTCAGGCAGTTCCTTTGACCTCATGATTCTTCTTTGCGCTGACATTCACTGTGAGCTGTAAGGTCTTATATAGACAGGTGTGTGGCTTTCCTAATCAAGTCCAATCAGTATAATCAAACACAGCTGGACTCAAATGAAGGTGTAGAACCATCTCAAGGATGATCAGAAGAAATTGACAGCACCTGAGCTAAATACGAGTGCCACAGCAAAGGGTTTGAATAATTAGGACCATGTGATATTTCAGTTTTTCTTTTTTCTTTTTTCAAATATAAGTTTTATTCAACTCCAATCAAGGGCGAGGGCCCCAATACATACAAGCAAAAAACAGGTGCCGATTCGGCCATTTCAAGTTAACAACGCTCAGACAGATAAATGGTCATATCAGTTACATTTAGAGTGTGGTTATTGGCTCGCACATACAACTTTTAGTTCAACATGTAATAGGTGAGCTCACGTCCATTTTCAGGTAGTATATTCGGGGTGAACCTCGCCTACTTTTTCCATTTTACAACCATATAGAGGGTAGAAAGAGAAAAGCAAGGGGAATCAAGGGGGGGGGTGAAGGGGGAAAAAGGGGGGGGGGGAAGGGCAGGAGAGAGGGCGTGGGAGACACGGCGGCGACACCTTCGGCATGTTATATCTAATCTAGCCTCCGAGGAGGTCAAAGAAAGAGGGGAGAGTTAGTTACTAAGCAATTGTTGACCCTCATCTGAAAAGATGAAGACATTCCAGATATCCCACGTACATTTGAATATCTCTTGTTTTTGTTGCGCAGAAAGGATCAGGTCTTCCATCTGCTTGATCTCTTCGACCTTACGTACCCACATAGATGTGGATGGGGGATGACTTTGTTTCCAGAGAAGAGGGATACATCCCTTAGCCGCATTTAGGAGGTGTCTGATTAGAGATTTCCTGTAAGCTTTGATGGGGATTGTAGAGAGATGTAGGAGAAAGAATGTAGCTTCGTCTGGGATAGCATATTCAGTGAACCTCTGAGTTATTTGCCTGACCTCTTCCCAAAAGCTCCTTAACTGAGGGCACGACCAGAAGATGTGTATTAGTGTTCCCTCCTCCTCTGAACAGCTCCAGCACCGTCCCGAAGAGCCAGGGAAGCATTTCTGAAGTCTAGAGGGGGTCATGTACCATCGCGTAAGTAGTTTGAAATTGGTCTCTTGGATCTTGGTACAGAGTGATGATTTCAGGGAGAGTGTAATAATGCGTTGTCGCTGAGCAGCTGAGAAAGAGAGGTGTAGTTCCCTCTCCCAACTGTCTAGATAAGGCAGCTGCGGTGGTGCGTTTGGCTCAGTTAGCATCGAGTATGTTTGAGAGAGGATATGCGTTAGTGGATCTTCCCCAGTACACAACTCTTCAAAGGATGTGAGCATCCGAGAGAAATTCCGTGGGCTGGGAAGTGAGTGTAGGAAGTGATGTAATTGTAGCGCTTTCCAGTAAGGAATGCGGTAAGGACCTGTCGGATTGGTTAAATCTGCTACAGAGGGCCATTTCTCTTCCGAGATGAAGCTGGATACATGATCATAACTTTGTTCTTTTAGATGGGGGTATTCCCTGGGAAGCAAGCCCGGCCCAAAGTTAGGATTGCCCAGTACGGGGTATAGCGGTGAAGTTTTGGTTGTGAGCAGAGATCTAAGGGAGGATTGGTGACTATGTCGTAAGGTGGTGCCAATTAAGGGGTGCGATTTTGTGCTAGACGGTAAGATATTATAGCACCACATCGCCACCTTTAGAGGGATGGGAGATTGAGCTATTTCAATCTGAACCTAAAGTTTACATGATCCATTTCTCCTCCAGTCCAGCACTCGACCCAGGTGAGAGGCTAAGTAATAGAGTTTAATGTCGGGTAAAGCTAGACCTCCTAGATGTTTAGGGAGTATCATCAATGAGCGCCGTAACCGGGGTTTTTTATTTGCCCACACAAAACCGGTGAAAAGTGAGTGGATCTTCTGGAAAAAGGAGGTGGGGATATGTATAGGTAGTGCTTGGATCAGATAAATAAATTTTGGCAATATGCTCATTTTCAGGAGGTTACACCTCCCGAACCATGAGTGGAAGCCCGGTTTCCATCTCTCTAATAATGTTCTGATCTTAGATAATAAAGGGGGGAAGTTCAAGTCGAATGTCCGAGATATGTCAACCGGGATTCTAGTTCCCAGGTATTTTATGTCGGTCCTAGTCCATTTGAAACGAAAGTTGGATGCTAATTGCTGTGATATTTGGGGTGGAACCTCAATACACATTGCCTCGGATTTCGAGAAATTTATCTTTAAATTAGATAGTGAGCCGTATATATTAAATTCTCGCATGAGGTTTGGGAGGGAGATTCTTGGGTTCGTCAAAGAGAAGAGCATATCATCAGCATATGCAGATATTTTGCATTGTAAATTACCAATCTGTAGGCCTGATATGTCAGGATGTAGTCTGATTTTACATAAGAAGGGTTCTAGGGATAATGCAAACAACAGGGGGGGAAAGAGGGCAACCCTGCCTTGTGCCATTTCTTATGGGGAAGGGACCGGAAAGTACACCATTGGCCTTCACTTGTGCAGATGGGTTGGAGTAAATACTATCTATCCAACGCATCATCCTATTGCCCAGACCAATGTGGCGGAGAACAGCTAGCATAAAGCTCCAATTTACCCTATCAAAAGCCTTTTCGGCGTCTGTGCTTACTAGTATACATGGCGTTTTCTCGGAGGTTGCTATTTGGATCAAGTTGAGAACCTTAATGGTGTTATCTCTCGCCTCTCTAGAAGGTATGAAGCCAACTTGATCCATGTGGATAAGGGACTGGAGATGTTGGGCTAGTCTGGTAGCTATTATTTTAGAAAAAATCTTAAGGTCCAGATTTAAGAGGGAGATGGGTCTGTAGCTGCCACAAGAACCCGGATCCTTCCCTTCCTTGTGGATTAAGGAAATATGGGCCTTGAGGGTTTCCCCGGGAAAGTTTGAGTTTGCTCCGAGAGCGTTGAAGAAAGTTACCATTCGTGGGCCTAACGTTGGTAGTAGGGTCTTATAATACTGGGCGGTGAACCCATCAGGACCTGGGGCTTTCCCTACCTTCATAGATTTGATTGCTAGCTATAATTCCTCTAGTGATATTGGCTCGTCTAATACAGTTTGGGATTCCAGTGGAAGAGAGGGAAGGCATGAGTCAGATATGTATTGGTCAATAACGTCCTGGGAAGGGGAAGGGTTTGTTAGGTTATAGAGTCCCGAGTAAAAGTCCGCGAATCCTTTCGCAATTTGCGTCGGTAGGTTAGCTTTCTGTCCGTTGGGGGTGGTTATTTGGGGGATGTATGCAGTAGATTTGATTTCCTGAACGGATCTGGCCAAGAGTCTCCCACATTTGTCACCCGATTCATAAGACAGCCTGCGAGAAAATTGTAAGGCAGCCTTAGCTTTATAATGCAGTAAATCTGTGATTTGAGATCTCAAGGACCTCAGTTTCATCTCCAACTCCTGAGTGGGGGAGTGTTTGTTGTGCTTCAACTCCGGCCAGATCCGCTAGGAGTCTGGTAAGCTGTTCATTTCTCTTCCTCTTAATGGACGCCCCATGTTTAATAAGGACTCCTCGAAGGACGCATTTATGAGCCTCCCACAGTATACCCGGGTCACAGTCTTGTGTGTCATTCTCACTGAAGTACAAGTTTAGTTCCTTGGTTACGTCTGCTAGTATCTCAGGAATTTGGAGGAGGCTCTCATTGAGACGCCAGAAAGTGGATCTAGGTGATGATCTCTCAGTGAGAGTGTAAGTCAGGGAAACTGGAGCGTGATCAGACCAAGTGATCTGACCTATAGAAGTAGATTGCACTAAGTGTAGCTGGTCGTGAGGGATAAGAAAGAGGTCTATTCTGGAATATACCCCATGTGGAGAGGAGTAAAAGGAATAGTCACGTTCTCCAGAGTGCTGGAGACGCCAAGCATCGATTAGTTGGGCCTTGTGTAATGTCTGGGCTATCCGTTTCCTGTTTTTGGGGGGATAAGAATAGGTACCAGAGGACGTGTCTACTGGGGGTGAGAGCGGCACATTAAAGTCGCCTCCTAGTATGAGCTGGCCCTCCTTATATTCCATCAGTTTATTTACAGTTGACACTATAAACCCGTCTTGATGTGCGTTAGGGGCGTAGAGTGTTGCAAGGGTGAGTTGGACTTCCCCAATCTGACCTTTGAGGAACAGGTATTGGCCTTCAGGGTCTGCTAATATGTCCTGGAGTTTCCAAGGGAGACTGCCAGAGAGTAGAATAGTCACCCCCTTAGATTTTGCGTTGTTATTCGTCGAGTGGTACACATGGGGAAAATATCTATTCCTGAGTACAGGAGATTTGTCAGTTTTAAAATGAGTCTCCTGAACAAAGGCGACGTCTGTGTGCGATTTTTTAAAATCGTGTAGGAGAATGCGCCTCTTCTCTGGAGTATTCAGACCCCTCGCATTAAGCGAGGTCACTCTTAAAGAGCTCACCGCCATGTCTCACACGGGGGGAAGAGGGAGAAAGGAGGGTTCAGGTAGGGGTGAAAGTAAGGGAGGGGGAGGAGGGGAAAGAAAAAACGGAGACGAGGGTCTAGGACTATTACACCTCACGTCTCTATTTAGTTAAGCTAAGTGGGTAAGTTTTACTAAACTAAGAAGTAAACCTAACCGGATATCCGGAGGTAGACTTACGGCCTAAGTGGGGCGAAGGCAGACAACAACCTAAAAGGGGAGGTCCCGACTCTCCCACCCCATCCAGCCTAAAGATTAGAAGCAGTATAAACACATTATATATATCAAGAATAAAGAACTTTAAATATCTTCAAAGGAAAAACATAGAGACCAGAACAAGGAGAAGCATCACTTTGCATACCATTCTACTCTTGAGTTTTATGCATAATAATAATTCCGTCCCCCTCGTGTGTCATCTGGCGAGGTGACCCGCTCCCCCCCATAATATCCATGATGAGACGTAGATAGATAGCAGCAGGAAGAGGTCAAATCGCCAGAAGCCCACCGGGAACGCCCTGGAACTCCCTCCTTCCCTGTGAAAAAACATGTATCAGACTCATCTATATCATGAAACCCCGATAAAGAGCTCCAGAGCGGGCTGAGCCCACACAACGGGGGTCCAGCGCGCTCCCGAGTCACCCCAGAGCCCCCTCATACTTTTAAACCCCATTAGATTGCCCGACTCTCCTCCCCCTCATCCCCATTCTATCACTGTCGTCCCTGTCATGATGTCTCCACAGAAAGGAGGGCACGTATTTCCTCTCGGAAAGTAATTGTCCGTAGGAGTGAGAGAACTCTTCCCGCGGGGACCTACTGTGGACCACATAGACCCTGTGCGGGGGTGACTTGCGATAAGGGAGAAGTGGGCATAATGCAGGTGACTCGTCAGTTACATGAAGCCCTTGTCACCCGCATGTCAGGAGACAGGATGACTTTTATCGTCCTCCCTGAAGTGGATCGTTGAGTCAGTGAAGAAAATGATGACGCTTGGGGCTTGATGCGAAGGCAAGTCCGGCATCCATGAGACAGGGCGGAGGCAAAAATAGGGGGTACGGAGAGACCGGGCGGATCGGGCAGACCCACAACCAAAAACTAAAAGAAAAAGATAACTGATCAGGGAATCAAAGCATCGAAGGGGATAACATGAGTAGGGGTGGTCAAAGGAGCAACTCACAGCTCTCTTGGCTCATCTAGTGAAGCTGAGCGAGGTCGACGGCCGCTCCTCCGTGAGCGCTGCGGTCTAGGAGCCTGATCTCTCATCTCGTGCAGTCGACCAGGAGCCCGGTGCAGGTAATCCAGCCAGTTAGGAACAGGAATAGGTTCCGTATCTAGGAAGTCGAATAGAGCAGGCAGATTCTCCGGTGATCGCAGAAGGAAGGAGCGCTGTTCCTTGTGGAAAGTAACCGAAAGGGGGAAGCCCCATCGGTACGTCGCATTACATCTCCGAGCGAGATCTAGTAGGGGTTTCAGCATGGCGCGTCTAAGCAGGGTCGGTCTGGAGATGTCCGGAAGGATTTTAACCGATGCTCCGTCTAATTCTATCTCTCCTGATTCCCACGCTCCTCGTGCTATAGCCTCCTTATGGATGTAATGATGGAGTCTACATATTATGTCCCGAGGTCTGGTTGGATCGGTCGAGCGGGGACCCAGGGCTCTATGTATTCGATCTACTTTGATTTGTTCCGGTAGGTGTGCTCCCGCCACTCTTCTAAAGATGTCCGTAGCTGTGGCCAGTAGATCCGACGGGCCCGTGGCCTCAGGTAGGCCGCGGAGCCGGACGTTGTTTCTTCTGCTCCGGTCCTCCGTTTCTTCCATGCGGAGCTGAAGCTCTACCGCGGCCATAGATTGGGCTTTTTGTTGGGTCTCTAGAGATGAGACTCTCTGTTCCAGGGACTCTAGGGACGATTCACCCGAGGTCAGACGGGCTGAGAGGGTCTTAACGTCTTTTTTGACTTCACAGATTTCCTTCTTGTGTGCGGCCTCTACTCTGCCCACCAAGGCCTCAATATCCGCCCTCGTTGGTAGGGCCCGTAGTATAGCCTTAAGCTCCTCGTCTACACCATAAGCCCCCTGTAGATAAGGGAGGGGACCCTGGTTTGAGGTAGAAGCCGCTGGTGAGCCGGTATAGAGCACCGGACTCCAGGATCCTTCTGAGGCGGCAAAGTCAGCTTCTCTGACCGGAGTGCAAGAGTTCGAGGCACAAGGCTCCGCCATCTTGGGTATAGGGGAGCCGGAGAGGGATCTCCCGAAAAGTCTCTGCAAGTCGACCAGAGCGGGTGTGGAGGCCGCCGGGCTGTTCTTCTTCTTATTCCTCCGATATGTCCGCTTCTTGGATGAGAGCATAACGGTGAAAATAGAGCAAAGTAAGCTGATTTAGGGGTGGAAAGGCCGGGAGCTCAGAGAGAACACGTCTCTAGTCGGCCATGTCCAGACCACGCCCCAGTTTTTCTTTTTTAACCACTTGCTTACTGGGCACTTAAACCCCCCTCCTGCCCAGACCAATTTTCAGCTTTCAGCGCTGTCGCACTTTGAATGACAATTGCGCGGTCATACAGCAAATACCCAAATTACATTTTTATCATTTTTTCCCCACAAATAGAGCTTTCTTTTGGTGGTATTTGATCACCTCTGGGTTTATTTTTTGCGCTATAAATGAAAAAAGACCGAAAATTTTGAAAAAAAACGCATTTTTCTTAGTTTATGTGATAAAATTTTGCAAATTATTCATTTTTCTTTAGAAATTTTGGCCACAATTTATACTACTACATATCTTTGGTAAAAATAACCCAAATTAGTGGATATTATTTGGTCTGTGTGAAAGTTAGAGAGTCTACAAGCTGTGGTGCAAATCATAAAAAATTGATCATACCTGATGTACTGGTGGCCTATCTCATTTCTTGCGACCCGAACAAGCCAGGAAAGTACAAATACCCCCCAAATGACCCCTTTTTTGAAAGTAGACATTCCCAGGTATTTAGTAAGATGCATTGTGAGGTTTTTGATGTTGTCATTTTTTTCCCACAATTCTTTGCAAAATGAAGATTTTTTTTTTTTTTTTCCACAAAATTGTCATTGTAATAGGTTATTTCTCTCACATGGCATGTGTATACCACAAATGACTCCCCAAAATACATTCTGCTACTCCTCCTGAGTATTTCGATACCAAATGTGTGAGACTTTTACACAGCCTGGCCACATACATAGGCCCAATATTGAAATAGCACCATCGGGCGTTCTAGAAGCATAAATTACACATCTCATTTCTCAACCACCTATTACACTTTTGAAGGCCCTGGAGCACCAGGACAATGGAAACGCCCACAAAGTGACCCCATTTTGGAAAGCTAACACCCCAACGTATAATCTATGAGGCATAATGAGTCTTTTGAACGGTTCATTTTTTTCCAAAAGTTTTTGGAAACTGTGGAAAAAAAATGAAAACGCATTTTTTTTACGCAAAGTTGTGCATTTATAAGATATTTCCAACACATAGCATGTACATAGCAAAAATGACACCCCAAAATACATTCTGCTACTCCTCCTGAGTATTTCGATACCAAATGTGAGACTTTTACACAGCCTGGCCACATACAGAGGCCCAACATGCAAGGAACACCATCAGGTGTTCTAGGGACACATAGCATTCACATACCAAGAATTACACCCCAAAATACATTATGCTGAGCAAAGAGTAAACAAAAGATTACCTGTGGTTGTAGTAGCGCAGTTGTACACAGGAGGATAGCACTGGTCCAGGCAGCAGACAGGGACTTGGTCAGCAAAAGCAAACGCAATCTTCCAGGCAACAGGCAGGAATACTGTCCATAGTCAGTACAGGCAGCAGGCAGGGATACTTTCCATATATAGTCCAGGGTCAGTGCAGGCAGAGATTGTCAGCAGTGCCAATATATTGGTCCTGGTAGTAGGCAGGTCCATGTGGTGTGGTCAGTTCATGCGACAGGCAGAGGCATGATGGCATAGGTCCTACAGGCAGCAGGGAGACGTAGGGCCTCGTTCAGGACAGAATGGGGACAGGGGTAGAGGCTTCTCCCACCCAAATCTCTTTGAAGCCTCCGAGTCTCCAGACCCTAATCTAGGAATGAGAAAACAAATGAAATATTTTCTTCATCCAGAAAAACAATTCTGGAGCCCCTCACATATGTGAGACCCCTGTGTTCTGAATCCCACTAGTCCACTGGCAGGGTACAAGATCAGTCCAAGAGGCAGGCAAGAGGCATGGTCAAACAGTCCAGGGTCGGTTCCAGATCAGGCAGAGGTGTGTACAGAATCGGTAGGCAGAAGCGTGGTCGAATAACAGTCCAGGGTCAGTTCCAGATCAGGCAGAGATATAAACAGAATCGGTAGGCAGAAGCATGTTTGAATAACAGTCCAGGGTCAGTTCCAGATCAGGCAGAGATATAAACAGAATCGGTAGGCAGAAGCATGGTCGAATAACAAGCCAGGTTCAGTTACAGAGCAAGCAGAGGCATAAGGGGTGTGAAGGCAGGAAGTGAGTGTTATGTTTATCATACTTCACTAAAAATTTAGTAAAGTATGGTAACGGCGGAAACAGTCAACTATGCAGAGGCCTGGTTGGGAAGGACATTGGGCACAATGATAAGTGGTGTCTCTTCTCACCCCTCGTTTGGAGCACACCCGGCATTTTTTTTGTCGTTTTTGGCCTGTTGGTCTGGGAGGGATTTTATCGGGAAAGTGGCATTCAGAGAGTCTACTAATTACACCGGATCTAATGTTTTCTGGTGGGCCGTTCGGGTATATAAGGGCAGTGGTGATTTCCTCCTGGTAGCTAAGGAAGGGTTTGGGTCTGTCGGTGGAGTTGCGATAAATTACATAGGTGTTGTAAATGGCCAAATTAAATAAATAAATCGAAACTTTTTTGTACCACTGGTATGTTCTTCTGGTGGAAAGGTAGGGCTCGAGCATCTGGTCGTTGAAGTCGACACCCCCCATATACATGTTGTATTCATAGATACACAACGGCCTTTGAATTGGGCCATTCCTCCTGCTGATCTCAACAAATGTGTTGTTGTGGATTGAAGAAAGCATGTAGACGTCCCTTCTGTCCCTCCACTTCACAGCCAGAATTTCCTCATTCCGTAAGCTCGCCGCCTCCCCTCTTCTTAACTTTTTGTTGACGAGGCTTTGAGGAAAGCCCTTCCGATTCGTCCTCACGGTGCCGCATGCTGGAGTCTTCTTTCTATGAAGGTTTCGGAACAGTGGCAGACTAGAATAAAAATTGTCCACATATAGATGGTAGCCTTTCTCCAGAAGTGGGTTTATGAGTTCCCAAACAACTTTCCCACTCGATCCGATATATTCTGGCCAATTAGGGGGATGTAGCTGGGTGTCCTTCCCTTCGTATACCATGAAGGCATAGGTATACCCTGTAGCACGATCGCACAATTTGTACATCTTCACCCCATAGCGGGCCCTTTTGGTGGGAATAAATTGTTTTAAGCCCAGCCTGCCAGAAAATTTGATAAGGGACTCATCCACACATATGTGTTGTCCTGGGGTAAACAACTGGGGGAAGATTTCTGAAAAATAATTTATTAGGGGCCGAATTTTAAAAAGCTTGTCAAAATTTGGGTGATTTCGGGGAGGGCACTGGGTATTGTCGTTATAGTGAAGGAATCTCATAATCATGAGATATCTGGTCCTGGGCATTATTGAGGAAAAGATGGGCATGTGGTAGATGGGGAGGGTAGACCAATACGAACGTATTTGATTTTTTCTGTTTAGTCCCATACAGAACGTGAGGCCCAAAAAAATTTTAAACTCCTCCACTGTTAGGGCTCTCCATTCGTAGGGACGGGCATAAGAGGACGTTGGGTTGCTTGCAATAAATTGTTGGGCATATAGGTTGCACTGGGCAACAATAGATGCAAGCATGTCCTCAGTAAAAATAAGGTGGAAAAAGTCTATCGGGGAAAAATTTTCTGTGTCCACCTGGACTCCTGGCTGGGCAGTGAAAGGGGGAATGTTAGCTTCCCCTGAATTGGGTGGCAGCCACAAAGGGTTTTGAAGGGAATAGGGAAGGCTGGCATGGGACCTAACCCTTTGGGCCTGAGGTGACACCCCACTGGTACGTGGCCTTTCACTTACTGTAAATGTCCAACTCCCTTACATTACAAACTTCTTCAGTATATAGGGCAAGGAGCAAAGTGTTAAGTGCATTTACTTAACCAATCGGCATTCATTTTGGTGAGGTCAAATCAGTAGTAGATGGTCAGTGAGTGAATGCTATTGATGCTTCACTGTGGTCCATGCACTTTGAATGAACATGCTTAAACCGCAGCTGCTGTACTCACTGCACTTTCCTATAGAGTTCTATTATGTCCTGTGGTTCTGGTGCGCCTTCTGAAAGCACACCAAAACTATATATAGAATACTATAGGAAAGCGCAGCAAACTCGCATGTACACTGCACTACACCTGCTGTGGGGTCAGACCACACCACATCACTGTGAAAGAGGCCAAAGACACAATGACCAATTTTAGACTAGGTTCACATTGCAGAGATTTGGCATGCGATTTGACATGTCAAATCGCATGCCTTATCGGTGGCTATTGCCGGCAATGGCACCGTTCAGTGGGACGACGCATTAATTTCAAAAAGTAGTTTCTGTACTACCTCTGCCGACTTTGGGTGCAATTTTGTATAGACGTCTGTGCAGGAAACCCACACAGATGTCTCTAAAATCGCCCCCGAAGTCGAGACTGACGTGGGTATGAAATTGTGCGAGTTCTGCTGAACTCGCTCTATTTCAATCCCGCTGTCAGTGTGAACCTAGACTTAAAAATATATTTTTTAAACTGTTTACAAAATTACTGTTTCACTCAGTAAGGAAAATGGGCAGAACCTGCTAAACAGACACCTAGCAAATCTATGGATTTTCCTTGTTTGGATAGGAGCAGTACTGTTTTTTCATTCCTTTCTCCACTCAGCACTTGTACTGCAGCAATGTCTTGGGGAATTAGTATTCATTGACTGGCTCTGTACCTCTGTACTTGAGTAATCATTCTGTAACAAGATTTAATGGAGAATAGGATAGGAGAATACAGGGTATGTAATTGGTAAATGGTAATTTAGTGCCAGCATCTTTCATTCTGCTGAGCAAAGTAAAAATAAGATGTACAAGGGCCAAACCAGTGTCATAATATTTACGGAAACACGGAACAGATGGTTTTAATATGTCCTTACAGCCAAAATGAGAAAGGGTACAAAGAACCTGTAATGGAATATTATAATTTTTAGATTCCTGAAGTGAAGAACATGGACTTTGCAGAACCATGTTAACCACTTAACCACTTCAATACAGTGCATTTTCACCCCCTTCCTGCCCAAGCCATTTTTCAGCTTTCAGCACTTTGAATGACAATTGGGCGGTCATACAACACTGTACCCAGATCAAATTGTTATAATTTTTTCCCCACAAACAGAACTTTCTTTTGGTGGTATTTGATCACCTCTGCGGTTTTTATTGTTTGTGCTATAAATAAAAGAAGAGTGACAAGTTTGAAAAAAAACACAATATTTTTTACTTTTTGCGATAATAAATATCCAATTTTTTTTTCTTTAAAACAAATTTTTCCTCAGTTTAGGCCGATTATGTATTCTTCTACATATTTTTGCTAGTAATGGCGGCGATCCGTGATTTTTGTCGTGACTGCGATATTGCGGCGGACACATCGGACACTTTTGACACATTTTTGGGACCATTCACATTTATAAAGCGATCCGTGCTATAAAAATGCACTGATTACTGTATAAATGTGACTGGCAGGGAAGGGGTTAACACTAGGTGGTGATCGAGGGGTTAACTGTGTTTGCTAGGGAGTGTTTCTAACTGTAGGGGGAGGGGACTCACTAGGGGAGGAGACCGATCGGTGTTCCTCTGTACTGGGAACATACCATCGGTCTCCTCTCCTCTGACAGGACCGTGGATCTGTGTGTTTACACACAGATCCACGGTCCTGCTGTGTTACCGGCAATCGCAGGTGCCCGACGGACACGCGCACTGGGTGCCCAGTGACACGGCGGGCGCGATCTGCGTTGGTGGCGCGCGCGCGATGTAAACATCCCTTGTAATAGAAAAAAGCATGACAGGACCTCTTAAATATGAGATCTGGGGTTTAAAAAGACCTCAGATCTCATATTTACACTAAAATGCAATAAAAAAAAAAAGTCATTTAAAAAAATGACAATTGAAAAAATGTGCCTTTTTAAGAGGCGTGGACGGAAGTGACGTTTTGGCGTTGCTTCCGCCCAGCAGTGTCATGGAGACGAGTGGGCGCCATCTTAGCCTCACTAGTCTCCAGGCACAGGACGGAGACATGCGATCGCCTCCGCCGCTACCAACGGCTCCGGTAAGCGGCGGAGGGCACCGGATCGCGGCGGGTGGGGGGGGCCCTCTCCCGCCACTGATTAAAAGTGATCTTGCGGCGAATCTGCCGCAGGGACCACTTTTATCTGAAAGCTGGCCGCCGCACGAAAACGGGGATACTGGGGTTATGGCAGCTAGCTGCTGCCATAACAATGATATCCCCATTCAAAGTTTGGACGTACATCGTCGTGCAGCGGTCGGTAAGTGGTTAACAATTACACATTTTTCATGTTTTGTATATTTACAAAAGGTGAAATTAGATACGATAACACAGCATCCATGTCCCCTGATGTTTACAATGTACACTCCCAGTCTTCTGAATTTTTAATGCGATCACGATGTTCCATTGATTTGATTTTTTTTTTTTTTTTTTATTGGTAATTCATGAAAAATGTATGCAATGCTTTTGTTGTGTAGTGCACAGGGACGTGAACATACTGTTAGTGCTTCTGTCTCCACAGCACATCAACAGTTCAAGATAATTTGTTTAGTACGACTTTTGAGAAGCAGAAAACCTTTTCTCTTTAAAAAAAAAAAAGGATTTTTTTTTTTTTATTGAAGTACCGGTATTTATAGCTTTTAGGAATAGCTTTAGAGCAGGGGTAGGCAACCTTAAAAAGGTGGGGATCTACCTGAACAACGTGGGTGAAGTCGAAGATCACCGGGCACAGTGTGAACCAGTGTCTCCTCCTTACACCTGATTTAAACCTCTAATTGTTGTACTACCCTGTCGCAATCGCGTGCATTGCACAGCAATCATGGGTTTAACCACTTGCCTACTGGGCACTTAAACCCCCCTCCTACCCAGACCAATTTTCAGCTTTCGGTACTCTCACACTTTGAATGACAATTACTCAGTCATGTAATACTGTACCCAAATGAATTTTTTGTCCTTTTTTTCATACAAATAGAGCTTTCTTTTGGTGGTATTTGATCACCTCTGGGTTTTTATTTTTGCGCTATAAATAAAAAAAGACCGAAAATTTTGAAAAAAAAAACGCATTTTTCTTAGTTTCTGTGATAAAATTTTGCAAATTATTAATTTCTCTTTATAAATTTATACTGCTACATATCTTTGGTAAAAATAACCCAAATTACTGGATATTATTTGGTCTTTGTGAAAGTTATAGAGTCTACAAGCTATGGTGCAAATCATAAAAAATTGATCACACCTGATGTACTGACGGTCTCATTTCTTGCGACCCAAACAAGCCAGGAAAGTACAAATACCCCCCCAAATGACCCCTTTTTTGAAAGTAGACATTCCAAGGTATTTAGTAAGAGGCATGGTGAGCTTTTTGATGTCATTTTTTCCCACAATTCTTTGCAAAATGAAGATTTCCCCCCCCCCCCCCACAAAATTGTCGTAATAGGTTATTTCTCTCACATGGCATGTGTATACCACAAATAATGCCCCAAAATACATTCTGCTACTCCTCCTGAGTATGGGGATACCACATGTGTGGGACTTTTTCACAGCCTGGCCACATACAGAGACCCAACATGCAGGGAGCACCGTCACGTGTTCCAGGAGCATAAATTACACATCTAACTTGTTGACCACCTATTACACTTTTGAAGGCCCTGGAGCACCAGGACAATGACGTGACACTGATGACAGATGGCACTGGTACGTGGCACTGATGACACTGACGTGGCACTGATGACACTGACGTGGCACTGATGACACTGACGTGGCACTGATGACACTGACGTGGCACTGATGACAGATGACACTGACGTGGCACTGATGACAGATGGCACTAATATGTGGCACTGATGACAGATGGCACCAATACATGGCACTGATGACATTTGGCACTAATACGTGGCACTGACAGATGGCACTAATATGTGGCACTAATGACACGTGGCACTGATGACAGATGGCACTGATGACAGATGGCACTAATACGTGGCACTGATGACAGATGGCACTAATACGTGGCACTGATGACAGATGGCACTAATACGTGGCACTGATGACAGATGGCACTAATACGTGGCACTGATGACAGATGGCACTAATACGTGGCACTGATGACAGATGGCACTAATACGTGGCACTGATGACAGATGGCACTAATACGTGGCACTGATGACAGATGGCACTAATATGTGGCACTCATGACAGATGGCACTAATATGTGGCACTCATGACAGGTGGCACTCGTGACAGATGGCACTAATACGTGGCACTCGTGACAGATGGCACTAATACGTGGCACTCGTGACAGATGGCACTAATACGTGGCACTCGTGACAGATGGCACTAATACGTGGCACTCGTGACAGATGGCACTAATACGTGGCACTCGTGACAGATGGCACTAATACGTGGCACTCGTGACAGATGGCACTAATACGTGGCACTCGTGACAGATGGCACTAATACGTGGCACTCGTGACAGGTGGCACTAATACGTGGCACTCGTGACAGGTGGCACTAATACATGGCACTCGTGACAGGTGGCACTAATACGTGGCACTCGTGACAGGTGGCACTAATACATGGCACTCGTGACAGGTGGCACTAATACGTGGCACTCGTGACAGGTGGCACTAATACGTGGCACTGATGACACGTGACACTGATGACACGTGACACTGATGACACGTGACACTGATGACACGTGACACTGGGGAGGGATGGCACTGGGGAGGGTTGGCAGTGGGGAGGGTTGGCACTGGGGAGGGTTGGCACTGGGGAGGGATGGCACTGGGGAGGGATGACAGTGGGGAGGGATGGCACTGGCGACAGATGACAGTGGGGAGGGATGACAGGAGACACTGATGACTTTTTTTTCAGTTTTTTTTTTTATACACACACCGCTGCAGCGGTTCGCTCTCCCTCCTCACACGCTGTCTGTGTGTGAGGAGGGAGAGCCGGCGATGAGAGATGATCTCATATGTTTACATATGAGATCATCTCTCATTGGCACTGCCAATCGCACTGTAAACGGCCGCTGTCATTGGCCGTTTACGGCGATCTGTGACTGGCTGTGTCCGAGGGACACGGCCAGCACAGAACTTCCGTGATGCACGCCCGCGGGAGCGCGCATTGCGGAAGTAAACAGCTAGACGTCCAGGGACGGCCGCCCGGCAGATAGCGTCCGCGCTGCAGCCTGTCTTTCGGCTATAGCGCGGGCGCAAAGTGGTTAAATCGGGTGGTGAGGAGGCAACATATCGCCTCCTCACCACCTGTTAAATGCACTTGAATCGCTTTGCAGAGGAGCAGCAGTGCCTGCTTCACTTGTGAATGAGCCCTTAGTTGCATTCGACAGCAGCACCCTTAAGGCTCATTCACACGTAAAGTTGGGGGGTGGTAAAACCCTGGAGTTGAGTCGCGGTTTTGGTTGGAGTTTCGGTGCGCTTTCAGAAAGTGCACCAAATCCGCAAGATAAAATAGAAGCCTATGGCTAAGCACAGCAAACTTGCAGGAAAGCTGAAGGTATACTTCACTGCACCTGTGGTGTGAGTAAACTGCAGCAGTGTGAAAGCAGCCCTATACTATTATGCCCAGTGTATTGCTTCATACTGACCTGAAGATCTCTTCTTTTCTGCTGCTGGCACCACTCTGGATTCTGCTAGCCAGGATAAGAGGTAGCATGCAGTTGGTATCGCTCCGTATGGAGCTGTAGCCAGCACTACAGAGGAAGCACCGGCTTATGGGGCTCTTGCTCCCTACTACAGCTCCAACTTTACAAGTAGTCCCTCTGCATTGCTCTCTGATGCTCTGGAATGGCGGGTCAGCAAGCCCAGACCGTGAACTACCAGTCACCTGTTCGCGATCTACAGGTTGCTGACCCCCGTTTTAGAGGAATTATTTCAGTTTGTGAGCTTATTAGGGCACAGAGGTGAGGATACATTTAATCACTGCCTTTGCCCTTGAAAAGTACTAAAAGGTTTTTCATACTTTCATGTGGTTGCTACAGGACTCCAGTGTAGCTTTTCTGTGAAGCATTCGTGCGATTTCTGTGTTCACCCAGCAGGTGGCACTGTGGTAACTATTATTTAAAATAATAAAATCACCATTTGAATTTATATTGCTCCTTGTGTTGCAGTGGAGAGTTAAACATTGTAAATTCAATAATTGTTTCAGGCTCCATGTAAATTAATCACTGGAAATGGGGTGTGTGATCGGCTGGAAATGGGGTGTGTGAAGGATTTTATTATTGTTACTATTATTTTTGTATTTTAAATACGATTAATTTTATTGCTGTGCCAATGGCCTTCTATGGTTTCCAGAAGTAAACTGTAATTTAATTGAAAGGGCAAAGTTCATTTTCAGGAGTATTCTGCATTTTTTTTGTTATTTGAATAAATTATTCACGTGCCAGTAACCTTTTAAACTGAGTTGCTGATTATTTTTATGAACATTTTTAATTTTGGCCATTTTATTTATTAAAATGTTTTTCATGTTTGTGAAATTTCTGTGAAATAAGAGACATTTTTGGTATATTCTAAGGGTGCTTTTTAAACACACAAGAGGAAGACCTGATGATATACTTGCTTATAATACTTTTTAAAAGTTAAAGTAAAATGAAAACCACAGTGCTAAATCCTACATGCAAACTGTATGCTAGAAGGAATGCAACTATTGTCTGATATAGTAAATGAGGGTTAAAATCCCAAACTGTATGCCTTCCATTAAAAGTATTGATCTGATCTTTAACCACCTGCATACCTGCCTGTAAAATCCCTTTATTACCAGGCCATTTTTTAATTTTCAGAGCCGTGATAGTTTGACAATACTCAGTCATGCAACACTGTACCCAAATTATTATTTTTTTTACAGCAAAATAGCTTTCTTTTGGTGGTGTTTAATCACCACTGTTTTTAGGGTGTGTGCGTTTTTTTCTTTTCTTTTGCTATATAATTGGGGGGAGCCATAAAGTGCTGGAGCAGTATGAAACCTCCCCAAATGACCCAATTTTAGAAAGTTGAAGGGGTTATAGAATAGATTGCATAGACTGCATATGAATGTGGTGTATGGGGGGATGAAAGGGTTAAAACAAATCCCACAATCAATTGCAACACCTAACCATGATCCTGCTGCTGCTCTGGATTCCTTTTTTAAAAAGTCGGCAGCCTCATGTCGAAACACGTCACTGTCTACATATGGCATTTTCAGTGCGCTTCTGAGCTGTGGCCACTGGCCGGGACTGTATGCTTATCCCTTCACTGGTCACAGCTATGAGAGGAACAAGATCAGCAGGAGGTTTGTGCAAAAAGTTGTCTGTGTATACCAATGCCGGATGGGATTGACTATGGAGCTTCACAACCAAAAACCACAAACCTGATTCTTCCTATTGGATTATCTGGATTTTCTGTAGCCAGATTAAAAAATTTGAAGATCCAATTGATATTTTTTAGGAAAAGAAATAGTTTTGGATTTTAACCTTTCATTCACTATATCTGGAAATTATCCTTAGGCTCGGTTCACACAGGGGCAACGCGACTCTGGCCGCGACCTGGACACGACCTGAGGGCGACACCACAGCGCGACTTGGGGCGACTTACAAGCTGACTTCAAGTCGCCTCCAGGACAGGCGACTTTCCAGTGGCCAATCAAACTACAATCAGCTCTGGGGGAGGGAGGGGTTTGCTTGAGAAAAACATCTTCTCTTCCTGTGAAATCGCTTCACTATAGACCACGATCCGACTTGTAGGCGACTTCCATTGAAATCAATAGGTACAAGTCGCCTAGAAGTCGCCTTGAAGTAGTACAGGGACCTTTTCTGAAGTCGGAGCGACTTCAGTAGCGTACATTAAGACGGCTCTCATTCACTTGAATGGAATTTCTGATGTCAAGCGACTTGGGGCGACTTGAGGTCTGACAAGTCGGATCCCAAGTTGCGGTAGTGTGAACCGGCACTTAAGACTGCATTCACACCTGATTTATTATATCTGGCAATTATCCTTAAGGCTGCATTCACACCTGAGCGTTTTCAGCTCGTAAAACCCTCATCTCAAAAGTTCAAAAATACCCAACAAGCAAAATCCCATTCATTTAAATGGCCCCTGTTCAGAGCATTCTGTCACCTGAAGCGCAAAAAAGTACATGAGCTTCTTTTTGGGCAGATTACAGGCGGTCTTCTGCTTTTTACATTGGTGACCTTTTGACCTGTACAAAATAGCGGGAAAAACACGCGACTTTCCGCCTGAAAACGATACGCTCAGATGTGAATGCAGCCTTAACCTCTATCATCCCGGTTGCATGTAGGATTTAGTGTGGTGGTTTCTACTTTTGTCATTTTGTTGTGGTTTCTAAAGGATGTTTTTAAACCAGCTGCTGAAAAGTATGTTTTATTCTTTTCTGTAAGGCCTGCAAGGTTTATATACAATACTTAGTTGTTTTTTTTTTTTTCTTATGTTACAAGTGTGAAACTAAAATTTAATGAATCCTAGACAGAATTTGGACATATTATATAGCTATATGTGTAATACAGACACGTGTGAATTATTATTTTTTTTCCCCCCTCTGTTTAAGAACTCTTATAAGTAGTGCAGGCTGGAATTTAAGCTTTCATCTAATTTATTATATCCACTGTTTAAATTGTATTTGCAGGAAGATAAACTTACACCACCCATTCATAAAGCAGCTACATGGCAACAAGCATGACTTATTGTGTATTGTGAAAGAAAAGATTATAACCACCCAGAAGTGCGTTATTTCAGAACACACACAGATGGAGGAAACGTTTGGTGGGAAACTTGGCATTCAAGCAAAAAAGGTTAAGGTAAGAAGGGTGTGCCGTGCATTACTAATACATAGCCTGATGCACCAGGTTTGGGGATTTTTACAATGCATTATTGCCAGCATCACATGATAGAAGAAAAGTGACTACATAAATTTGATTGATCTGGTGTCCTACTGGGATAATGTCTAGATTTTTATTTAGTTTTATTTCCTTTAGGCTCTGTTTCCACTAGTGCGTCCCCAAAGTCGCGCGATTTACACTGCGATTGTGCGTTGCGATTTGTGTTGCGTTTTGTTGCGACTTTAATTACGACTTTGTGCGACTTGGATGTTCTGCGATTTAGTCCTAGTGATGTAATTCCTTATCCTGCTTATTTATTGCCCCTTCCTGTTTGGTTGTCTCGTGTTGTATGTTTGTTAGCAAACATGTTGGCTATGCAGTATGTTGGGTCAGCAGTCATTTTGGCTTCTGTAGCAGCATTTATAGATCAAGAAGAGGAGGATAACCGGAGGAGGAGAAGGCATCGCTTTTGGATACATCCCATCATTGCCCAAAGGGAAGTGAGAGGCCAGTTTGGGGTCCTTTACAATGACCTCCGGGCTCATGATGAAAAATTTTTCAACTATACAAGGATGTCAATTAGAAGGTGAGAACATTTTTTGATGTCAACTTGCAAATGCTGCCAGATATATTTCTCAAAATGTGTATATGCCTGGTCATTATTACTCTTTTTAGTATTTTTAGATTTGAATAGCTCGAAGTGTTAACTAGAACCTGATCAAATTGTTTGAAAAATGTAACTCCATTTGTAAATGTTTGATTTTTACATGGTCAGTGTAGATACTAGCCCTATTTTTTCTCTTTACAGTTTTGATGAATTGTTGGCTTTGCTCTCTAGTCATCTAGAGCGCCAAAACACCAGTTTCAGAAGGAGTATTCCATCTGCTGAAAGACTCATAATAACATTGAGGTAAATGTTCATACCTACTGTTTCTTCTTCTTAACTTCTATGTGGCTTTTGGAGATCCACATCATTCTTTCATCATCTTTACATGAAGTCCAAAAATAACTACTAGCATGTAATTGTGCGTAAGCTTGGTTTTAAAATCTTAACTCTGCCTCTACATCACCTGTGTCTTTCTCCTGCTCCTCTTCTTCCTTCTTCACTTCCTCAGGCACCTCCTTCCTAGCTCTGTTTTTTGGGTTTATTGATGTAGCTTAGTGTCAATATGTATCATTATCCTAAAATGTATGTACTTTTCCATTTTAGGTACCTGGCAACTGGACATTCCTTTTCCAGTTTGCATTTTGAATTTTTGGTTGGCAAAACTACAGTCAGCACTATTGTCCACGAGACCTGCCGAGACATATGGAATGTCCTTAGTGATTTGGTTCTGAAGAAGCCCACTTCCGACGATTGGTGCAAGAAAGCGGAACTTTTCTGGGATCGTTGCAATTTCCCAAATTGTCTAGGGGCAATTGACGGCAAACATATGAGGGTAGTGATGCCCATTGGCAGTGGAACAAAATACTATAATTACAAAAAATATTTTTCTTTTGTCTTACTTGCAGTGGCTGATGCCAATTATTGTTTTAGCTATATAGACATTGGATCATATGGCAGCAGCTCAGACTCAAGTATTTTCCAAAGATCTTCCTTTGGAAGAATGTTGCGGGAAAATGCTCTGGACCTGCCACAGGACTGTCCGTTGCCAGGAACAAATGGGCCGCCAATGCCATTTGTGTTTGTTGGGGATGAGGCCTTTGCTCTCAGTGAGCATCTATTAAGGCCTTATTCAAATCGGTCTTTGAGTGAAGAGAAGCGAATCTTCAATTACCGCTTAACGAGGGCAAGACGAGTGGTAGAATGTTCTTTTGGCATTTTAGCCAACAAGTGGCGTTTGCTCCATACCCCCATTAATTTAAAAATGGAGAATGCAATATCTGCAGTAAAAGCAGCATGTGTTCTTCACAATTTTGTGAGAATTCGTGATGGCTATCTTTTTGAAGATTCCCTCATGCACGATCTGGAAGGTGCACAATGGAGTGCCAGTAGGGGCACCACCAATGGTGCCAGTGTGCGTGAGGGATTCTCATCTTATTTTCTGTCTGCTGCTGGTTCTGTCCCCTGGCAGCAGGATGCCATAGCATAATGTATGTCATGCATTTTCTGTGAATATTATTTTGATGTATGTTATGTTTCAGTGCATCCAAAAGCATAATAACAGGTAGTTTCCTCAAATTAGAAAAAAGGATAAGCCGAAAATGCACAATGTAAGCAAAATTATTTTTATTTTATTTTTTTTTGTGCAGGGAAGCACACAAAATTTTTGGGTTATGTGTTTGGGTGAACTACACCATTTTGTTTATTTTTTATCAAGCACAACAAATAGTGAAATAATAAACTATTTCTCTCAGAAAAACACGTAAATAAAATTATTTCAAAAATATAAAAAAAATCTGAATCTTTTTTACAAGACAACTCTTTTTGCAATAAGGCAAAAATAAAGAAATACGTTCCATGAACTTAAAATTACAACAGTTGTTGTTTTGGCCTCCTCAACCAAACAAAAAATAGAGAACAAGTCTTAAACACACCTCAATAAGAATTGTAAATTACAATTGCTCGTATGTTTTGTTTTCAGTGGTCCCGGAAACTGAACTATTGGTTGGTCCAGGGAAATCCACTGATGGACCAGGGTAATATTTCCTTTCCAGAAAAGGCGGAACATGACTGGGTGTAGGCTGCCTAAGTTGGTGAGTGGTTGGGGGGCCAAGGGTAGAGGTAGTGGGGTCAGGAATTGGATGCAACATGCGTGGCCTTGAGGGATTCAGTATATTACCATACTGGTCACAGTATGGACGGTTTATTGGTGGAGCATACTGTGTACTTGGAAAGTGAGTGTATTGTTGATAAGGGGGATATTGGGGAAGGGGGGGTTGCATATATGCTGAGGATGTTGTTGGCCCCTCACCCACAAATGATTGAGCAGTTGACATTAAAGCCATCCTGAGTGCATATTTTTTCTCAGGGGGTACCTGTTTACATATGCCTAAAATTACAGTGAGAAATGCTGTGTCTTCACACTGGTTTTCAGCCATTTTAGTGGACATCTGATTGACTACCTCTAAAATTTTATCCATGGGTTTACCAGGCCGGGCACTGACCCTTGAAGACCTTCGCAAAGGCCTAGAGACATTGCTAGGTCCTGGTTCTGCATCCTCCTCATTCATTGAGTTTGATGTTGACCTTGCTTCATCTACGAACAGTTCCTTGTCAACATTGTCTTGGAATTGTTCTTGCTCCTCCTCCTCCGCAGCTTCCTCTGCCTCATCTTCTGCTGCCAAACCCTGTGTGCTGTCTTCCTAGCTTGCTTGGGTTCTGAAATACAAATCACATATTTTTTAAGTAAGCATTACTATTTGATATGTAGAATTCGTAACATATGCCTGCTGATAACTTACTCTCGCATTTCCAACACTGGTTTCAAAAATTCAAGATCCCCGGCATGGGCATATGGGGCTAAACTTTTAGAGCCGGAACCACTCCTTCCTTCTTTTAATTTGCGTAAGTACCGGTTGTAGCAGTCTTTGAGACTTCTCCATCGAGTTTGTAACGAGTGCACTACAAAATATAAAGCAAAGTATACATTTTTTAAAACAAATTTAGTCACTGCCTATAGGTCATTCATTTGCTAGGCTGCATAATTGATATGGATGGTGTTAAAACAACCGCTACATATATTACCCATGACACCTACATAATTTGACATGTGCTGGAGGATGTTGACAGGGCCATCTTTAATATTATTTTATATTATTAGGACCGTGGACAAAAATTATTTGCGGGCCCACACACACAGATTTACTTTCCTGCAGCCACAGGTTACAGGAAAGTAACTATATAAATGACACCATCAACACAGATGGTGTTGACATGGGATTACCTCCTGCCAAACCATTGTGATCTCCTGCCAGGAGAAGCGGTCCCCACCAAGAAAAAACAGTGCACACAACCATTGGTTACAGAAAGTGTTAAGCAGCATATATCAACCACTTACTTGTTGTAGAACGTTCTGTGGCTGAGAAAGAGTCCCATGTCTCATAATATATGCGAGCCACCTCCAACCATGCTCTCTCCTTCTTTGCATGATCTTTGTAACCTGGATCTCTGAGGTCATATATTGCCGGACGTTGTCTGACAAGCCGAATAATTTCCTCATTGTCATGCACTTGTCGCTTATTTTTTTTTGCCCTAGGCATGCTTCCTGCTGTCTTCCACACTCACATACATCGATATAGGAAGTGATGTATTTGGGAGGAGCAGAGATCATGTGCTTCCGTAGACTTCCGTGGAAGTCGCAACAAAGTCGCGGTGTCAGACATGTACATACGACTTCATTGCGACTTAATACCTTTCTATGGAGAACAAGTCGCACCGAAGACGGAACAAAGTAGTGCAAGAACCTTTTTTCGAGTCGCTGCGACTTGAGTCGCACCAATGAGAACGGGGACCATTGAAATACATGGGTTTTGACTTGTCATGCGACTTGACATGTGTCAAGTCGCAAAATAAGTCGCACTAGTGGAAACAGAGCCTTAGGCCCCTGTCATGTGTTCGCACCCCATTGCAAAATACAGAGTACAATAGACACAGACAGATCCATGCTGCATGCATGTTATGCTGAAACTTTGTGCCAACACACAACACAGTTTTTATTATTATGTATGCAATACTGCAAAATTAAGATGCTTAAGGCTGGGTTCACACCAGTGCGTATTGTATGCAGGTTTCCCCGCAGCCAATTTGCATAGCAGGAGATTGTCACTGGCTCTCTATGCAGCCGGTTCACAAATCTCGGCTGCGGCTCCAGTGCGAATTGCGCAGGAGCTCTGTGCGTCTTTTGGTCAGTTTCAGGTCCGAATTCAGCCTAAAATTCCATCTGAAATCGAACCTGAAATGGTGAATGGAGACGCACCGGACTCCTGCTGTGAGCCGCTATCTTCTCAATTGTGAACCCAGCCTAAAGTGGTAGTAAACCGCCACTGAAACAAAAATTAACTGGGGCCCCCCTGCAGGGTTAAGTCATAATGTACTAGTATACACCGCATACTAGCACATTATGACAGACTTGGCTGTAAAACGTATCCCTCCTGCTCAGCTTTGTCACGGATGCCCGGCACTGCCATCTTCACCTGGTCTTCCTCTTGGGTTCGCTAGCTCCGGCTGTGTAGATGGTAGGTATGACACGGGTATGCTGTCCCTTCAGAGCGCATGTGCCGGTGACATCACCGGCAGCATCGCTTGTGAATATCTCCTAAACTGTGCAAGTTTAGGAGATATTTACTGTACCCACAGGTAAGCCTTATTATAGGCTTTCCTGTAGGTATGAGTTCAAAAGGGGCATTTATCTCCACATAAAAAAGAGATACTTCAGTCCCCTTGCAGTTAGCCCTGTCCCCCCTTCAGTGCCATCCATACAAAAAAAAATGTGGTACAAAAAGAGGTGCTGAAGGTTCCACCTGGCCTTTGGGGCTCAGCAGAGAATCGTAATACATCTGTGCATGCGCAGACATGCCAAGAGCTGGGGCCTGCCTTTTCTTGTGTCTTCACGCATTGCGCTGAAAACCCTGTGCATGTACAGATTTCTGCCGGGTCCGGAGGTCCAGTGGTAAATCAGTGTGCATGTGTCGTAAAATTCTAAAGGGAGCACAATGTCATTCTCGTCTAGGAAAGAATGATGCAGAAGGTGCTGAACTTCTGCAAAAAAAGTTAGAAGCATCTACTTTTTTTTTATTTTTAATCCAATTGAGGGAGAGGAATTAAGCCAGATGCAAATACGTTGTTTTCCTGGATGAAGGTCTGCTTTAACTGTCATTTAGACCCAAAAAACATAATTTAATACAACATATACAGGTGATACTCGAAAAATTAGAATATCGTGCAAAAGGTCATTTATTTCACTAATGCAACTTAAAAGGTAAAACTAATATATGAGAGAGACTCATTACATGTAAAGCAAGATAGTTCAAGCCGTGATTTGTCATAATTGTGATGAGTATGGCTTACAGCTCATGAAAACCCCAAATCCACAATCTCAGAAAATTAGAATATTGTGAAAAGGTGCAATATTCTAGGCTCAAAGTGTTCCACTCTAATCGGCTAATTAAGCCAAAACACCCGCAAAGGGTTCCTGAGCCTTTAAATGGTCTCTCAGTCTGGTTCAATAGGAATCACAATCATGGGAAAGACTGCTGACCTGACAGTTGTGCAGAAAACCATCATTGACACCTCCATAAGAAGGGAAAGCCTCAAAAGGTAATCGCAAAAGAAGTTGGATGTTCCCAAAGTGCTGTATCAAAGCACAATAATGGAAAGTTATGTGGAAGGGAAAAGTGTGGAAGAAAAGGTGCACAAGCAGCAGGGATGAGCGCAGCCTGGAGAGGATTGTCAGGAAAAGGCCATTCAAAAGTGTTAGGGACTTTCACAAGGAGTGGACTGAGGCTGGAATCAGTGCATCAAGAGCCACCACACACAGACGGATCCTGGACATGGGCTTCAAATGTCGTATTTCTCTTGTCAAGCCACTCCTGAACAACAAACAACGTCAGAAGCGTCTTACCTGGGCTAAAGAAAAACAGACCTGGTCTGTTGCTTAGTGGTCCAAAGTCCTCTTTTCTGATGAGAGCAAATTTTGCATCTCATTTGGAAACCAAGGGCCCAGAGTATGGAGGAAGAATGGAGAGGCACACACTGCAAGATGCTTGAAGTCCAGTGTGAAGTTTCCACAGTCTGTGTTGATTTGGGGAGCCATGTCATCTGCTGGTGTTGGTCCACTGTGCTTCATTAAGTCCAGGGTCAATGCAGCCGTCTACCAGGAGATTTTGGAGTACTTCATGGTTCCTTCCGCAGATGAGCTTTATGGGGATACTGACTTCATTTTCAAGCAGGACTTGGCACCTGCCCACACTGCCAAAAGCACCAAAACCTGGTTCAATGACCGTGGGATTATTGTGCTTGATTGGCCAGCAAACTCACCTGACTTGAACCCCTTAGAGAATCTATGGGGCATTGCCAAGAGAAAGATGAGACATGAGACCGAACAATGCAGAAGAGCTGAAGGCCGCTATTGAAGCATCTTGGTCTTCCATAACACCTCAGCAGTGCCACAGGCTGATAGCTTCAATGCCACTCCGCATTGAGGCAGTAATTGCTGGAAAAGGTGCCCAAACCAAGCACCGAGTACATATGCATGCTTATTCTTTTCAGAGGTCCAATATCGTTCTACGTACAATCCTTGTTTTATTGATTGCATGTAATATTCTAATTTTCTGAGATTGTGGATTTGGGGTTTTCATGAGCTGTAAGCCATAATCATCACAATTATGACAAATCACGGCTTGAACTATCTTGCTTTGCATGTAATAAGTCTATCCCATATATTAGTTTCACCTTTTAAGTTGCATTAGTGAAATAAATGAACTTTTTGCACAATATTTTATTTTTTCGAGTATCACCTGTGTTGCTTATCAGCTCTTGGATGTGGTTGCTGCATTCATTTTTTTTCCCGGCGTTTTTCCCCTTTATTTTCAATATATTGCATTTTTGTTTTTGGGTTAAGATGAGCTTTAACTCTGACTCCATGTGTTAATAGCTCATTTGTGCTTCAGCAGTAGTCAAATCATTCAAAACAAATACTTGCCTTCCAAGATACCAGCCCTGTCCTGATGCTCCTAGGCCCTCACACATTTGGTGTCCCAGGAAGAATTTTAGGTTTTTAATACTACAGGCGGTCCCCGGGTTACAAACAAGATAGGGTCTGTAGGTTTGTGCTTAAGTTGAATCTGGAAGTCGGAACAGGTACATTTTTTTTAAGTGTAGCTCCAGCCAAAAAAAAACATTTTTAAGCTTTTTGGATAGCATTGGGAAGGGTTAACACCCCTGTAACATTTGTTTTGCTGTCTGTGCCCCTTTTCAGAAGATTTCACCTCACTTTCTGTCCCAATGACAATTGGATTTTGAAAATTGTGGGTTGTTGTGGAAACAAGCCTTGGTGGTAAAGCATCAGTGGAGACACCTTTTTTCCATAATGACTCTTACAGGATTGAATTTCCCTTCGTTAGTAAATCGATTGTTTGTAACTAGGGGACCGCCTGTATTGGGGTGTTTTGGATATTGTTAGCGGCGCTTTACCGTCAGTATACGGCCGCTAGCGGGGCGGTTTTACCCCCCGCTAGTGGCCGAGAGAGGGTTAAAAACCACCGCAAAGCGCCTCTGCAGGGGCGCTTTGCCGGCGGTATAGCCGCGCTGTTCCATTGAATTCAATGGGCAGGAGTGGTGAAGGAGCGGTGTATACTCCACTCCTTCACCGCTCTGAAGATGCTGCTAGCAGGACTTTTTTCCCGTCCTGCTAGCGCACCGCTCCAGTGTGAAAGCCCTTTCACACTGGATACACAGCAGCGGCTGTTTCGGGTCGGTTTGCAGGCGCTATTATTAGTGCAATAGCGACTGCAAAACAACCCAGTGTGAAAGGGGCCTAAGAGTGGGGGGGGACAGTCCTCCCTCTTGCTTATCTGCATAGGTAATTTTTCTATTTTGTTTATTTATTTATTTTTATTTAACATACTGATAGATCATCTGTGTGGTGTTTTTTTTTTTTTTTTTTTTCCTTCAGGGTATTGGCACGTTTTTCTGTTTTTTTTTTTCATTGATCTTCAAGACAGTAATATATAGACTATTAGCCCTGATAAGTATGTTAGAGTCCTAGCAAAGTGCACGCTGTAAAAGCAGTACTCTGCCATGCAGTGCGTCAAGAATATGAAGAATTTAAAGCCTCCGCTAGTTATTGGAAATATTTTATGCTTTGAGAATGTTTGTCTCTAAGCCATGCAGAAAGTGGCATTTCAAGGCTACATTGTCCTTTTCATCAGGTAATCCAGCAAAATGTCTTCCAATTACCAGTGAGCATAGCAAAAATATTTTGCAAGAAAACAAATATTTCTGTTACAGATAGGAGTCTTTGGATCTTTTGATACTGCAGATACTCCACTCAGGAACTCCATTGTGGTTCCAAGTTCATTTGGTTACTTTGTTGTAGTCTGTTACCTTCCCCTCAGCTCAGTACCCCCCCCCTTTTTTTATACCGTATATACTCGAGTATAAGTCGAGTTTTCAGCACATTTTTTTGTGCTGAAAGTGCCCCCCTCGACTTATACTCGAGTCAAGCACTTTTCTGCAGCAAAAAATTTCATTTTCCGAACCGACTTTGGGGCCCCATATCTCAGGGCCATTTGGTGCTAGGAACCCCAAATTTGGTGTGCAAACCCAGTGGAACCATCCAAAGATGGAGTTCCTAGCATTAAGTGGCCCCAAGATACGGGACCCCAAAATCGGTTCAGAAAATGTCATTCTCTGCTGCAGAAAAGTGCTTGACATTTTCTGAACCGACTTTGGGGCCCTGTATCTCAGGGCGACTTAGTGCTAGGAACCCCAGCTTTGGATATTTTATGGTGCTAGTTCCACTGGGTTTGCACACCAAATTTGGGGTTCTTAGCACTAAGTGGCCCCAAGATACGGGGCCCAAAATTCGGTCAACTGTGTCCATCTGCAGCAATGTCATTTTGGGAGCCTTTGGGTTCAGAGACCCCAAATTTTGGCTGCAGCTAGGGGGCATCTAGGAACCCTTAACTACTGAGTTTGAAGTTCAGGGGACCTATGGCTGCAAATGGGCACAGTGAGGCTGCAAATGGGCATTGTTGACCCTCTTTTCCACTTACAGTAGCTGTGCATTTCTCACCCTCGTCTTATACTCGGGTCAATACGTTTTTCCCATTTTTTTTTTTTTTTTGTGGTAAATTAGGGCCTCGACTTATACTCGGAACGACTTATACTCAAGTATATACGGGTATATGTTTTTAATTTTTATTTTCAAATCTTCATTTTATTTTAAAACGGGTAGGAAAAGAAGTACAAAATTTTACACAAAAATGTTACACTATCCAAATTAATCATTGGGGTTATAACATTTGATACACAACTGGAGCCACACAAGTGACCATACCAAAATACAGCAAATAAAAAGATAGGCATATAAAGGATTCAACCAACCGATATTATAAGATCATTACACAACCCACAGTCAGATAATGTCATAATGGATGACTTATAAAAGGTAAAATAAACCAAAAGGAAATGAGGAGGAAAAAGTGGATTTTGGTAAAGTAAAGAAAATAGAGCAAAAGGTTGTGCTAGGATCTGAGCATGCGACTGGGTGGGTGCTGCCATCCAAGGTAGGCGGTGTCATTACCTGAAATAAGCAGGCCTAAACTATAGATAGGATTTGAAGTGTTCTGAGTCTGTATATAATAACTAGTGACTCCAGGTGTCAACTATTTTTGTCTCCATCATGCCACCATTGCACATTTTCCCTAGCCCATTCAGCAACTGTAGGGCTTGCTGGTGATTTCCAATAGCTCAGTATCCCTGCACGAGCGGGCAATAAGAAATGAAGTGGCCTTTCTTAATACGCCCAATAGATCCTGGTAAGACAGACTAAAATTCTAGGCATCATGCACACAGGGCTTTAACCACTTCAGTCCCGGACCATTTGGCTGGCAAAAGACCAGAGCAATTTTTGCGATTTGGCACTGTGTCGCTTTGACAATTGCGCAGACGTGCAACGTGGCTCACAAACAAAATTGACTTCCTTTTTTTCCCACAAATGGCTTTCTTTTGGTGGTCTTTGATCACCTTTGCGGTTTTTATATTTTGCGCTATAACCAAAAAAATAGCGACAATTTTTGAGAAAAAACATTATTTTTTTACTTTTTGCTATAATAAATATCCCCTAAAAATATATAAAAAAAACTTTTTTTTTTCCCTCTGTTTAGGCCGATACGTATTCTTCTACATGTTTTTGGTAAAAAAAAAATCGCAATAAGCGTTTGGTCTGCGTAAAAGTTATAGCGTCTACAAAATGGGGGATAGTTTTATGGCATTTTTATTATTTTTTTTTCTTTTTTACTAGTAATGGCGGTGATCAGCGATTTTTATCATGACTGCGACATGGCGGACAGATCGGACACTTTTGGCGCTATTTTGGGACTATTCACATTTATACAGCGATCAGCGCGATTAAAAATGCATTGATTACTGTGTAAATGTGACTGGCAGTATAGGGGTTAACCAGGAGGGGGCGCTGTAGGGGTTAAGTGTGTCCTAGGGAGTAATTCTAACTGGGGGGGGATGGCCTATATGTGACATGACACTGATCACCGCCCCAATTACAGGGCGCTGTGATCAGTGTCCTTGTCACTAGGCAGAACGGGGAAATGCTTGTTTACATCAGCATTTCCCTGTTCTTCCTCTCAGTGAGATGATCGCGGGTACCCCCACGGACATTGAGTCCACGGGACCCGTGATCACACTCACGGAGCTTGCGGCGCACGCAAGCCGCTTCTTAAAGGGCAACGTACATGTACGTTAATATGCCTGTAAGTGCCCTTCTGCCGACGTATATCAGCGTGAGCTGGTCAACAAGCAGTTAAAATGCCACTTTTACAAGAATTTGGCTTTTTTTGAATTTTATTTTTTTTTTTTCAGCCTGTAAAAGGACCTTTTATGTTAGCCTATGTGTCCATGCGCACACAGGCGTTTACAGGCTGGAAACAAAAAACATAACCAGCATGTTCATGAGAGGAGCCTTTGAGCAGAAAAAAATGCTGGACACATGTAAACGCATATAAATGAGCTTAACCGCTTCTGGACCGCCTACCGCATATATACTGTGGCAGGGCGACCCGGCTGCGCGAAATCACGTACCTGTTCGTGATTTTGTGCACGCGGTGTCGGAGATGATTGTTACCATTTTTATGTAATGTGTAGGGGCATCTGTACCATCTAGTTATGAGTTTAAAGCTCCTTTCCTGCACCGGGGAAACCACCATGAGTTTGTGCATGAGTGTGCAGGATTTGAGGAGAGTAGTCTGAGAGGGTACAATGGAGCTCTTGCTCCCATTTTGTTACTTAGTGAGGTGCTCTGAGAGAGGTTTCTGTGAGCAATAGACTGTAAAGTATTGTAATAACGTGAAAATATATTACTAAATATAAACTCGTGCTGATGGAAACAACTAAATGGTGATAAAATGCAGCTGCTGTAGACAAAGTGCTAATCACTTGAACAAATGTGGATAAAGAAATACAGCGTTCGCAACATACAATATAAGTGAAATCAACAAAAAAAGTCCAGATAAAAATCCAAATAACTGTAACTGCAGTGTAAGTCCACAATGAAGTAGGTGCAAAAAACTTGGAGTACAGTGACACCCCCTTTTGCATCCCCACTCACCAGAACAGGGAGACCCCCAGCTTTGCAGTCCAGGGGTCACTTCAGGCTAGTAAATGGTATCCCACACACGTGGATTGGTGTCAAAACATCAGATGGTAGATCGGTGTAAATTTTCACTCAGAGGCTCTCAACAGCATATGCAGGCACCCAGAAATGAAGAGGTTGGACTAATAGTGAAGTACTGTTATAAAAGTTGATTTATTACGCATAGGGATTGGTACTTACAAAAAGAAGATTAAAAAAAGGCATGGATATAGAGCTGTGAATACAGGAAACAGCCGTTCATAGCATGCGTTCCACGGACCGGAAGTGACGTCAGTCGAAACAGAAAATTATGTCAATGCATTTCGCCCTCCCACAGGGTGTCATCAAGTACCTCAAGGTCTGGCGATGATACAGTGCCAGGATCCAAGATAACATAATGGGAGGGATTCCAATCTGGCCCAGAGTGGAAAATGAGAAGAACCACTCTAAATGGTCAAACACCTTTTCTGCATCAAAAGGCATAATGGAATGTCCTGCAGTTAAGTATGGAGTAGGTTCAAACATGGTATTATCACGCACTTCTCGATTGGTAACAAACCCAACTTGCTTTCTACGGATGAATTACCGTATATACTCGAGTATAAGTCGTTCCGAGTATAAGTCGAGGCCCTAATTTACCACAAAAAAATGGGAAAAACTTATTGACCCGAGTATAAGACGAGGGTGAGAAATGCACAGCTGCTGTAAGTGGAAAAGAGGGTCAACAATGCCCATTTGCAACCTCACCGTGCCCATTTGCATGCCTCACTGTGCCCATTTGCAGCCATAGGTCCCCCGAACTTCAAACTCGGTAGTTAAGGGTTCCTAGATGCCCCCTAGCTGCAGCCAAAATTTGGGGTCTCTGAACCCAAAGGGTCCCGAAATGACATTGCTGCAGATGGACACAGTTGACCGATTTTGGGGCCACTTAGTGCTAGGAACCCCAAATTTGGTATGCAAACCCAGTTAAACTAGCACCATAAAATATCCAAAGCTGGGGTTTCTAGCAATAAGTGGCCCCGAGATACAGGGCCCCAAATATCGGTTCAGAAAATGTCAAGCACTTTTCTGCAGCAGAGAATGACTTTTTCTGAACCTACTTTGGGGCCCCGTATCTCGGGGCTACTTGGTGCTAGGAACTTCAGCTTTGGATATATTATGGTACCAGTTCCACTGGGTTTGCACACCAAATTTGGGGTTCCTAGCCCCAAGTGGCCCTGAGAAACGGAGCCCCAAATTTGGCTCAGAAAATTGATTTTTTTGCTGCAGAAAAGTGCTTGACTCGAGTATAAGTCGAGGGGGGTACTTTCAGCACAAAAAAATGTGCTGAAAAATTCGACTTATACTCGAGTATATACGGTAGTTGTTCTCTACAGAATAAATGGAGTACATGTGGATGTTCATATATGTTTGCATAGATCTTCAGGCCTACATTAACAAGGGAAATGGGCCTATAGCTGGAACATTGGGTTTGAGAATAGGGGATTTATGGCCGCCTTGTGTTCGGTCAGTACATTGGCAATCTGAATAAATTACATTAAATGTAGTTTCCATAATTGGAAATAGGGCTGTAAAGAAGTTTTGTAAAAAAAAAAAAGGGCAGTATAGCCATAAGCCCAAACTTTTGCCTGCAGGTAGAGCTGTAATGTAAATTTCCACCACAGTAAAAGGGGCTCAGAATAAACCTAAAAAGCTTGAGCTATTTTATCCAACTGATGTACTAGTTGGTTTGTAGAAATTCTAGATATGGGTGCATAAATATGCATCTAGCACTAAGGGAACAGGCCAAGGCTGATCTGCAAATATCTCCATTTTCATAGAATAGTTGATGATGGGCCTCTGTCTCAAGGCGCCTTGATCAAATATTAACAGTTTAGTATGCTTCTGTAGTCATTTCTGAGGGATAGGCTTAACTAATGTTGCTTTAAGAGCATGTTCTAAAACTTATATCTCTCAGAGAAGTTTAGTTGCAGCTGCTGATTTCCCCTTTTTTTAAATATGTGATCCATGAGTTGTTAATATGCCCCACAGCGCACTTTTAAGCATTTCCCATTTAAACACCCCATTTCTACCAGCTGTGTTATTATCCATCTGCTAATCGCTGCCCTTTGTAATGTATTGCTAGCAATGAACATCTGGCTTAGGTTGTGGGTAAAAATCAGACAGTGTCAAATAGTTTGATTCTTTCATTGCCCTAGATCAGGAAAGCATGGCATCAGTGTTTCTCAACTTTTTTTTCAATCCTGGCACCCTTAAAATTCTGCACCTCATTCTCGAGGCACCTCATTTTAAAAATTAAACAAGTAGTTTAAGATAATGCAGCAGCATCAACACA
The DNA here is from genome assembly GCA_037952835.1 of Lithobates septentrionalis. Taxonomy (NCBI): domain Eukaryota; kingdom Metazoa; phylum Chordata; class Amphibia; order Anura; family Ranidae; genus Lithobates; species Lithobates septentrionalis. The sequence continues at coordinate 178,705 of JBBDGP010001436.1, forward strand.
CGTAGGGCACCCAGTATTAGCGGTGATTTATTCTTCCAAAGTAAATACTCCTTTTCACACTGTTACTGACTAGAATTCCAGCATTTCCCTTCTCCCTCAGTTTCTTTCCTCCTTCAGCTAATGTAACCCCGATGTTGATGGAGAGGGGCAGGGCAGGGGCAACAAGATTGTTGTATAGGTACCTGACGTCCTCCTTATCAACCAATGACATCACTGGTTGTTAGGACACCGGCAACTAGAATGATGTGGCTTTCTGTAACCAAAAGGTTTAGGTCACCCGCAGGCTTTTATACAGTTTTTGGGCAATTTGTAGGCATTTTGCAAAGGCACCCCTGAATAAACCTGAAGGAAGCTGGTTAAAAAAGGCTGGTGGAGATGAATTCTTGGGGAAGAGCTGCCTTGTTTCACTGTGTTGGCACAGCTGGTTGGAGGTTACAATGTTCATGTCTAAAATATCTACCTTCATGGAGTGGGAGCTTTCCTTGTCCTATTCCTATGAGTTGTGCTTTCAGATGTTGTAGTAATGGGGGTGACTACAGGCTCATTATTCATTAGGTTGCTGGGTAGTTCAGGAAGGAAGAAATGCATTACTGATTTTTCATTACTGGGAGGGAACCTAAAAGTATAAATTTCTTATGCAACGGCATCTTACGACATAATTCAGTTATAATTAGAAAATTAATTTTGCTGAAACGAAAAAGATATAAATGAAAAGGCATGTAGGCCTGTTTCAAGGATAGATGTCGATGTGCTATTTTTTGCTGTTCCTGGGAAATGCTAAGGACTGGGAGTGTGTACACAGCAAGATGATGAAATTATTGTTATGCCGGACTCCGGTGATTGGAACAGATGTTCTGTCGCTTTCCAAGTCCAGGCACCTCATACCGTCACATCCTTGTAATAAGAGAGGGATGATTGCATGATCATGAGAGCAGAGTCATTCCTGGCATGAATAGTTTTAATCACTGTTTGAAAACCATTAGAAGCATTGTACAGGATTGAGCTAATACAGTGGTTATAAAATGTCAGGTTTCTGGGATGTAAAAAAATGAGACCAAGATAAATCATTTCAGAACTTTGTCCACATTTAATGTGACCTGTAAACTGTACAACTCATTTGAAAAACAAACTGAAACCTTTTCGGGGGGAGGGGGGATAAAAAACTAAAAATGTGGTTGCATAAGTGTGCAACACCCTCTTATACCTGGAGATGTAGCTGTTAAGAGATAAGCAATCACATCCAAACTCCTATTAAATAGGAGTCAGTACACACCTGCCATTATTTGAAGTGCCTCAGATTAATCCTAAATAAAGTTCAGCTGTTCTAGTAGGTCTTTCTTGACATTCTCTTAGCCGCATCCTGCAGCAAAAGCCATGGTCTGCAGAGAGCTTCCAAAGCATCAGAGGGATCTCATTGTTAAAAGCCATCAGTCAGGAGAAGGGTACAAAAGAATTTCCAAGGAATTAGATATAACATGGAATACAGTGAAGATGGTCATCATCAAATGGAGAAAATATGGCACAACAGTGACATTACCAAGAACTGGGTGTCCCTCAAAAATTGATGAGACGAAAACTGGTCAGGGAGGCTGCCAAGAGGCTTACAGCAACATTAAAGGAGCTGCAGGAATATCTGGCTGTGTGGTACATGTGAGAATAATCTCCCATATTCTTTATATGTCTGGGCTATGGGATAGAGTGGCAAGACGAAAGCCTTTTCTTACGAAGAAAAACATCCAAGCTCAGGTAAATTTTGCAAAAACGCATCTGAAGTCTCCCAAAACCATGTGGGAAAATGTGTTGTGGTCTGCCGAAAGCCAAGGTTGAACTTTTTGGCCATAATTCCAAAAGATGTTTGGTGCAAAAACACTGCACATCACCAAAAGAAAACATACCCACAGTGAAGCATGGTGGTGGCAGCATCATGCTTTGGGGCTGTTTTTCTTCAGCTGGAACAGGGGCCTTAGTCAAGGTAGAGGGAATTATGAACAGTTCCAAATACCAGTTAATATTGGCACAAAACCAGGCTTCTGCTAGAGAGCTCAACATGAAGAGGAACTTCATATTTCAGCTTAGGACGGCTAAGTTAGAACATGAAAGACACATAGCGTAGGAGAGAAAAAAAAAAATCCCAAGAAATTCTTTAAGCGTGTAAACAGTAAAAAATGGAGGACAGACCATATTGGCCCCATAAAGAATGAGGAAGGACATCTGGTCACAAAGGATGGGGAGATGGCAGAGGTATTGAATTTATTCTTCTCCTCAGTCTTCACGAGGGAATCGCGGGGGCTTCAGTAACCAAAACTGCAGTGTTTATCCTCATGACACATTACAGGCAGCACCTCCATGGTTAACAGAGGACAGAATTAAAATTAGACTTGGGTAACTTAACATTAATAAATCACCGGGACTAGATGGCTTGCACCCGAGGGTACTTGGGGAACTCAGTCAAGTAATTGCCAGACCATTGTTCCTAATTTTTACTGACAGTCTGACTGGAATGGTACCTGCTGATTGGAGAAAAGCCAATGTAGCACCAATATTTAAAAAGGGCCCAAAATACATCTCTGGGAATTACAGACCAGTTAGCCTAACGTCAATAGTATGTAAATCCTTGGAGGGGATGATAAGGGACTATATACAAGTTTTTAGTAATGAGAACGGTATCATTAGCAGTAATCAGCATGGATTCATAAAGAATCATTCTTGCCAAACCAATCTATTAACCTTCTATGAGGAGGTGAGTTGCCATCTAGATAAAGGAAGGCCCGTAGACATGGTATATCTGGATTTTGAAAAGGCATTTGACACAGTTCCTCATAAACGTTTACTGTACAAAATAAGATCTGTTGGCATGGACCATAGGGTGAGTACATGGATTGAAAACTGGCTACAAGGGCAAGTTCAGAGGGTGGTGATAAATGGGAAGTACTCGGAATGGTCAGGGGTGGGTAGTGGGGTCCCCCAGGCTGGGACCAATCCTATTTATATTTTTGTTCATAAACGACCTGGAGGATGGGGTAAACAGTTCAACCTCTGTATTTGCGGACGATACTAAGCTAAGCAGGTCAATAACTTCTCCGCAGGATGTGGAAACCTTGCAAAAAGATCTGTACAAATTAATGGGGTGGGCAGCTACATGGCAAATGAGGTTCAATGTAGAAAAATGTAAAATAATGCATTTGGGTGGCAAAAATATGAATGCAATCTATATACTGGGGAAATCTAGGATGGAAAATGACCTGGGGGTCCTAGTAGATAGGCTCAGCAATGGCATGCAATGCCAAGCTGCTGCTAGCAAAGCAAACAGAATATTGAATAAATTAAAATATGATGCGCTAGAGTGTGCTAACCGTGCCCTAATCCTGGCACATAGAGATACAGCACATATACAACAGAGTGTAAAGATATCTAACCCCAATATGTGCTATATCTCACAATGTAAACAAACATAATGTGCATAAATAAACTGCAATGGGCATATGAAATAATAATGGTAATATCAATAAATAAATAAGCTCCAAAATAAATGAGTGCAAAACAGGTGCTAAAAGGTGCAATAGACATATAAAGTAATAGTGATAAAGGTAATTTATTGTTGCTTCATAAATAATTCATATATGCAAACAAATGCTGAAAAGTGACATGTGCCAGCAAAAAAGTGCAAAGTGTCACACAATACATATACTTAATCGTCCATCGTGAACTAGACATATATTTAAACACAAAAGTCCTTAATAAAAGTGATGACAACTGTGCTTCAGTGATGATGTATTCAAACGTGCTGCAATTCCATGTGCCACAGATCATGCAATGGTGAAACAAAAGGTGACCTCCCCAAGGTAAAGCGCTCACCTTAGGGGATGTGACTAAGTCACTAGACAGAGTCAGGAAATGCTTTTGAGCCACCCAGGGCTCAGTGTGGATCACAGGAAAATAGGCCCAAGCATAAGCTCAAACCATAAGCAAAAAGAGAAAGGAACCATATGGTGTGATAAAGTTTAAAATATTTTATTACAAGGTCAGATAAACTCTCCCCCAAAAGGGGGTACTCACATTTTGAGGGGGCATCAGTGCACCACTCTGAAGAGGCATATAAACTGGATATGACAGTGAGGTAATGGATGTAACAGTGAGGTTATGGAGACCGTCCCAGCACAGATAGCTGCTGCTGCCTTACACTCCCTCCTGGCCCCTCCCCTATACGTCTTCGACACAGGGCATACGTGTCATCATCAGGGGGAATGTGCGGTATGCGGTATTTTCAGTATACCTCATATGCATTAATAATCTCCAGATTGATATTTTCACCTTAGCGCAGCGTATCTTTTGTATACATTAACCTTAAACTACGTAGAGGGTTCTTTACTGTAAGAGCGGCAATGATGTGGAATTCCCTTCCACAGGCGGTGGTCTCAGCGGGGAGCATCGATAGTTTCAAGAAACTATTAGATAAGCACCGGAACGACCGCAACATACAGGAATATACATGTAATACTGACATATAATCACACACATGAATTGGACATGATGGACTTGCGTCTTTTTTTCAACCTCACCTACTATGTAACTATGTAGCATGACAATAATCCAAAGCATACATCCAAATCAACAAAGAAATGGCTTCACCAGTAGATTAACCTTTTGGAATGGCCCAGCTAGAGCCCAGACCTGAATCAGATTTGAAAATCTGTGGGGTGATCTGAAGAGGGCCGTACACAGGAGATTCCCTCGCAATCTGACCGTTTTGGAGTGTTTTTTGCAGAGTGGGCACATATTGGCAAGTCAGGATGTGTCATGCTGATAGACTCATACCCAAAAAGACTGAGTCCTGTAATAAAATCAAAAGGTGCTTCAACAAGGTATTTAAGTGTGTGCACACTTTATGCAACCATATTTTATTTTTTTACTTCCCTCCACCCAAAAGATTTCAGATTGTTGTTCAACTGAGTTGTACAGTTTATAGGTCACATTAAAGGTGGAAAAAGTTCTGAAATTATTTTTGTAATTTTTTTTTTTTTTTACATCACAGAAACCTGACATTTTAACAGGGGTGTGCAGAATTTTTGTATCCACTGTACATTATAAGGACCGTTGCTTGCTAAAACCATCCTGTCATCATGACCGCTTGGCCAGATTTAGGTGTCATGGCATGAAAATTGTCCACCTGTTTTTAGAGAACAGAGGTTGCTCACAGTGGGCTTAATACATTAGCAACAGGAGGCTATCAGAAGTAGTGGACTTATAGGAAATCTTGCTTTTGTTTTTATAACCCCATAAATAAACATGTATTTTTTTAAATGTTTTACAATGTATTATCTTTTGCAGCTGTGATTTTGTTAGTATGGAATGCCCATTTTTAGCACATATCACATTTAGAAATATAAGTGCAGATTTCATTGTTAGAATGCTGAATGTGAGGACATTGCCTTTGCCAGCAGGCAGCGATCTTTTGAAGGGGGCACTTGATAACATTGGTGTGCACTCTGTGTTCTGTTTTTACATGACCTATTCATTTCAGATAGATCTTTTGCTATATTCCTACTAAGGAATGCTGTGTCTTAGCCAATTAGGAGGGAGAGTCCTGAACAGTCGAGGCACTCGTGGACATCGCTGAATAGAGATGGGGCTCAGGTAAGTATTGGGGGGCTGCTGCACACAGAAGGCTTTTTATCTTCATGCATAGAATGCATTAAGATAAACCTTATGACTTTACAACCACTTTATAACAAAGAGGGGGTTGCGAGACATTAGATGAGACACATGTATACATATGTTTCCATCCCTAAATCTATAACCAAAAGAAGGGGAGTTTGGGACTTTGAGTGAGGCATGTGCAGCATAGAAATAGTAATTGTAAAAATTATTATAAAGAGTATTCGCTTAGGTAAAAAATACATAGTGTTACAGTATAATACACAAGTTTCTATACGCGTACATAGGAAATTGAATGATCACATGATGGTACATAGCATGGTAAATATGGGGCAGCTATCATCGATGGTGTAAACCGCTTCATCAACAGGATACTATGGGAGAAACTGAATAGATAGGCATAATGAACTGTCTTAGAGTATAGTGCATTCAATCCCTACGCATTTGGTGGAATCGCTTCACTTCCTCGGGGGCAGATGCATCAAATATCTGTAAAAAAGACATAAGTACCAATATGGTCTTGTGTTATATACCAAACAGTGGGAGAAGACGAAAACTAAAGGGAGGAGAATAATCCATAAAAAAAATCCATACCACGCCCTTATCCAAGCATGCAGCCTGGCAGGCCAGTAAAGAGGGAAGACAAGTGAGCACCATAACAGGCCACATATCCTCAACATGGGGGGGATGCTTTGGGGCAGCACTTTGTCCCCATGTTGATGAAATCTGGAAGCCCCCCAGAGCTATTTTTGCACTGCCACTGCACTGTGAACTGTCTCTCAAGTCTCTGGCCAGCCCCCCAATGTCATCACGTACAATGTATGGCTAGAAACCTTGCATTGTACATTGAGGAGGCAATCATGTGAGTGGCTTAAAGTGGAGGCTGGGAGGGACTAGTTGCACCGCTGGAGGGACCCTGCTGTAGCATGAAATAAGGTAAGCATTTCTCCTTATTTCAACACCCCTAGACATAAGGAGAATTTAACCGATGTAAGGATTGCTATGGGGGACACTATTTACTTCAAATTCATGGTGATTCATTTTTGTTACCTATTGTAACCTAAAAACTTGTTCCTAGTGCTAACCGCTATCTCGTTACACATGATTATACAATCTTCCGATATTCAAAAATGCACTGTAATTTTTATACAGAGAACAAGGGTCATATCCTGTTTATATCATATACATTTTATATCATATACGGTTACTCTCTGCTCTTTCAAGCCGTATTGAACCCAAAAGCAAATATACTGAAGCTTACCAATTCTTAGATGTGATGGCTGTATTGGTTTACTTTTTTATGCTTGCTTCTATTTTCCTCTGGTGACCCAGCCAGCAAGTCCGTTGTTTTACGCAAGTCAAATTCTCCAGTAGGATGTATCAGTTTACATGGATGAGAAAACCACTTAACACTAGCAGGGGGTGATTAAAATTATGTAAAATTATGCAAAACCTTTATCCCAAAATAAAAAAAAAATGTTGGTTTTGGGTTTAATACTGCTTCAAATGAAAGTGGTTATAAGCCTAAACATTGTTTACCCTAATGCATTCCTTGCATTAAAGAGGAGCTCCAGGCTTCTTCAGAAATAATGAAGTCAGCAGCTACAAATACAAAAAATGTTTACTTGACCTCCGGAAGATTTACCCGCCTTCATGATCAGACCATATATTTTGCGATACGGCACTGCGCTACTTTAACTGACAATTGCACGGTCGTGCAACACTGTAACCAAATAAAATGTATGTCCTTTTTTTCCCACAAATAGAGCTTTCTTTTGGGGGTATTTGATCACCACTGCGGTTTTTATTTTTATTTTTTACAAAAAATGACTGACAATTTTGGAAAAAAACAATACTTTTTACTTTCTGCTGTTAAACCTATCCAATGAAAAACAAAAACAATTCATCAATTTAGGCCAATATGTATTCTGCTACATATTTATGGTAAATAAAAATCCCAATAAGTGTATTTTGATTGGTTTGCGCAGAAGTTTTAACGTCTACAAACTATGGGATTTTTTTTTTTTTTATTACTAGTAATGGCAGCAATCAGTGACTTGTAGTGGGACTGTAATATTGCAGCGGACATTCGGACACTTTTGACACTTTTTTTTGGGGACCTATGACACTAATAATAGTGATTAGTGCTAAAAATATGCACTGTGACCATACTAATGACACTGGATGGGAAGGGGTTGAACATCAGGGGCAAACAAAGGATTAACTGTGTGCCTAGTCAATGTTTGTGCACTGTGTCGGAGATGCTTTTACTAGGGGAAGGCATGGGTCCATGTTCCTGCTTTACAGGAACACAGGATCAATACCTCCTCTACTAAGAGAACGACAATCTGCATTGTTTACATAGGCAGATTGCCGTTCTGGTGCTCTGCCTAATGATCGACGGGTGCCAGTGGACATGAACTCCGCAGTACCTGCAGATCAGCTCCCGTTGTCTCTAATCGCAGGGGGAGCGGGTCGCTGCATGCGCGCCCCAGACCCGGAAGTGTCGGATCAAATACCTAGTACGTGATCCAGTGCCACCTTGCCACAGTATAAGTACGTTATACTGGTGACAAGTGGTTAAATGAGCTCTCATTCGATCCAGTACAGGCTTTGCTGAGTCAGCGGGAGCCACTGGCTTCCTCTGCTGTCAGTCAAAGCCAGAAACGAGGAAGCAGGGCCCGAGTCCCACTGTCTGTATCTAAAGTTGGAGACAGCAGGGCTTGAGAGTGAGCCCACACGAGTTCCCCCCCCCCCCCCCCCCACATAGAAAGCAGCTTTCTATAGGGCCACTCTCTGCAATTCAGTTCCACAGAGCAGGGTTTTGTTAAAAAATGAATAAAAAAAAAAAAGCACTGACCATGTACAACACTGAAATGTTTTCACAGGTATCCATAGCAGAAAATGGAAACTTTACAAAGGCTGAAAATGCAGTACTGGAAATACCTGCTCCTACTGCCATTGCTTATGCAGTTGTGGAATTGTTAGTAAAATGCGATGGACAATTTGGTGAGTCAGAGACCGCTACATAATGATAATAACAATGGTGCCTGTATTATACAAGGTGATAACATACCATATTTATCGGCATATAACACGCACTTTTTTCCCCCTGAAAATCAGGGGAAAATCGTGGGTGCGTGTTATAGACTGATCCCCGCCGATTTTGTGTCATTGGAGCGATCGCGGCAATTGTCGCGGTCGCCGCCGACATACCCAGCCGTGGGTAGATTAAAATATGTCGCCGAGACTGCAGGGATTCGTCGGAGCCGAGATACACATACCCGAGTGTTCTCAGCTTTTTTTTTTCGGCGCCGCCGTCACGCCCAGTCCCGCCCCTTGGACCTGTGTTATGTCCATCATAGGGCGGGACTGGGCGTGACTGTGAGCGGCACCGGAAAAAGCCGAGAACACTCGGGTATGTGTATCTCGGCTCTCGTCGGAGCCGAGATACACATACCCGAGTGTTCTCGGCTTTTTTCGGCGCCGCTCAGTCACGCTCGGTCCCCCCTATGATGGACGTAACACAGGTCCAAGGGGCGGGACTGGGCGTGACGGCGGCGCCGAAAAATGCAGAGAACACTCGGGTATGTGTATCTCGGCTCCGACGAATCCCTGCAGTCTCGGCGCCATATTTGAATCTACCCACGGCTGTGTATGTCGGCAGGGAGTGCACAAAGCTGCACTGACGTGGCTGCACTGGGGCAAGGCTGCACTGACAAGGCTGCACATGGACAAATAAGGCTGCATTAATGGGCATTTTAATGTAAGTTTTTTTTCCCTTAAAAATCCCTCCTAAACTTGGGGCGCGTGTTATATGCCGATAAATACGGTAATCATAGTACATTTGTTATAAGATGTGTTTCTACTGCTCTAATTTAACAGTCCTTGCTTAAGCCTATTCCAAAGATGGGGGGAAAAAAATTGATTAATTTCCGGTGGCCCTGTATTCTAAACAAGTTGGCCATATTTTAACCTTCCCTCACAGCGTGATCTCAAATAGTTTGACTAAAAAACATGGTTCTAAAAAAAGCTACATATTTTTTTTTTTTTCTAGTTAAACAGATTTTATTTTTAATTCTGAATGCAAGACTGAAAGTGTATTTCCTCTTGTACTGCCAAATTGGGATACTACCTACTTTATATTTGTTGCATGTGCCTATTTACACAGTATAAGTTGGGAAGTGCAGCTAACATTTTTAGAGGTTCTTTCCTGCAATTTTCAGCAAGGAAATATCTAGCTTAGTTCTTTATTATGATGGGGCGGGGAAGATGAGAGCTAGGATTCCCCTTTTGTATGTTAAAGAAAAAACTGCACTAAGCCAGTCCCCACCCAGCTATTGAGATAGATCACACTGATCTAGCCAAGAGGTGCTTGCGGTCAGACGTGACACCTTTTTAGAAACATCTAAAAGGTAAGGTGTGTGTGTGTGTGTGTGTGTGTGTGTATATATGTATGTGATGGGAGTCACTTTGGGTGGGGGGCTTGTGGAACCCAGGTTACCTTGGAGAGCACTGGGTGCTCCTTGTTCAGCTTCCCCAGCCCCTTATATGTGTGAGTCACCCTGTGTCTATTAGGGGCACAGGGTGACCGAGAACGCCAGTCTGATCTCAAGAATATATGACGATAAACTCCACCATTCATCAGAGACCATTGCTATGTGTTAGGTGTGGTTGTATCCCATTGTTCTATTGTGTCTGTCTGTGCCTTGTGAGCAACCTATTATGGGATGTATATGTCTATGTAGTTTAGTTGTGAGAGGGGAGGGGGGAGAATTCCCCCAACAGCTCTCCCTGCTAATTGGACAGTCTACTGATGAGAAGTTTGAATAGTTCTGTGTGCCTGTGTTCAAATAAACTGTTCCATGTTCCAGCTTTGTAACTGAGCTAGTCTGTGTTCAAATAAACTGTTCCATGTTCCAGCTTTGTAACTGAGCTAGTCTCGCCTGTTTTTTTTAGTTACAACATGTGGCTGTAAGATCTAATATCTATATCCAGACTGGAAGGAAGCAGTAAATGACGATATATATGTAACTACTCACTAATATACACTACCGTTCAAAAGTTTGGGGTCACCCAAACAATTTTGTGTTTTCCATGAAAAGTCACACTTATTCACCACCATACGTTGTGAAATGAATAGAAAATAGAGTCAAGACATTGACAAGGTTAGAAATAATGATTTGTATTTGAAATAACATTGTTTTTACATCAAACTTTGCTTTCATCAAAGAATCCTCCTTTTGCAGCAATTACAGCATTGCACACCTTTGGCATTCTAGCTGTTAATTTATTGAGGTAAGCTGGAGAAATTGCACCCCACGCTTCTAGAAGCAGCTCCCACAAGTTGGAATGGTTGGATGGGCACTTCTGGCGTACCATACGGTCAAGCTGCTCCCACAACAGCTCAATGGGGTTCAGATCTGGTGACTGTGCTGGCCACTCCATTACCGATAGAATACCAGCTGCCTGCTTCTGCTGTAAATAGTTCTTGCACAATTTGGAGGTGTGTTTAGGGTCATTGTCCGGTTGTAGGATGAAATTGGCTCCAATCAAGCGCTGTCCACTGGGTATGGCATGGCGTTGCAAAATGGAGTGATAGCCTTCCTTAGCTTTTACCCTGTACAAAGCTCCCACCTTACCAGCACCAAAGCAACCCCAGACCATCACATTACCTCCACCATGCTTAACAGATGGCGTCAGGCATTCTTCCAGCATCTTTTCATTTGTTCTGCGTCTCACAAACGTTCTTCTTTGTGATCCAAACACCTCAAACTTGGATTCATCTGTCCACAACACTTTTTTCCAGTCTTCCTCTGTCCAATGTCTGTGTTCTTTTGCCCATCTTAATCTTTTTCTTTTATTGGCCAGTCTCAGATATGGCTTTTTCTTTGCCACTCTGCCCTGAAGCCCAAAATCCCGCAGCCGCCTCTTCACTGTAGATGTTGACACTGGTGTTTTGCGGGTACTATTTAATGAAGATGCCAGTTGGGGACCTGTGAGGCGTCTGTTTCTCAAACTAGAGACTCTAATGTGCTTATCTTCTTGCTTAGTTGTGCAACGCGGCCTCCCACTTCTTTTTCTACTCTGGTTAGAGCCTGTTTGTGCTGTCCTCTGAAGGGAGTAGTACACACCGTTGTAGGAAATCTTCAATTTCTTTGCAATTTCTCGCATGGAATAGCCTTCATTTCTAAGAACAAGAATAGACTGTCGAGTTTCAGATGAAAGTTCTCTTTTTCTGGCCATTTTGAGCGTTTAATTGACCCCACAAATGTGATGCTCCAGAAGCTCAATCTGCTCACAGGAAGGTCAGTTTTGTAGCTTCTGGAAGGAGCTAGACTGTTTTTAGATGTGTGAACATGATTGCACAAGGGTTTGCTAATCATCAATTAGCCTTCTGAGCCAATGAGCAAACACATTGTACCATTAGAACACTGGAGTGATAGTTGCTGGAAATGGGCCTCTATACACCTATGTAGATATTGCACCAAAAACTAGACATTTGCAGTTAGAATAGTCATTTACCACATTAGCAATGTATAGAGTATATTTGTTTAAAGTTAGGACTAGTTTAAAGTTAGCTTCATTTAAAAGTACAGTGCTTTTCCTTCAAAAATAAGGACATTTCAATGTGACCCCAAACTTTTGAACGGTAGTGTATATATATAGTAATTGTTAAATAATCACGCTCTGGATTCAACCTCCTCACAATCTTAATCCGGTATTTCCACAATTCAGTGCAGAGCACAATTCAAGGCAGCCTGCCAAGTTTATCACAATATTGCTCTGTGCTGAGCGATAAAGAGAAATGCTATCATTTGGTTCTTTTAGATCAGAGATGAACTTGGTCTGCAAATAAGGGTAATTTAACCACCTAAAGACTAATGCCCTGTACACACGATCGGACATTCCGGCAACAAAATCCATCAGATTTTGGGCCAAACTTGTCTTGCATACACCCGGTCACACAATTGTCGGAAAACCAGTTAGTTCTGAACGCGGTGATGTAAAACACGTACGTCGGAACTATAAACAGGGCAGTAGCCAATAGCTTTCATCTCCTAATTTATTCTGAGCCTGTGTGGCACTGTGTGCATCGGATTTGTGTACACACGATCGGAATTTAAACGATCGGATTTTGTTGTTGGAAAATTTTATATCCTGTTCTCAAACTTTGTGTGTTGGAAATTCCTATGGAAAAAGTCAGATGGAGCCCACACACGATCTGAATTTCCGACAACACAATCCGATCACACTTTTTTTCCATCGGAAAATCCTACCGTGTGTACAGGGCATTAGCCTTTTACTGACATTTGTTGCTTACAAGTTAAAATCTGTATTTTTTGCTAGAAAAGCTTAGAACCCCCAAACATATATATTTTGTTAGCAGAGACCCTAGAGAATAAAATGTTGGTTGTTTGCAATATTTTATATCACACTGTATTTGCGCAGCGGTCTTTTCAAAAGCTTTTTTTTGGGGGAAAAAAATACTGAATTAAACTAAACAGTTAAAATTAGCCATATTTTTTGTATAATGTGAAATTTTGTGTCGAGAATCGTAATCTTTATTCTAAGAAAAAAAAATTGTGATTTCTCATTTCATCCAAAATCGTGCAGATCATACACACACACACACACACATATATTTCAATGTTTTTTTTAATCTGAATTATATGTGATGGATCCGAACACAATAGTCTAAGTTGGTGAAGTAAAATTAGAAAAATATATACATAAAACTATTTTATAGAACTAAAAAAATAATTGGCATGTGCGTATGTATTCACCCCCCTTTGTTATGAAGCCCATATAAAGCTCTGCTGCAACCAATTACCTTCAGAAGTCACATAATTAGTGAAATGATGTCCACCTGTGTGCAATCTAAGTGTCACATGATCTGTCATTACATATACACACCTTTTTGAAAGGCCCCAGAGGCTGCAACACCTAAGCAAGAGGCACCACTAAACAAACACTGCCATGAAGACAAAGGAACCCTTCAAACAAGTACGGGACAATGTTGTTAAGTACAAGTCAGCGTTAGGTTATAAAAAAAATACCCAAATCTTTGATCCCTAGGAGCACCATCAAATCTATCATAACCAAATGGAAAGAAGATGGCATAACGGCAAAACCTGCCAAGAAACTGCTGCACACCAAAACTCCCGGATCGGGCAAGGAGGGCATTAATCAGAGAGGCAGCACGGAGACCTAAGGTAACCCTGGAGAAGCTGCAGAGTTCCACAGTAGAGACTGGAGTATCTATACACAGGACGACAATAAGCCTTACGCTCCATAGAGTTGGGCTTTATGGCAGAGTGGCCAGAAGAAAGCCATTACTTTCAGCAAAAAACACAATTGCACGGTTTGAGTTTGCGAAAAGGCATGTGGGAGACTCCCAAAATGTATGGAGGAAGGTGCTCTGGTCCGATGATGCTAAAATTGAACTTTTTGGCCAACGAAAACACTATGTCTGACGCTAACCCAACACATCATATCACCCAAAGAACACCACCCAGAAACATGGTGGTGGCAGCATCATGCTGTGGGGATGTTTTTCAGCAGTCGGGACTGGGAAACTGGTCAGAGTTGAGGAAAAGATGGATGGTGCTAAATACAGGGATATTCTTGAGCAAAACCCGTACCACTCTGTGTGTGATTTGAGGCCAGGATGGAGGTTCACCTTCCAGCAGGACAATGACCCCAAACATACTGCTAAAGCAACACTTGAGTGGTTTAAGGGGAAAAATGTAAATGTGTTGGAATGACCTAGTCAATGCCCAGACCCCAATACAATAGAAAATCTGTGGTCAAACTGATTGTTGTTCACAAGCGCATAGTATCCAACTTGAGGGGGCTAGAGCAGTTTTGCAAGGGGGAATGGGCAAAAATCCCAGTGGTAAGATATGGCAAGCTCATAGAGACTTATCCAAAGCGACTTGGAGCTGTGATAGCCACAAAAGGTGGCTCTACAAAATATTGACTTTAGGGGGGTGAATAGTTTATGCACATTGACTTTTTCTGTTGAAAAAATTATTAGACCCCCGCGCTTATGGTGAAAATGAAAAATGAGGAGCTGCAGCCTCTATCAATAAATTCACCCTAAAGTGAATTTAGAAGAAATGTGAAAAGAGGGGATAGGTATGGCGCTTCTCTTATTAAGAGGTGACCTACAACCTCTAAATACTTGAGCAGTGTGTGTCACGGGTGCATTTAGTGCAAAATGTGACAATAAAAGTGCAGAAAATAAATATTTGTATAATCACAAAAATCCACAAAAAAATCCTACTGTGTAAACTACCTAACCGCTTATATATAATGCATATTGTTATGTTCAAACGAAAACACAATCCTGTGCAAATCCTGCAATTCAAAGTGACATTCTGTGCAAAAAAAATCCAACATATATGACTGGTGTATATTGTTGCTGTGGAACTGCGTTCAGAAATATGCATATACCATCCTTAAACCCTGGTGTATAAAAAAAAAGTCCAATAAAGTGACAATGTGCTTCTTCAAATTGTTCTGTGCTTCTTGGAAAACAATGCCCCATAAGAAACACACTCACCGCTATTATTCACCCCACAAGGAGGTATTTCACCTTCACAGTATGAGCCACTGTGCAGCTTGTGGAGTGGGAGGAAACTTCCTGTCCTGTATTCTCCAAGTGCCTCCTTGTCTGCGATGTAAGCGGTCTCCTCACTGTTAACCTCTTAGATGTTGCCCACATGTAGAGAGGAAAGAGACTCCATAGTGTGATACCGTACAAATATCCAAACATTTATTAATACTGATGGGTAATCACATTTATTAAAAATCATTAAAAGTGAAAACAGTATTTAAAAACAGGAAACTGGAGCGATCTGCGCTCCACGGCTCGAAACCGGAAGTGATGCAATGACGCTGTATAGTCCCGCCCTACACGTTTCGTCTATGGGACGTAATCTGGAGCGCTCACAGTGGCTCATACTGTGAAGGTAAAATACCTCCTTGTGGGGTGAATAATAGCGTTGAGTGCGTTTCTTATGGGGCCAAAAAGCACAGAACAATTTAAAGGAGCACATTGTCACTTTATTGGACTTTTTTTTTATACACCAGGACGGTATATGCATATTTCTGAACCCAGTTTCACAGCAACAATATACACCAGTCATATATGTTGGATTTTTTTGCACAGAAATGTAACTTTGAATTGCAGGTTTTGCACAGGATTGTGTTTTCATTTGAACATAACAATATGCATTATATATAAGCGGTTAGGTAGTTTACACAGTAGGATTTTTTTGTGGATTTTTGTGCATCTACAAATATTTATTTTCTGCACTTATTGTCACTTTTTGCACTAAATGCACCCGTGACACACACCCCTGAAGTATTTAGAGGTTGTAGGTCACCTCTTAATAAGAGCAGCGCCATACCTTTCCCCTCTTTTTCACATGACTTTTTTTGTTATTTTGTCCTATTTGTTGTTGGCTTCACAATAAAATAAAAAAAAAACCCTGTTAGAAGTTGTGGGCATGTTCTGTAAATTAAATGATGCAAATCCTCAAACAATCAAAACTCAAACAATCCATGTTAATTCCAGGTTGTGAGGCAACAAAACACGAAAAATGGCAAGGGGGTAAATACTTTTGCAAGGCAGTGTATGTGTGTATGTGTATATATATATATATATATATATATATATATATATATATATATATATATATATATATATATATATATATATATATATATATATATATAATGTGTGTGTGTGTATGTGTATATATATATATATATATATATATATATATATATATATATATATATATATAAAATATGCTACACTACACAGAGCAGTGGAAGCCATTGGCTCCTGCTGCTGTCAAACATTGTGAGGAGTGGGCAGGGCCAAGCTGTGCTGTATGTGTCAATAGATGCACACAGCCTGTCATGGGATCGAGCCTGCATGTGTGCCCCCATAGCATGTGGCTTGCTAAGGGGGCACATGGAAAAAAGCAGGAGCCAAGAACGCCAGCAGGGACCCCAGAAGAGGAGGTTCAGGGCTGCTCTGTGCAAAAACGTACAATCACTTTACGGCTTGCTCACACGGTGTCAGTTTTAGGATGCATTTTTTTTACACACCACCACCACATGTATGATATGAACAGGAACCACAGAAAACAATTTCTGTGTGCCATTTTCACACCATACACGTGTGATAGTGTGCAGAAAAATGCAGCTTTAAGGATATGATAAGGGTTTAACCACTTGACGACCGCCTCACGCTGATATACGTCAGCAGAATGGCACGGGCAGGCAAAATCACGTACCTGGTACGTGAAAGCCTTTCTGCGGGCGGGGGGTCCGATCGGACCCCCCCGGTGCCTGAGGCGGTCGCCGTTGGTCTGGGAGCGTTCAGTGATGAGGGGGAGGCCATCCGATCGTGGCCCCCCCCCCTCGCGATCGATCCCAGCCAATGAGAATCCTCCCTTGCTTGTGTGTAGTACACACAGGCAGAGGATATGATATCATCTCTCCTCGGCTCGGCAGTTTCCGTTCCGGCGCCGAGGAGAGAAGACTGAAATGTGAGTGCACAACACACACACACAGTAGAACATGCCAGGCACACAAAACACCCCCGATCCCCCACGATCACCCCCCAATCCCCCCCCCGTCATACTGACACCAAGCTGTTTTTTTTTTTTCTGATTACTGCATGGTGTCAGTTTGTGACAGTTACTGTGGTAGGCCAGTTACTGTTAGCCCCCTGTAGGTCTAGGGTACCCCCCTAACCCCCCCTAATAAAGTTTTAACCCCTTGATCACCCCCTGTCGCCAGTGTCACTAAGCGATCATTTTTCTGATCGCTGTATTAGTGTCGCTGGTGACGCTAGTTAGGAACGTAAATATTTAGGTTCGCCGTCAGCGTTTTATAGCGACAGGGACCCCCATATACTATCTAATAAATGTTTTAACCCCATGATTGCCCCCTAGTTAACCCTTTCACCACTGATCACCGTATAACTGTTACGGGTGATGCTGGTTAGTTTATTTTTTATAGTATCAGGGCACCCGCCGTTTATTACCTAATAAAAGTTTATCCCCCTGATCGCCCGGCGGTGATATGCCTCGCCCCAGGCAGCCTCAGATTAGCGCCAGTACCGCTAACACCCACGCACGCAGCATACGCCTCCCTTAGTGGTATAGTATTTGTACGGATCAATATCTGATCCGATCAGATCTATACTAGCGTCCCCAGCAGTTTAGGGTTCCCAAAAACGCAGTGTTAGCGGGATCAGCCCAGATACCTGCTAGCACCTGCGTTTTGCCCCTCCGCCCGGCCCAGCCCACCCAAGTGCAGTATCGATCGATCACTGTCACTTACAAAACACTAAACGCATAACTGCAGCATTCGCAGAATCAGGCCTGATCCCTGCGATCGCTAACAGTTTTTTTGGTAGCGTTTTGGTGAACTGGCAAGCACCAGCCCCAAGCAGCGTCAGGTTAGCGCCAGTAGCGCTAACACCCACGCACGCACCGTACACCTCCCTTAGTGGTATAGTATCTGATCGGATCAATATCTGATCCGATCAGATCTATACTAGCGTCCCCAGCAGTTTAGGGTTCCCAAAAACGCAGTGTTAGCGGGATCAGCCCAGATACCTGCTAGCACCTGCGTTTTGCCCCTCCGCCCGGCCCAGCCCACCCAAGTGCAGTATCGATCGATCACTGTCACTTACAAAACGTGTCAGGCCTGATCCCTGCGATCGCTAACAGTTTTTTTTTTGGTAGCGTTTTGGTGAACTGGCAAGCACCAGTGGCCTAGTACACCCCGGTCGTAGTCAAACCAGCACTGCAGTAACACTTGGTGACGTGGCGAGTCCCATAAGTGCAGTTCAAGCTGGTGAGGTGGCAAGCACAAGTAGTGTCCCGCTGCCACCAAGAAGACAAACACAGGCCGTCGTGCCCATAATGCCCTTCCTGCTGCATTCGCCAATCCTAATTGGGA
This sequence comes from Lithobates septentrionalis, assembly GCA_037952835.1. Taxonomy (NCBI): domain Eukaryota; kingdom Metazoa; phylum Chordata; class Amphibia; order Anura; family Ranidae; genus Lithobates; species Lithobates septentrionalis. The sequence continues at coordinate 197,353 of JBBDGP010001436.1, forward strand.
ACCCACCACTTCTGCAGCGCCCGTACTTCCCCCATTCACATCCCCAACCACATGCAGTCGGCTGCATGAGAGGCATTTTCTTTATATCCTCCCGAGTACCCCTACCCAACGAACCCCCCCAAAAAGATGTTGTGTCTGCAGCAAGCGCGGATATAAGCATGACACCCGCTATTATTGTCCCTCCTGTCCTGACAATCCTGGTTTTTGCATTGGTGAATGTTTTGAACGCTACCATTCACTAGTTGAGTATTCGCATAGGGTACAGCATTGCACAGACTAGGACACACTTTTACAGGGTCTCCCAAGATGCCATCGCATTTTGAGAGACCCCAACCTGGAATCGGTTACCGTTATAAAAGTTACAGTTACCAAAACAGTGTAAAAAAACAAAACAAAAAAAATAAAAAAAATAAAAAATTGTCGTTTTATTGTTCTCTCCCTATTCTCTCTATTTTGCTCTTTTTTACTGTATTCTATTCTGCAATGTTTTATTGTTGTTATGTTTTATCATGTTTGCTTTTCAGGTATGCAATTTTTTTATACTTTACTGTTTACTGTGCTTTATTGTTAACCATTTTTTTGTCTTCAGGTACGCCATTTACGACTTTGAGTGGTTATACCAGAATGATGCCTGCAGGTTTAGGTATCATCTTGGTACCATTCTTTTCAGCCAGCGGTCGGCTTTCATGTAAAAGCAATCCTAGCGGATAATTGGCCTCTAGACTGCTTTTACATGCAGTGGGAGGGAATGCCCCCCCCACCGTCTTCCGTGTTTTTCTCTGGCTCTCCTGTCTCAACAGGGAACCTGAGAATGCAGCCGGTGATTCAGCCAGCTGACCATAGAGCTGTTTAGAGACCAGAGTGGCTCCAAACATCTCTATGGCCTAAGAAACCGGAAGCTACGAGCATTTTATGACTTAGATTTCGCCGGATGTAAACAGCGCCATTGGGAAAGCATTTTATCACACCGATCTTGGTTGGTCAGATGCTTTGAGGGCAGAGGAGAGATCTAGGGTCTAATAGACACCAATTTTTTCAAAAAAGAGTACCTGTCACTACCTAATTGCTATCATAGGGGATATTTACATTCCCTGAGATAATAAAAATGATTAAAAAATAAATAAAAATGAAAGGAACAGTTTAAAAAAAAGATAAAAAAGCAAAAAAATAATAAAGAAAAAAAAAAAAAAAAGCACCCCTGTCCCCCCCTGCTCTCGCGCTAAGGCGAACGCAAGCGTTGGTCTGGTGTTAAATGTAAACAGCAATTGCACCATGCATGTGAGGTATCACCGTGAAGGTCAGATCGAGGGCAGTAAGTTTAGCAGTAGACCTCCTCTGTAAATCTAAAGTGGTAACCTGTAAAGGCTTTTAAAAATGTATTTATGTTGTTGCCACTGCACGTTTGTGCGCAATTTTAAAGCATGTCATGTTTGTATCCATGTACTCAGCCTAAGATCATCTTTTTTATTTCATCAAACATTTGGGCAATATAGTGTGTTTTAGTGCATTCAAATTTAAAAAAGTGTGTTTTTTCCCCAAAAAATGCGTTTGAAAAATCGCTGCGCAAATACTGTGTGAAAAAAAAAAATGAAACACCCACCATTTTAATCTGTAGGGCATTTGCTTTAAAAAAATATATAATGTTTGGGGGGTTCAAAGTAATTTTCTTACAAAAAAAAATAATTTTTTCATGTAAACAAAAAGTGTCAGAAAGGGCTTTGTCTTCAAGTGGTTAGAAGAGTGGGTGATGTGTGACATAAGCTTCTAAATGTTGTGCATAAAATGCCAGGACAGTTCAAAACACCCCCAAATTACCCCATTTTGGAAAGTAGACACCCCAAGCTATTTGCTGAGAGGCATGTCGAGTCCATGGAATATTTTATATTGTGACACAAGTTGCGGGAAAGAGACAATTTTTTTTTTTTTTTTTTTTTTTGCACAAAGTTGTCACTAAATGATATATTGCTCAAACATGCCATGAGAATATGTGAAATTACACCCCAAAATGCATTCTGCAGTACGGAGATACCACATGTGTGAGACTTTTTGGGAACCTAGCCGCGTACGGCCTTCAGGCTTTCTAAGTGCGTAAATTTTTGATTTCACTCTTCACTGCCTATCACAGTTTCGGAGGCCATGGAATGCCCAGGTGGCACAAACCCCCCCCCAAAAGACCCCATTTTGGAAAGTAGACACCCCAAGCTATTTGCTGAGAGGCATAGTGCGTATTTTGCAGACCTCACTTTTTGTCACAAAGTTTTGAAAATTGAAAAAAGAAAAAAAAAATTTTTTTTCATGTCTTTCTTCATTTTCAAAAACAAATGAGAGCTTCAAAATACTCACCATGCCTCTCAGCAAATAGCTTGGGGTGTCTACTTTCCAAAATGGGGTCATTTGGGGGGGTTTTGTGCCATCTGGGCATTCCATGGCCTCCGAAACTGTGATAGGCAGTGAAGAGTGAAATCAAAAATTTACACCCTTAGAAATCCTGTAGGCGGTGATTGGTTTTCGGGGCCCCGTACGCGGCTAGGCTGCCAAAAAGTCCCACAAATGTGGTATCCCCATACTCAGGAGAAGCAGCTAAACGTATTTTGGGGTGCAATTCCACATATGCCCATGGCCTTTGTGAGCAATATAAATAAAAAAATTGTCACGTTCCCGCAACTTGTGTCAAAATATAAAATATTTCATGGACTCAACATGCCTCAAAGCAAATAGCTTGGGGTGTCTACTTTCCAAAATGGGGTCATTTGGGGGGGGGTTTGTGCCATCTGGGCATTTTATGGCCTTCAAAACTGTGATAGGTAGTGAGGAGTAAAATCAAAAATGTACGCCCTTAGAAATCCTGAAGGCGGTGATTGGTTTTCGGGGCCCCGTACGTGGCTAGGCTCCCAAAAAGTCCCACACATATGGTATCCCCGTACTCAGGAGAAGCAGCTGAATATATTTTGGGGTGCAATTTCACATATGTTCTGAATGTGTTCTGTTATGTTCAGAGTATTGCAGCAGGAATGGTAAGTCTGCATTTTTGCAGTTTCTCTTTTTAAAAAAAAAAAAGAGAGATCTGACTGTCCTCCCGGTGGCCACTGGGGGCAGTGTGCTGTTTAATCATGCTATGTACTTTTTTACACACCACCACACATGTATGATATGAACAGGAACCACAGAAAACAATTTGTGTGCCATTTTCACACCATACAGGTGTGATAGTGTGCAGAAAAATGCAGCTTTAAGTCTGCATTTTTGCAGTTTCTCTTTTTTTTAAAAAAAAAAAGAGAGATCTGACTGTTCTCCCGGTGGCCACTGGGGGCAGTGTGCTGTTTAATCATGCTATGTACTTCTTTTGTCATGTGGGCTGTGGTTTCTCCTCCAGCCACTAGAGGGTGCAGTATGGCCTATTTTTAGGCATAGTCAGGAAGTGGAAGGGCGGCCATTATGCCATGTGGCAACAGGTTTAGCAGGGCCTCTGGAGACATAGCAGCAGCCCATGGATACTAACAAGGTGTGAGTACTTACCATGGGAGAACTGTGTGACAGACAAGTCATGATTATATGCTGCATATTTACTGCCTTATGCGGGTGGGACTGTGCAACTGTAAGTAGATAAACCCCTAGATGGTTAGCAGTTCACTTTAACCACTTGCTTACTGGGCACCTAAACTGTCATTATTTGAATGACAATTGCGCGGTCATACAACACGCGGTCATGTTAAAAAAAATAAATAATTAAAGACTGAATTAAAAAAAAAAATACAAAGCGGTTTTATATTTTGTTAATAAATTTTGCAAACAGGTAATTTTTCTCCTTCATTGATGTACGCTGATGAGGCTACACTGGTGGGCACTGATAGGCTGCATTGATGGGCACTGATAAGATGGCACTGATAGGTGGCATTGGTGGGCACTGAGAGGTGGCACTGATGGGCATTGATAGGTGGCACTGATAGCTGGCAGTGATGGGCACTGATGGGTGGTGGCAGTGATGGGCACTGATCGGCACTAGTAAGTGACACTGATTGGCATCACTGGTGGGCAATGATAGGTGGCACTGATTGCTGGCACTTTTATGTACTGGTGGGCACTGATTCGTGGCACTGTGGGCACTGATTCATGGCACTGGGGGCACTGGCAGGTGAGAAGAAAAAAAACAAAGATTACCGATCTGCTTACATCACGTGATCAGCTGTCATTGGCTGACAGCTGATCACGTGTTAAGGGGCCGGGTTCAACCCCTTACTCAGATCTGTGATCACCCGAGTCTCATTGACCCGGTGATCACAGCGCGCGTGGGGAGCGTGCAAATGGGAGGACGTCTATTGATGGCCTCCCGGCAAAGTAGATCCACGCTGTAGCTGTCATTCGGCTATAGCGTGTATCTGAAGGGGTTAAAGTGTTGACTGCTTGATAGACAGGTCCAGCGTAGTGTACATGCTTGCAAACTTGTTGCTAAAATGCATGTTTAAATATACATGTTTGGAAAAACATGACCATGGGTGCATTTTAAGGAGTTGTATCTCCAGTATAGTGTGCGTTTGGTCTGTAGAAGCTCATTTTTATTTTTATTTTTTTTAAATTCTTTTATTTTCACACTGAGTGGGTACAACCAGTTACATATTAATTTATATAACAGTGTCAGAACCAAGCATACAAAATACAAGAGTGAGTTAGTATCCAAGGAAAGGAGAAACAATAAGGTCAATATACATGATAACTGACATTTGCACCACCGTCAAGATTCGTGGGGATTATACCCCGGCCATACACTACTGTCAAAGTACGGGACTTGGAAGGTGCTCTATCATCTATGTTGCTTGATTCGGTACTGGCTCCCTTAAGTGTTAGATTGCATCATTCAGTGATAAATAATATTTTCTCATAAAAAATAATGAAAGTAGTAGGGTAGGGAGCTGAATGGCTAAGGAGCCCAGACATGGGATCACATGAAAAGGTAAATGGTTTCAGGATTTTCTTTGTATCTGGCCATAAGGAAACCCATGTCTGAGAATGCGTTATAAAAAGATTAATACCCCCGGGGGAAATTAAAAAATAAAACGGGATAATGGGGGGGGGCAAGGAGGGGAGAGGGAAAAGGAAGGGGATCGGGAACGAAAGGTTAAGATATGAGAGAGAAAGAGTGCAGAAAGTGAGAGAATATGAAATATGAGATATGAGGTGTATTGACCCCTGCCTGAGGTGTATAACCGGTTCACTCAGTTAATTGGATTGCGCCATTTCCTGAAGATATGTTTCCGTGTATATAAAGTGTTGCCAGGGTCTCCATGTTTCCCTGAAGATCTCCTCCCTATTGTGTAGGGTAGCCGTAAGGTCTTCCATGTCCCTTAGTTCATTCACTTTCGTAAACCACAGGGATTTCGCCGGTGGTCTCTCCGATTTCCAGCACAAGGGAATACATGCCTTTGCGGCATTCAGGAGTTGGATGGTGAGAGAGGTCTTATATTTTTTGATGGGTCGTTCTGACAGATGGAGCAAACAGGCTGCCGGGTTCCCCTCCAGGGAGACACCTGTAAGGTGTCCGATTGTGCGGGCCACCTCAATCCAGAAAGGGGCAAGTTTGGAACATGGCCAAAAGATGTGCAACATCGTCCCCTCCTCAGAACCACAGCGCCAGCAAAGGCTGGGCACCTGAGGGAAGAAGCGATGTAGAATGGCAGGAACCCTGTACCAGCGTGTCGTGATTTTGTAACAGGTTTCTTGCACCCTAGTCGCAATGGAGGATTTCTGGGCAAAGTAGAGAATTTTTTGTCTCTGTACCTCGGTAAATTGGATTCCCAGTTCCTCCTCCCATTTAGTGAGAAACTGGGGTACGTATCCCTCCTCTGGTTGTGTTAGGGATGAGTATATCAGTGAAAGGCAATGACGTATCGGTTCTCCACGATGACAAATGAGCTCAAGTTCAGTTAGTTTGCGGGTAATACCCGGTTTCCGCAGATAACTGCGCAGAAAATTCCGCAGCTGTAAGCTGCTCCAGAAGTCTAGGGGGGGGTCTGTTACTAATGTCCCGGCATTTAGGGAGAGTTGGCCATTGGGGTCCATGAAATCATATAAGCATAGCCTGGTGTTCATTGCGAGTCGCTTGAATTGCGGGCTCTGCAAACCAGGTAAGAACTCCGGATTACCCAGAATCGGCACCATGGGGGGCGGCTGTGGGGATACAGATGAGCGTCGAAATGCATCTCTGGTCACCGTTAAAGTACTGCCAAGAGTGGGGTGTTCAATGATATCTTTGGGTAGTGATGTTGTAATCCAAGGCCAACTCTTGGCTAAACCCCCGGAGTCCTCCTCTTCCATTGCAACCCAGTGTTTCGCCTCCGCATGGCAATGCCAGTCCACCAACCTAGTTAGATGGACTGCTCTGTAGTAGGCCTTAATGTCCGGCAAGCCCACCCCACCCCTGCTTTTCGCCAAGTGGAGAAGTTGGAGTCGCATTCGTGGTTTGCGGTGGGACCAGACAAACGCCCGGAACATGGAGTCAATTCGCTTGAAAAACGCCAGAGGCAGTCGGATGGGGAGTGCCTGAAGCAGGTATAACACCCTTGGCAACAGAGTCATCTTCAGGGCACTACATCTGCCGAACCACGTCAGCGTAAGGGAATGCCAGTGTAGTAGGTCAGTTTTAAGGCGTATCAGTAATGGGTCAAAATTGGCTGAGTATAGTTCCGCTGGGTCAGACGTGATGTCAACCCCCAAGTAACGTATAAGCTTGGTTGCCCATTTTAGTGGAAAGGTCGAGCGTATACGTTGGGCAGTTCCTGTGTCTACCGTTATGTTGAGGATGGAAGATTTGGTTAAGTTAATCTGAAATGAGGAGAGGGTACCGTATTCTTGGAGGGATTGTAGCAGGTTGTGGAGAGAGGAAAGTGGTTCCGTTAGAAAGAAAATAAGGTCATCCGCAAAGGCGGCCACCTTATGGGAACCTGAGGGTTTCGGGTATCCTTTAATGTCAGAGTTCGCCCTTATTGTGCATAGTAGGGGTTCCAGGGACAGGATAAAGATCAGAGGGGAGAGGGGGCAGCCCTGTCGGGTACCATTGCGGATATCAAAGAAATTCGATCTTGTCTCGTTGACCCTAACCGACGCAGTGGGGTGGGTATACAAGGAGAGTATCCATTGTAACATGGATGAGCGAAGACCTATGTGTTCTAGAGTTGCCCGGATAAAGGACCAGTTAACGCGGTCGAAGGCCTTCTCCGCGTCGGTTGACAGCAGGAGAAGGGCCTTTTTGGAGGTCTTTGCCGCATGTATCAAATTAATGACCCGAATCGTGTTGTCTCTAGGTTCGCGTAGTGGCACAAAGCCTGCCTGGTCTCTATGGATCAAGTTTGGTATGTGGGGAAGCAGCCTATTAGCTAGAATCTTGGCAAAAAGTTTAAGGTCCGAATTAAGAAGTGCGATTGGACGGTAGCTCCCACAGAGTGATGGGTCTTTACCCTCTTTCGGGATGAGAGAGATATATGCCCTAAGGGTGTCTATTGGGAAAGCATTCCCTTCCGTGAGGGCGTTAAGGGCAGAAATCAAGGGTTTTGACAGAATATCAAAGAAAGTTTTGTAATAAACTGGGGTTAAACCGTCAGGGCCAGGGGCCTTTTTCGGTTTCGAGGAGGCCAGAGCCACGCCCAGTTCTTCAACCGTCAGGGGCTCTTCCAGTTCTTCCCTCACTTCATCTGGTAGTGATGGCATGCCTGAGGCAGCTACATATGTTTGGGGGGACTGCCTGCTCTCCAGAGAGAGGTCTCCAGGTTCCGTTCTTTCTAAGTTATAGAGGCCTGTATAGAAGGAGCGGAACTCCTCCGCTATATCTGAGGAGGTATTAAGCTTCCGCCCCGAGGATGACTGAATGTGTGGGATGTATGTTTTCGTGCGAGGGCCCTGCAGGGCTCTGGCCAGAAGCGATCCAGGTTTGTTCGAGAACTCAAACATGGTACGTCGCGCCCACGCCAGTTTTTGTTTGGCATTTTTTATTTTTTTCACTGTTCTGAAACAACATAGAGGCTGCATTGGATGCATATGTGATTGGTTAAATCCTGCAGGACTAGTATGGAGCCAAGTGCAGTTAAGCAGGTGCATGCTTGCAAACTAGCTAAAACGCACAGTTGCTGAAATGCACGGTTGCTAAAACATGTTTGTATAAAAATTCATGTTTTTGCATAAAGATACATGGTTATAAATGTTTGCGTAAAGATACATGAAACATGTTGATACAGGGTTGCATAAAGAGACATGTTTGCATAGATACGTATTGCGTAATATATGTTGCATAAACGCATGCTTGCTTATTGCATAAATGCATGTTTCCATGGGCGCGTAATGCATAAATGCCTGTTTACACATTCATGTTTTTTGCCTAAATGCATCATTGCATAAGCACATGCTTCCATAAATGCATATTGCTTAACTACTTCAGTTATCCTGACTGGGCGTCCTATGACGCCCTGCATGATAACAGCTGCCGCGCGCCTGTGGGGTCGCGCATCACGGCGATTGCTGGTGCGGTGTGTCAGTCTGATCACGATGTAAACCGGAAAAGCCGTTGACAGATGCGAGTAGAGGAGAGCCGATCGGCGGCTCTCCTGACGGGGGGGTCTGCACTGACTGTTTATCAGCGCAGCCCCTCCTCGGATGTCCACACTGGACCACCAGGGAAGACCCCAACATGTGGATGACCAGGTACATCCCCCATGGCCATCCACATGTGCCCAATCTGTGGCAATCAGTGCCCACAAATGGGCACTGACTGGCACCATAGAGTAATAGATGAATTGAGTAATGCCCAGCAATGCCACTCATCAGTGCCGCTTATGAGTGCCCATGCAACCAAGGGGAGAAAAAAGAAAAACCTGGCGCTACTGTATACACACCCTGGTGACGGGTATGACGGGTAATAAATCTATACCCTGATAAACCTTACCTAAATATGGCAATGTTGCTATAGCCAGAGAACAAGGCATATAATAGAGAAATTAACCCCAGTAACTCTACTGGGATCAAAGAAGTGGCTACTTAGGCAACAATTAGTCAGCACCTGGGTATGTGTATAAAATGACAAAATGTATTGCTCAATTTAAAAACTTGCTCAAACACACATAAAATGCATCTATATGAAAAATAAATACTGCTGCACACTGTTTGCTCCGCCAGGTGCTCTCATGGGAGATTACCCTAGCAAGCAAGATGGAGGTGAACACTAACGAGAAAGAAAGGAAAAACATGGACATGGACAAACAAAAACATAAACACATAGAAACAACCACAACACAGACGGTCCGGACACCGGTCTGCCATTTTCAGTGAAATTGAGGTGCGATAAAGTCGCATAAATGCACATAAATTGTGTGGAAAAAGCAAAGGGGAATTAGATATAACCCCAGACGCTATGATCCCAAAGGGATGTATTCAATGTCACTGTGAGTGGCCCGCCGGGGGTAACATAGGCATAGTATCAGTGGTTGGCTAATGCTAGGTGTGCACATAGGGTAGAATGGATGATGCTGTCACATGGATGTTCGGGAAACTGCTGTATATGATCATATATTGTAGTAGTTGTGGTCATTTATCATCTAGCCTTAATGTGAATGTACCATCCCCTGATGGGGAGGTCAAGTTGCAAAGACAAAAGTCCTTCAAAGTGCACTACAGGCATCAACTGTTTGCTGTTGTGACGCAAATGTCCAATGAATCATATAACAAGCAGCATAATACAGTCCAATCCCGCAGCCTTGAATAAACATCAGAAAGATAAGATGGTGCAATATGGCCACAGTGGGCTATCACTTCAAATTGCTGCCCGTTAGATCAAGTGACCTATGCATCTGTCTTCCTATCCAAATATTAACCACTTGCTTACAGGGCACTTAAATCCCCCTCCTATCCAGACCAATTTTTAGCTTTCAGCGCTGATGCACTTTGAATGACAATTGCGCGGTCATACAACACTGTACCCAAATGAAATTTTTAGCATTTTCTCACTACAAATAGAGCTTTCTTTTGGTGGTATTTGATCACCTCTGCAGTTTTTACTTTTTGTTAAAAAAATGTAAAAAAATGAATTTTTTTTTGGACTGTTATATTTTTTCATACAACATTGACTATATCTGTTACTGTGCTGCCTAAAAACCCCAATGTGGGGAAATCTTTCCTTTTTTGTTCCAATTTTTAAGGGGTGAGCAGCAATTTCCTTTTCTTCTCTCTAGTGTCCCCTCCATTTTTTTAAATATATTTGGGTGGTTAAACACCCCTTCCCCTATGACACATGAGAGTGGAAACATGAGCTTCAGTATATAGGATTGATCGTTCATATGTTGTGGCAACCTTTATAAAAGTGATTGGTTTTGATGTCAACATGAGTCACTTTCAGGGTACAGAATGGGTGAATCTAATGTCAGGCTATGAAACAGATTTTGAACAAGGGGACCGAGCAAAAACCCAGATCTCATCCCTCTTTCACAAATTAAATAGAACACTTGAGAAAAAAATCAGCATTATTCTGGCACGTTAAAACTTTAAATAGATATAAAGAAGACAAAATCAACCCTTTAGGCTTACGGATCCAAATATTTCCCAATTTGGACCAGATTAGCGCTGAATGCAAAAGTGAATGGGAGGCCAATTTAAATGCCTGTTCCCAGGAGACGATGGCCATCCTCACCAGGGAATATAACAAACAAATGGTATCATTGGATAGGGAAATTGACAATATAGATACCTCTCTGAGACCCTTTATGCAACACACCCTGTATTCGGAACTACAGACAAATCTTCGGAATTGCCTGTCGACCTATAACAGGAATGTGTTGCAGAAAAAGGAGTCGAAGTTTTGGAGGGATCATGCCGCCTTCTCTGAAGGACGAGAATATAAATGGAATAACAAGTCCCAAACAAACTTCCAAAAAAACAAACAATATGTTGCACAACAACAATCTAAACAAAGTAGTAACATATTGAAGCCCAAAAAAGACTTTGATTCCAATCAGAATTCAAAAATGCCCAAGGAACGCGGTAAATTTAAGAGAAGCCGTAACAACAAGGGCTCCCCAGAACAAGAAAGAAAAAAACGGACTATGGAGGCCACTTTGGAGCCTAACCTGGGGGTCCTTACTGGTGAGGTGAAATATGTGGGACCCAAATCTGACATAACAAACATAGCCATGAATGAAATAGATACTTCACCCAACATTTCAGCAATTAAAACACATCCAAATCCATCGGATCACAGAATCCTTTAAACCAAGCACAGGGATTCTCTCCATCCCAAATGAACAGGGGAGTAGGGAATCTGGACGCGTATGTCACGCGGATTCCAATGAATCCTTCAGCGTGATCAACTTGTCATCCTATTCGCTATCTGCAGCGGAAATTGATGTATTGTCGCGCGGTTTGACTTTCTGTCCACAGGAAAACTTAGATCTATTTGAAGTGGTCACCGATCTACAATTATTTGCACGTCGGCTACTCTTGAAGAGCCTTCATGCAAAAACTGACACCAACTTGGACATGACAGAGTAGGCCACCTTCAGCATGAAGGAATTCAAAGCCCTGCGGGATTTAACGCTTTTGTTCCAAGAAAATAACACTTTAGATCTTATAGATCAAATTGACTTAGAAACCTTACTTGAAAGTGCCAATGAACCCACTCAGAATTCTGTAATGAACCTCAAAAAACCCTCTGGAAAATTTCCACCTCTTAGTTTGAATTCAAACATAGAGATTTTTGTAAAGCAAACACTTAGAGATATATCTAAACTTCCACACAAGAAAGTACGCTCACAAAATCTAACTGCTGAGGAATCGGCAGCTATTGATTCCTTGTGTAACAATGTAGAAATCACAATAAAACCTTCTGATAAGGGAGGTAACGTAGTCCTGATGGACAATCAGGACTACGTACGGATGTGCCAAGATATCTTAGATAATGATGAATGGTACAAAACCATTTCGAGCAAATTCATACAAAGGTCTTATACCAAATTTTATGATCTAATACAGTCCGCTCTGGACAAGGAAGTTATCACCAGAGACCAGTATGCAATCTTCATTTTGTGAGTAGCGCTATTATGCGCATTTGATCCCTTACCCCACAGTATTACACCATATCCCATTTTGTCTTTTGGGTGGAATATGATGCCCGCGGCTCCCAAGGTTCTATCCTAGTGATAGCAGCCCAAGCTTCACCCCATCCTCTTGTATCCACTGCAGCATTTCAGGTGACTGTATGCAATCCCTTGGATGAGGAGCTGGAAGTCTGCCATCATTGCTTATTGGGTTTTTGTCTGAAGGAACGTTTATATCCATCCTGAACTTATTTCAATATTTATTCACATTGTTATATGTTGAGGTATTTATATTTTTTTGATTGCTCATAGTCTTTTTCTAAACAAAAAACACTACATTTTTATTTATAATATTTTTCACTATATATGATTTGTTTTTTCACCAAATGCAATTTGTGTAGTCACATATGTATATATGTATGTGTATATATGTGTGTATATATATATATATATATATATATATATATATTTTTTTTTTTTTTATATTATCCACTTGTAGCTACATTCATATTTACATAGTCCCACATGTCCGGCCACTCTTGTGTCCTTGGGACTGGGATTTGCTCTTGGCTGTCTTTGCAGAGGCCATTTTTTTAAACCAATTGGGAGACTGTTAGTCCCTTATGCCTTTGGTTGTTATTACTTCACTAAGTGAAGTGTCAGAGCTGGAGGCTCTTTCATGCAAGGAGTCGTTCTTGGTCACACATCATAAGGTGATGTTGCGTCCTAATCCATCTCTATTGCCTAGAGTGGTTTCTAGTTTTCAATTGAATCAGGACAGTGTCTTGCTTTTTTATTGGCAGGAGAAAGATCGCTACCTACTCTAGAGGTATTTCAGATGCTCAGGGTCTACTTGAGTTGTTGGCACAGGTCAGGAATCCTGATTTGTGCAGCCAGAAGAGTCCAGGAAGGGCAGGCGGCATCCTGGTCGAATGTTTAGCAGTGGATCTGCCAGTTTATCAATGATGCCTATGATTTTAATGAGCAAAATCAAATTTTTTTTCTGGGGAGAGATTCTCTACCAGGTGTGTGGGAGTATCTTGGGCCATCCACCATCAGGTGTCAGTGGTCCAGGTGTGCAAGACCGCTATTTTCGTCTTTAAGTTTATACATCCACAGAGTTTTTACCAGGTGGATGTCAAGAACATGGAGGAGACTGCCTTTGCTCTTAGCGTATTTCAAACAGTAATAGTGGCAGTTTCTGCAATGGTGTCTCCCTCCCCTCAGGGGCATTGCTTGGGAATGTCCCATATAGTAATGACTGCTCTGTGTCCCGTGATGCACGATAAAGAATATAGAATTTTTTCTACAGCTTACCTGTAAAATCCTCCTCTTGGAGTACATCACAGAACACAGAGATCCCTCCCCTTTTGTCTGAGAAGTTTATTGCTTGCTACAAAACTGAGGTACTTCATGTGTAGGAGGGGTTATATAGGGGAGGACTTCTTGTTTGATTAATTTACCAGTGTCCATTCACCAGTAGGTGGCATATAACCCATATAGTAATGACTGCTCTGTGTCCCGTGATGTACTCCCAAGAAAAGGATTTTACGGGTAAGCTGTAGAAAAAAATCAAATTTTTGTTTTAGCTAAAATAAGAGGTTTATACTTGCCTGCTCTGTGCAAGCATATTGTACAGAGCAGGCCACACCTCCTTTTCCTGGTGTCCCCTACCAGCGCTCTCTGCTCCTTCTCTCCCTAATATGCCCCCATAGCAAGCTGTGAGCCACGAGAGCCCACACGAGGGCACACTCCTGAGCAGTTTCTTGTTCTTTGTTATCAGGTTCTAGGGGACAAGAGCTTTCCATATACACAGACTTGTGTCGATATATCAAATGGTGGTATCTACAAATTCTAGGCTGGGAGTGTGCTTCCCCCGGTATTATAATGTATTTAGTATTCAGGATTTATATAGCGCCAACAGTTTGTGAAGCGCATTTTACAATGTAGAGGGGGGGCGGCACAGTTACAATATAGTTCAATAGAGAAGGGACAGGAGGGCCCTGCTCGTGAAGCTTACATTCTAAAGGAAGGGGGGGAGGTGGTACCAACGGTAATGGCTGCGGGGGATGGTCTGATGGGGGTGGCTCAGGTACGGTTCTTAGGTGGGTGTGGGATTGGCTTCCCTGAAAACTCACTTATTCAGGGATCTCCTAAAGGTGGACAGGGTAGAGGCTGACCTGACATACTGGGGCAGGGAGTTCCAGAGGATGGGAGAGGCTCTGGAGAAGTCCTGGAGGCGAGCATGGGAGGAGGTAATAAGGGAGCTAGAGAGCAGGAGGTCCTGGGAGGAGTGGAGAGGACAATTTGGGCGATCTGTAGATGAGGTTGGTGATGTATCTGTGGTGGCTGTATATGTTGTGGTTAGTATTTTTTAAATTTTATACGGTGGGGGTAGTGGAAGCCAGATAAGGGATTGGCAGAGAGGAGAAGCAGTGTCAGATTGGTTAGTGAGGTGTATGAGTCTAGCAGCAACATTCATAATAGCCTGAAGGGGGGGGGATAGCCTGGGTAAGGGGTAGTCCAGTGAGGAGAGAGTTGCAGTAGTCAAGGCGGGAAATAACCAAGGAGTGAATAAGTTGTTGTGTCGTTAGTCAGGAAGGGGCGCATTCTGGAAATGTTGCGAAGGTTAAGCCAGCTTTAATGTGTTTGAGTTGGGATGTTTCGCTTGAACTACATAAATTATTCTTAGTTTATGCCATTCCCCAGCTGTGCTGCCCTAATTCCATTTGTTACAGCCTTCAGGGATCAGAGGTGAGGAAAACAGTTTTGTTTTACCTGTAAGAGACCAGAACAATTTCCTTGTTTTAAGCCTCCTTTGGAACATGTATAATTCCATGTCTGCATCTTTTTGGGGAGTTACTTGGTCAGTTATTTGTGGATTGTGTCAAGTCAGTTTGCCCCCATATTATCTATTTCAACCAGGTATCTGGAAGTATGTCAAGAGAGCAAAGTGACATTGGAAAGAAAATAACTGTAGTAAGGTGCAGATTAAACTGTCAGCATTGGGTAAGGATAGATGATATGTAGAAAGGTCACCAGGCAAGGTAGCTGGGAGCACACCAGAGACCAGGTGTTTTAAACACCTTTTTACATGCTGTCTGTTATGTCATAAATAAAGTTGTCATTCAGTGTTATGTCCCTGTGACATAAGCACGTGAATGTTCAACATGTGATCAACTCCTGGTGTATATGAGGACACTGTGACCGCAGTTGATATAGACCATATACAGATTTATCAATTTCTGAATGCAGCAGAGCTGAACAGGCTATTATGACATTAGTGAAGGAGATCCGAGCCAATGTTAGGTCGCTCTGTACAGGGAAGGATATTTCTCCATTTTGTTTATGCAGTACACCTTTCTATTATTATTGCTTTATTTCATTAGGGTAAAGCAAATGGCAACATAAAAATTGCTTCATATTATCAAGGAAAACTACAGGTGTCAGTAGTAGCTGTAAGCTCTTTAAGGAAATTTTTCAGGTGTTAAGAATTTCTTGTTTGATCAGAAATTTTTGTGTATAGCACTGGACTTTAATTTATGGAAATAATATTAAGAAGCACTAACCCATTCCAAGCTTAACAGATCAGCTTTTTCTTTGTCAGACAGCAGGTAATGCTTGAATTTGTAATGGTACTTATTACACAATGAGAGTCCTTAAACTAGAATATTAAAGGGATCATGGCTGACCTTCTTTCAAACATGCTATGTGCCTGGCCAAAGCTTTGGCTTCAGAGTTTTTCATTCACACATTTTGAAGAAAGTGGAGTAAAAAATGTAACCCATCACGCCGACCGCCTCCCGGCCCTTAAAGAGTTCTAAAAGCTTGGCTGTATTGGCAAGTATGCATCGGGAACTTACGGATGTCCTCCTGCGCTGGGAGCGCGCTCTCAGCACGGTAACTTGTTTTGGGGGAGTATATATGCGGCCGCTTGTGTTAAGGACTACCCGTCGAGTGGCTCCATATTTGCGTACAGTAGGCGTCAAGAGGTTAAACTAGTACAATTCTTGTTCTGAGCTAGTGGCTTTAAATAATAAAGCTTTTGGGTTAGCATGACAGCCAGGGAAGTAGCATTTTTAGTTAATATTGACCGCCTCCATTTCTTCTTTAACCCATTGGGCTTGTTTACACTTGTGGCTGCTGAAAAGCAATCGGTGGTAGATCACTCTTCAGGAGACATTTGACAGGCGGTGAGGAGCCATTATGTTGCCTACTCCCTGCCTTTTTTTTTTTTTTAATTTCTTCAACAAGAGAATATGCTCATGACAGTAAACGATACACTAACACAGTTGCTTATTAGCATAAGTTAAAAAAAAAAATACGTACATCCAAAGGTAATTAACAAAGGTATAAATGTAACAAGGTGATATCAAGCTGAAAATATCAGGTCTTGCTTACCCCAGTTGGTTTCAAACTGTAAGCGGAGATCCTTTATCAAGCTGTTACGTTCAATATGGAAGAGATAATTTACTCCTCCTAAACTTTTAATTTGGATTGCCTGTTTTAGCCCACTAAAGCTTGCACTATCGCATCATAACTCCATCCATTGCACAGCACAGTTGTACGGTGGCCCCATTTAGTTGACTAGGTCACAGTTGGTGGGCGGTACTGTCTGCCAAGCGCAACATTAGGGATAAATTATGCCTTGGCTCTAATGCAAGGCATTGGGGGGGGGGCAGGCGGCGACATAGAAGCACAGCCTTTGGCTGCCAAGGAAATACAGTATACTATAGATATCGGTTATCAAGGGTTAAAACAAGTTTACAGCTGCAAAGTAGCAGTTGTTTTAAAATAAATCAGCCAGCTTTCCTCTTCTTGGAAGAAGTGATTTGATTGGCTGTTAAACTGGGACCACTAAAGGTGAATTCAGGTTGGAAAGCAGTGGGAGATTGGCGACTCCCGTCTCTCTTAGCTCTGAGCACTTCCAAGTCCGGAGCTTCAGTATCCCAGTGGCAGTTGTCTGGAAAGCAGCAGATTGGGGTTTCTCCATCTCTGATCTCTGTGGACTGAAGTCATTGGGCTACCATTTGGGTTTAAAGTGACACTAAACTTGGTTAAAAAAAAAGAAAGGAATATTAAGGTCTGGTGTGACCCCTCTGACACCTCCATCCCTAATAGTGCACAAAAAAAAACAAGAAAAATAGCCCTGGGACTTTAGATGAGGTGAGAGAGGTTTAGCCAATGTCCAATTTATTCATTTCAAAATGTTATGTAACGGAGCGGTAACAACAATGATTGTGAGTTACCAGGCATAATAGCCAATGTACACAACACAGATGAACGTAAATATACAAAGATTTATTACAAATGTTATACATCAATGAGCAACAATAAAACTTGAAAGTTGCTGGGTCAGTAAATACACATACAAAATAAGATGATAAAATGTACATACATGTGGACAGGGAAGTATGTGAACATAATGCAGACATCAATAATACCCAGCATGTACCGACATAAAACAAGCATCAATAAAGCCCTATGCATTTCGCGAGACCCTGCTCGCTTCTTCAGTGGCGGATGCATGAATGTTGTATCTGCAATGTAAGTAATAAGATCAATAAATGTATGTGGTTGGTAAATGGGGGCAGATGGAATGATTGGCAAGAGAGGCCTGAAGCAGAGACCTCATACTTACCGAAGTCTGAGATAAATCACCAAACGCTAGATATCAAGATGGCAGCAGTGTGATGCATCCAGCTCGGGAGCTGAGGAGGCGGAACAAAACAAAGGCCACAATAGGGGAACATCCGGAGGATCAGCACAGTCTGGATAGGGAACTTCTCACTGCGGTCTCCACTTAGCCCCTTAAAATTGTGTCTGGAAAATGTCTGCAAGGATGCACATATATCAGAGGGCATCATAAATGCAAAATGAGCTTATTGTATAGGGTTCTAAGCTTTAATTTATATATACATAAAGATGTAAGTAAGTGAATTAAGCTTATAAGAGTATCTTGGTATGAACAAACTAACTGAGATATGGAATATAGTAAATGCATGGTTATAAAACTGGTATGGGCAGAGAGACTTTGGGGCAATATAGAATGATGTAGTATTACATGTGTATAAAAACAATGTAACAGACCCAATAGATGTCAGGAAAGTAAAAAAGTTATACCTCAATGGAGTGAAAAACGTCCAATGGTTGTCAGTTTGTTCTTAGAGATGTGACCGCACTATCCAATCGTCAAGTTGTGAATCCGAATCCCAGCCGTGCTGAACGTCCAGATATACCCACAAGAGCCCGAAGGCTACGCCCCCAGCGTCATGTACGGGCGGTGACGCATGGGCGTCCAAAAGACATCCACCATCAAAGGGGGGTGCACAGATGCAACAACCACCCAACCATCCGGGATGACCCACACAGCCCACAGGGAGACGTCAGTGTATGGGCGTGGAAAACATGCCGCCGATGTGCAGGTGGCCACCCCCGTCAACAGACAGGAGAGGACAGCAAGAGTTCAGGAACAGAGCTCCCCTATGCACATCGCAGCCCCCGAGCTGGATGGAATCCACTGCCACAAAAGACAAACAGCGAAAGGGGAACAGCTCAGCCCAGCAAGGCCCCCTGGGAGCAGTATGCAAATATAACTGGCCAAAGGGTGATAATACACTAGATGTAATATGGACAAAGGCTAATGGTAACAACAGACCAGTGTGTGGGCTGAATGGGTGTCTTCCACCCGGGTTCAATCAAAAAAAGGAAGATTAAGGTCTGGTGTGACCCCTCTGACACCTCCAGCCATAATAGTGCACAAAAAAAAAAACAAGAAAAATAGCCCTGGGACTTTAGATGAGGTGAGTGAGGTTTAGCCAATGTCCACAGTGAACACTGAGACAAAATCATTTTATTCATTTCAAAATGTTATGTAACGGAGAGGTAACAACAATGATTGTGAGTTACCAGGCATAATAGCCAATGTACACAACACAGATGAACGTAAATATACAAAGAAAAAAGAAATCTATTCACGCACCTTCTATTGTTCTCGGCCTTCTACAAATAACTTGAAGTGACAAATTACCTTACAGAAGTAAGGGTGAAAAGGAGAGGTTCTGGAGCTCAGAGGACATTACAAGGAGGCAGAAAAACACAGTAGGAAACTCCTATGAAGAATAGATTAGAGGGCCATGAAGTAGTGAATGTGTATAGATTATTTTTGGAGCATAAAGATTTTATTTTTTCACTTTTACGCTAAAGCAAAAAGCTACAAGTTTTTTTTTTTGTTTTTGTTTTTTAATGCATAGCCTGTTTTACAATTTTTAGTATTGTTGTTTTTCTCGGTTTCTCAGGAGCACAGGATTTTGAGGATGCATACATTTTGTTATATACTAACTAAATTTAGTCTCATCTTTTATATTGTGTTGCAATTTAGAGGTATATTGTTTGTGTTTTATAAAAATAACTTTGCACCATTTTTAGACCCGGTTCACATAGGGGCGACTTGTCAGGCAACTTAGCCACCTGACAAGTCGCGCTCCATTCTATACAATGGAACCGTTCTAATAGGAGCGACTCAAGTCGCTCCCACTTAGAAAAAGATTCCTGTACTACTTTGGGGCGACTTCGGAGCGGCTTGCATTGATTTCTATACAGAAGTCATTATACAAGCTGAGCTGAAGTCTCGCTGTACGGGGCGGCTTCAAAGTCAGACGATTGTGTGAACTGGCTCTTACTGTAATAAAAAAATCGGAACTACCATATGTTATTTTTTCAATACATTTTTTTGAGTTCTTAAAATTCTGTTTCAAGCCTTAAGGAGTAAAGGAGTTGCAATAAATACAGGGCTATATTATGAAGATGAACAGGACTACAATATTTTCTAGAGCCTCTTATTTTTAGGCTTTTGATTAGATATTTTCCAAGTCTGTAATGTACATAATAGTGTCTGTGTGAAAAATAGAAAAACTGGTCTTGCAGCTACATAATTAAAGGTAATTAAGGCCAAAGCCTTTTTTATAGGTTTTGGAAAGAGATGGGAAGGACTAGAATATTTCATAGATCTTTAGGTCTTTATTGACATCCTTGGCTCTATTGGGGAGTTTTACTCACTTCCTGACTTGGTGTCTATGTTTTCATCAGGACAGGAACTGAGGGGACATCTTTAACTGGACACTTACAGCAACAAAAGATATAAGTTCCCTGTTTGAAATTGGAGGGGGGGGGGGGGGGTGTCACAAAGCCCTCACTTACTTCTCAACAGTGACCTGTCAGTGGGGCAAACAATAAGAGCTTTCTCTAACAGGACCACAGATGCCATTAAAAACCTGACTGTTTCTGAAATCCAAATATCAATTTGTCTATCTTTGCACACTTTTTAGTACAATTCCTCCAAAAATCATAAGGTTCATTTGTCGGTTCAGATTGTGTTGCATCTTCCCTCATGTTGAGGTTCCACACATCAACTGAAATCAGGCTTGCTTTGGAGCTGTGGTCTCCAAACTGTGGCCAGTGGGCCGAATGCAGCCCTTTGCTTGCCTGTATTTGGCCATTGGGGCACTGTTACTGACACAGACAAGAGGCACTATTCCCTCCACTGACACCAATGGTGGGGCATTTTTCCTTCCATGGCCACAAAGATGGCCCCCCCCCCACCGATGCCAATGATGGGGCGCTGAGCCTTCCACCGACGCCAATGATGGGGCACTGAGCCTTCCACCGACGCCAATGATGGGGCGCTGAGCCTTCCACCGACGCCAATGATGGGGCGCTGAGCCTTCCACCGACGCCAATGATGGGGCGCTGAGCCTTCCACCGACGCCAATGATGGGGCGCTGAGCCTTCCACCGACGCCAATGATGGGGCGCTGAGCCTTCCACCGACGCCAATGATGGGGCGCTGAGCCTTCCACCGACGCCAATGATGGGGCGCTGAGCCTTCCACCGACGCCAATGATGGGGCGCTGAGCCTTCCACCGACGCCAATGATGGGGCGCTGAGCCTTCCACCGACGCCAGTGATGGGGCGCTGAGCCTTCCACCGACGCCAGTGATGGGGCGCTGAGCCTTCCACCGACGCCAGTGATGGGGCGCTGAGCCTTCCACCGACGCCAATGATGGGGTGCTGAGCCTTCCACTGATGCCAACGATGGGGCGTTGAGCCTTCCACCGACGTGGCGCCATTCCTCCTCCTGCTGACCAGGTGCTATATATTTTTTTTATTCCCACTGACCACCAAGCCTGAGACATTGTCTACACCCATTGACACTGGGGCATTTTCTACTCCAATTGGCCACATTCCAGGCCCTCCTAAATTCTGAAGGACAGTAAACCGGCCCTTTGTTTAGAAAGTTTGGAGACTCCTGCTCTGGGTGCCTGTCAAGGTAAGAATACAGGAGAGAGAGAGAATATATCATCATTGTGGTTAGTCTCTAGTGGTGCAGAGCTGAAGGATCTGAAATATATTGTTAAGCTATTTATACGGCACAGCAGCACTGCGAATGTAACAGTTTGACTGGAATTGCCCTTTAAGCAGCAGTAAAAATGGGATGACATTGTGTGCTCACTTGTAACATTGGCACATCCTGGGTTACAGTGGGTGGTAAGTGTAGGTGTTCTGATGGTGTCACAAATGCTTTGGTACAAGAACATTTTATTAGCAACATGTTGTATGCCAAGATTATGCTTACACAGTATGTCTAAAGACTTGGAGGGAGGAGGGCCAGCTAAGGAAAGAGGAGATTTAAAGTGATAATAAAAATGTTATTGTGTTTTGATAGTATGAGTGATTAAAATTCCTTCTTCTTTTTTTTTTTAAGGTAACGGTTTGTGTGTTCTGCCTTATTTAACAAAGCCTAAACCAGTATGAGAAGTACAGTCATCCACCATTTAAAAATTATCTTTCATTAGCTTCTTTGCTTTAAAGTGGTTGTAAACTTGTACATTTACCTAGTGAAGTAACTGGCGTCAGTTGATACGCAGAGAGGAAACAAATCCTCCGAGAGGAAACAAATCCTCCTATATAAGTTGAATAAGAACGGAGGTGAAGAGCTGGAGTTACTCTGCCAAGCGCAGTGAGCTGATTGGAGGCAAGAAACATGCCCCCTTTACACAGGAACAGAGCTGAGGCTGTCAATCAGCTGGAGGTCTCTCCCCGTCACATTTTTCTCGTGGTGTCAGGAAAACTTGTCAGAAGTAATTTGTGCCAATAGCAAAACAAAACAGCAGGCAGGAATGACACTTTGTGCTTTTCATAGTACACACTATAGAGGGATATGCTTTGTTCATATTTCATGTCTAAGGTTTGCAACCACTTTAAATCTGTATTACTCTAGTGTACTGTGCAGTCTAGTATACATATTAAAGTGGTTTTAAAGGCAAAATAAGTTTTTCTTTACCTTAATGCATTTTCTGCATTAAGGCAAAAAACCTTTTGATAGCCGCATAAACCCCCCACTTTGAGTCTTCTCCAGTCTCGATTCAGCAATGTCTCATCCCCATCTTCAGCAGCTTTTCTTCCCTCTTCCCAGTGATTCTTTTCAGAGGCGATTGACAGGTGGTGAGAAGGAAATGTGACGCTAGGCCTGTTTTACCCAATTTTTGCAGACGGGCGCACCTCAACTGCATGCATTGCAAAGGATTACAGGTTGTTTGCAACGCTTCCCTGTTCACATGAATGGGTTGCAATCAAAGGCTTGTTGCCCACCAGACATGACATGGTGGATCATTTTTGCTGTGGGTGCAAAACATCACAACCATGAGATGTAAACACCCCCTTTCGCTGCCATTTGGTGCCTAAGAGGTGGCGAAGGGCGGTCTAAAAATGCAGCTCAACCCCACATATACCTGCTCCCCAACCGCATGTCTAAACTCAGCCTTACACTAACACTATAAACTTTGCCCAGAGTTCAGATTTATTATCTGTTTAAGGCCCCTTTCACACTTATACGACTTCAAAGTCGCGCGATTTCGCAGCCGCGATTTTACCGCGATTTTACCGCAATTTGCCGCGATTTTACCGCGATTTGGGAGCAGTACTACTTTGTACGACTTTGCCACGTTTTTGGCATTAACAAATGAAAACATACAGTAGTTGGTATGAATCATAAGGGGGAACTCCACGCCAAGTTTTAAATGAAAAACCCGGCGTGGGTTCCCCCCAGGGGCATACCAGGCCCTTAGGTCTGGTATGGATCTAAGGGGAACCCCCTACGCTGAAAAATCGGCGTGGGGTCCCCCCCAAAATCCATACCAGACCCTTATCCAAGCACGCAGCCCGGCCGGTCAGGAATGGGGGTGGGGACGAGCTAGCGCCCCCCCCCCTCCTGGACCGTACCAGGCCGCAGGCCCTCAACATGGGGGGTGGGTGCTTTGGGGCATGGGGGGGCCGCAACCCAAAGCACCTTGTCCCCATGTTGATGAGGACAAGGGCCTCTTCCCGACAACCCTGGCTGTTGGTTGTCGGGGTCTGCGGGCGGGGGGCTTATCGGAATCCGGGAGCCCCCTTTAATAAGTGAGCCCCCAGATCCCGGCCCCCCACCCTATGTGAATGAGTATGGGGTACATGGTACCCCTACCCATTCACCTAGGGAAAAAAGCGTCAATAAAAAACACAGTACACAGGTATTTAAAATAATTTATTAGGCAGCTCCGGGATCTTCTTCCGACTTCGGGGGTCCTGTCATGAAGATCCTGCCAATAATCAGCGATCCAGACGCAGGGGGACACGGCCGCGGGTTCCACTGCGCATGCGCGCGCGTTCACGGGTGCTGTCACGCACGGGCACGCGCGCACTCCCGCCAGTGCCAGGCGGGCTATTTAAACCGGCCTGTCACACTCCATCCTCGCTGTCTGCTCTACAGCGTTCCGTGTGCCTTAACCTGATCTGACCTGTGTACTCTGCTATCTGACCCGGCTTCCTGTTAGACCATCCTGCTATCCGCCTGCACCAGACCCTCTTGGCTTGCCTGACCATCCCTCTGTGTTGTCCCTGGTACCTCTGCTGATCGACCGATACCAACCTCTGGCTTGTTTGACCACCCCTCAGTCTGATACCTGTATCCAGCGTTCCAGTCTACTACCTGCTGCCTTGTTCCTGGTTCCAGTCCAGCGTTCCAGTCTACTACCTGCTGCCTTGTTCCTGGTTCCAGTCCAGCGTTCCAGGCTACTACCTGCTGCCTTGTTCCTGGTTCCAGTCCAGCATTCCAGTCTACTGCCTGCCGCCTTGTTCCTGGTTTCAGTCCAGCATTCCAGTCTACTACCTGCTGCCTTGTTCCTGGTTCCAGTCCAGCGTTCCAGGCTACTACCTGCTGCCTTGTTCCTGGTTCCAGTCCAGCGTTCCAGGCTACCACCTGCTGCTTGTTCCAGACCAGCGTTCCAGGCTACTACCTGCTGCTTGTTCCTGGTTCCAGTCCACCGTTCCAGGCTACTACCTGCTGCTTTGTTCCCGGTTCCAGTCCAGCGTTCCAGGCTACTACCTGCTGCTTTGTTCCTGGTTCCAGTCCGGCTTACTTACCTGCTTCCTTATCTGCTGTGGCTCCGGGTCCTCTCTGTAATCCAGCTTCCTCTTCAGCTTCTGGACCCAGAGGGTGTCACCATTCCTGAACTTCCGGTGACTGTCGATCCTGCCAGGCACCCATACCACTCCTCACTCCTGGCCTTCTGTCTCCATTCCAGAGGAACAGGAGTGGGAGCTGTAAGGGAGGTCCTTCTCTGCACTACGGGCTCACAACCTACCAGGTACGTGACAGGTCCTCTTCCGACTTCGGGGGTCTCTCCGGCGTCTCCTCCCGGTGTCCTGATCTTCTGCCGGCTCCTCCGCTTTCTTCTGCAGCTCAATTGCTAGCGGTGGTCCGGACTTCTGCCTTCTTCTTTTCTTCCAGAGATGTTGACACGACGCTCTCTCCAGCTGGAATGGTCTCTGAACGCTCCGCAACGGACTTATATAGGCGGTGACCCCGCCCCCTTATGAGGTCACTGTCCTGGGGCATGCTGGGACTGTGCTGTCATAAGGGGGCGTGGTCATCACCCGGTGACCACGCCTCCTAAAACGTCACAGTCCCAGCATGCCCAGGGACTGTGACGGCATAAGGGGGCGGGGTCACCGCCTATATAAGTCCGTTGCGGAGCGTTCAGAGACCATTCCAGCTGGAGAGAGCATCGTGTCAACATCTCTGGAAGAAGGCAGAAGGCAGAAGTCCGGACCACCGCTAGCAATTGAGCTGCAGAAGAAAGCGGAGGAGCCGGCAGAAGATCAGGACACCGGGAGGAGACGCCGGAGAGACCCCCGAAGTCGGAAGAGGACCCCCGAAGTCGGAAGAAGATCCCGGAGCTGCCTAATAAATTATTTTAAATACCTGTGTACTGTGTTTTTTATTGACGCTTTTTTCCCTAGGTGAATGGGTAGGGGTACCATGTACCCCATACTCATTCACATAGGGTGGGGGGCCGGGATCTGGGGGCTCCCTTATTAAAGGGGGCTCCCGGATTCCGATAAGCCCCCCGCCCGCAGACCCTGACAACCAACGGCCAGGGTTGTCGGGAAGAGGCCCTTGTCCTCATCAACATGGGGACAAGGTGCTTTGGGGTGGGGGGGCCGCAGGGCGCCCCCCCATGCCCCAAAACACCCACCCCCCATGTTGAGGGCATGCGGCCTGGTACGGTCCAGGAGGAGGGGGGGCGCTAGCTCGTCTCCACCCCCATTCCTGACCGGCCGAGCTGCGTGCTCGGATAAGGGCCTGGTATGGATTTTGGGGGGGGCCCACGCCGATTTTTCGGCATAGGGGGTTCCCCTTAGATCCATGCCAGACCTAAGGGCCTGGTATGCCCCTGGGGGCTAACCCATGCCGGGTTTTTCATTTAAAACTTGGCGCGGCGTTCCCCCTCTGGATTCATACCAGACAGCTGTCAGCACTGCCTGTCGCTCATCGGGAAAGGAAAAAAAAAGTTTTCCTTTCCCGATCAGCGAGCCAGGCTTGTGCTTACAAAGTCGTACTGAAGTCGTGTCTATATTATTCAGGCACGACTTGCATGCTACTTTAGAGTTTAACATTGAGGTCTATGGAGTACAACTCGCATAGAAGTTGGACCAAAGTAGTGCAGGGACTACTTTCAAGTCGGCACGACTTAAAGTCGTGCCAATATGAATGGTAGTCATTGAAAATCATGGAGAATGACTTGTCATACTATTTTGCAGTACAAAATCGTGGGACAAGTCGTATAAGTGTGAAAGGGGCCTAAGTCTGATTTGTAAACATTTTATTATACACTAAACCAAATATTGATAAACTGGGTTTTTTTATTTTAAATTCTGAGAACCGCCTTGCACTTGCTTGAAGCTTCCAATGGAGTAGATGAAAGACGGCAATTAATTTGCTCTTTAGGCCTCTTGCACACTGGACGTTATAATGACATTATAAAAACGCCAATAGCTTTGCAGTGAGTTTTTCAAACATTTTCAGCGTTTTTGCAATAGCGTTTTTCAGCGTTGGCATCTCTAAGCGTTTTTTTTCAATGAGATCAAAAACATTAAAAGCTGGTGAGCCGCTATTTTGAGCATTTATCTGCGTTTTTTGTCGTTGGAGCGTTTTTACAGTTGAAAAACTCCTCTCAGAACCCACTAAGTTTGGGGTTTTTTTACAGCCAAAAAACGCCCTAGCCAAAAACAGTTGATAACAGCCTATGTGTGCATGAACACATAGGATAACCTTCTGGGGAGTTTGACTGTAGAAAAAACTGTCTGAAGCCAAAAACAGCAGTTGTAAAAATGTCCAGTGTGCATGAGGCCTTATTATATGAAAGATGAATGCGAGTTAAAACGTTTTGATTTTTGCATATAAGCTTTAAAAATGTCCGAGGTTGCCTTCAGGCAAAACACCGAATGTAGTAATAAATATGTAAGGGTAAAGTCTTTTTCTTTGTGTGTGTTTTTTTTTTTTTTCTCTATTAAGGTATTGTTTACATACACTTTTTCTCCTATTTGATCTTTTATTCTGTTAAATATCCTAATAAGACTTTTTGGGGGTTTTTTTACATCTGTTTGACAAGCGCAATTTTTTTTTTAAATATCTGTTCTTCCTGACCGAAACCTTGTGGGCTGGTAACTGTGCTCTCTAACTCTGGATTGTTATCAGTTAGCATTGTTCCCTTCAATCTCGGTGAACTTTCTAGGGGGACAATGCTGTTCAGTGCAGTTGTCCACTAGGACAAGATGTGTTTTAGTAGCAGATTTACCAGGTTAAAATAAAGGGGAAAAAAGTGTAAAAAAAAGAAAACAAATGCAGCCACCACATCTAAGGACAGGTAAGCTGCAATATTGTCAATTCTTGGTAGGACTAATAAAAAATGCTTTAAAATGCCCAAAATGTTTTGGCTTGGCACGGCAACCAGAAAAAAAATCCATTCTCCGACAACATCCTATTGATGTGACTAGCCAGTAGCAGTAACTCCCCCCGCTACTTCCCACAACAGTAAAAAAAAAAAAAAAAAAAAAAAAAGAAGCGCTGTGAGCAGCAAGTTGAATTAAAACTTTAATTGTAGGTACAAATTCAGATCACAGAAAAAAAAACTTCAGGAGTATTCTGCTATTGGAGGTTTATCCTAAATTTCACTTTAAGTGTATTTTCAAACTAAAGAGCTGTGAGGACTCGTTTACACGTGCATTGGCCTCTAAAGCGTGATCTGCGGTAGAATGCTTTTCAGAGGGTGTTTGAAAGGCAGTGATGAGGTGATGTTACCTCCTTACCAACTGCATTGCAGGGCAGTTGCATCATGGCCCCCTTTGCTTAAAGTGGTTGTAAACCTCAGACATTAATAATGAACAAAGCACAACCTTCACGCTGTGTACATGTCGCTATCCAGAGTGTGATTTCTCTCTGCTGCTTCAGAGAGCTCCAACAAACAGCCTGTAATTAACAGCTGTGCGTCATTCCCTGTGTAAAGGGGGAAGGGGGTTGTGTCCCCTTTAGGTTCAGAACTTTCCTTACTGGACTCTGTAGTGTGTGACTTTAGATCCCTGCCCCCTGCTTTCCAGAGCTGAGAGATGCTGTATAAAATGTGTTTTTTAGAAGGCTGTAGAGGCTAGAAGGCTGCAGATAAACAGGCACAACTTATTTAGGAAGATTTGTTTCCTCTGAGTATCATCTGAGGCAGGTCATTTCAAAGGGGTATATCCAAGGGGTTTTAAAGCATTGTGGCCGTGGTATACAACCCTGTTTGGGCTGCCTTTTGTAGTTTAACCACTTAAGGACCAAGTAATTTCTGACACTTGTTGCTTACAAGTTAAAATCAGTATTTTTTACTTGAAAATTACTTGAAACCCCCAAACATTATATATATTTTTTTTAGCAATGACACACAGTATTTGAGCAGCGGTCTTTCAAACGCAATTTTTTGGGGGAAAAATACACTTCACTGAATTTAAAAAACACGAAACTGTAAAGTTAGCCCAATTTTTTTGTATATTGTAAAAGATGATGTTACACCGAGTAAATGGATACCTAATCTGTTAAGGTTTAAAATTGCGCACACGCGTGGAATGGCGACAAACTACGGTACTTAAAAATCTCTATAGGCGACGCTTTTAAAAAATTGACCTGTTTAGAGTTAGACGAGGTCTTTTGCTAGAATTATTGCTCTCACTCTGATCGCGGCAGTACCTCACGTGTGATTTGAACACCGTCTATATTTGCGGGTGCGACTTGAATATGCATTTTCTTTGGTGCACGGGGACTCTTAAAATTTCTTTTTTTCTTATTTATTTTTCTCTAGTCGTCTGTACAGGACAGCACAAAAGAGAAAGGCTCCACCTCCAGAGGCAGGAAACACAAGGATTAAATCCATAAAGGGCGGCTCCTGTCCCTCTTCCCCAGTCTTTGTGTTTCTTCAACCAGAGGAGGAGGAGGCTGGATGGAGCTCTTGTCCCCCCCCCCCCCAGTACCTAGGACTGCCTAAGGGGGGGGTCTGCAAAGTGCCTTTGGTTATGGTGGATCATGGGTCCCCTGGTCAGGCAAAAGGCAGGCTGAGACCAGCGTCTTCTCTCCACATCAGCCCAGGGAGGGCTGGACGCTCCTTGCGCTGTATTTGCAGCGAGGGAAATGTTCTCTCAGCTGGCCAGATACTGATCTGGTGGGAGTATGGCGGGGGGGCGGGCGTAGGCTTCGACTTCCGGCCTTTGTAGCGCATAGAGGAGGGGGGGACTTCTGGAGCATAACTTCTGTTCCCGGGTCTCTCGAGGAGCGTGGACGCCAGATCATGGTGGTTTATTTAAAAAGCCAGCCACAGCCACTGACCGCCCTGGATCCATCAACGGCGCAGTGCTTCAGAAGGACATGTACCCAGTAGAGCAGAGTGGCAGTGAGGTAGGCAGAGACAGGGGTGGCTTGGTCTACGGGGGGGAAATGGACTCAGTGCAGGTTGCCCCCCCTTTTTCCCCTTTCCCCCCGTTTTTCTCCTCTTTCCCCCCTTTTTTTGGCTGTTGCCAGATCCGGGCTAGAGTCTTGCAAATCCGGTCACGGCTGGTGCGGGTGCACATGGGTGTCGGTGGAGGTACACATATTATTCATGGTAACTGACAACATTTTCTCCTTCTCTTGCTTCAGGCTCAGCCCAAAGAACCAGAGAAGTCGGGTTTGGGGGGTGAGAAAGGTGTCCGTCTTGTACAACTGAATTCAAAGAAGGGTTTAACAAACCACTCTGTAAACCTTGTATTGATTGGTATACAAGGAGGCACTGGGGGCATGTAAATAATTGATTTCTGGCGTTTAAGAAATGAAGGCTATAAAATCAATACTTTCGAACCTTGAAACCCCCCCCCCCTCAAAAAAAAAAGACGCTTCAGCCCCAGAGGAATCAGATTCTTTGGAGGAGCTAAGTGAAATGGCGTCATCCAAAGATACTCCCAGCCAGGGGACAAGGTCACCTAGATACAGGCTCTCGCTCGAGGAGGTGAACACCTTATTGGGGGTGATTTATGAGACACTAGATATTAAAGGTGGAACCTCCCAGAAGGAAATTTTAGATTCCCTACCCATGCTGCACAAGGCAGCAGGTTATATGGCAGATGCTTCTGCAGAGTTGGTCAAGCTATCGGCAAACGCCGCAGCCCTAGTAAATTCTTCTCGAAAATTATCTAGGAAAAGTTCTAGACCGAACTGCCGACAAGAAGAAAGCTTTTCCTATTAAAAATAAGAAGGCTGCAGGAAAACTTTTTTTTTTGCCCCCTAAGGCAAGGGTCGTCGCAGGGGCAGACTCCTAAGGGGTCAGCCACTAAAACAGTGGGGAAGGGGGAAGCAGAAAGGTATCCTGTTTTCTTCTTCTAAGATGACCACAAAATACCAATGACTTAGTCCCCGTGGGAGGGAGATTGGGGCAGTTCCTCCCACAGTGGGAAAAGACTACCCCAAATGGATTTATACTGAGGATAATCAGGGAAGGCTATCAAATTTAGTTCAAGGGCACACCGCCCGCAAGGCCTTTCGTAACCACCCCTCCCAGGGATCCTCATAAAACGACAGCCTTGTCCCAAATTGGCGACTTGATAGACCAGCGGGTCTTTATTCCAGTGCCACAGTGAGAAATAAATCAGGGTTTCTATTCACACATTTTCGTGGTACGAAAACCGTCGGGAAAATTCTGCCTAATATTGAACTTAAAGTCACTGAACAAATGGGTGATCTACAAGGGAATTTGGCTGAAAACAATCTTTACAGTGAAGTCAATTCTTCCCCCGGATTGCATCATGGTTTCCTCGATCAGATCTTATTTGCACATCCTGATCCACGAAGAATCTCAAAAGTTTTTGAGGGTGGCGATCAAGTGAGGAAAGAGGATCCGACATCTCCAATTCAGGGCCCTGCCATTCGGCCTGTCGTCCTCCGCCAGGATTTTTACCAAAGTCCTGGCGGAGGCACTGGCCCCCCCGAGACTAAAAGGAATCTGTCATCCCATACTTAGACAACCTTCTATTTTTTGCACCCTCCATGCTCCAAGGAGATGTTCTAGTGCTGCGGGTGGCCATTTCCTTTCTGGAAGAGCTGGGGTGGTTGATAAACAGGGAGAAATCAAACCTAACCCCGGCGCAGGCCTTGCAGTACCTAGGGTTCTTGGTGAACTCTGTCACGCAGAAGAACTATCTCACAAAGTAGAAAAGGTAAAGGCGATGGCAGCCTTTTTTCAGAACAATCTGGCAGTATCCATCCGTTCGGCCATGTCGGGTCTAGGTCTTCTGGCATCAACAATTCCAGCAGTACCGTGGGCAAAGGCCCATTTCAGGTGTCTCCAGGCCAATATCCTGAACAGCTGGGATGGGACACAGGAATCGCTGGATATAACATTCCGCCTGTCTCCAAAGTCCAAGAGGTCTCTGTGGTGGTGGAGCAACAAAGAGAACCTTATGCAGGGTCTACAATGGTCTCTTCCAGTGTCCCTCTGTATCACCACGGACGCCTGGGGCTGGGGGGTCAACTGGGGGTCAAGAGTAGCCCAAGGGCGCTGGGAATAAACAATCCCAAAGATAGGCCAACTGGAGGGAGTTACCAGCAATCTGGGAGGTGCTAAGGGCATTCGCCAAAGAGCTGAAGAGTCACCACGTAAAAGTCCTCTCGGACAGTGTGGTAGCAGTCTCTTATGTAAACAAACAAGGGGGAACATGGTGTCCGTCCTTAATCAGGCTTGCGAGCACAATCTTTTCTTGGGCCGAGAGGAACCTGAGGTCAATATCCGCAGTTCATCTAAAGGGAGCAGACAGTTATCTGGCGGACTTTCTGAGCCGACACCAAGTATACGAATCGGAATGGTCACTGAATAGGGAAGTCTTCCAGCTAGTGACAGAGAAATGGGGCCTTCCAGAGGTGGATTTGTTCGCCAACAAGTCAAATTCCAAGATTCCAGTGTACTTCTGGTTGGAAAGAGAAGTGGGGGCCAAGGGGATAGACGCCTTTGCCCAAAAGTGTTTTTTCACCTATGCTACGCCTTCCCCCTGTTCAAACTTAGTCCCCTGGTCCTGGGAAAGTTTGTTCAAGAGCGCACCACAATGTTCCTAGTAGTCCCGTATTGGCCGAAGAGGCCCCTGGTTCTCCACACTGCTAAGCCTGGTAGGAGAGCCTCCCCTCATGCTGCCCGAGAGGGAGAATTTGCTATCTCTAAATACAGAGCCTGAAATTGTCAGCTTGGTGTCTGAGGAAAGCCTCCTGAAGTCTAAGGGGCTCTCGGACAGGGTGGTAAATACAATTCTTTCCAGTAAAAAGAAGGTAACCCAAGCAATTTGGTAAATTTTTGAAATTCTTTCATTCATGGTTAGATATCAAGAAGGTGTCTGCAGGTATTCCAGCCGTCTTGGAGTTTTTACGGACCAAGGACTGGCCATTAGTGCATTGAAAGTTCAGGTATTGGCCTTTTCTATTTTTTTTTTTTTTTTTTTTTTTTTTGAGCAACCCCTGGCGATAGACCTGCTAGTCAGCAGGTTCTTTAAGGAAGTAGCCACTGTACCCAAATAAATTTTTTATCATTTATCATTTTTATCATTTTGTTTACACAAATTGAGCTTTCTTTTGGTGGTATTTGTTCACCACTTCATTTTTTATTTTTTGTGATATAAGCGAAAAACTAGCAAATATTTTGAAAAAACAAAAAACTACATTTTCTACTTTCTGTTTTAAAAGAAACCAAAAAATCTAATTTTGTCGAAAATTTAGACCAAAATGTATTCTGCTACATGTCTTTGGTAAAAAAAAATCCTGATAAATGTATGATCATTGGTTTGTGTGAAAGTTAGAGTCCACAAGCTATGCTACGCATTATTGTAAATGTATCAATCCTAATGCACTGATGGCCTATCTCATTTCTTGAGGCCCTAAAATGTCAGGAAAGTACAAATGACCCCTTTTTGGAAAGAAGACAGTCTGAGATATTTAGTAAGAGGCATAGTGAATTTTTTGAAGTTGCAATTTTTTCCCCACAATGCTTTGGCAAATTAAGAAATATATTTTTTTTTTCTTCACTAAATTTGTCAAATTTACAAGTTTTTTCTCACACACGGTGCAGGCGTAATTGCATTTACACCCCAAAATGCATTCTGCTATTTATCCTTAGTATGGTGATACCCCATGTGTGAGACTTTTTCACAGCCTGGCCCAACATCCATGTAGCACCATCAGGCGTTCTAAAGGCATAAATTACACATTTAATTTCCTGAGTACCTATCACATTTTTGAAGGCCCCTGGAGCACCAGGACAATGGAATTATCCACAAAATGACCTCATTTTGGAAAGAAAAACACCCCAATATATATTCTATGAGGCATAATGAGTCTCTTGAACATGTCATTTCTTTCCAAAAGTTTTTGGAAAATGTGGAAAGAAAATGAAAACTTTTTTTTTTTTTCTCACAAAGTTGTCAATTTAGAAGATCTTTCAAACACATGGCATGTACATAGCCAATATGACACCCCAAAATACATTCTGCTACTCGTCCTGAGTATGGCAATACCCTATGTGAGACTTTTCCACTACCTGGCCACATACATAGGCCCAACATGCAAGTAGCAGCTTCAGGCTTCTAACACATAGCATGTACACACCAAGAATTATACCCCAAAATACATTCTGCTGAGCACAGGGTAAAAAAAAGGCTCGCCTGTGGTTTTAGCAGGCAGGAATACCATTCCAAAGCAGTCAAAGCATTTTTCCAGACAGCCAAAGGAAATGTCCAGGAATTTTCCAGGCAGCAGACAGATATGGAAAAGTATGAACATGGTTCAGTACAGTCCAAGGTTTAGCAGGCAGATCAGGTGGCAGGCAAAGGCATGGCCAGTTCAGGTGGCAGGCAGAGGCATGAACAGTTCAGGTGGCAGCAGGCAGCACTATAACATTGGGCTTTGGTCAGGTAAGACCCGAGGACAGGGGTAGAGGCTTCTTCCCACCCAAATCTCTACGAAGCCTCCGAGTCTCCATACCCTAATCCGAGAAAACTAAAAACCCAGAGAAAAACGTTTTCTCCATTTGGAAAACCTTTTCTGGAGCCCCTCACATATGTGGGACCCCTGTGCTGTACAGTGGCAGGGCAAATGATCAGTTTAGGAGGCAGGCAAAAAGCATGGTCATTTAACAGGCCGAGGTCAATTCACTTTGAAGGCAGAAACATGTTTGGCAGAGGCATAGTCGTTAACAGTCCGGGTCATTCACAGAAATGGCAGATAGTGGAAACTGGAAAAAAAAAATCATCTTCACTGATAGTGTAGTGAAGTATGATAGCTCCGATGGCACTCTCCAATACAGAGGCCTGGCTGGGAGGGGCCATTGGGGGCAGTAGTATCAGGTGTCATGGCAAATTCCTCTACTTGAACACACACATTTTTTTTGGAGGTTTGCAACCTGTTTGGGTAAGAGGGAGGACATGTTGAGGGTTAGGCCAAGGAAAATTTTTAATTCTTCCACGGTGAGGGGTTTCCAAACAAGAGAATGGGCATATGAAGAATTTGGATTGTTGGCTGGCGTTTAGATTACATTTCTCCACAATGTAATTTAAGAGATCATCGGTAAAAAATATGTGAAAATAATAAATTGGGGTTACATTTTCCGACTGTATCTGAGGGCCTAGCTGGGCTGTAAAAAGGGGAATTTACAATTTCCACTGACGTATCGGGCAGCCATGTTGGATACAGTAAAACAACTGGGAGGCTAGTGTGGGCCCTGCCTCGATGGGATGCTCCGTTGCTAGCATCTGGCCTATCCTCTAGGAAGGCTGCAGAACTGATGGTGGATGCCTGCCTATCCCGGAGTGCTGCTGGTGGATGCCTTGGAGTGCTGCGCTGCTGGTGGATGCCTTGGAGTGCTGCACTGATGGTGGATGCCTGCATATCATCCTGGAGTGCTGCGCTGCTGGTGGATGTCTGCTCCTGCTCATATCTCCCGATTCTCCATGTTGGGTATCCATCTTCCTCGGTTTCCATCTCGGAGCCACTGCTTTCCACTGGCTCATAGTCGCTATCCGAGTCTGACGGAGAGAGTTCCCCTCTACTCTCGTCCGACACACTCTGGAGCATCTAGAGAGCCTCCTCGGCGTTGTAGAATCTTTTAGTCATGCTAGCGGGCTGATGTGTCAGACGGCGGGAGCGGCAGATGTGCCAGATGGCTGACGTCATCGCGGTGTAGCACGTTTGTGGACGGGTGTCTGCTAGCCAGCCAGCATTTTCTACGAATTTTTGATCTTCTACTGTGTTGTAAGTGCAGATTTTTTACTTATAATAAAATCGCTGTTTTATGGATTCATCCTCCCGTAACCTGGATCGTTGGTCCTTCCACCGAGCCTTGATCTCCCGGCTTATCCTTACCTTCCTCAAGTGATTTGCTGCTGGTGCTGGTCTGATGTCCGGATATCGATCTAGATTAGACTTGATGTTGCTTGCCTTCTGGTAAGCGTGCATTTTGTATGGTGGAGGTTCACTATCATTGCGTTTTCTTATGTACCTAACCTTTACGGTTTAGGAGATACCCCCTGTATTTGCATGTGCCGACGTCATCGGCACATGCACACTGAAGCAATGGTACATATGTGCCGTTGCTTCAGTTAGTGTACCGTTAACGGCAGCTCCCGCGCGCATGCGCAGGAGTGACGTCAACGTGGCTGCGGCCAATCACAGCGCCGGAGCCCGCAATACCCGGAAGAAACTCCGGGAGCGATGTCGGCCGCCGGAGCGGTGTACGAGGACGGCTGCAGGGGTTTCGATCTCAGGTAAGTAATTTAAAAAAAGTAAGGTAAGTAAAAAGTAAGGATCTCAGGTAAGTAAAAAAAAAAAAAAAACACCTGCAAGACAAAGGCATAATGAGCTAGTATGCATAGCATACTAGCTCATTATGCCTTTGTCTTGCAGGTGTTTTTTTTTTTTTTTTTTGTCCTAGGGTTTACAACCACTTTAACCACTTACGGACCACCCACTGTCGTTTTACGTCAGTACTTTGAAGGAGGATATTGTTGTTATGACAGCAGCTAGCTGCCATAACCCCGGTATCCTCGTCTTCAGCGGGCGGTCCGCTACAAGATAAAAGTGGTCTCTGCGGCGGGTTCGCCGCAAGATCACTTTTATCGGCGGCAGGAGAGGGGCCCCCCCCCTCTGCCGCGATCCGGTGCCCTCTGCCGCCTACCGAAGCCATTGGCAGCGGTGGAGGCAAATGCATCCTGTCGTTAGCTGTGCATGGAGACGAGTGAGGGTAAGATGGCCCCCACCCGTCTCCATACAATTGCTGGGCGGAAGCGACGTCAAAACGTCACTTCTGCCCACAGCTTTTAAAGGGCCATTTTTTTTTTTTAATTTTTTAAATGACAATTTTTTTTTATATTTTTTTTTATTTTAATCTAAATATGAAATCTGAGGTCTTTTTGACCCCAGATCTCATATTTAGGAGGTCCTGTCATGCTTTTTTCTATTACAAGGGATGTTTGCATTACATAAAAGTGACAATTTTTTTTTTTTAAACAGTGTAAAAATAAAAAAATAAAATGTAAAATAAATAATAAACATTTTTTTTTTAAAAGCACACCGTCCCTCAGAAGCGAACGCATACGTGAGTAGCACCCGCATATGAAAACGGTGTTCAAACCACACATGTGAGGTATCGCCGCGATCAGTAGAGCGAGAGCAATAATCTTAGCCTAGACCTCCTCTGTAACTTTAAACATGCAACCTGTAGAATTTTTTAAACGTCACCTATGGAGATTTTTAAGGGTAAAAGTTTGTCGCCGTTCTACGAGCGGGTGCAATTTTGAAGCGAGACATGTTGGGTATCAATTTACTCGGCGTAACATTATCTTTCACAATATAAAAAAATTGGGCTAACTTTACTGTTGTCTTATTTTTTATTTCAAAGAAGTGTATTTTTTTCCAAAAAGTGCGCTTGTAAGACAGCTGCGCAAATACGGTGTGACAAAGTATAGCAACGACCGCCATTTTATTCTATAGGGTGTTGGAACCCCCAAACATTATACATTTTAATTTTCTAGCAAAAAAAAAAAGTTTTTAACTTGTAAACACGCTCCAATTGAAAGTGTAAACTTGGCCAAACTCTGAATGATTTGGGTCATGTCAGATGCTGCTTCTAGGAATGTATTCAGTAATATACTAGCCTATATTAGTTACACAGAGCAGCTGTATATTGTAAGAAATAGATGACCTGAAACTGAAACTATCCCAATTTCTTTATCGTACATCATAGGACACAGAGCCTCAATTAATTACTTATTGGTGTTACAGCCACCTTCAGGTGTTGACACTGGTAATCAATAAAGGAAGTTGACTCCCCTGTATAACCCCTCCTCCTTCCAGGAGTACCTCAGTTTTTTTTGCCAGTGTCTAAAGGTGTTGGCACAAGTGAAGATGTGCTCTGCGGAGCTCCAAGAGGGATCCTCACTGGATTTAAAAAAAACCTCCAAGACCGGATCCATCCCACCACTGCGGCTCCAGGATGGTACCCGGGCCTTGCATAGAAAAATTAGGTTTTGCCTGTAATGCTTCTCTTTGAGGGCTGGACCCTAGGAACCAGGACTCTTTTTTTTTTTTTTTTTTTTTTTGGTCTTGCTACATTAACCACTTCAATACCCGCCCATAGTCATATGACGTCCACAGATGGGATCTCCCATCCTGGGTGGGCGTCATATGACGTCCTGGGATTCCCGGCCGCCTAGGGGGCGCGCGCGCGCCCGCCGCGTTCCTCGGGACCCGGTGCGTGTGCCCGGCGGCCGCGATGTCCGCCGGGCACCCCCGATTGCCGGTTAACCGGACCGGCATGTGGATCTGTGTGTGTAAGCTGTCAGCTCTGAGGAGAGCGATCTGTGTTCCCAGAACAGAGGAACAGTGATCGGTCTCCTCCCCTTGTACGTCCCCTCCCCCTACAGTTAGTAATCACTCCCTAGGAAAAATATTAACCCCTCCCCGCCCCCTAGTGGTTAACCCCTTCACTGACTGTCACATTTACACAGTAATCAATGCAATTTTATAGCATTGATCGCTGTATAAATGTGAATGGTCCCAAAAATGTGTCAAAAGTGTCCGATGTGTCCGCCATAATGTCGCAGTCACGAAAAAAAATCGCGATCGGCGCTAAAAAAATAAATAAATATATTTTTTTTAAAAACTCCATAAATCTATCCCGTATTTTGTAGACGCTATAACTTTTGCGCAAACCAATCAATATACGCTTATTGCGATTTTTTTTTTTACCAAAAATATTTAGAAGAATACGTATCGGCCGAAACTGAGGGAAAAAATTTGTTTTTTTTAAAAAAAAATTGGGATATTTATTATAGCAAAAAGTAAAAAATATTGTGTTTTTTTCAAAATTGTCGCTCTTCTTTTGTTTATAGCGCAAAAAATAAAAACCGCAGAGGCGATCAAATACCACCAAAAGAAAGCTCTATTTGTGGGGAAAAAAGGACGTCAATTTTTTTTGGGTACAACGTCGCACGACCGCGCAATTGACGTTTAAAGTGCGACAGCGCTGAAAACTAAAAATTGGCCTGGGAAGGAAGGGGGTGAAATTGCCCTGTATTGAACCGGTTAACTAAAGTTGTCCTGAGGGGTGCTATACATGGTCCAAAGGAGTGGACCCCCTATTAAAAGGCCCCAGTCTTTGAAGGTTTAACCACGCTGCCCGCCGCGGTGAAGTTTGGATCTGTCTGTTTACAGCAGTATCCTGCAGCGAGGAAAAGGTAGGAGAAAAGCATAGGGACTGCAAAGGCCACCTATGACTTTCCTTTAAATATATTGTAATGCCTTATGTACTCCTCTAAAAAAAGTATAAATGCCCTGTTTAAAGTGCTTAAAACAGCGTGTGTCTCAGCAGCTGGAGGGGTGGGTTTTCCTCCCCCCTAAAATGGGAGATCGAGTAGCGGAGGATATATGTAAAACCAACCACCCACCCCCCCCCCCTGCTCACCCGCCGGCTTGCCTATATATTGTTACTAAAGCACAAGTATATTACTTATCGGTAACTGATAAGAGACATTGCAGCGTGGCAGCGGTCTCCTCTCCTTCTCTGCTGTGTTCGATCTAAGCCGCCACGCGTGCACGAGGCAGATGACTGAGAAGAGGCGTGGCTTTAGCGGTTGGCGCTGTGTGCGGACTCCGTGTCCTTACAGCACACGGCGCACAGTAATCAGGCTTACACCTGGGGAAAAAAACGTAAACATTTTTTTTAAACCTGACACTCTGTAACAGACGGTCTATATCAGAGCAGCAAAAGCAAGGCTGCCACACACACGTTGGTGCACATGAGGGGGTTTACACAGCCATATGCAGTACAGGAAAAAACTTATTGTGTAGCATTAGGTCATTCTATGCTGCCATTGTTTTTTTCCTACTATTGTTCAAGAAAATAGAACAAACTTAGAGTGCCTCTGCTTTTGTGCTTTGCACTATGGCTTCAAGGCTGACTACTAAGGCTCAAAAACCACCCCCAGGCACTGAACTCCGGTCATGCCTCCACATTGTCATCCTACTCCGGAGATGCATGACATGGCAAGCCAGGGTGAGCTGTTGGAACCGGCTGGTGGTAAAAGACTGATTGTCACACTTCAGCCCCTGTATACGTGACTGAAAATGTATTTTGCTAGGCTTAGAAGGAAGATTAGCCACTTTAATCGCATCCTCCGTTATAGGGGATAGGAAGTGTGCTAGATCCATATCTCCCACTCCAGACCCTTTAGCAGGGGGACAGTGGGGACAGGATGAGGTATTACCCTCAATCGATCGAGAAAAGCAACCAGATTATTCCTCTCCAGAGAAAACAGTTGATGTTCCAGCTTTACAATCTAAGGTACAAATCCTTACGGACATGGTGCGCTCCACTTTCATGCTACCCCTAACAGAGTCAGCTGAAAGTCTGGTTTCTTCTTTGGGTTCTTTGAAAACCTTCACAACCAGTGTTTGCGTTTCCTGTCCATACATTGCTAGAGAAACTTATTTATACCGAATGCAAGCATCTGGATAAGCATTTTTCTCCTTCCAAAGAATTTCTCATTTCCCTATACCATTGAGGAAAAATTCACCAAAAAATGTAAAGTTCCAGCAGTAGACGCTGTGATTTCCAGTGCGAATAAAAGTTTACCTTGTCCAGTGGACAATGCACAAATACTAAAAGATCCAACAGATAAAACAGTTAAAGGTTTGGAATTCCTGTTAAAATCTTCTTTTACCTTAGCAGGAGTTCCCTGCACAACAGGCCTGTGAGTTGGCCGAATTGCCAAAAAAGCATTCTGTCTTACCATAGATACTATAAAAGATTTTATTCACCAGGCGTCTCACCTGGCCCTTGTGTTATTGCACATGCATAGGACCTTTTGGCTAAAGGGTTGGTCTGCTGAAGCACCCTGCAAACAGC
Source organism: Lithobates septentrionalis (assembly GCA_037952835.1). Taxonomy (NCBI): domain Eukaryota; kingdom Metazoa; phylum Chordata; class Amphibia; order Anura; family Ranidae; genus Lithobates; species Lithobates septentrionalis. Next base: position 237,730 of record JBBDGP010001436.1, read on the forward strand.
TTGTGTCTAGTTTTCCCATTTCATGGGGAGTGACTATTTGGCGATGATTTGGATAAATACATCCAATTTCCAGTGGAAAGAGTACTTTTTTTTTTTTTTTTTTTTTTGCCAGTTAAAGAAAGTTTAAACATCCTTAAACAGACTCTCTCTCCTGCGCCAAGTGCATCCGCCTCTAGGCAGCGGCGACGGCTTCCACCATCAGATTCCAGAGGAAAATCACATGGTCAGACCCAGACTCAAAGAAGACCTGGAGCTGCAAAACTGCAAAGCAGAATATGAAGACCTCTTCATGAAGAGGCATCTCCCCTCAACAAAGTGGGGGGGGAAGGCTTCTGCATTACGCAGAAGTCTGACTAATGGAAACTCAGGACAGATGTGCTCTCTCCACAGTGACTCTAGGATACAAACTAGAGTTTCAGGAGTTTCGACCATCTCATTTTCTGAGATCAAATGTTCGCATTCTGGATCTAAAAAATCTAAATCTGTTCCTGAAAATTCGCTCCTTTCGCATGGAGTCGATCAGGTCGGGTGTTCTCCCTCCTACTGGAGGGAGAACTTTTGGCGTCCATCGACATCAGGGATGCATACCTGCATGTCCCTATATTTCCCGCTCACCAAAGGTTTCTGCAATTCAAAGTAGAACAGCATTTTCAGTTTGTGGCTTTTCCCTTTGGGCTAGCCACAGCACCCCGGGTATTCACAAAAATACTGGCCCCACCTCTAGCCAGGTTGAGGGCACAGGGCATAACAGTGTTGGTGTACCTAGTCGATCTATGGTTAATAGACCAGTCAGTGACTCGCTTAAAGCAAAGCTTACGCATTTCAACCAGTTACCTGGAAAATCTCGGTTGGATGCTCAACCTAGAGAAGTCTTAAAACCAGTAAGAAGGCTGGATACTTAGGCCTGATCATAGATGCAGCCCAGAAAGGGGTGTCTTGTCTCTAGCAAAGATCAGCTCCATACAAGAGCTGGTACGGACGGTCAGGTCAAAAACAAATCCTTCAATTCTCCTTTGCATGAGGTTGTTAGGAAGATGGTAGCTTCATTCGAAGCAGTACCTTATGCCCAGTTCCATTCAAGACTGTTGCAAAACCGAATCCTCTCTGCTTGGAACAAGATGATCCAAGCTTTGGGCCTACCAATACAGGCTGACCCCAGGAGGGTCTCAAAGCCTCAGTTGATGGTTACGAAGCCAGAATTTGCTGAAAGGGAAATCCTTCCGAAATGATCTGGAAAGTAGTAACGACAGATGCCAGCCTCTCAGGCTGGGGATCTATACTAGAAAGACAGCTGTCCCGGGACAGTGTTCAAAACTCGAAAGAGCCCTGCCATCAACATCCTAGAGATTCGAGCAGTGTATCTGGCTCTGAAAACCTGGACCTCCAGGTTAAAGAATTGTTCTGTCCGGAATTCAGTCCGACAATGCCACGGCTGTGGCCTATATCAATCACCAAGGGGGCACCAAGAGTCTCTCAGTTCAGAGAGAAGTGAACCATATCCTTACTTGGGCAGAAAGGAATGTCCCATCCCTATCGGCAGTTTTCATTCCGGGAGTACAAAATTGGCAGGCGGACTAAGTTGCCAGCAGTTATTTCCAGAGGAATGGTCTCTTCACCCCAAAGTGTTTCAGGCTGTTTGCCAAAGATGGGGGAATCCGGACATAGATCTTCTAGCCTCCAGATTCAACATGAAGTTAAAACAACTTCGTGTCCAGGACAAGGGATCTGCTCGCATACGAAACAAATGCGCTGGTAAACCCGTGGGATCAGTTTTCACTGATCTATGCATTCCCCTGATTCAGTTGCTACCTCGACTTCCTTGCAGGATCAAACCAGAAAGAAAGTCAGTAATTCTGGTAGCACCAGCAGGGCCCAGAAGGTCATGGTATGCAGGAATCGTAAAGATGGCAGTGGAGCACAGGCCAGACCTGCTCTCGCAGGGGGCGATATTCCATCCTACTTTATGAACGCTAAATTTAACGGCTTGGCTATTGAAACCCACATTCTGAGAAAACGTGGGCTTTCCAGGTCAGTTATCTCAACTGTATTCAGCGCAAGGAAGCCAGTTTCCAGAGCTATATTATAGAGTTTGTAAAGCTTATGTTTTCTGGTGTGAATCCAAGAGTTGGCACCCTCTGAGATATATTATAGGCAGAATTCTTGCCTTTCTACAATTGGGCGTAGAGATGAATTTGGCCCCCTGAGTATTAAGGGCCAGATCTCAGCCTTATCGTTTTTTTATCAAAGACCGCTTGCTACGCATGCTCTAGTCTGGGTTTTTTTCATGCAAGGAGTGATGCGGATTGATCCGCCCGTTTAATCACCCTTAAAGCCTTGGGACTTGAATTTAGTTTCAGTGTTACAAAAACAGCCATTTGAACCATTACAGCATATTCCATTAGTCCTCCTGACTGGGTAGCTGATATTTTTTGTTGCTATATTTGCCCTCGTCCAGGCTTTTTGCCAAAAGTGATTTCAGGCTTTCATCTGAATGAAAACATTGCCCTGCCATCATTTTTCCCAAGACCATGTTCCAGGCAGGATAAGTCACTACATTGTCTTGATGTAGTGAGAGCAGTGAAAATTTATCTAAAGAAAACTGCTCAGGGGCGTGTCCAAGATGTCGGAGTGAGCAGACGTGCTTCCCGGAGCTCTGCTAGAGACTTATCTGTATAACTTCTTTTACCTGGACTGACTGGCCCTAAGTTGGGGGATTTGACTCTATATGCCGTCCCGATCTTCCGCCGGACCGAAGAGCGGTAAGAAGCTCCGTTTCCCCCCGGCCGTTCCTGTGCCTGACGATTGATAGGGCCCAGAGCGGGGACGCCACGTGGCCATTCCATTATGGTCATTTAGACGGCACATGAGGAGACTGCCTCTCCATCCCTCCCTGGCATCCCTAAGATGATGGCGGCAATATCAGCATGCCAGACTGCCCTGTCGGGAAAAATAGAGGCTGTCCAGACGGATGTCGGATTGATCAGGCAGGACTTAGACAAGATATGTGCCCGGCTGCGGGAGGCTGAACAGAGGGTAGGTCGTGTGGAAGACGTCACAGAGGAGCACTCGGTAGCGATTTGGACCCTGCAAACTAAAGTTAAGGTCCTTGAATATCGCGCAGAGGATGCTGAAAATCGCAGCAGGCGAAACAATTTACGGATAGTGGGGCTTGCAGAGGGACAGAATCCAGCTACTTTTGTGGAGTATCTCCTCCGATCCCTGCTCCCCGGAGCCCAGTTGTCCCCGTATTTCACTGTTGAGAGGGCGCACAGAGTCCCGCCGCAGCGGGGACCAGCTGGTTCCCCTCCCCCCGGACATTGATCCCGCGTCTACTAAACTTCAGGGACCAGGACGAGCTTCTGCGGGCTGCATGGGGGACGAAGGAGATCTCCTATCAAAACACGAGGTTGCTCCTGTTCCCTGACTATACGGTGTTGACCCAGAAACAGAGGCGATTTTACGATGTGTAAATAAAAGGTGTAGAAATTGCGCCAACTCAAAAATATGTGTAGTGAAGCAGCCAACACAACTGACTGTTGTAAGTGTATAAAGGTGATAATGGGGTGTGGCGCTAGCAGGTGACAAATTGCGTGTTATTTGGTCAAATAACAGTGATATTAAAAGGGAGGTATCACGTCCTGAAGTGTGTACCTGTTTGTGATACATATTATGGAAAGATGAAATATCCATATACAGCACCATCAAAAACCACAAAAATAAAAATATATAATATGAAAGCTCTAAAAAAACAATAAAGAGTGAGTATACACAAATAAATGTAGGTGGTGAATGGTATATCCTAAACCTATGTATCAATTAAGTATAAATAGTGTATATAGGATAACACATTCTAGAGGGACACAAAAAAATATAATGTGATAAATATGCAAAATATCAAAATGTGCTATGTGTTTGACTTGGCACAGATTATATTCATCAGGGCAAAGCCAGGACAAAACCAGGGCACATAAGTCCATAAATGAAGAATCCATCTCCAATTAAGGATCCTTTCAAACGGCTCACATTTACCCTTCATAAAGACTGCTTGTTTTTAGACTGTTATAGGATTAATTGCAAGCACCCCATTTATTTATTATTAGATTTCCAGTATTTCGTTATGGACTTATGTGCCCTGGTTTTGTCCTGGCTTTGCCCTGATGAATATAATCTGTGCTAAGTCAAACACATAGCACATTTTGATATTTTGCATATTTATCACATTATATTTTTTTGTGTCACTCTAGAATGTGTTATCCTATATACACTATTTATACTTAATTGATACATAGGTTTAGGATATACCATTCACCACCTACATGTATTTGTGTATACTCACTCTTTATTGTTTTTTAGAGCTTTCATATTATATATTTTTATTTTTGTGGTTTTTGATGATTCTACGATGTGGTCAAGGTGGCCATGAGAGCGAAAGGAATCAAATACAGCATCCTTTTCCCGGCAAAGCTGAGAGTGGTTGATGGGGAGACAGTGCAATTTTTTACAAATCCCAGGGAGGCTACATCATGGTTGGAGTCGCTGCCTTCCCTGAAATGAGTGGATCCTGTTCTTTTAATTTTTTTTTTTTTTGCTGCTGACACCTAATTGCCCTGTGTCTCTATTTTTGGAGAGCAGAAGTTGTGCTGTTTTCTGGGCACCGTTATTCAGGAGGGCTACAGACCCCTTGGTATCGCCTTCCGATGCCGGGGGGGAGCCCCGGGCTACCAGAGTCTACAGGTTTACCTGCTGCGAACGCTCTGACACACAGCAGTGGTAGGAAACTGCTCCCATAGGTGAATGGAGGACAAGCACTACTATGACTATTATCCGGAACAGTTCCAGGTTTCTATATATCAACCCCCTTTTTTAAGTTTTGTGCCCCTGGCTAGTCCAGGTGATTTGAATTAATGTGTTATTATATAACTGGTTATCAACTAGTTCTCTAGCATCTCTAATTGGAGGCGAGATGTCCTTGGTGGCTTGGATTGCTGTCCCCCCTCTGTGCAATTGATGGGGAGGGGTGGCTAGCTTTTCCTTGTTGACTAGGGCGCGCTTCCCTGAGTAGGTTACTCTAAGAACTGGAGGTTTGGGGAAGTATGCACGACCCAAGTTTTGGGTTTTGGGGTCTGCGGGGGGGGGGGGGGTGGCCGTTGCTGGCCCATGTTTGTTTTGGTTTTTTCTTTTGTTTTTCACGGTTCTTTTTTCTGCAATACTGTTTAATGTACTCAGATATGGTAAGGGGAAATGCATCATGGGAAACTCAGAAATTTATGTTGCTGTTGACAGTGGCGATTGGTCTTCTGCTCGGGTGGATACCTTGCTCCCAGGAAAGGGGTGTTTGTGCGTTGGTTCCTGGGACATTTGCCCTAATTATATATACTATGGCTAGTTTTTCAGTACTCTCCTGGAATGTCCGGGGATTAAACTCTGCAGTTAAACATTCCCTGGTATTTAATTACTTAAAAAAGTACGCTCCCCAAATTTGTGAGTGTGAGAGTGTGTGATTGTGGGACTCTATCTCCCACCTCCTGTGGATACTTCCCTCTTATACGATATTATGAGGCTAGTCATACAATATGGAACATCTCCTGTCATGATATTTGGGGATTTTAATCTGGCTCCATGTCAGGCCCTCGACAGACTCCACCAGTCAGCCCGAAGGACACCTGACCTAATGCAGTGGGCTGATACATTTGAACTAATTGATGCCTGGCGGCACTATAATCCATCTGAGAGAAGATATACTTGCCATTCATCCACTTATCGGACCCTCTCCCGCATTGACCTAGGGTTTGTTACTCGGGCAGTGCTGCATCGGGTGTCGAAGGTACAGATCCTCCCCAGAGGCATCTCCGATCATGCCCCTCTTATGATTACTGTACTGTTGGGGCCCACTCCTGGGCTGAAACTGTGGAGACTGTCGGGGCACTGGATAGTGGACCCTAGGGTTCAGAAGGATATGCCGGAGGCGTTGTGTTATTTTTGGCTTGAAAGCACCGACCTTACAGAGCCCTTGATGGTCTGGGACGTCTTTAAGGGATGGCTGAGGGGGGAATATATTTCCCGCATTGCTAACAGCCGGAAACAGTCTGTGCGGTCGCTGGGGGAGTTGGAGGAAGTGCTCATGGATAAGGAGGCTCGATATATTGATGCTCCTACTCCACTCAACTATGGGGACTGGCAGTACGCGCTTAGGGCGGTTGAACTTTATAGGATAGAAATGACTAAGAAATCTATGCTCAGTACAGCCCAGCGAGTCTTCGAATATGGAGATAAAAATGGCAAATTGTTGTCATGGTTATCTCTGGGGCAGTTTGCCAGTACACATATTGGGAGTGTCCGGGATGAGGGAGGTGTCCCCCTTATGAATTCGGACGACATCCTTGCTAGATTTGTACGCTATTATAGTTCCCTCTATTCCACTAGGCTGGATTATGAACTATCAGACCTCCGGGCGTACTTGGACGGGGTGGATTTTCCTACCCTGTCCCAGGGCGCCTGTGAGAATCTAGAAAAAGATATTCCCCTAGAGGAGGTCCAGCTAGCTATGGCCCAGATGCAACCTGGAAAAACCCCCGGTACAGATGGCATACCAGTCGAATTCTATTCCACGTATCAAGAGCTTCTGGCTCCTAGGCTCACCATGTTGTTTGCTCAGTTCACCAAGATAGGGTCATTGCCAGACTCCATGTCTGAGGCTGTAATTGTGTTGGTGCCCAAGCCGGGTAAGGACCGTGAGGACTGTGCGTCCTATCGGCCCATTTCTTTAAATAATGTTGACGCTGGAACAAGAGTCATTGCCTCTCTGGATGCAGAGAAGGCATTTGACTCGGTTGAGTGGGGCTACCTTTGGGAGGTGCTGGGTAGATATGGGTTTGGCCCCAAATTTTTGCGCTGGCTGCAGTTACTCTATCAAAAGCCCTCAGCTTGTATACGGACCAATGGTGTGATTTCCAAGCGGTTCCCGCTACAGCGTGGTACGCGCCAGGGTTGCCCCCTTTCGCCCTCCCTTTTTGCTTTAGCGCTGGAAACCCTGGCCATCCTGCTTAGGGCTTCTAGGGGGTGGAGGGTTTGCGAATCGGTCCCTTGGAAGAGAAGGTGTCACTATACGCTGATGATGCCCTGTTGTACTTACATGACGCGGACTCTTCCCTGCGGGCTGCTCTGAAGCTCTTTGATGTGTTTGGCCGCTTCTCAGGGGTCCGAATAAATTGGGCTAAGTCTGTACTTTTTCCACTAGACCCCAAGTCGTGGGATAATGCGGCCATCACCCAACTACAGTGGGTTACTAGTTTTAAATACCTGGGAATTCAGGTGGGCCGAGATACGTCGGATTTTTATGAACTCAATATGCGACCTGTGTTACTACAGTTGAAAGCTAGATGTGCCGCTTGGGGAAATCTTCCACTTAATTTGCTAGGGCGCATCAACCTAATCAAGATAGTCTTTCTCCCCAAGTTTAACTATATATTTAGAAATTCTCCAGTGTGGGTTCCCAATATATTTTTTAACGAACTTAATAGCTGTATTGGGACCTTTATTTGGGGAGGCTCCACCCCCCGATTGTCACGATTCACCCTGTGTCTTCCTGTGAGGTGCGGGGGATTGGCGTTGCCCAATTTTAAAGTATACTATTGGGCGGCCATGCTGGTTTCGGTCCGCTGGTGGTTTGTCTGCTCCAGGGCCAACGCTGCGGTGTGCCTCGAGGCGGCTTTTTTGGGCTCCCTGACCTTGGGAACCTAGTGTATAGGGGTCCTGGGGCTTATGCTGATCTCCCGCGCCCGACTAGGACGACGCTAAGGGTATGGGTGGCTGCTAGGAAGAGGTTTCATAAGCCAAACCGGTGGTCACCCTTTCAACCCCTATGGGGGTAATCCTAACCTCCCGCACTTCCATACGATCCCGGACCCTCAAGTCTGGGCGAGATATGGGGTGAAGTCACTTTGAGATATCATGCCAGCCGGGACACTAATGACTTACAAAGACCTGTCCACCAAATTGTATCAGCAGTTGAGACATGCAGCAAGGGCACAGTTCCCGGGACCTATTGTCCTTTCCATGGATCCCATAGAGGAGCTTTTGGCTCAGGAATCGCTTTCCAAGCCTCTCTCCACCCTATATCTGTCACTCCTTAGTCTGGACTCTCCCGGGCTGGAGAAGCTGTGGGAGGCGTGGAGGACTCATATCCCCACACTGGAGAGGGAGGACTGGAATGACTGTTTTGAAGACAGCTTTGGGTTGGTTATCTCTTCTAGGGATAAGGTGATACAGGCCAAGTTTCTTCATAGGGTGCATTACACCCCACAGCGACTGCATAGACTATACCCCTTGAGGGACCCCCTGTGTGGTAGATGTAGACAGGAGGTCAGGACATATTATCATATGTTCTGGAGCGGCCCTAAAGTGGCTTGATTCTGGGCTGCGGTGTTTGAAGCTATTAATGAGCGCCTCCGTATGTCATTGGTCCAGTCTCCAGGGCTAGCACTGCTTGGCATACAGGAAGACGACCAAATGCCACGGTATACTAAACTCCTGATTGCATTCTTACTGTATTATGCAAAAAAAAACTATTCTTAGATGGAACTCAACTCCTCCCCCCACTATGACTCTTTGGGAAGACACTATTAATAAGGCTCTCCCATTGTATAAAATGACTTATCTGAATAGGAAGTGTCCCAAGAAGTTTGAAGTTATATGGTTACCCTGGACAGCTTGACGGCTCTAGATGTATTACTTAAACAACACGGAGGGGTTCCCCCCTTTCTTTTGCCTGGGCTGCCCTCTGAAAACTTGGATGTCAGTGCAAAAGTATCACGGACAGTACTTGATTGTTCTTTTTACAAGTGCACTGATACGGCTGTAATTACCTCAAGCATAAATGATTAACACAGATCCTAATGGTGTTTATTGCCACTTTTAGCAAGCTGCTAGTGGGCTTTTAACCAGCTTCAAAAAGTGCCGAAGTCTGCTAGAAGCTTGTTTTAAAGTGGAAATCAACAACCCCTATTATGATCTCTGTTCATCATTTACAAACTGGAGCTGAATGGTACTTTAAAAGCTTTAACAAAGCTTGCTGAAAGCTCTACAAATGTTTTTTCAAGGCTAGCTGTTCACACTGCTCTTATACAAACCAAAACCAGTGTGAAACAGGCCTTAGATTCACTATACATATTAAAACCTGAACAATTTCTTTTAGATGTAACAACTACTATGTAGTGTGAGGGCCTGTCTGGATATAAATTGATTGGATAATTTAGGTAGGTCCTCATATTATATAGTTTTGGTAAATCCTAAGTTGATTGTACAAAGATTGTGTGGTCAGATTGTAACGTGTATGATGACCCTTACAGAAGAGTTCTGGGATTTGGTGATCCTTGCTAAAATTTGCTGTGTGCTTACTATAGAGGTGAATGTAGGAAGTCTGTATGACTTTGTGCTAATGCCCATGCTAAACAATCTAATGCATCTGCAAAGACATATCCAATGGCTCGTGTGCAAGACCCATTTTAGCAGCAATGCATTGTATTTTTTCACAGTCTAATACTAGCATAATAAATCTTATAAGCTCTGTGCTTACATCTTATTGACTGCCATTGTAAAAGAAAATTGCAGTCACTGACCAGCAAAATCAGCCTCTTTTCCTCTTTGCCTCTCCTCGACTCCTCATCAGATTGTAAAATAGAAGAACAGTCCTCAGATGCAACATTCACTTAACTGTCACAGCTTACCCGGAAGTGGCTAGCGCTTATAGCCTGCAACGTTTTTTGTGGTCCCATAAAAAGTAAGGTATGCACAAGATGCAGTCATAGAGGGTAACAGTCATTACACACTACAATCACTTACACTTTTCTGCCTACAAGACTATAGTTACAGCTATCACTAAGACTGTGTTAAAGTGGTTATACAACCACTTTTATCTACAGGTAAGCCTATATTAAGGGTTACCTGTAGGTGCTGGAAATATCTCCTAAACCTCCACAGTTTAGAAGATATTTACAAAAAAAGCCATGCGCCGATGTCTACGGCGCATGCGCACTTTAGAAAGGGCAGATTGTGCCATTTCTAAAGAGGTCATGCTGTCACTGGTGGCTCCCGTGACTCCGGCCAGTCACAGAGCCGGAGTTTGCGGCCCCAGAAGGAAGAGGGGTGAAGATGGACTCTCGCTGCTAGTGGGGACAGCAGTGACATTGCAGGCTTCGGTTTCAGGTAAGTGACACATAATGGGCTACTATGCGATGCATAGTAGTCCATTATGCTTTACCTTTGCAGGGAAACAAAGAGGAAGTAACACCCATCAGGGTGGCAATTGTTGGTTTGCTGGGTATGTTATCCCAGGAAAGCGGATGGCTCGAGTATCGTATTTGGAATGTGGGACTGAGAGTATGTAAACCCAACATTTCATATTCCTGATATGTGCCTGCTGTACCATGTAATTGTATGAGAAAGTATCCTGTTCTTTGTATTGCTTCCTTTATGTGAAATCCCTGGCGTTCCTGCCAGTTCCTCTGCTTTTCTAATAAAAACTGACCACACGAAGCAGGAGAACACACCATGGTCAGTTCTCTTGCTATGCTGGGAACTCGGCCTGCTCTCCTCCAATAATCAGACTTGTCCTGACCTCCCCCTCCCGCCATTCACTGGGAAGGTTATTGTGTTTTTTCTTCTGCTCCCCCCAGCTCTTATGCAGCTGAGAACAGAGGTTAGGTGGTGATGTAGAAAAACAATATATACACACAAATGTTTTCCTTTCATTTTTATTTTAAACTGAATGGGTTGGTTTACAAGGTGATCATTTACAATTAGTTCAATGGGAGGTTGAGCTGTGTAGCTTTTGTATATTGTCCAGACATTACACTGGATGGCTTGGCCTGGTGCATGTGTGACTTTTCAGAGAACTAGCTTCCTATAAATATTGCCCAGCCCTGGGCAGCCTGCAGCAAACCTGAAAAACACAAATTAATCTAATCATACAGTTGAATAGATATTACCTATAACAAGCATTTGAGCTTAATTACCTATACTAAGCTTTTAAGCTTAGTTTGGTATCTTGAAGCAATCCCCTTCTCCAGAAATCCTTCCTGCTCTTCTGAACAGCAGAAAACTTGCGTCGCCGCTCCCCTTCTCCTATGAGTGACAGGCTGTGCTGAAGACGAGACCAGCACGAGCCTCTGTGTAATACCCTGCAAAGGGAGGCGGGGGGGGGGGTCCTTTCCCTGCTGCCTTTACAAGATTGAGCTCCTCACAGGCTTCCTCATGGAACTATGGAACTATAGGGTTCTTTACTGTAAGAGCGGCAAGGATGTGGAATTCCCTTCCACAGGCGGTGGTCTCAGCGGGGAGCATTGATAGCTTCATGAAACTATTAGATAATCACCTGACTGACCACAACATACAGGGATATACAATGTAATACTGACACATAATCACACACATAGGTTGGACTTGATGGACTTGTGTCTTTTTTCAACCTCACCTACTATGTAACTATGTAAGTCAGGGATGCAGCTCCAGTGATTCATGACATAAATGGCATCACTTCATTAACCCTATGATTGCCATCAGTGCCGGGACATGGTCATCCAGCAATCAGGGCAAAGATGCCAACCCCTCCATGATGTGCAAGCTTAGGGGATCCTATGCCCAGCAGTCACTCACTTGTCAAAATCGCTGCCTCTGTCACTCCTGCTGTCAACCTTGTAACAGAAAAAAGGCAACCTCATCCCTACAGTAAACTATTGCGCCCACAGTAGCCGTCCTTTCTGCCCACCCCTTGTCCCAACCCTAGTTACCATCTAAGTAAGTCTGCTGACAGCTGATTATTGTCCCAGCACCCAGCTTGTGAATTGCGGTTTACAGAGCTTTACCTGAGATTGTTTCCCAGTACACATTGTCACTTTACACTGCAGGATTCCTAGGATGTTTTAGTATTAACCCCTTCCTACCAGCTTTCTCCTGATTGGCACAGATCCTGTTAGTCCTGATAGTCACTGGCCCCTGTGTATTGGCCTAGATGTACTCAGGAGACATGCCCATGGGCATACAGGTATCAGATAGATGTGCTCGTTCATGAGCCAAGGCTGGAAGGTGTGTATAACTGGGGGATTGTGTGACATCACATCTCCGATTACTATTCTCTAGTCCTAAGCCACTCCCACAGATCAGCAGTTTTGGGAGGGCTGGGACATGCTTAGGGAGCATTTTTATGAAGTACACTTACAGCTGTATGTATATTTACACTAAAATGCATTCATTTATGGCAAAATATTTTTTTTTTTTGTATTCACGGTTACAACCACTTAAACCCTTTCGCGGCCAAAGCCGTTTTTGCTTCTTTTTTTTTTGCAAGCGTTTATTGAATAATTTTAAGCTTGAAGATTGCACAAAACCCCCAAACATTATATTTTCTGAAAGCAGACACCCTATAGAATAAAATAGTGGCAGGAGCCAACAGGCAGGGAGGGGGAGAGGAGAGACAGGAGAGCTGCGGATGACGGAGGCACGTAAGCTGACCACGGTGTCAGGGCTCAGCAGTAGGGATGAGCCAAACACCCCCCTGTTCGGTTCACACCAGAACATGCAAAAAATTTGTTCGAAAATTTGTTCGAACACCGTTAAAGTCTATGGGACACGAACATGAATAATCAAAATACTAATTTTAAAGGCTTATATGCCAGTTATTGTCATAAAAAGTGTTTGGGGACCTGGGTCCTGCCCCAGGGGACATGGATCAATGCAAAAAAAAGTTTTAAAAAGTCACTTTTTTCGGGAGCAGTGATTTTAATAATGCTTAAAGTGAAACAATAAAAGTGTAAAATTCCTTTAAATTTCGTACCTGGGGGGTGTCTATAGTATGTTTCCCGTGTTTAGAACAGTCTGACAGCAAAATGATATTTCAAAGGAAAAAAAGTCATTTAAAACTACTAGCGGCTATTAATGAATTGCCGGTCCGACAATACACATAAAAGTTCATTGATAAAAACAGCATGGGAATTCCCCACAGGGAAACCCCGAACCAAATTTAAAAAAGAATGTCGTGGGGGATCCCCCTAAATTCCATACCAGGCCCTTCAGGTCTGGTATGGCTATTAAGGGGAACCCCGGCCAAAATTTTTTAAAAAATGGCGTGGGGTCCCCCCAAAAATCCATACCAGACCCTTATCCGAGCACGCAACCTGGCAGACCACTCGGTGACCCCGCCCCCCTCTGACGCACAGGGACTTGACGGGGACTTCCCTCTGGCACTCCCTGTGGCGTCAGAGGGGGTGGGGTCATCGGGTGCCCCCGCCCTCCGTTATTTAAGAACAGTCAGAAGATGAGAAGCGTCACACAGCGGGAGACTCCCATCATGGTGGATGCGGAGCGGCCCGAAAAGAAGGGAAGACGCCGCGGAGGAAGATGCCGTGCGAGAACACTGGAGGAAGAACCAGAAGAAGATGGAGGAAGAAACCGAAGGAAGATAGAAGAAAGAAGAAGCATTTAAATGAAGGAATTGTCAAAAACTGTCTCTTGTCATTTTTAACATTTTTGACACTTTTTTTTTGTGAAATGGTAGGGGTGCTTTTTGTACCCCCTTACCATTTCACACAGGGGGCAGGGCCGGGATCTGGGGGCCCCCTTCCAATAAGCCTGCAGACCCCCACAACCACCGGGCAAGGGTTGTGGGGATGGGGAAAAGGTGTCTTGGGGGGCTACCCCAAAGCACTCTCCCAATGTTGAGGGCATGGGGCCTGGTATGGTTGGGGGGGGGGCGCTCTCTCGTCTCCCCTCTTTTCCTGCGGCCTGCCAGGTTGCGTGCTCGGATAAGGGTCTGGTATGGATTTTTGGGAGGACCCCACGCCATTTTTTTTAATTTTGGCTCGGGTTTCCCCTTAAAATCCATACCAGACCTGAAGGGCCTGGAATGGAACTTAGGGGGACCCCCCCCACGTCATTTTAAAAAAAAAATTGGTTCGGGGTTCCCCTGTGGGAAATTCCCATGCCGTTTTTATCAATGAACTTTTATGTGTATTGTCGGATCGGCAATTCATTAATAGCCACCAGTAGTTTTAAATTACTTTTTTTCCTTTGAAATGTCATTTTGCTGTCAGACTGTTCTAAACACGGGAAACATGCTCCCCTTTACAGGCATACTTTAGACACCCCCCAGGTATGAAATTTAAAGCAATATTACACTTTTATTGTTTCACTTTAAGCATTATTAAAATCACTGCTCCCGAAAAAACTGCCGTTTTTAAAACTTTTTTTTTTTTTGCATTGATCCATGTCCCCTGGAGCAGGACCCAGGTCCCCAAAAACTTTTTATGACAATACCATGCATATAAGCCTTTAAAATTAGCACTTTTGATTTCTCCCATAGACTTTTAAAGGGTGTTCCGCGGCTTTCGAATTTGCCGCGAACACCCCAAATTGTTCGCTGTTCGGTGAACTGGCGAACAGCCGATGTTCGAGTCGAACATGAGTTCGACTCGAAGCTCATTCCTACTCAGCAGCCATGATGAACTGTGGTCGGATTACAGAGGGGAGGGTAGAAACTGGCAGGATCAGCCAGGTTTTTTAGGTGTTACAGGGGGCCAAATTACACAGCACAAGCGCTGTGCTGTTTAACATGCTTTAACCACTTCAGCCCCGGATGGATTTACCCCCTTCCTGACCAGAGCACTTTTTACAATTTGGCACTGCGTCGCTTTAACTGCTAATTGCGCGGTCATGCAATGCTGTACCCAAACGAAATTTGCGTCCTTTTCTTCCCACAAATAGAGCTTTCTTTTGATGGTATTTGATCACCTCTGCCGTTTTTATTTTTTGCGTTTTACACGGAAAAAGACTGAAAATTTTGAAAAAAAATGATATTTTCTACTTTTTGTTCTAAAAAAAATCCAACAAACTCAATTTTAGTCATACATTTAGGCCAAAATGTATTCGGCCACATGTCTTTGGTAAAAAAAAATGTCAACAAGTGTATATTTATTGGTTTGCGCAAAGTTATAGCGCCTACAAACTAGGGTACATTTTCTGGAATTTACACAGCCTTTAATTTATTACTGCCTATGTCGTTTCTTGGATGCTAAAATGGCAGGGCAATACAAAACCCCCACAAATGACCCCATTTTGGAACGTAGACACCCCAAGGAAATTGCTGAGAGGCATGTTGAACCCATTGAATATTCATTTTTTTTGTCCCAAGTGATTGAATAATGACAAAAAAAAAAAAATTACAAAAAGTTGTCACTAAATGATATATTGCTCACACAGGCCATGGGCATATGTGGAATTGCACACCAAAATAGATTTAGCTGCTTCTCCTGAGTATGGGGATACCACATGTGTGGGACTTTTTGGGAGCCTAGCCGCGTACGGGGCCCCGAAAACCAATCACTGCCTTCAGGATTTCTAAGGACGTACATTTTTGATTTTACTCCTCACTACCTATCAGTTTTGAAGGCCATAAAATGCCCAGATGGCATAAACCCCCCCCAAATGACCCCATTTTGGAAAGTAGATACCCCAAGCTATTTGCTTTGAGGCATGTTGAGTCCATGGAATGTTTCATATTTTGACACAAGTTGCGGGAAAGTGACACTTTTTTTTTTTTTTTTTGCACAAAGTTGTCACTAAATGATATATTGCTCACACAGGCCATGGGCATATGTGGAATTGCACCCCAAAATACATTTAGCTGCTTCTCCTGAGTATGGGGATACCACATGTGTGGGACTTTTTAGGAGCCTAGCCGCGTACCGGGCCCCGAAAACTAATCACCGCCTTCAGGATTTCTAAGGGTGTAAATATTTGATTTCACTCTTCACTGCCTATCACAGTTTCGGAGGCCATGGAATGCCCAGGTGGCACAACCCCCCCCCCCAAATGACCCCATTTTGGATAGTAGACACCCCAAGCTATTTGCTGAGAGGCATGGTGAGTATTTTGCAGCTCTCATTTGTTTTTGAAAATAAAGAAAGGCAAGAAAACATTTTTTTTTCTTTTTTCAATTTTCAAAACTTTGTGACAAAAAGTGAGGTCTGCAAAATACTCACTATACCTCTCAGCAAATAGCTTGGGGTGTCTACTTTCCAAAATGGGGTCATTTGGGGGGGGGGGGGTTTGCCACCTGAGCATTCCATGGCCTCCGAAACTGTGATAGGCAGTGAAGAGTGAAATCAAAAATGTACGCCCTTAGAAAGCCTGAAGGCGGTGCTTGGTTTTCGGGGTCCAGTGCGCGGCTAGGCTCCCAAAAAGTCCCACACATGTGGTATCCCCATACTCAGGAGAAGCAACAGAATGTATTTTGGGGTATTCTTTCACATATTCCCATGGCATGTTTGAGCAATATATCATTTAGTGACAACTTTGTGCAAAAACAAAAAAAATTGTCTCTTTCCCGCAACTTGTGTCACAATATAAAATATTCCATGGACTCGACATGCCTCTCAGCAAATAGCTTGGGGTGTCTACTTTCCAAAATGGGGTCATTTGGGGGGGTTTTGAACTGTCCTGGAATTTTATGCACAACATTTAGAAGCTTATGTCACACATCACCCACTCTTCTAACCACTTGAAGACAAAGCCCTTTCTGACACTTTTTGTTTACATGAAAAAATTATTTTTTTTTGCAAGAAAATTACTTTGAACCCCCACACATTATATATATTTTTTTTAAAGGAAATGCCCTACAGATTAAAATGGTGGGTGTTTCATTTTTTTTTTTCACACAGTATTTGCGCAGCGATTTTTCAAACGCATTTTTTGGGGAAAAAACACACTTTTTTAAAATTTTAATGCACTAAAACACACTATATTGCCCAAATGTTTGATGAAATAAAAAAGATGATCTTAGGCCGAGTACATGGATACCAAACATGACATGCTTTAAAATTGCGCACAAACGTGCAGTGGCGACAAACTAAATACATTTTTAAAAGCCTTTACAGGTTACCAGTTTACATTTACAGAGGCGGTCTACTGCTAAAATTACTGCCCTCGATCTGACCTTCGCGGTGATACCTCACATGCATGGTGCAATCACTGCTTACATTTGACGCCAGACCGACGCTTGCGTTCGCCTTAGCGCGAGAGCAGTGGGGACAGGGGTGCTTTTTTTTTTTTATTATTATTATTTTTTTGCTTTTTTATCTTATTTTTAAACTGTTCCTTTCATATTTTTTTTTAAATCATTTTTATTATCTCAGGGAATGTAAATATCCCCTATGATAGCAATAGGTAGTGACAGGTACTCTTTTTTGAAAAAATTGTGGTCTATTAGACCCTAGATTTCTCCTCTGCCCTCAAAGCATCTGACCACACCAAGATCGGTGTGATAAAATGCTTTCCCAATTTCCCAATGGCGCTGTTTACATCTGGCGAAATCTAAGTCATAAAATGCTCGTAGCTTCCGGTTTCTTAGGCCATAGAGATGTTTGGAGCCACTCTGGTCTCTGATCAGCTCTATGGTCAGCTGGCTGAATCACCGGCTGCATTCTCAGGTTCCCTGTTGAGACAGGAGAGACAGAGAAAAACACTGAAGACGGTGGGGGGGGGGGGCATTCCCTCCCACTGCTTGTAAAAGCAGTCTAGAGGCTAATTAGCTGCTAGGATTGCTTTTACATGAAAGCCGACCGCTGGCTGAAAAGAATGATACCAAGATGATACCTAAACCTGCAGGCATCATTCTGGTATAACCACTCAAAGTCGTGAATGGCGTACCTGAAGACAAAAAAATGGTTAACAATAAAGCACAGTAAACGGTAAAGTATAAAAAATTGCATACTTGAAAAGCAAACATGATAAAACATAGTAACAATAAAACATTGCAGAATAGAATACAGTAAAAAAGAGAAGAACAATAGAGAGAGAATAGAGAGAGCGAGAACAATAAAACGACAACTATTTTTTTTTATTTTATATTTTTGTTTGTGTTTTTATTATTTTTTTTTTACACTTTTTTTTGTAACTGTAACTTTTATAACTGTAACCGGTTCCAGGTTCAGGTCTCTCAAAATGCGATGGCATCTTGGGAGACCCTGTGAAAGTGCGCCTAGTCTGTGCAATGCTGTACCCTACGCTAATACTCAACTAGTGAATGGTAGCGTTCAAAACATTCACCAATGCAAAGACCAGGATTGTCAGGACAGGAGGGACAATAATAGCGGGTGTCATGCCTATATCCGTGCTTGCTGCAGACACAACATCTTTTTGGGGGGGGTTCATTGGGTAGGGGTACTCGGGAGGACATAAAGAAAATGCCTCTCATGCAGCTGACTGCATTTGGCTGGGGATGTGAATGGGGGAAGTACGGGCGCTGCAGAAGCGGTGGGTTCCCAATTAGGATTGGCGAATGCAGCAGGAAGGGCACTATGGGCACGACGGGCCTGTGTTTGTCTTTTTGGTGGCAGCGGGACACTACTTGTGCTTGCCACCTCACCAGCTTGAACTGCACTTATGGGACTCGCCACGTCACCCAGTGTTACTGCAGTGCTGGTTTGACTACGACCGTGGTGTACTAGGGCGCTGGTGCTTGCCAGTTCACCAAAACGCTACCAAAAAAACTGTTAGCGATCGCAGGGATCAGGCCTGACTCTGCGAACGCTGCAGTTATGCGTTTAGTGTTTTGTAAGTGACAGTGATCGATCGATACTGCACTTGGGTGGGCTGGGCCGGGCCAGGCGGAGGGGCAAAACGCAGGTGCTAGCAGGTATCTGGGCTGATCCCGCTAACACTGCGTTTTTGGGAACCCTAAACTGCTGGGGACGCCAGTATAGATCTGATCGGATCAGATATTGATCCGTTCAGATACTATACCATTAAGGGAGGTGTACGCTGCGTGCGTGGGTGTTAGCGGTACTGGCGCTAACCTGACGCTGCCTGGGGCAGGTGCTTGCCAGTTCACCAAAACGCTACCAAAAAAACTGTTAGCGATCGCAGGGATCAGGCCTGACTCTGTGAATGCTGCAATTATGCGTTTAGTGTTTTGTAGGTGACAGTGATCAATCGATACTGCACTTGGGTGGGCTGGGCCGGGCGGAGGGGTAAAACACAGGTGCTAGCAGGTATCTGGGCTGATCCCGCTAACACTGCGTTTTTGGGAACCCTAAACTGCTGGGTATTGATGCGTTCAGATACTATACCACTAAGGGAGGTGTACGGTGCTTGCGTGGGTGTTAGCGGTACTGGCGCTAATCTGACGCTGCCTGGGGCTGGTGTTGCCAGTTCACCAAAACGCTACCAAGAAAACTGTTAGCGATTGCAGGGATCAAGCCTGACTCTGCGAACGCTGCAGTTATGCGTTTTGTAAGTGACAGTGATCGATCAATACTGCACTTGGGTGGGCTGGGCTGGGCCGGGTGGAGGGGAAAAACGCAGGTGCTAGCAGGTATCTGGGCTGATCCCGCTAACACTGCGTTTTTGGGAACCCTAAACTGCTGGGGATGCTAGTATAGATCTGATCGGATCAGATATTTATGCGTTCAGATACTATACCACTAAGGGAGGCGTATGCTGCGTGCGTGGATGTTAGCGGTACTGGCGCTAATCTGAAGCTGCCTGGGGCGAGGCATATCACCGCTGGGCGATCAGGGGGCTAAACCTTTATTCGGTAATAAACGGCGGGTGCCCTGACACTATAAAAAATGGACGAACTAACCAGCGTCAACCGTAACGGTTATACGGTGATCAGTAGTGAAAAGGTTAACTAGGGGGCAATTAAGGGGTTAAAACCTTTATTAGGTAGTATATGGGGGTCCCTGACGCTATAAAACGCTGACGGTGAACCTAAATATTTACGTCCCTAACTAGCGTAACCAGCGACACTAATACAGCAATCAGAAAAATGATCGCTTAGTGACACTGGTGACGGGGGGTGATCAAGGGGTTAAAACTTTATTAGGGGGGGTTAGGGGGGTACCCTAGACCTACAGGGGGCTAACACTCACTGCCCTACCACTTCTAACTGTCACAAACTGACACCATGCAGTAATCAGAAAAAAAAAAATACTGCTTGGTGTCAGTGTGACATGGGGGGAGGGGTGATTGGGGGGTGATCGGGGGGCGATCGGGGGGGGGGGATCGGGGGTGTAATATGTGCCTGGCATGTTCTACTGTGTGTGTGTGTGTGTGTGTGTGTGTGTGTGTGTGTGTGTTTGTGTGTTTGTGTGTTGTGCACTCACATGTCTTCTCTCCTCAGGGCCGGAACGGAAACTGCCGAGCCGAGGAGAGATGACATCACATCCTCTGCCTCTGTGTACTACACAGATGCAGGGGATGATTGTCATTGGCTGGGAGCGATTGCGAGGGGGGCCACGATCGGATGGCCTCCCCCTCATCTCTAAACGCTCCCAGACCAAAGCCGACCGCCGCTGGCACTGGGGGGGTCCGATCGGACCCCCCCGCCCGCGGGAGGCAGATCACGTATGTGTACGTGATTCTGCCTGCCCGTGCCATTCTGCCGACGTATATCGGCGTGAGGTGGTCGGCAAGTGGTTAAGGGAACAGGATCCTTTTTTTTTTTTTTGGTTAACAAACGCTTTAACTTTTTTTTTTTTTTTTTTTTTTTTTTCTTTTCTTTTTCATTACAATGATGGTTGATTTATAGGTGACAGGTTTTCTTTAACCATCTCAATACAGTGCACTTTCACCCCCTTCCTGCCCAGGCCATTTTTCAGCTTTCAGTGCTGTCACATTTTGAATGACAATTGCGCGGTTATGCAACACTGTACCCAAATTAAATTTTTATTATTTTTTCCCAACAAATAGAGCTTTCTTTTAGTGGTATTTGATCACCTCTGCGGTTTTTGTTTTTTGTGCTATAAACAAAAGAAGAGTGACAATTTTGAAAAAAAACACAATATTTTTTTACTTTTTGTTATAATAAATATCCAATTTTTTTTTTTTGAACAAATTTTTTCCTTAGTTTAGGCCGATATGTATTCTTCTACATATTTTTGGTAAAAATATGGTATAGATTTATAGCATTTTTATTTATTTATTTTTTACTAGTAATGGCGGCGATCTGCGATTTTTATCGTGACTGCGATATTGTGCCGGACAATTGGACATTTTTGGGACCATTCACATTTATACAGCCATCCGTGCTATAAAAATGCACTGATTACTGTATAAATGTGACTGGCAGGGAAGGGGTTAACACTAGGAGGTGATCGAGGGGTTAATTATGTTGCTAGGGAGTGTTTCTAACTGAAAGGGGAGGGGACTCACAAGGGGAGGAGACCGATCGGTGTTGCTCTATACTGAGAACACACATCGGTCTCCTCTCCTCTCTGACAGGACATGGATCTGTGTGTTTACACACACAGATCCACGGTCCTGCCGTTATACCGGGCAATTGCGGGTGCCCAGTGACACGGCGCGCGCCCCCTGGTGGGCAGGGAAGGCAAGGGCATCATGACGCCCTCCCAGAATGAGAGTTGCGCCGTCTGCCTGTCATATGACAGCCGGCGGGCGGCAAGCGGTTAAGGTGACATGCAGGGTCTAAAAGACCCTGCATGTCTCCTCTGGACACCACTGAATGTTTCGCAATGCAGATCGCGTTGCAAAACATCCTTTTTCTGGTTAAGGTAGCCAGAGACATGGAGAGGTTGACCCGGAAGTGACCTCATAGACGTCACTTTCCAGGTCACAACAAGAAGGGGAGGAGAGTGGACGTGTGTCTGCTCTTTTCCTTTCCCCCTCCAACCCCCCAGCAACTGACATGCTGCTCCCGGGTCCGCAGATGGGCAAGCCCGGAAAACATGGCGGGGCCACCGGTACCGGGGGTCTGTGTGAGCAATCGGGCGGCAGCATAGCCATCTCAATGCTTTCACCTGACAGGCAGGAGTCTGCTTGTCAGTTTCACACACAATCCCTGTGGCCGCAGCCACCGTATTGTGTGTGAACCCCCCGCTGTCAGGTCCGCATGGTCCGACGCACGGACCTGGCAGAGAAAGGGTTAAAAGGCTGCTTTCTATAGTCTTATTTTCCAATTTGATCAGGGACTGTGAAGATGGGATATTTTATTCTGAGTATTCAGAGCCAACAATTTACACACAACTTTACATACCATATATTCATAGAAACCTAGAAAAGTGACAGCAGAAAAAAGACAAAGACAGAGTGGTCCATCGGTTCTGCCTGGTTTTCTTTCTTTCTTTTTTTTTTTTCCCAATGGCGTTCAAATACAAATGAATAGCATTCAGATGTTATCCACCCAGGGGCTTGACATAAACTGTGTTTTTTATTTGAAGCGTCCATGAGTTACCCTTGAGCTTCTAGAAGAATAGGAGGAGTCTGCTGCTCATCTGTTAAGTGGTATGTACACAGGCATGTGTCTCCTCACTGCAGCTGTCACAGTGTGTGATGTCATTTCTACCTCGGCCTGTGGTGAGGGCTGTGTGAGAACAGCATGGAGTCTGGCAGGGTGTGAGGATAATGAACGGTTTTCTTTCAGAGCTAATTTATATTACCAGCACAAGAATCATGACAAAGCGCTTCTCATAAACATCTAACGATACACATCACTTATACATTATGTTTTGGTTTTTTTTATGTGGCGGTTTGATGCTTCAGATGTAAGCGATCGTTCATTTTCAGTAGGATTTGAATTATTGTTGTAACATTTTCTGAAACTAATTCTTGATGCTTTATTTCTACATGCATACTATTTCATATTTGGATTACATTTTTCATATCAAGAGTCATAAAAGCTCTCTCTGGTCTTCATCTATAAGTTAGGAACTATAATTGAATTTGTGCTTATTGATTAAAAGAGAAGTACAGCCAAAGCTTGTTTGGCTGTACTTCTGTGGATCACAGGAGTGAAGTTCGT
The DNA here is from genome assembly GCA_037952835.1 of Lithobates septentrionalis. Taxonomy (NCBI): domain Eukaryota; kingdom Metazoa; phylum Chordata; class Amphibia; order Anura; family Ranidae; genus Lithobates; species Lithobates septentrionalis. The sequence continues at coordinate 260,540 of JBBDGP010001436.1, forward strand.
TCTGCACTCCTGTGACCCATTTTCAGCAGACAGCGGGCTGAAAACAGAGCTGGTTCAGACTCAGGCAAGCTCATGACAATGAAGCCTGGATCCGCCCACATGCCTGGACCGACACGTGGCTCAGCCTTTCAGTGAGCCACTGAGAGCCTGAGCTGGCCGCTCCCACCCCCTCCACAGCCCAGCACTCCAGTGAGCGCAAGGGGGGGGCAAAGCAGAGAACTCAGGGAGCCCTTATAACCGAGCAATCGGTGGTGTTTGTTCGCTCTGTTCTCAGTGTTGGGGCCGGCGGGGGACAGATGCAGCATCGAATCGATGCTGCATCCACCTAGACAAGTATGATAAAAAAATATATATATATAGATATATACTTTTTTTTCCCCCCATACTTTTCTTTTTATGAGATATGCTCCATTGGCCTTAAATTGTATTTATATCGAACAAAAACTGTACTACATTACATTTTACCAATCCCTATATGTTTAATAATAAAAAAAAATATTCAGGCCTTTTTAATGTTATATCTTAAAGTGATGACGCTCTCTCAATACTGTATCTATGAAGGAGCTGCATTCTGTCTAGGTTGCTCTCTACTGATTTTGAATTACAGAGCGCCTTCTTTAACCCATACCTTGGAGGGGGGGGGAGGTGTGAACTGGGCAAGGCTGATAATAGTGTAATAATGATTGAGATTCATCCAATTTAGCACAGGCAGCGTTTACTAGGTTTATAGCAGGACCAACGGGCAATTTTTTTAGACTTATTGAACAGATATAACAAAATACTTTTAAAGCTGAAGTTTAATATGCTTATAGTTTGTCTCCCCTGGTTCCTCCTCCTGTATATCCTTATAGATAACCCCTATGGCAGTAGTTTAGAAAGGATGACAGTGGGTTTACATCCACTTTAAATGACTTACAAATGTTAATGTTTCACTGCTTTGATTTAATATCCAGGTAAGTAAATTGCCTTATTCCAGCATTGCATAAAGTGGAGTCAGTAACAGCAACCATTCAGTCTTTTTCACTGGTCTGATGTGATTAACCACTTGACGACCGCCTCACGCCGATGTACGTCGGCAAAGCGGCACGGACAGGCAAAATCACGTACATGGTACGTGATTTGCCTTCCGCGGGTGGGGGGTCCGATCGGACCCCCCCCCGGTGCCCGAGGCGGTCGTCTTTTGTCCAGCGGCGATCAGAGGTGAGGGGGAGACCATCCGTTCGTGGCCCCCCCCTCGCGATCGCCGCCGGCCAATCAAATCATTCCTTTGCTGCTGTATGCTAAACAGCAGCAAAGGAAATGATGTCATCTCTCCCCGGCTCGGTAATTTCCGTTCCGGCCCGAGGAGAGAAGACATGTGAGTGAGTGCACAACACTACACACACACAGTAGAACATGCCAGGCACACTAAACACCCCGATCCCCCCCCCGATCCCCCCCCCAATCACCCCCCCCCCCCCTGTCACAAACTGACACCAGCAGTTTTTTTTTTTTTCTGATTACTGCATAGTGTCAGTTTGTGACAGTTACAGTGTTGGGACAGTTACTGTTACCCCCCTTTAGGTCTAGGGTACCCCCCTAACCCCCCCTAATAAAGTTTTAACCCCTTGATCACCCCCTGTCACCAGTGTCACTAAGCGATCATTTTTCTGATCGCTGTATTAGTGTCGCTGGTGACGCTAGTTAGGGAGGTAAATATTTAGGTTCGCCGTCAGCGTTTTATAGCGGCAGGGACCCCCATATACTACCTAATAAATGTTTTAACCCCTTGATTGCCCCCTAGTTAACCCTTTCACCACTGATCACCGTATAAGTGTTACGGGTGACGCTGGTTAGTTCGTTTATTTTTTATAGTGTCAGGGCACCCGCCGTTTATTACCGAATAAAGGTTTAGCCCCCTGATCGCCCGGCGGTGATATGCGTCGCCCCAGGCAGCGTCAGATTAGCGCCAGTACCGCTAACACCCACGCACGCAGCATACGCCTCCCTTAGTGGTATAGTATCTGAACGGATCAATATCTGATCCGATCAGATCTATACTAGCGTCCCCAGCAGTTTAGGGTTCCTAAAAACGCAGTGTTAGCGGAATCAGCCCAGATACCTGCTAGCACCTGCGTTTTGCCCCTCCGCCCAGCCCACCCAAGTGCAGTATCGATCGATCACTATCACTTACAAAACACTAAACGCATAACTGCAGCGTTCGCAGAGTCAGGCCTGATCCCTGCGATCGCTAACAGTTTTTTTGGTAGTATTTTGGTGAACTGGCAAGCACCAGCCCCAGGCAGCGTCAGGTTAGCGCCAATACCGCTAACACCCACGCACGCAGAATACGCCTCCCTTAGTGGTATAGTATCTGAACGGATCAATATCTGATCCGATCAGATCTATACTAGTGTCCCCAGCAGTTTAGGGTTCCCAAAAACGCAGTGTTAGCGGAATCAGCCCAGATACCTGCTAGCACCTGCGTTTTGCCCCTCCGCCCAGCCCAGCCCACCCAAGTGCAGTATCGATCGATCACTGACACTTACAAAACACTAAATGCATAACTGCAGCGTTCGCAGAGTCACGCCTGATCCCTGCGATCGCTAACAGTTTTCTTGGTAGCGTTTTGGTGAACTGGCAAGCACCAGCTCCAGGCAGCGTCAGGTTAGCGCCAGTAGCGCTAACACCCACGCACCCACCGTACACCTCCCTTAGTGGTATAGTATCTGAACGGATCAATATCTGATCCGATCAGATCTATACTAGCATCCCCAGCAGTTTAGGGTTCTCACAAACGCAGTGTTAGTGGGATCAGCCCAGATACCTGCTAGCACCTGCGTTTTGCCCCTCCGCCCGGCCCAGCCCACCCAAGTGCAGTATCGATCGATCACTGTCACTTACAAAAGACTAAAACGCATAACTGCAGCGTTCGCGTCAGGCCTGATCCCTGCGATCGCCAACAGATTTTTTGGTAGCGTTTTGGTGAACTGGCAAGTGCCAGCGGCCTAGTACACCCCGGTCGTAGTCAAACCAGCACTGCAGTAACACTTGGTGACGTGGCGAGTCCCATAAGTGCAGTTCAAGCTGGTGAGGTGGCAAGCACAAGTAGTGTCCCGCTGCCACCAAAAAGACAAACACAGGCCCTTCGTGCCCATAATGCCCTTCCTGCTGCATTCGCCAATCCTAATTGGGAACCCACCGCTTCTGCAGCGCCCGTACTTCCCCCATTCACATCCCCAACCAAATGCAGTCGGCTGCATAAGAGGCATTTTCTTTATGTCCTCCCGAGTACCCCTACCCAACGAACCCCCCCAAAAAAGATATTGTGTCTGCAGCAAGCGCGGATATAGGCGTGACACCCGCTATTATTGTCCCTCCTGTCCTTGACAATCCTGGTCTTTGCATTGGTGAATGTTTTGAACGCTACTATGCACTAGTTGAGTATTAGCGTAGGATACAGCATTGCACAGACTAGGCACACTTTCACAGGGTCTCCCAAGATGCCATCGCATTTTGAGAGACCCGAACCTGGAACCGGTTACAGTTCTAAAAGTTAGTTACAAAACAAGTGTAAAAAAAAAAAAAAAAAAATATATAAAATAAAAAAAAATAGTTGTCGTTTTATTGTTCTCTCTCTCTCTATTCTCTCTATTGTTCTGCTCTTTTTTACTGTATTCTATTCTGCAATGTTTTATTGTTATTATGTTTTATCATGTTTGCTTTTCAGGTATGCAATTTTTTGTACTTTACCGTTTACTGTGCTTTATTGTTAACCATTTTTTTGTCTTCAGGTACGCCATTCACAACTTTGAGTGGTTATACCAGAATGATGCCTGCAGGTTTAGGTATCATCTTGGTATCATTCTTTTCAGCCAGCGGTCGGCTTTCATGTAAAAGCAATCCTAGCGGCTAATTAGCCTCTAGACTGCTTTTACAAGCCGTGGGAGGGAATGCCCCCCCCCCCCACCGTCTTCCGTGTTTTTCTCTGGCTCTCCTGTCTCAACAGGGAACCTGAAAATGCAGCCGGTGATTCAGCCAGCTGACCATAGAGCTGATCAGAGACCAGAGTGGCTCCAAACATCTCTATGGCCTAAGAAACCAGAAGCTACGAGCATTTTATGACTTAGATTTCGCCGGATGTAAATAGCGCCATTGGGAAATTGGGGAAGCATTTTATCACACCGATCTTGGTGTGGTCAGATGCTTTGAGGGCAGAGGAGAGATCTAGTGTCTAATAGACCCCAATTTTTTCAAAAAAGAGTACTTGTCACTACCTATTGCTATCATAGGGGATATTTACATTCCCCGAGATAACAATAAAAATGATTAAAAAAAAATAAAAATGAAAGGAACAGTTTAAAAATAAGATAAAAAAGCAAAAAAATAATAAAGAAAAAAAAAAAAAAAGCACCCCTGTCGCCCCCTGCTCTCGCGCTAAGGCGAACGCAAGCGGCGGTCTGTCGTCAAACGTAAACAGCAATTGCACCATGCATGTGAGGTATCACCGCGAAGGTTAGATCGAGGGCAGTAATTTTTGCAGTAGACCTCCTCTGTAAATCTAAAGTGGTAACCTGTAAAGGCTTTTAAAGGCTTTTAAAAATGTATTTATTTTGTTGCCACTGCACGTTTGTGCGCAATTGTAAAGCATGTCATGTTTGGTATCCATGTACTCGGCCTAAGATCATCTTTTTTATTTCATCAAACATTTGGGCAATATATGTTTTAGTGCATTAAAATTTAAAAAAGTGTGTTTTTTCCCCAAAAAATGCGTTTGAAAAATCGCTGCGCAAATACTGTGTGAAAAAAAAAAATGAAACACCCACCATTTTAATCTGTAGGGCATTTGCTTTAAAAAAAATATATAATGTTTGGGGGTTCAAAGTAATTTTCTTGCAAAAAAAAAAAACTTTTTCATGTAAACAATAAGTGTCAGAAAGGGCTTTGTCTTCAAGTGGTTAGAAGAGTGGGTGATGTGTGACATAAGCTTCTAAATGTTGTGCATAAAATGCCAGGACAGTTCAAAACCCCCCCAAATGACCCCATTTTGGAAAGTAGACACCCCAAGCTATTTGCTGAGAGGCATGTCGAGTCCATGGAATATTTTATATTGCGACACAAGTTGCGGGAAAGAGACAAATTTTTTTTTTTGTTTGCACAAAATTGTCACTAAATGATATATTGCTCAAACATGCCATGGGAATATGTGAAATTACACCCCAAAATACATTCTGCTGCTTCTCCTGAGTACGGGGATACCACATGTGTGAGACTTTTTGGGAGCCTAGCCGCGTACGGAACCCCGAAAACCAAGCACCGCCTTCAGGCTTTCTAAGGGCGTGAATTTTTGATTTCTCTCTTGACTGCTTATCACAGTTTCGGAGACCATGGAATGCCCAGGTGGCACAAAACCCCCCCAAATGACCCCATTTTGGAAAGTAGACACCCCAAGCTATTTGATGAGAGGTATAGTGAGTATTTTGCAGACCTCACTTTTTGTCACAAAGTTTTGAAAATTGAAAAAAGAAAAAAAAAAAAGTTTTTTCTTGTCTTTCTTCATTTTCAAAAACAAATGAGAGCTGCAAAATACTCACCATGCCTCTCAGCAAATAGCTTGGGGTGTCTACTTTCCAAAATGGGGTCATTTGGGGGGGTTTTGTGCCACCTGGGCATTCCATGGCCTCCGAAACTGTGATAGGCAGTGAAGAGTGAAATCAAAAATTTTCACCCTTAGAAATCCTGAAGGCGGTGATTGGTTTTCGGGGTCCCGTGCACGGCTAGGCTCCCAAAAAGTCCCACACATGTGGTATCCCTGTACTCAGGAGAAGTAGCTAAATGTATTTTGGGGTGCAATTCCACATATGCCCATGGCCTGTGTGAGCAATATATCATTTAGTGACAACTTTGTGCAAAAAAAAAATAAAAAAAAAAAAATGTGTCACTTTCCCGCAACTTGTGTCAAAATATAAAATATTCCATGGACTCAATATGCCTCTCTGGAAATAGCTTGGGGTGTCTACTTTCCAAAATGGGGTCATTTGGGGGGGTTTTGTGCCACCTGGGCATTCCATGGCCTCCGAAACTGTGATAGGCAGTAAAGAGTGAAATCATAAATTTACACCCTTAGAAATCCTGAAGGTGGTGATTGGATTTCGGGGCCCCGTACGCGGCTAGGCTCCCAAAAAGTCCCACACGTGGTATCCCCATATTCAGGAGAAGCAGCAGAATGTATTTTGGGGTGCAATTCCACATAGGCCCATGGCCTGTGTGAGCAATATATCATTTAGTGACAACTTTTTGTAAATATTTTTTTTTTTTTTGTCATTATTCAATCACTTGGGACAAAAAAAATAAATATTCAATGGTTTCAACATGCCTCTCAGCAATTTCCTTGGGGTGTCTACTTTCCAAAATGGGGTCATTTGGGGGGGTTTTGTACTGCCCTGCCATTTTAGCACCTCAAGAAATGACATAGGCAGTCATAAACTAAAAGCTGTGTAAATTACAGAAAATGTACCCTAGTTTGTAGACGCTATAACTTTTGCGCAAACCAATAAATATATGCTTATTGACATTTTTTTTACCAAAGACATGTGGCCGAATACATTTTGGCCTAAATGTATGACTAAAATTGAGTTTATTGGATTTTTTTTATAACAAAAAGTAGAAAATATCATTTTTTTTCAAAATTTTCGGTCTTTTTCCATTTTATAGCGCAAAAAATAAAAACCGCAGAGGTGATCAAATACCATCAAAAGAAAGCTCTATTTGTGGGAAGAAAAGGACGCAAATTTCGTTTGGGTACAGCATTGCATGACCGCGCAATTAGCAGTTAAAGCGACGCAGTGCCAAATTGGAAAAAGACCTCTGGTCCTTAGGCAGCATAATGGTCCGGGGCTCAAGTGGTTAAATGGATATAAAAAATGTGATATAATGTTATAAATAATGCCTGCTTCACATTTTGTCTTTTTCCTCCAACAGAATTCTGTTTGTTATCTGAAATACAAGGAGGCTTTGAGAAAGAAAGCATTAAAAAGCATGAGCATGCAGAGCCACTGCTGAGTAACGCTGTGTCGCAGTTTCACTGGGACATGGTGGATTTATCCAGAAATATCTCTGTGGATGGAAAGGCTGTTCCAAGCAGTGCTTCTGTGTCTGCCATAAAACAAGGTGAATTAGAGTTAAGATTAGCCCCTTTTCCTGTATCTGAGAACTGCTACTTCCTCACCAATTTATCTGCTTTCCATCCTATGCCATTAAACCACTTCCTTTTTATATGAAGCAGGTTAGCTTGCATTACTTGTGAAGGGTGAGAAAGAGTTAACAAGACTAAGACATTTAAAAATAGCTGACAGACAAATGTCTCTCTTAGGGTCTTGTTTGTTGCAATGGCCACAAAATACATAAGGTCTCGTAAGAACTGATTTTGAAATTGTTTTCAGACAAAATCAACCTACTGTAGTCAGCATTACTAGTTTTAAATTATGTCTGAAATGTTGTGTCATCTAATGAACTTTGTCCTTCCTCCCTCCCTCCTTTCTCTTTAAGTTGTGCAATCTTCTTTGTCCATTTTTTGTATAAAGGTACAACCCTTACCATTAAAACTAAGCATTCATTGAAACAACCCTCTTGTGTGCATTGAATGCTTCCAGAAGGATTTATCCAGGAACTGAGCAGAATTAACCCTAACAACATGTAGATGCATCTCAAAAGAAAAAAGGTTGATTTGCATTATTCATTTTTATATTTCTCACAATGTCTTTATATGGTCTATAGACCTACCTCAATTTCCTCCTGATGGAAGCAGACCTAGTTATCTGAGACACTCATTAAGCCATCTTCAAACCACTGCTTACTCAACATTACAATAATGCATATAGGATAATATATCACACTGATATGTTTGATAAAACCTGTTTGGCTAACCTATGTAATTAATGAGGTGGTGGTATATGGCATAACACATACAGCTGTGGACAAAAGTTTTGAGAATTAGACAAATATTAATTTTCACAAACTTTATGCAAAGAGTCAATATTAGCAGTGTTGACCCTTCTTTTTCAAGACCTTTACAATTCACCCTCACATGCTGTCAATCAACTTCTGGGTTGCATCCTGACTGCAGCCCATTCTTGCATAATCAATGCTTGGAGTTTGTCAGAATTTGGGGGGGGGGGGGTTTATTTGCCTGCCTCTTGAGGATTGACCACAAGTTCTAAATGGGATTAAGGTCTGGGGAGACCAAGCCACTTGGTTATCACTTTTGCCTTATGGCAAGGTTCGCCATCATGCTGGAAAAGGCATTGTTCATCACCAAACTGTTCTTGGATGGTTGGGAGAAGTTGCTCTCGAAGGATGTTTTTGTACCATTTTCTTATTCATGGCTGTGTTCTTAAGCAAAATTGTGAGAAAGCCCATTACCTTGGCTAAGAAGCAAACCCACACATGAACAGGTGGATGTTTTACTGTTGGCATGACACAGAACTGATGGTAGCGCTCACCTTTTCTTCTCCGGACAAGGTTTTTTCCGAATGCTTCAAACAATCGCAAAAGGGATACATCAGAGAAAATGATTTTACCCCAGTCCTCAGCAGTCCAATCCCTGTACCTTTTGCAGAATATCAGTCCGTCCCTGATGCTTTTTCTTGGAGAGAAGCGGCTTCTTTGCTGCCCTTCTTGACACTAGGCCATCCTCAGTCTTCACCTCACTGTGCATGCAGATGCACTCACACCTGCCTGCTGCCATTCCTGAGCAACCTCTGCACTGGTGGTGCCCCGATCCCGCAGCTGAATCAATTGTAGGAGACAGTCCTGGCACTTGCTGGACTTTCTTGGGCACACTGAAGCCTTATTCACAAATGCAGTGGAAATGTTTTTTATGGGATTAAATTCATTTTCATGGAAAGAGGGACTTTGCAATAATTAATTGCAGTTCATCTAATCACTCGTCATAACATTCTGGAGTATATGCAAATTGGCATCACAAAAACTGAGGCAGCAGACTTTGTGAAAATTAATATTTGGGTCATTCTCAAAACCTTTGGCCATGGCTGTAAGTGGGGGTAAAAAGAGTCATAGCACATTGGATAAATCACAAGTGTCCACATTTATTGTAGAAACTATTAACAAACCTAGCAATAATGGTCACTGCCCTAAGGGGTCCTAGGCTAGTGTCCTTAGGTGATGGACCCCTTGTCCCCTATATAGATGGTTTCTATGCTTAAGCAGTTCTCTTTACTTTTTTATATTTAAATTCTGTAATCAACTTTTTACTGCTTTCTACTATAACATTAGCAGCAGTACCAAACTGCATTCATTCTATTAAGCAGGTTGTTAAAGTCCTTCCCCAATGACTTGTCATTGATTACCTACTGTCTATGACATATTCCATTTTTCTGTACTGTCCCTTAGATCTGTGTGTCCTTGGTAGTGCCTTGGGAACCAGGCCCCCACGCTGTGGGCACAGCCTGTAATGTTGCTTTGAACACTGCATCCTGCTCGGGCACTCCCCTTGGTACAGAGTGCTTTACAGGTTTAACCGTAGGTGATGGTCTAGGACAGGGATATGCAATTAGCGAACCTCAAGCTGTTGCAGAACTACAAGTCCCATCATGCCTCTGGGTGTCATGCTTGTGGCTGTCAGTCTTGCTATGCCTCATGGGACTTGTAGTTCTGCAACAGCTGGAGGTCCGCTAATTGCATATTCCTGGTCTAGAAGTTAGTGCTGTCACTCGAGTCTTTGTGGTGATATGTAGTAGGTGTGACATACACTCAACGGCCACTTTATTAGGTACACCTGTTCAATTGCTTGGTAATGCAAATTGCTAATCAGCCAATCACATGGAAACAACTCAATGCATTTAGACGTGGCAAAGACCACTTGCTGAAATTCAAACCAAGCATCAGAATGGGGAAGAAAGGGGAGTTAAGTGACTTGAACGTGGCATGGTTGTTGGTGCCAGACAGGCTGGTCTGAGTATTTCAAGAACTGCTGATCTACTGGGATTTTCCTGCAAAACCATCTCGTATTTACAGAGACTGGTCTGAAAAAGCTAAAAATATCCAGTGAGTGGTAGTTGTGTGAACAAAAATGCCTTGTTAATGTCAGAGGAGAATGGGCAGACTAGTTGGAGAAGATAGGCAACAGTATCTCAAATAACCACGCGTTACAACCAAGGTATGCAGAGTACCATCATTTAACACATTGAACCTTGAAGCAGCATGGGCTACCGCAGCAGAACACCATACCGGGTGCCTCTCCTGTCGGCTAAGAACAGGAAAATGAGGCTACAATTCGCATAGGCTCACCAAAGTTGGAGAATAGAAGATTGGAAGAAAACATTGCCTGGTCTGATGAGTCTCAATTTCAGCTGCGACATTCAGATTGTAGGGTCTGAATTTGGCGTAAACAACATGAAAGCATGGATCCATCCTGCCTTTTATCAACAGTTCAGTCTGGTGGTGTAATGGTGTGGGGGATATTTTCTCTGCACACTTTGGGACCCGTGGCACCAATTGAGCATCGTTTAACTGCTTCCGGACCAGTCGCCGCAGTTATACTGCGGCAGGTTGGCTCCCCTGCACGAAACCACGAGGCGTGCCCGCTGCACAGCGGGGGTGCCGATGCTTGTGGCTAACAGTTGCGATGACCGCCGGCCACGAGCGATCGTGAGCAGGAGACACAGAACCACGAGCGATCGTGAGCAGGAGACACAGAACAGGGAAGTGTGTGTGTAAACACACACTTCCCTGTTCTGACAGGAGTGACAGATTGTGTGTTCCTATTAGCTAGGAACCACGATCTGTCACTTCCTGTAGTTAGTCCCTCCCCCTTCAGTTAGAATCACCTCCCAGGAAACAGTTAACCCCTTCACCGCCCCCTTAGTGTCAACCCCTTTAATGACAGTAACATTTTTACAGTAATCAATGCTTTTTTTAATTGCACTGATTGCTGTATTAATGCCAATGTTTCCAAAAATGTGTCAAAATTGTCCGATGTGTCCGCCATAATGTCGCAGTCACAATAAAAATCGCAGATCGCCAGCATTACTAGTAAAAAATTGTCGCTCTATTTTTGTTTATAGCGCAAAAAATAAAAACCACAGAGGCGATCAAATACCACCAAAAGAAAGCTCTATTTGTGGGGAAAAAAGAAATTCAATTTTGTTTGGGTACAACGTCGCACGACCGCGCAATTGTCAGTTAAAGCGGCGCAGTGCCGAATCGCAAAAAACGATGTGGTCAGGAAGGGGGTAAGTGGTTAAACGCCACGGCTTACCTGAGTATTGTTGCTGACCATGCCCATCCCTCTATGACTACAGTGTACCCATCTTCTGATGGCTACTACCAGCAGGGTAATGCACCATGTCACAAAGCTCAAATCATCTCAAACTGGTTTCCTGAACATGACAATGAATTCTCTGTACTCCAATGGGCTCCACATACATCAGATCCCAATTCAATAGAGCACCTTTGGGATGTGGTTGAACGGGAGATTCATGGATGTGCAGCCAACAAATCTGCAGCAACTGCGTGATGCTATCATGTCAATATAAACCAAAATCTCTGAAGAATGTTTCCAACACCTTGTTGAATATATGCCACAAAGAATTAGGGCAGTTATGAAGGCAAAATGAGGTACACCTTGCAAGTACCGGGTTGGACCCAATAAAGTGGCTGGTGAGTGTATGTACCAGTCGAGCGTTTTTCTAAAATCCCCATCTACCAGCTACCATTTATAAACTGAGATGGTAGACAAGTGGTAATTATGACACATCCTCAGGACACTCATGAAGAATGGACTGCTGTCTGTCAATACGGATACCCTTAATCAACACTCTTGCCCCATGAAGTTATTGTCCCTTTTGGAGGAAGAAACCAAATACTCTTGTACAAGGCAGTGGTAGAACAGTGGTTTGTTTGTTTGTTTGAGTTAGTGGTAGGTGAATAATATGGACACTGCTCAGAATGGAAAGCCCTCCAAGTCTTATTTCTACCCAACAGCTACAAACCTATTAACTGTCATAGCAACCCATGTGTTGGTACAAGGTGTCTGGTTCTGTTTCCTTTTACTCTTCTATGCTGTGTCTTGTTCTCTCTGCTCACACTTTATATTCGTATTGAACATGCTGCCAGATGTATTAGAAGCTGGTAAGCCCAATACATCTCACCAGTGTATAGATGAGCACAAATAATGTGTTTCCCAATTGTAAGCATACCTCTGAGGACATATACTGTAGCTCAAAATGTAAATGTGTTCCAGAAATTATTTATGTTCTTATTATTATGTTACCAGTTTTGCAAAGGAGTATATGTATGTATATATATATATATATATATATATATATATATATATATATATATATATATATATATATATATATATATATACTCCTAGATTGTAAGCTCTAACGAGCAGGGCCCTCTGTTTCCTCCTTTATTGAATTGTATTGTACTTGTACTGTCCTCCCTAATGTTGTAAAGCGCTGCGTAAACTGTTGGCGCTATATAAACCCTGTATTATTATATATATATATATATATATATATATATATATATATATATATATATATATATATATATATATATATATATACCATGAATGTATTTTATTGTGAGTTGTACTCCTTTTTTTTTTTTCTGTTAGCATTCTTCTTTTAAGTGTTACTTTAGGTATCTGTAATGGCAGTGTAACGTCTTTAAAGACCCCAATGCATTTAGTGAAATATAATTGCGTAGGAATAGACAAAGCAATAATTAAGGGTTATAAAGTGCCCAGTGCAGTGAGGTCCCTGAAGCATTTGGGTTGTTAGAGAAAATGCACCAATCTCCTCTGAACTACGAGCATTGCTCTGGAGTTGGGCTACTTTCACACTGGGGCGGTGGGTGCGTTGGTGGTAAAACGCAGCTATTTTTAGCGGTGCTATTCGCCCGCTAGCGGGGCGCTTTTACCCCCCGCTAGCGGCCGAGAAATTGTTAAAACCACCGCAAAGCGCTGCTGCAGCAACGCTATGCTGGCGGTATAGCCGCACTGCCCATTGATTTCAATGGGCAGGAGCGGTATACACACCGCTCCAAAGATGCTGCTAGCAGGACTTTCACATTGGAGAGACAGCAGCGGCTTTTTCAGGGTGCTTTGCAGGCACTATTTTTAGCGTTATAGCACCTGCAAAGGGCCCCAGTGTGAAAGGGGTCTTACTGCCTTTTGGTATTAGACCCCTTTCTCACTGGGGTGATTTGCAGGTGCTATAACACTAAAAATAGCGCCTGCAAAGCGCCCTGAAAGAGCCGCTGCTGTCTCTCCAATGTGAAAGCCCCAAGGGCAGGATGGTAAAAAAAAGTCCTGCTAGCAGCATCTTTGGAGCGGTGAAGGAGAAATGTGTATTCCGCTCCTTCCCATTGAAATTAATGGGCAGAGAGGCTATACCGCCGGCATAGCGCTGCTGCTGGTTTTAACCCTTTCTCGGCCGCTAGCGGGGGCAAAATTGATAGTAAAGTGCCACCAAAAATAGCAGCGCTTTACCGCTGACGCACCCACCTCCCCAGTGTGAAAGTAGCCTACACGCTTTTTCATACTTACGGATCACTTTTCAGAGCGCATTCGACAGGCGGGTGAAGACCTATCGCCGCATTAGCAAGCTGCAAACATTGTGCATTATACACTGTTGTGGGACACTTGCATAACTGCTCCATTCACTTAACCACTTCAATGCAGGGCACTTATACATCTTCCTGCCCAGACCAATTTTCAGCTTTCAGCGTTGTCGCACTTTGAATAACAATTGCGCGGTCATACAACACTGTACCCAAACTAAATTTTTATCATTTTGTTCCCACAAATAGAGCTTTGTTTTGGTGGTATTTGATCACCTCTGGGATTTTTATTTTCTGCTAAACAAAAAAAAACAAAAACGAAAATTTAGAAAAAAAAACTTTTTTTTTTACAAAACTTTGTAAATAAGTTTTCTCCTTCACTGATGGGCACTGATGGGGCTTGCTCTGATAAGGCGGCACTGATGGGCACCAATGAGGTGGGACTGATGGGCACTAATATGCGTCACTGATGGGGCACTGATAGGTGGCACTGATGGGTGCACATAGGTGGCATGGATGGGCACTGATAGGCGGCACGGATGGGCACTGGGTGGCATGGTTGGGCACTGATAGACACTAATGTACACTTATTGATGGTACAGATGGATGCCAATCAGTGCCAAACAATAATGCTTACCAATCAGTGATGCCCATTGTGGGCACTGATTGGCATCCATTGTGGGCACTGATTGGCATCCCTGGTTGTCTAGGGTGGCATACCTGGTGGTGACATCTCTGGTGGTCCTATTGGCATCTCTGGTGGTCCAGTGTGGGCATCCTCAGGGGGGCTGCGCTGATAATCAATCAGCACAGACCCCCCCCCCCCTGTCAGAGGAGCAGCTAATCGGCTCTCCTCTACACGCGTCTGACAGACGCGAGTGAGGAAAAGCCGATCAACGCTTCTTCCTGTTTACACTGTGATCAGCCGTGATTGCACACGGCTGATCACGTGGCAAAAAGTCTCCGTCAGAGACTCTTTACCTAGATCAGTGTTGCAGACTGACACACCCCAACAACGTATGTCGCGATGCGCTCCCCGGGGGCACACAGAGGCTTGATATCCTGCTGGACTTCATATGACACTGGTCAGGATATTTAAACCACTTTGCTGCCGTCCTTTTGTTATATGGCAGGCGGCAAGTGGTTAAGTATGTCATGCTGCGTGGACGTTATGCTCGCTGAAAGTGACAGGGGCTCTAATTCCTGTCATGAAGCAAAGCATCACGACCGCAGGATGTGTACACCTCTGGCCGCCGCCTTTGCAGCTATAGGAGTGGTTGGGGGGTAGTAAAAACTGTGTCTCAACCGCAGAGTTTTATTGCCCTGCAACCTCTAGTGTGAACAAGCCCTAAGGCCCATGTCACGCAAGCAATTTGTAGCATAGATTTGTAGCGACTACAGGACTCTCTGCTTGTATTTTGTAACTGGATAAAGATTTTCTGTTGCTGGCTGCATTGCTTAGCTAGCCAGGTACAAATTGGTGTAGTATGGCCATCAGCAGCTGCATTGGATGACATGAGTTAGGTACTAAAGCATCCTATGGAAAGCTGTAGAAAGCCAATTACTTAGCAACTGAGCTACAAATCGCTTTGAATTTCTGTAACACATAGCTGTTCTCTAGCTGCTACAAATTTCTATTACAAAATTGCTAGTGTGGCACAAAGCTAACTGCTACTTCTTCTAAAAGCAGAACTCCAGGATAAGTAACTATTGTCTAAATAAAAGAGGCATTTGTACTAATCGTAATGTTCTTTGTGTATTTCTATGCATTAATCCAGTGAATACAGAAGTTTTCTGTAATAAAGACCAGTCACTGCTGCACGCTCTCACTTTAACCACTTGCCGACCGCCTCACGACGATATACGTCGGCAGAATGGCACGGGCAGGCAAAGTAACGTACGGGTACGTTACTTGCCTCCCGTGGGCGGGGGGTCCAAACCCCCCCCCCCCCCCCCCCAGTGCCGTGCTGAGGGGGAGGCCATCCATTCGTGGCCACCCCCTCGCGATCGCTCCCAGCCAATGACAAGCTTCCTCTGCCTCTGTAATGTAAACAGAGGCAGAGGAAGTGATGTCATCTCTCTTCGAGTCGGTCTTTTCCGTTCCGGCGCCGAGGAGAGAAGACATCAAGTAAGTGCACCAAACACTACAATAACAGTAGAACACTCGAGGCACACATTTCACCCCCTGTCACAGTGACACCAACAGCAGTTTTTTTTTTCTGATTACTGCATTGGTGTCAGTTTGTGACAGTTATAAGTGGTAGGACAGTTAGGGTTAGCCCCCTTTAGGTCTAGGATACCCCCCTAGCCCCCCCTAATAAAGGTTAACCCCTTGATCACCCCCCGTCGCCAGTGTCACTAAGCGATCCTATTTCTGATCGCTGTATTAGTGTCACAGGTGACGCTAGTTAGGGAGGTAAGTATATAGGTTCGCTGTCAGCTTTTTATAGCGTCAGGGACCCCCATATACTACCTAATAAAGGTTTTAACCCCCTGATTGCCCCCTAGTTAACCCTTTCACCAGTGATCACCGTATAACTGTTACGGGTGACGCTGGTTAGTTTATTTTTTATAGTGTCAGGGCACCCGCCGTTTATTACCTAATAAAGGTTTAACCCCCTGATCGCCCAGCGGTGATATAAGTTAAGATTTAGGGTCAGATAGAGTCTGCGTCGCCCCAGGCAGCGTCAGGTTAGTGCCAGTAGAGCTAACACTCACGCACGCAGCATACACCTCCCTTAGTGGTATATTATCTGAACAGATCAATATCTGATCTGATCAGATCTGTACTAGCGTCCCCAGCAGTTTAGGGTTCCCAAAAACGCAGTGTTAGCGGGATCAGCCCAGATACCTGCTAGCACCTGCATTTTGCCCCTCGGCCCAGCCCAGCCCACCCAAGTGCAGTATTGATCGATCACTGTCGCTTACAAAACACTAAACACACATAACTGCAGCGTTCGCAGAGTCGGGCCTGATCCCTGCGATCGCTAACAGTTTTTTGGTAGCGTTTTGATACAGTCGCTAACAGTCAGGAGCTTTTTTACCTGTGAGTCTCACTAGTGTACCACTAAATTTAGAGCCCAGAATGGCAAATCGAAGATACACTAGTGAAGAGGCCTACACGTTTCTGAGCATGACAGATAGTGAAGAGGAAGTCACTCATCTGTCAGATTCAGGCTCAGAATACGATCCTGTAGAGGACAGAGGCTCCATGACAGATAGCAATGATGACGGAGTTGTGGTCCCTGCCAAGGTCAGGCGTACCAGACCCCAATCTTCTTCTGCTGTTGTTGAGGTGCAAGAATCGCAGGTCCCTCGTATGGAGCAGAGCAGTACTAGCGCCGCTATTCCTTCTGGTGAACTGGCAAGCACCAGCGGCCTAGTACACTCTGGTCGTACATCCAGCACTGCAGTAACACTTGGTGACGTGGCGAGTCCCATAAGTGCAGTTCAAGCTGGTGAGGTGGCAAGCACAAGTAGTGTCCCGCTGCCACCAAAAAGAAGACGAAGAAGGCATTTTCCATATGTCCTCCCGAGTACCCCTACCCAACGAGCCCCCCAAAGAAGATGTCGTGTCTGCAGCAGGCGCGGATATAGGCGTGACACCCGCTACCCTGTTTCCCCTAAAATAAGACCTAGCGTGATTGTCGGTGATGGCTGCAATATAAGCCCTACCCTCCAAATAAGCCCTACCCTGTTTCCCCGAAAATAAGCCCTACCCTGAAAATAAGACCTACAAAGACTTTAACTAGGGCTTATTTGGGGGGTAGGGCTTATATTGAGGCCATCGCCGACAGTCACGCTAGGTCTTATTTTAGGGGAAACAGGGTATTATTGTCCCTCCTGTCCTGACCATCCTGGTCTTTGCATCAGTGAATGTTTTGAACACTACTATTCACTAGTTGAGTATTAGCGTAGGGTACAGCACTGCACAGACTAGGCACACTAACACAGGGTCTCCCAAGATGCTATCGCATTTTGAGACCCGAACCTGGTACCAGTTACAAAAGTTAAAGTTACAAAAAAAAAGTGTAAAAAAAATAAACACACAAAAAAATATATAAAATAAAAAAAACAAAAATAGTTGTTTTATTGTTCTCTCTCTCTCTATTCTCTCTCTATTGTTCTGCTCTTTTTTACTGTTTCTATTCTGCAATGTTTTATTGTTATTATGTTTTACTATGTTTGCTTTTCAAATATGCAATTTTTTTATACTTTACTGTTTACTGTGCTTTATTGTTAACCATTTTTTTGTTTTCAGGTACGCAATTCAGCTGCAGCACGGATTTATTAATCTTGACAGCAACAGCGTTTGCTCCCACGATACATAAAGCCGTGACTCCAGCGCTGTCTGAGGTGATTTCACCACCACAGTTACATACTTCAGCATATATGCCGAAGCATGGGGGCAGCAGAGGGCGGAGGAGCGATTTGCTCCTACCTTATGCGTGAGGATGCCCCCATGCTTCGGCATATATATATTTTAGGCACAGGTTGCGTTAAAGGTTTTATTTTTTACTATGTTTTTTTTGTATTTGCTTTGCAGGTATGGTAAGTCTTACTGTTATACTGTAATGTTACTTTGTGTTATTGTTAACCATCATTTGCTTAGCAGGTACACCATTCAGTTGCAGCGCGGATTTATTTATCTTGACAGCAACAGCGTTTGCTCCCACGATACATAAAGCCGTGACTCCAGCGCTGTAGGAGGTGATTTTACCACCACAGTTAAAAAAAAAAGCATATATGCCAAAGCATGGGGGCAGCAGGGGCGGAGGAGCGATTTGCTCCTACCTTTTGGGGCGGATGCCCCCATGCTTCGGCATATATAAACGGTGCATGTATGCCCATCATTAAAAGAGGGTGGATGAAGGGAGGTATTCTAATGGTGGGCATACCCACCGATCAATCTCATTTTTTCGTTCAGCTGACAGGCTGCATGAAAAAAAAAGTTTACAATATATGCCCAACAAGGACCTGCAGCATACTGGTATGTTGCTGGACTTTGAGTGGTTATACCAGAATGATGCCTGCAGGTTTAGGTATCATCTTGGTATCATTCTTTTCAGCCAGCGGTCAGCTTTCATGTAAAAGCAATCCTAGCTGCTAATTAGCCTCTAGACTGCTTTTACAAGCAGTGGGATGGAATGCCCCCCTCCACTGTCTTCCATGTTTTTCTCTGGCTCTCCTGTCCCAACAGGGAACCTGAGAATGCAGCCGGTGATTCAGCCAGCTGACCATAGAGCTGATCAGAGACCAGAATGGCTCCAAACATCTCTATGGCCTAAGAAACCAGAAGCAACGAGCATTTCATGACTTAGATTTCGCCAGATGTAAACAGCGCCATTGGGAAATTGGGAAAGCATTTTATCACACCGAATTTGGTGTGGTCAGATGCTTTGAGGGCAGAGGAGAGATCTAGGGTCTAATAGACCCCAATTTTTTCAAAAAAGAGTACCTGTCACTACCTATTGCTATTGGATATTTACATTCCCTGAGATAACAATAAAAATGATTTAAAAAAAAAAAATGAAAGGAACAGTTTAAAAATAAGATAAAAAAAGCAAAAACATAATAAAGAAAAAAAAAAAGCACCCCTGTCCCCCCTGCTCTCGCGCCAAGGCGAACGCAAGCGTCGGTCTGGCGTCAAATGTAAACAGCAATTGCACCATGCATGTGAGGTATCACCGCGAAGGTCAGATCGAAGGCAGTAATTAGTAGACCTCCTCCTGTAAATCTAAAGTGGTAACCTGTAAAAGCTTTTAAAGACTTTTAAAAATGTATTTAGTTTGTCGCCACTGCACGTTTGTGCGCAATTTTAAAGCATGTCATGTTTGGTATCCATGTACTCTGCCTAAGATCATCTTTTTTATTAAATCAAACATTTTTGCAATATAGTGTCTTTTAGTGCATTAAAATTTAAAAAAGTTGAAAAATCGCTGCGAAATACTGTGTGAAAAAAAAAAATGAAACACCCACCATTTTATTCTGTAGGGCATTTGCTTTAAAAAAAATATATGATGTTTGGTGGTTCAAAGTAATTTTCTTGCAAAAAAATATTTTTTTCATGTACACAAAAAGTGTCAGGGCTATGTCTTCAAGCTGCTCAAACATGCCATGGGAATATATGCTTGGTTTCGGGGCCCCGTACGTGGCTAGGCTCCCAAAAAGTCCCACACATGTGGTATCCCCGTACTCAGGAGAAGCAGCAAAATGTATTTTGGGGTGTAATTCCACATATGCCCATGGCATGTTTGAGCAATATATCATTTAGTGACAACTTTGTGCAAAAAAAAAAAAAGTTTGTAATTTTCCCGCAACTTGTGTCAAAATATAAAATATTCCATGGACTCAACATGCCTCTCAGCAAATAGCTTGGGGTGTCTACTTTCCAAAATGGGGTCATTTGGGAGGCGTTTTGTGCCATCTTGGCATTTTATGGCCTTCAAAACTGTGATAGGTAGTGAGGAGTAAAATCAAAAATTTACGCCCTTAGGAATCCTGAAGGCGGTGCTTGGTTTTCGGGGCCCCGTACGCAGCTAGGCTCCTAAAAAGACCCACACATGTGGTATCCCCATACTCAGGAGAAGCAGCTAAATGTATTTTGGGGTGCAATTCCACATATGCCCATGGCCTGTGTGAGCAATATATCATTTAGTGACAACTTTTTGTAAATTTTCTTTTTTTTTTTTTTTGTCACTATTCAATCACTTGGGACAAAAAAATTAATATTCAATGGGCTCCACATGCCTCTCAGCAATTTCCTTGGGGTGTCTACTTTCCAAAATGGGGTCATTTGGGGGGGTTTTGTACTGCCCTGCCATTTTAGCACCTCAAGAAATGACATAGGCAGTCATAAACTAAAAGCTGTGTAAATTCCAGAAAATGTACCCTAGTTTGTAGACGCTATAACTTTTGCGCAAACCAATAAATATACGCTTGACATTTTTATTACCAAAGACATGTGGCCAAATACATTTTGGCCTAAATGTATGACTAAAATTGAGTTTATTGAATTTTTTTTTATAACAAAAAGTAGAAAATATTTTTTTTTTTCAAAATTTTCGTTCTTTTTCCGTTAGCGCAAAAAATGAAAACCGCAGAGGTGATCAAATACCATCAAAAGAAAGCTCTAATTTATGGGAAGAAGAAGACGCAAATTTCGTTTGGGTACAGCATTGCAGGACCGCGCAATTAGCAGTTAAAGCGACACAGTGCCAAATTGTAAAAAGTGCTCTGGTCAGGAAGGGGGTAAATACTTCGGGGATGAAGTGGTTAAGCTGGGTACACACGGAGTGAAATTCAGCCAGTTCAGCAGGAACCAGCTGAATTTCAATCTGTGTGTAGCCCTCTCTGTTCAACAGAAGCTGATTCTTGTACTGGCCCTTGGGTTGAATAGTCCTACTGGAAACCAGCATGGGTAAACAAAAAAGCTCAGTGTGTACCCATCTTGCTTTATTCTGCTGAGTGACTGGTCTTGTATCTCTGCAAGCTGTCTGTAGTGAGTCATTCAGAGTCCTTCCCACAACTTTGCTCTCTGCATAGGTTTATGTTCAACCCGGTGATAATGCCATGGCTATTTTTACAAGATTATAATTGGGTTAGAAAAAGGCATTTGATGCACACAAAGTGGAGTTATTTTATATCCCTTTTGGCTATTGAAGGAATTTATTTCAATGAAAATGTTTGACTAGAGTTCAGCTTTAAGCAAAATTTGGTGTATTGTGATACTCTAAAAGGGTTTTCTGAACATTTCTCAACTTGCCACGATGAGTTCTAAATCGGCTCCTTGACTGTTATCTGTATCTTGGTTTTAGATGCTGCAATGAGTAAGGTTGCCCCGATACTGGTATCTGTGCCGATATTGAGCCTTTGCACGAGTACTTGTACTCGTGCAAATGCTCCGATGCTTAATCCGATACCTCCCTCTCCTGTTGTACAGGGCCGGTGTCCTCAATATAGTGGGGGCTGGGCAGCCTCACAGATGATTGGTGGGGTGGTTGGAGCAGTTAAGCACCAATCTCCCTGTATAGCTTTCAATGAAGCAGCTGACAGCCGCTTGTCGTCCTCTCCCTCCTATGGCTGTCAGCTGCTTTATTGAAAGCTGCAAATAATTGGGGCTGGGGGGAAGGGGTAAAGAGCCAAGAGGCCCTGGTTCGGCTTATTCAGGCAAAATATATCAGTATTATTTCTAGAAAATTACTTAGAACTCCCAAACATTATGTATGTTTTTTTTTTTAGCAGAGAATCTAGAGAATAAAATGGCGATTGTTGCAATATTTTATGTCACACGGTATTTGTGCAGCAGTCTTTTAAACGCAATTTTTTGGGGAAAAAGACACTTTCGTAAATTTAAAAAAACTAAACCGTACAGTTAGCCCAATTTTTTTGTATAATGTGAAAGATGATGTTATGCCGAGTAAATAGATACCAAATATGTCACGCTTTAAAATTGCCCACACTCGTGGAACGGCGACAAACTACAGCACTAAAAAATCTCTGTGGGCGACATTTAAAAAAAAATGGTTACCATGTTCGAGTTACAGAGGAGGTCTAGTGCTAGAATTATTGCTCTCTGACGATCGCGGCGATACCTCACATGTGCGATTTGAACACATTTACATATGTGGGCGCGACTTCCGTATGCGGTTTCTTTTCTGCGCAAGCTCGTGGGGATGGGGCACTATAAAAAATGTTATTCAATTATTTTTTTAATTTTATTTTTATTTTTTTAAATAAATAATTATTTTTAAAAAAAATGTTGAAAGCTTTTATTGCTGTCACAAGGAATGTAAACATCACAACAGGTACTCTTTATGGAGGGATCGGGGGTCTAAAAGACCCCAAATCCCTCCTTTGCACTTCAAAGTATTCAGATCGCTGAAAACGGCGATTCTGAATACTGTATATTTTTTAATAACCGGCGCCAATGGCAGCCGAGTAAACAGGAAGTGATGACATGACGTCACTTCCGTGTTTACAGAGAGAAGACTGGAACAAAGCCTTTTCCGGCTTCGTGCCAGTCTGTCTCTAGCCGCCGGAAGTGGCAGATCGAGGATCGGGTCTCCCGGTGGGACGGGAGACGCGGTAAGATCGGCGGGAGGGGGGATGCCCCCTCCCGCTCCTCCGGGATAACAACGAGCTGCTTTTTGCCGCATCGGTTGTTATCCCATGATAGCCGATCGCCCGCTCTAAAAAACGGTACCGGGATGATGCCTGCAGCTGCCGCCATCATCCCGGTATAACCCCCTAAAGCCGAGGCCACATATCTGTGTACGCTCGGCGAGAAGGGGATAAAATAGATAGTTAACAGTGAATCATAACAAACAGGTCAAATAGAAAAAGAATTAAAAACATACAATACACATATGATGGTCATAAGTGTCTAGTGTAAACAAAGGGTTAACACCAAATGGATGGCAGTGAGCCTCTGTGCGTCAACGCCTTTCACTATTTTGCTTCGTCAGGACACACTTGAGGGTAGTTGAAAGGAGCAGGTCTCACTTGTCAGCATAAGATTATCTCCACATGGAGATCTCCTGGATGATCACCAGAGAATCACTATATAAAGCAGGAGGCAGATTCTTATTCGTGCCAATAACCATATATCATGCTGATGGCGTACAAATATAGGTGTAGATGTTAAGTCATATGATTCACCGTGGGGGGGGGGGAAAGGGGGAATGCAGATCGTTGAGAGAGTAACAAGTAGGAAAAGGCAAAACAGCCTATCCACCTCTTTTCGGTCCACACTTATCAGGAGCCTAAGGCCTCATGCCCACGGACGTTTTTACAGCCGCTTTTTGAGCGTTTTTTGCAGCTTAAAAACGCCTCTCTGTGTTAGCCTATGGCCTCATGCCCACCATGGCGTTTTTGAACTCTAAATGGCATAGTCGTTTTTAAGCTGCAAAAAAAAAAAAAAAACCCCAGGACCAGTGTGTTCTGAGGCTCCAACGCTAGAGCTGTAAAGACATCACATGCCGGCAAAACGCGATTTAACTAGGCTTAACGCTGTGTTAAGCCTCGTCCGGCGTTTCTGTCTCTATTCAAAATCAATGGTTCCCTATGGGAGTCCATTGATTTGAATAGAGGTCGCACCAGAAGTTGGATCAAGAGGATCCGACTTGCGGTGCGACTTGTGTGCTGAGAATCTTGAGGGGGGAGCCCAGCGCACATTTAATGATAAAAAATTGCGTGAGGTTCCCCCCCAAGACGATACCAGACCCTTCGGTCTGGTATGGATCTTAAGGGGGAACCCCCACACCGAAAAAAAAATGGCGTTGGGGTACCCCTAAGATCCATACCAGACCCTTATCCGAGCACGCAGCCTGGCATGTCAGGAAAGGGGGGGTGAGCGAGCGCCCCCCGGACCATACCAAGCCACATGCCCTCAACATGGGGGGTTGGTGCTTTGGGGCGGGGGGGCCCTGCGCCCCCCCCACCCCAAAGCACCTTGTCCCCATGTTGATGAGGACAAGGGCCGCTTCCCGACAACCTTGGCCATTTAGTTGTCGGGTCTGCGGGCAGGGGACTTATCGGAATCTGGTAGCCCCCTTTAATAAGGGGGCCCCCAGATCCCGGCCCCACCCTATGTGAATGAGTATGGGGTGCATCGTACCCATTCACCTGGGGAAAAAAGTGTCAATAAAGAAAACACACTACACAGGTTTTTAAAGTAATTTATTAGGCAGCTCCAGGGGTCTCTTCCGACTTCTCCGCTCTCTCCGGTGTCTTCTGCCGGGCTCCTCCACTATCTTCTGCTCTTTTGCCTGCTCTTTTGCTAGCGTTTGCCCAGTCTTCTCCGTTATCTTCTGCCCTCTTTTCTTCTTCCGATGTTGACTCGACGTTCTCTCCCGCTGTAATGCCGTGACCCCGCCCCTTATGACGTCACAGTCCCGGGGGGCATGATGGGACTGTGACGTCATAAGGGGTGAGTCACCGGATGACATCACCCGGTGACCCCGCCCCATGCCTATATTAAAGGGAGCTCCCAGTTTCCTGTTAACCCCCCTGCAGACCCCGACGACCAACGGCCAAGGTTTTCAGGAGGAGGCCCTTGTCCTCATCAACATGGGGACAAGGCACTTTAGGGTGGAGGACACAGGGCCCCCCTGCCCCAAAGCACCAACCCCCCATGTTGAGAGCATGTGGCTTGGTATGGTCCAGGAGGGGGAGGCGCTCACTCGCCCCCCCTTTCAAGACCTGCCGGGCTGCGTGCTCGGATAAGGGTCTGGTATGGATCTTAGGGGGACCCTCATGCCAGTTTTTTTTTTTGGTGTGGGGGTTCCCCTTAAGATCCATACCAAACTTAGGAGCACGATCAAATCTATCATAACCAAATAGAAAGAACATGGCACAACAGCAAAACCTGCCAGGAGACGGCCGCACACCAAAACTCACAGACCGGGCAAGGAGGGCATTAATGAGAGGCAGCACAGAGACCTGGAGGAGCTGCAGAGTTCCACAGCAGAGACTGAAGTATCTGTACATAGGCCAACAATAAGCCGTACGCTCCATAGAGTTGGGCTTTATGGCAGAGTGGCCAGAAGAAAACCATTACTTTCAGCAAAAAACTAAATGTTTTGAGTTTGCAAAAAGGCATGTGGGAGACTCCCAAAATGTATGGAGGAAGGTGCTGTGGTCTGAGACTAAAACTGAACTTTCTCTTTCGTTCGGACACAGCTCCTCCTCAATCTTAAGCATTGGGTTATATCGCCTCTGCAGGAGTAGGACTAGGCAGAACAGAAAACACCTGGCTATGCCCATGGGCTGTCCTCAGTCAGTATATAACCCCATCCCTGCTCCAGGTATTCAGTTTTTTTTCTGTCTAGTCAGGAGTAAGGACCTAGCTCCTTGCTGGGATCTTTTGGTCCTAGGAAATTTTACTTTGTCTCTTTTTTCCATGCATTTTTTCTTGGGAGATCTGCAATCAACTGATGGGCTGGATAATCTAGATCCAGTGGTCTCCCCAGTCCAGCCAGCGAGCGCATGCAGACCGCAGCTACGCGCGGTCGGCCACGACATAGCCTCAATGGATGGAGGCTGGCCCGCGAGTTGAACGTCTCCCAGGGTCGCATACGAACGGGCTCTGGTCCGAGTCGCAGCGGTCCCTTGGCCGACAGCCCCCCACTTTGGTGGCTAGGAGTTCTGTCTGGAGGGTCACCTGCACCATGGATCGGTACGTACAGTTCCCCCTTTCCCCGTTTGTGCGGTTTAGTGTGGACGCGGGTACCCTCCAGGTATGTTCAGACCTGCCTGCAGCTGGTGGCCATGTTTGTGTAGCCGATGTCATGGCGGCCATTTTTTGTTAGTCTAGTGAGACACTAGAGACGGCCAGAACCTTGTGGAGATGCCAGAGCTCCTCCTTTTACTCTTCCCACCCTATGCTTCTCTTACTGTCCCGTGATATATGAAATGGACGCCGACATTGGTGTTGCTGGGCCCGAATTTGCGGCGCTCCTCCGTTTGGTAGGGTGAGTCTTTAGGGGTCCTTGTGTATCTCCCTCTCTGCTGATAGGCTCCCTGGTTATTGGGGTGTCCCTAAGTGGTGCCAAAGTTCCTTTGTACTACAGGGTCTTCTTCGTTATGGAGCCTCAGGGTCACATGTCACCCACTGATCCCCTCATGGAGGTGGCAGGTCCCTCGGAACCCCAGCTTCCCATGGTTGCGCTGAGGGCGGTCCTTGAGTCATCAGTATCCTGGGTGGAAGTAGCGTGTGGGCAAAGACCCGGGAGGAAGCGTCCCCCGCCTTCCCCTGCTCAGTGTGTCTCATCTGATTCTGAGCCTGATGCAGCCGGGGACGTGGGCCGTCCAGGGGGATTTATTATCTCACCCCCTGAACGTCCGATAGTGAGGATGAGTCTTCTGCGGTCTCAGCAGTGAGTGAAAAAATGCTGGTGGACGCACTTGTTGCCTTGGTGCGGGAGACTCTAAAGATGGGGGATGCGGCTTACAGGGCCACAGACGTGGCTGTGTCCTTTGGTACGCATAAGTCACCTCGCACACCAAGGGTGTTTCCTTATCTGCCTTATTTTGATAGGTTTACCTATAAGGAATGGGAACAACCAAAATCGCCCTTTGTGTTCCCCAAAAGTTTCTCAGTACGCTACCCCTTTTGAAGAATCACTTTTAAAAAAAGTGAACTACCCCACCAGTGGTGGACCCTCCTGTTTCCAGGTTGAATAGCGCAATCATGATCCCAGTAGAGGAATCCCCGTCCTTTAAGGACCCGGCTGACAGGAAAGCGGAGACTGTGGCACGCAGCATGTTTACTTTGGCTGGGTCGGCATTGCGTCCAGTCTTGGCCTTGGCCCTGGTGTTGCTGACCCTAACTAATGGGCCAAGCTTTTGCGCCAGGGTCTAGGTAGTGAGCAGGTTCCCGCTGCTTATGTTGATTTAGCGGACCAGTTGGTCCATGGGCTACAGTATATTTGTGATGCAGCATGGGATGCAACTCCTGTGCTGTCCAAGCTTTCTATTTCAGCGGTGGTAATTAGAAGTGTGCTGTGGCTTAAGAATTGGTCGGCAGACCAAGCCTCTAAAAAAGCTCTCATTGATCTGCCCTTTCAAGGCGACCATTTGTTTGGGGCTACCCTGTATGACATCATTAAGGGTCTCACAGGGGGAAAAGAGTACCTTCCTGCCTCAATCTAGGAAAGGGAAGGAGCCTCGTCGCAGATGGGGGGCCTTCCTTCTCAGCCCATAAGAAATTCTTCTGGGCTCCTGGGAAGGCAGATAAAGGAAACAGATCTCTCAAGTCTTCCCTGGGAAGTTCCAAGCAATCTTGGTCTGGTAAGCATAGAGCAGGCTTATCCGGATCCACTGACAAGACTCCTTCAGCATGAAGGTCTGCCCTCACCCATTGCTGGGGTGGGGGGACATCTTCGCTGGTTTCCAGATTCATGGACCTTCTTCGTGAGTGTCAAGGGGGTCCACGAATTCAACCTTTTGGGGGTACCAAAGAAGGGGGACAGAATGTGTCCACTTCGGGGGGGCCCTGTGTCTCCTTGTGTGGGTATAATTCCTGTAAAGGTTCGGGTGACGTCCGAACTACCCAAGGTCCCCTCTAGCCCTGTCCAAGAAATTGGGCTACCTGGGTCTGACTCTGGAGTGAATGCTGACCAGGTAAGTAGTTTTTCTTCTCAAATATTGGCCCCTTCAGCAGGTTCAGTTCAACGGGAAGTAACTGAGGCTCGTGTCAACCTTGCCAGTTCCTCTGGTAGACGACGCAGTCGTCTTAGTGTCACTGCGGGGCCAACGCCTTCCTCTTCTGCGGTGCCTGCAAAGGACCGAGGGCAAAAGTCTTCCGGTGGCCGTAAACGTCCCTTGGAAGCTACCTTTAAAAGAGAACCAGTTGTACCGAGGGCTTAGCTTCCATCCTGCTTTACAGTAACTGGTTTTAATGGCCTTGCCATTGAAAGCTAGGTACTGAGAGATAGAGGTCTGTCGGGATCAGTGATCCCTACTATGTTGAAGACGAGGAAGTCGACTTCTAGTAAGATATACCATTGTATGTGGAAAGCGTACATTTCTTGGTGTGAGTCGATTGGCGTTCATCCTCGATCCTTTTCTGTGGCTCGGATCTTAGCTTTTCTTCAACAGGGCATTGAGCAGAAGTTGGCTTTGAGCACCATCAAGGGCCAGGTGTCTTTCAGCGACCCCTAGCCACTCACTCTTTAGTTAGTACCTTCATTCAAGGAGTCCGGCATGTGGCTCCGCCGGTACAGTCTTTTTTGCCGCCATGGAATTTAAACTTTGTGCTATCGGTTCTCCAGAAACCTCCATTTGAGAATATTCAGGAGATTCTCTTATCTACATTGTCCCAGAAGGTGGTATTCCTGGTGGCTATTACCTTTCGGAGTTGGCATTATCCTGTCGTAGTCCCTATTTAGTACTCCATAGGGATAAAGTGGTTCTTCATCCCTGTCCGTCATTTTTGCCCAAGGTTGTCTCGGACTTCCATTTGAATGAGGACATTGTGTTTCCGTCCTTGTGTCCCAAGCCGACTCATTCCAAGGAATTTGCTTTGCATACCTTGGATGTGGTTTGTGTGATTCGGGTGTATCTGGAATCCACTGAGTCCTTCCGGAAGTCAGACTCACTTTTTTTGGTTACACAAGGACCAAGGAAAGGGCTGGCCGCTTCTTCGGCTACCATCTCCAGATGGATCAGACAGACTGTGACTCAGGCCTATTCTATTAAGGGTCGGGTTCCTCCTTTCCCTTTCACGGCGCATTCTACTTGGGCGCTTAGTACTTCTTGGGCCTTCCGTCATCAGGCGTCAATATCATAGGTTTGCAAGTCGGCCACTTGGTCGTCACTGTATACCTTTACTAAATTCTATAAAGTAGATATTTTGGCTTCTGTGGATGCTTCCTTTGGCCACAAGGTTTTTCAGGCTGCTGTTTAAGAGGGGGGTTCCCTCATAAGGGTTTTTTTTTTCTTTTAAACATTTTTTATTTCAGATGGGGCTCCTGTGACCTGATTAAGGCTTCTGTGTCCTGGGTTAGGGCTCTTGTGGTTAGCCTTGGGTTATTTTGCCCACCCCTCATTTTTCTTTGGCACTGCTTTTGGACATCCCAATGGTCAGTCGATGAACGAAAGAGAAAATGGGATTTTTGTACTCACCGTATAATCCATTGCTCTGAGTTCATCAACGGACACAGCGCCCACCCCTCTATGAAGTTTTTGATACTTCTATTACTGCTTGCTACTAGGGATGAGCTCCGGCGTGTTGCACAGCCCACGTGCAGAGCCCGCCAGGAAGTCGGCATTGCGCTGCGCTAATCACGGGCAGTGAGACATTGTCCCAATGCGTGGCTGCAGAGATCGGGAAATGTCTCACTGCCTGTGATTAGCGCAGCGCAGTGCCGACTTCCTGGCAGGCTCTGCACGTAGGCTGTGCGAACACGCCGGAGCTCATCCTTACTTGCTACTAAACTGAATACCTAGCGCAGGGAGGGGGTTATATACTGACTGAGGACATCCCATGGGCGTAGCCAGGTGTTTTTTGTTCTGCCTAGTCCTACTCCTGCAGAGGCAATATAACCCAATGGTCAAGCTTAAGGAGGCGCTGTGTCCGTCGATGAACTGAGAGAAATAAATTTTACGGCGAGCACAAAAAAAATCCCATTTTTTGGCTATCAAAGAAAACGCTATGTCTGGCACAAACCCCACACATCACATCACCCAAAGAACACCATCCCCACAGTGAAACATGGTGGTGGCAGCATCATGCTGTTGGGGATGTTTTTCATGAGTCGGAACTAGGAAACTGGTCAGAGTTGGGGGAAGATGGATGGTGCTAAATACAGGGATATTCTTGAGCAAAACCTGTACCACTCTGTGTGTGATTTGAGGCTAGGACAGAGGTTCACCGTCCAGCAGGACAATGACCCCAAACACACTGCTAAAGCGACATTTGAGTGGTTTAAGGGGAAACATTTAAATGTGTTGGAATGGCCTAGTCAAAGCCCAGACCTCAATCCAATAGAAAATCTGTGGTCAGACTTAAGATTGCTGTTCACAAGCGCAAACCATCCAACTTGAAGGAGCTGGAGCACTTTTGCAAGGAGGAGTTGGCAAAAATCCCAGTGGTAAGATGTGGCAAGCTCATAGAGACTTATCCAAAGCGACTTGGAGCTGTAATAGCTGCAACAGGTGGCTCTACAAAGTATTGACTTTAGGGGGCTGAATAAATATGCACATTGACTTTTTCTGTTATTTTGTCCTATTTGTTTGCTTCACAATAAAAAAAAAAATCTTCGGAGTGCGCATGCGCGTGGACACGGTAGCGGACATGTTACGCCGGAGGGAAGCCGCAGAGTT
Source organism: Lithobates septentrionalis (assembly GCA_037952835.1). NCBI lineage: Eukaryota > Metazoa > Chordata > Amphibia > Anura > Ranidae > Lithobates > Lithobates septentrionalis. Next base: position 290,939 of record JBBDGP010001436.1, read on the forward strand.
CGCTGCCTTTTTGGGGATCAAACTATGAATCGCAGAGGAGGGGGAACATTGAAAAAGAAACCCCCGACATCAAGCTACTCGTTCCGTTCGGGGAGCGCTGCAGCACATACCCCCCTTCCAAGATGGCGTCGAGCCGGAGGACAGAGACAGATGCAGCGAGGCAGGTGAGTGGGACCCAGCAAAAACAGGCCCCCCCTGCACAAAGAGCCTCCTCTCATAACACAGCGGCTGCTGACATGGAGGGCACACAGGACCCCTTCTCCTCTCAGTCACAGGAAGACATAAGATCAAAGAAGGGTGAGTCCCCACGATTTTCTCTCCCCCTCCCACACTTACCAGGAGGAGGGAATGGATGGTGCTGTTTCCCCAGGGTCCTCCATGGAGAGGAATATGGCTGAAATAGCTGAACTTGCCCTAAGCCAAAATAGCACAGTCTCTATTTTGCTCTGCAGCCTCGGACCTTCTCCCTAGAAGCCACCAAAGTGGGCTTTGTTATTTCCTTGCTGTCTGGTGAGCCCCAAACCTGGGCCCATCACCTTCTGGAACAAAAGTCGGATGCCCTGGAAAATCTGGACGCCTTCTTCTTGGCGATGTCCCAACTTTATGAGGATCCTCAATTAACCGCTTCTGCTGAAGCTTCCCTGCACTCCCTTCGGCAAGGCCGCAGGGCAGCGGAGGACTATGCTGTTGAATTTAGGCGCTGGAGTTCCGATACGGCATGGAATGACGCGGCTCTGCTTCATCAGTTTAGGATGGGTTTGTCCGATCCTCTCAAGGACGAGTTAGCATGGGTTGGGATACCTCAGACCCTGGAAGAATTAATTAACCCACTGCCCAAGCGGACTCACCGGTCTGGTAAGTAGGAGTCTGATATCCAGGCGCTAGAACTTCCGAATTTGCGGTCTACCGGAAATAGTGACCGACTTAGAAGAAGCAGTACATACACTGATGCAGGATCTGATCCCAGACATCACGCCACAGCACATGGAAATAGATAGAGTCCATCGAGCTCTGACGGCCCCAAGACAAGATGGCCCCTCAAGGGACATGATAGTAAATCCGCACTTTTACAGAATTAAGGAACAAATAATGACCGCAGCCCGCGGTAGGAATGAAATCAACCTCATGGGTCATCCAATACAGATCTTCGCGGACATTTCGCAAATGACTATCCAAAAAAGACGGGCCCTAAAGCCATTACTGGCACAGCTCACTAACCGCCAAATCAAGTACCGATGGTCATTTCCTTTTCGTTTGTCGTTCACCTTTAAGGGAAAGACATATTCTTTTGCCAATTTTCCGGATGGAGAAGACATCCTTATGGGCCTTGGCTTAACATCCAGGGAGCCGTCATCCCCAAAAGCACGATCAGAATTGGATCGCCCAGTCTCGCCCCTGTGGGACCATCGCCCACCTTATTCTTCTAGAAGACGACATCCAGCAGCTGGACCAGATGGTTGACGGAACAGAACACTCCTCTGAGAAGTATTTTTTCTACAGTGACAGATGATATCACTGCAAGCCTCTACAAGGCTCCCCTTCAGGGATGTGGAACTTACACAGTTGGCTATGGTTGAGCCAGTTTAATTTGTCTTTAAGACATCAATGTGACTTCCTTATTTCTGGAGGGACGTGACCCACTCTCCTTATTGGGAGATTAGAATTATAGCTCCTCTATCAGTATTGGTTATTTTAAGATGAAGGTTTTATAATATACTTGAAAATGACCCCCTAGTTTTGTTTAGTCTAGCCCAGCGAGACTCAAGTTAACATGGAATGTTAGTTTATTAGACTTGCTAGACCCCCCTCCCTAATAGAACAATGTTTTATAAGGAAAGTGTCGGGGCGGAACCGCATGCCACTTCTTAGCGAGCTTGTCTTCATCAGTTAGGTGGTGACAACCTCGCTCAACTTGACGGAGACTTTGGTCTCCTGGACCCTTATGCACACGTTCTCAATTTTATATCAGTTGTTTATGCACTTAATTTCTGGGGGGACAGATGGACAGTAGTCCAGTTCATCTTACCCCAACACTGTTTTCTCATTTCTTCTCTCTTTTTCTCTTTCTATTTCCCGGAGTGCACCCCTACAATCAAAATGAAGAATCTCATCGAAACATCCTCACTCAGACGGAGATGGCGAACAACTACAACGGGCAAGTACAGTCTGTCGAACCATAATGCTCAAGTTCAATAGTGCCTAATTCCCATTCTCACATATTAACGCACAATGTCCAAGGCTTGAATTCCCCTACGAAACGTGCTAAAGCATTCCAAAATTGTCATAAATTAGATATAGACTTCTTACTTCTCCAGGAAATGCATTTCTTGCGTACCTCAGCTCCCCGATATCTAAATGCTAGATATCCCACCTTCTATCTATCGAACGGCCCAGACAAGAAAAGAGGGGTGGCGATTTGTATCGCAAAGAGAGTCCCGTTTATCCCCACCACGGTCATTAGAGACAAGGAGGGGAGGTATATCATGGTTGTGGGGAAAGTTAATGAAAGTGCTCTCACACTTATATCATATTACGCTCATAATACGGGTCAGGTAACATTTTTCGAAAATATGCTAAAAATTCTGATGCCACATGTACAAGGTAGAGTTATACTGGGTGGAGACAGCAATGTCTCCCTTGTTAAAATTCTGGATAGGTCTAATGCACATAAACCTGTTGTGAAACATATCCCCAAACAGGGCATTAAACTAGCCCGGATGTTATTTTCCTATGATCTCGTAGATGTATGGAGAGACTTTCATCCCACAACCAGAGATTTTACTCACTATTCACAAGTCCACAAAACATATTCGCGCATAGACCACCTACTCACACAATCCTCACTATTGTCATTGATTAAGTCGATTGAAATAGTGCCCAGCTCATGGTCAGACCATTCACCAATACTAATGACACTATCTGACCTATGAATGAGACCAAAACTCTCAACCTTGCGCCATAACATAGCTATTGCACGGTCAGCATTGAACTTTAGCCTCACAACCAAGGCTGAGAAATACCTCCGCTGGTCTAGACATCAGTTCTACACCAGGGGAGATAAACCTACAACCCTTTTGGCTAGAAAACTCACCCCCCCTCCATTTAATCCTGCCATGCCGAGGGATGGGAAACTTACCCAAAATCCCCAAATGATAATCCAAGAATTTTCGAGGTTCTTCACTAAGTTAAACAAACCAAACTCATTTCCTAAAGCTAGGGCAGATGAATTCTTCCATGAGATCCCATTACCACAAGTTGCATAAGACCACATAGAACTAATGGAAGCAGATTTTACTGAGGGGGAAATTCTGGCAGCTATTAAATGTTTGAATCCTGCGAAAGCTCCTGGCCCGGATGGTTTCACAGGTCACTATTATAGAAAATTTGCAGCCATATTGACCCCGCATCTATGTTCCCTTTTTAATGCAATACGGAAAGGAGACCCACTAGTTAGGCAGGAAATTGAAGCCCTTATACAAGTAATTCCTAAACCGGGGAAAGATCATGGGGACCCTGCCAATTATCGCCCTATATCGCTAATTAATGTGGATCTTAAGCTGATGACTAAAGTGTTAGCGACCAGAATGAACACCTTCCTAGCGAACTATATCCATCCAGACCAAGTGGGATTTGTCCCCAGTCTACAGGCCCCGGACCAAACCCGACGGGCGATAGACATTATAGCAGCGCTTAACTCTAATTGGGACAATCATGGTGTACGGAAGGGAAAGCTGTTATTAGATCTTTGTAAGGCGTTCGACTCGGTCACATGAGAATACATATATTACGCATTAAGGAAATATGGATTTGGGTCTCATTTCCTGACAATACTACAGACATTATACAACGCACCTACGGCTAGACTCCAGATAAAAGGCTATAAATCACATACAATAGACATACACAGAGGAACGAGACAAGGGTGCCCCCAACCTCTATTTTATTTATTTTGGCACTAGAACCCCTAGCGATTAAGATGAGACACAACCGTGATATAAAGGGCATATATTGTGGTGATGGTGAACAGAAATGCTCTTTGTTCGCCGATGACATTTTGATGTTCATCTCCTCCCCGGTTACGTCTCTTCCCAATCTCTTTCAGATCCTACGACGCTTCTCGGTCTTTTCGGGTCTCACAATTAATCATTCCAAATCCGAGGCTTTAAATCTCACATTAGAACAGCAGACAGTTAAACAGCTCCAAATGTCATTCCAGTTCAAATGGCAGAAGGATAAGCTCCCATACTATATAATATTTCTAACCCCCACTATACAGACCCTATATCAAGCCAACTACACTCCTCTGTATGGAAAATTAACAGCAGATTTATTGAGATGGGCTGTTAGTCCTCCGTCGTGGTTCGGCAGACTGTACTCCATAAAAATGAATCTTTTGCCAAGGCTTTTGTACTTGTTCAGGACTCTTCTGATTGCCATTAATAGATCCGATCTTAAGGTGTTTCAGAAAAAGATAATGAAGTTCATTTGGGGGAACACAAGACCTAGGGTGAATAAGCAAACTCTCTATACCCCCAAAACTAAAAGGAGGCCTGGGACTTCCTGATCTGATTAAATATTTTGAGGCAGCCCAGCTGGCCCAATTAATCCGCTCCCATTCTGGGGCATCAGCTCTGTCCTGGATGAAAATGGAATCAGCCCCCTATCCCACAAAACCCCATTAGCCATATGATGTGGCTCCATATGAAGGACAGACCGACCATATTGTGCCCTACACTATCCTTTTCAATGAGTGTATGTGACAGATTACAAAAGCCTTTTGTTTTTCACTCCACGCATACTCCTTTGGCCCCCCTAACAGGTAACCCAGATTTCAACCCGGGTCTTAATCCTCAAAGTCTATCATGGTGGACTAATAAGGGTCTGATACGTATAGCTGATATGTGTGATCATAAAGGTATATTATCAAAACAAGCACTCATAGAAAAGTACCAGCTACATAACACAGAATTTTATCGTTACCTCCAAATAGTTCATTTCCTGCATACCCTACAGCGTAAGACCGACATTATGTCTTCCACCCCAATGGAATATCTATGCAAGTCTTATGACAAACATAAAGGTCATATATCACAAATTTATTAGTATCCTGACTTCCAAAACGGGGAAATTATTTTATATGCAAAAATGGGAACAGGATATGGAGGTAACGATTGAAACAGATAAATGGTTTAAGATGGCACAGTTGGCTTCAAAAGGTTATATTAATACCTCCCTGATAGAGGCGAATTATAAAGTCTTGTTACGGTGGTATATGGTCCCGGCGAGAATCGCGACATATATCGCTGATGCCTCTCCTTTGTGTTTCAGGGGATGTGGCAAAGAAGGTACAATATATCATACTTGGTGGACCTGCCCTAAGGTCAAACGATTTTGGATACGCATTTATAACTTTATATACTCACTGACTCAAGTTAATCTAACCAAATCTCCACAACAAGCATTACTGGGGGATCAAGTGGAGGGAATTCCTGGACATACCAGGAAGCTCATATCTTTTATATTTACAGCGTCTACAATAGCGGTGGCTAGATCCTGGAGAAAGCCCCTGATCCCCTTTGAAATGGTGAAAGCAAAATTGACGTGGATCATGATTAATGAACGCCTTTCGGCGATTCTTCTAGATAAACAGAGGGCTTTCGACAGGATTTGGGAACCATGGTTGTCCTATTTGTCTACGGGTTTTGGACAGTTAATGGATCCTGAGAGGGATCCCTAGGGGTGCACTCAACCCCAACTCTTCCCTTACCCTTTCCTCTCTTCTTCATTTCACCTCTTTATTGTTCTTACTTTTTCCTTTCCTTCTCTGGTCTACTTTTGCAGGTTTTCCTGCCTTATGTCGTTGTCCTAATGACAGATACGAAAGATCACGTTAGTTATAAAGGAGGGGGGGTGTGGGGCGGGGGCCCTTCCCATCCACAGTAAAGATCCCAAATGGGAGGGATGGTTGGGTTCCCGGCGGCGCGCCTCCTCTCCACGCAATACAGAGAGGTGTGAGATTAATGCTAGAAATGATAAATAAACAAAGCAAGATAAATATATATCCAAATGTATGATGCTCTGTACTCAGCCTAGATACATATGTAAATAAAGGAAATGTAACTGACCATGTACAGATGGATAGACGCATCCACCTTAAAATAGAGAGAGAAAATAAGGATGACATGGTATGTTTATAGGATTCCTGCAGGCCATATTGGCTGAGATAAGTCTCCCCCCCAATTCTTTTCCTTTTCTACTTTTTTTACTCAAAGAATATATGTTGTGTATTTTGTATATGCTATTTTCAATAAAAATCATTGAAAGAAAAAAAAAATCTTCAAAGTTGGGGGCATGTTCTGTAAATTAAGTGATGCAAATCCTCAAACAATCAATGTTAATTCCAGGTTGTGAGGCAAGAAAACACGAAAAAATGCCAAGGGGGGTGAATACATTTCAAGGCACTGTAGGTGCGTATATCTGCTTCAACCGCTGCATCGATCACCCCTGACTGCCCCCCCCCCCCCCCCCCCCCCCTCCCAGATCTGTCACGATGGAGAGCGAAGAAAGGAGCCGGTAAATGTAATCCTTTTCTGAATCAACAGCGTCACTGATCACTGAGTGTCCATTCATAACTAAGCATCATAAACTGTGTTTGGGATGCTTCAGTTTATGAATGGAGAGGAGCCTCTGTCTCCGTCCATTCACCTTCAGTGCAGCTGAGGCTGCAGAGAAAGTGACTGGGGAATTTGTGTCCTCAGCCCCCTTTCCCTGTCTCAAAGGGGAGATGTCAGGGGTCTGTTTAGACCAAAGCCCCCCCCCCCCAAATGGGGGGGATTTTCAGCTCTTGAGTGGTGGATTTACTAAAGGCAAATAGACTATGCACTCACCCCTTAGCTTAGTAAATGTGGTAAACCTCTGCAGATTTCCATTATCCAGTTATGTTCAACTATCTACCGTACTTGTCTACTTAGACCAGTGGTTCTCAACTCCGGTCCTCAGGACCCACTAACAGGCCAGGTTTGCAAGATAACTGAAATACATCACAGGTGATATCATTTGCTGCTCAGCGATTGCCGTATTCTAGTCTGCATCTCCCCCAAGGTAATACTTAAAATCTGGCCTGTTGGTGGGTCCTGAGGACTGGAGTTGAGAACCACTGACTTAGACGAAGTAGACATTCAAAGGTATTTAGAAAGAGGCATGTCCCTATTCCTACTCGCAAACGCGGGTCCCACGGAGCATAGCGGAGCCTGGATTTACCGGTGGAGGAGAGGTTCCAGACGGATGTTTGAAACTGACACCCCTGCCTGAGAGTTTCCTCCTGTCTGTGCCCATTTGACCTCCGTAACAGAGGTCCTACGGTTCTGAAACTGCAATATACTAGCCACTTCCATCAGGAGGTCTGGACCAAGCCAGCTCCAAGTTCCCTTCCGGATGATAATTGGACGTCCATTGGCGGATACCTACAGGATCGTCTCCAGCCCTCCGGATACCTCCTCGCTACACCAGGGAGGCGGAGGAGTGTGACAGAGGTTCCACTGTCTCGGATATCCTTCCTAGCCTTGGTGGGGCTCCATGCTTTATTGACTCCATGTCGAACGACAGGGGAGTCCACGTCATCTGGTAAGAGTACCCACCCTTCTCTACTTCTTGATGTTCTATACTCTGATGTCCCCTATCTTGGTGTTGGTCTATAGTCACGGATGTCCTATACCTTGATGTTGGTTTACAGTCACGGATCTGCATTGCTTAGTAGTGACTTTGTTTTCTCTCATTCGTGGATCTACATCATTCACACCTGCTCATGCAAGTCTTCGTCAAATATCACAGTTTTTGAACAATCCCTCTGTTTAATGTGGACTCACTATATATTTGCCACCTTGCACATTGATTTTTTTAACACATGTTTTACTGTTAAACGCATCATCTTTCTTTTATTAGGTTTATTTCCACTTCTATTTCAATTTTCGTTAGCGCTGCATTTTTTCTTCTATTTATTAACAACTTTGGCTTTGTGTCTGGAGCTAGAAAAGCTACTAATAGCCAGTTTCCTAAACCAGGCACACTCATATGGGTGATTTGGGCCACACAGTGAATTCTTGCAGCAGGAATCTGCAGTTTGACAGCTGTTATCACAGGTGTATGCAAACAGCTACGGCTGGGAAGCCTGTACAAAGCAATGACGGGATAATGGGAGCCGCTGCTGTCTATCTGTGTAGAGGGCGGATGATCTGTGCGTGCAATAGTGGCCCAATCAATTTATATCAATTGCATTCTCTAATCAGACCACACTCCCTACATAAAGGGTTAGTAAACCTAATTCTTACTGGAACAATACATTTCCTAGTTCTGACTAAAGTTGCAAACACTAGTTAGAGTTGGTCCTTCCCTTGGGAGTGATAAATTCTTCTGAATGTTGGATACACCTTATAGGAAGCAGACATTTTCCCTTTTGTTTTAAAAGGGTATACTATACTGTATTGGCTATATAGGAAGAGTTGTGCTTTACAAAAATACATGCTATCTTAAATAAGAATTCTGCTAAGCACTAAATGTATTTAATATAAAAACTTAAAACAATCTCATTATGTATGCTTCTGAAATGTTTAATACTGTTTATTGGCCAACACTTATATTTTATTTCCAACTTTCCATTCTTTTTATCAGGCTAGTGATGAAGGTATGGTTGATAAAGAGGATCCTTAAATAGGTGTCACAATAGTTTTCTCTTTCCTGCTTTCTTTCAATACATCGTAACATTTACAGGTTTCCCCCTCGTCCTGTCACTTGACAATGAAAAGAGAAGCAGCAGACTGATAAACTCATCTCTCTGATCTCTCAGCAAGTTTCTTGTTACCACAAAATCTGCTTTATAGGTCAAGTTTAGTTTGTATTTTTGTGAATTCAGAGATGCAATAATTTGTGGCTTTTTAGTGACTACAGAAGGTCCCAGTATTAACTTTTTATTTAGGTTTTTAGTTCTGTAACATGTTCCCACTACAAACATTGCTGACTTGTAAGTGTTGAAACTTGTTCTAATTATTATATAAGGCACTGACTAGAAATGACAATGAGTCACATAGCTGTGTTCCATTGCTACTGTTCTAATGTTTGCTACCGTAATGCACACAACTTTTCAAAGCACGAGACTCAGCAGGAGGCAAACGGCACAAGCAGATTGTTTAACTAACACGAAACTCCCTGAACCATACTGCAGGAACAAATCCATTAAATGGTTTTCATCTTCTTACAGTCTGTTCCATAATGTGAGATATTAATGCTATGCTTATGTCATATGCTGTTGTATCATTACAACATAAAGTCCCTTTGATTCTTTTTTTTTTTCCTCACTTAGACATACTTGAGATAACAAAGCCTTTTTCTGTACTGCAAGACCTTCCTGAACCCCTTCGTGGAGAGCTTTATAATGGACTTTTTGAAATATTACACGATGGGCAAACAGTCACTCAGCTACAGGCTGTGGTAAGATTGGCTGACTCTTTATTCCAGCTAAATAATACATATATCTTCCGAGCCTTATCAAGCCAGGATTTACTTGCTGTAGTTAGTGTGTGGTGTTCTTGTACAAACTATACAGCACTAAAAATACAGGTCAGCACCTACTTGTTTTGTGCTGTCTTCTGTGATTTTAGGAGCAAGTCAACACCCAGTTGTTAAAAGGATGGAAATTTGAGTGGCTGTTGCTGAATTGTTTGAAGGTGGAAGCTATGAGGCTGTCATCCTTATCCTTGTTTCGTATTTAGTGAGTCTATAACCAAAAACAAGTTCATGCATATCTGTTGTCATGGCAGCGCTATGAATCTGCTTGTTCCTACTCAGTGACTTACATGGAGAAAAGATTAAAGCGGAGTTCCACCCAAAAATGGAACTTCCGGTGTCTGGATTCCTCTCCCCCCCACCCACCCTCCGGGGTCACATTTGGGTACCTTTCAGGGGGAAGGGGAACAGATACCTGTCTAATACAGGTATTTGCTCCCACTTCCGGCGCAAGATGGCCGCAGTATCCGCAATATACGCCATGTTCAGCCCCTCCTCCATCCCCTCCACCGTCCGCTGTCTTCTGGGACACACACGGTCCCAATAGACAGCAGTGACCACTCAGAACGCACAGCGCGACAGGTCGGGTGAGGCTATTGCGGGCGCCCTAGACAGGTAAGTGGTCCTTATGTTAAAAATCAGCAGCTGCAGTATTTGTAGCTGCTGACTTTACATTTTTTTAATTTAGGCGGAACTCCGCTTTAAGATGATAGGAACAGTCTTTAAAACCTGCACCTACAAAAATGTCTCAGTGGCTCCCATATTTTTGTCCTGACTGGTTGCTTTTAGGTCTCCCAAGTCTAATGTTCTCTGAGAAACTTAGAAATTTGACTTGTTGATTGTAAGTGAAGAAATGTTGCAGAGTTGACTTTACTACATGAAAGAACAGAGTTTTGTCTAAAGGGTTCCCATGACCATATAATATCTGTTACGTTGTAATAAACTCACATAGGGTAAACAAAATGATTATAAGGAAAACTGTGTGCAAAAATTTCACAATAACAAAGGGGTATGGGTCCCCCTGGAAGACTTCTTTTTACAACGAAATCGCGTACAGGAAGTGAACTGGAGCTTGATGGTTTGGTTACACTTAAATGCGCATACCTATTTACCTTTGTAAGTGTGGTTTTATATTCAATAAAAGGTGTTTTTATGCGGTTTGCACTACTAGAAGTGTTTATCTGTTTACTTTGCATGAATACACTTATCTGTGTTGAGCTCATCAAACACCTGGAAAGCGATGCTGGCGAATAGGATTGGGATTAGCGTGGAGAGCTGCCACTGGGGTTGAGCATGCCAAGTGCTTTAGACCACTCTGAATAAGGGGGTCTTTGTGTCTGGTAAACCCGCATCTCTATAGTTGTTACGGGAACACTGGTGTTGGCGGTGGAAGATTTAGGTTGTGAAGTATCTCTTCCTTTTACGTTGAAGTGATTCAACAATTTATTCTCTGTGGACTTATAGTTAGTTCTTTACTTTATTGTACCTGTGTCTCCCTAACGGAGTTTACCTTTCACTCACTGTGGATTTTTTGTATATTCACTTTGGAATAATTTTTTTTTCACATTTTTGTTTTTAATCCACCTCAATACCGGCCACTTTCACCCCCTTCCTGCCCGGGCCAATTTTCTGTTTTCAGCACTGTCGCACTTTTGACCAATTATGCAGTCATGCAAAACTGTACCCAAATGAATTTAGTTTTCTTCACACAAATAGAGCTTTCTTTTGGTGGCATTTAATCACCGCTGGATTTTTAGTTTTTTGCTAAAAGAAATGAAAAAAGACCAAAAATTAAAAAAAAAAATTTTTTGTTTCTTCAAGAAAATGTTGTAAATAAGTAATATTTCTCCTTCGCTGATGAGGCTGCACTGATGAGGCGGCACGATTATGCAGCACTGATGGGTGGCACTTATGGGCAATGATAGGTGGCACAGACTGGCGTCGCCGATGGGCACTCTTGGGACTGTATTGTAATCAGGGCACTGATGTTCAGTGCCCTGATTACCTTTACACATCTCCCCTGTGTGGAGATGCCACTGATCGGCTCTCCTCACCTCACACTCTGTCAGTGTGAGGCGAGGTGAGCCGATAAATGGCATCTCCTTGTTTACATGTGATTGGCTGTGAGACACAGCCGATCACATGGGTAAAGAGCCATGGGTGCGCGATCGCGGCTAAACTGGGTGTCATAGGACTTCGTCCCAGAACAAGAGCTGCACCGCCTCGCCGTCATTTGTCTATATGGCGGGCAGAAGACGTTTAAAGGGGATCCATACCCTTTTTGTTAAAAAATTTTGCACGCTGTTTTCTGTTAATTATTTTGTTTACCCTATGTGAGTTTATTACAGAGCACCACATATTTTTTTATTGGAAGCTAATAGGATATCTTTTGTTTGCTGCTCATTTTTAATTTGTGCACAGGCTTGCGCAATTTCATCTTTTATATGCTTCCCATGACAATAAGCATAATTTAATCATTTTAATTTAATGCTATTGTGTCAATATGTTCCATGTATGTTTTACAGCAGGGGCCGGCAACCTGCGGGCCGCACCTAAATGTCCAGCCCGTCAGTGCACGTGATGAATTCACGTGCACCCGGCCCATGGACATTTTAACCCCTTCCGGCGGTCGGCTTTCTTGAGACAACAACCGATGTGGCTAAGAAGCCGCTCAGCTGTTATCCCAAGCAGCGGGAGGGGACCTTCCGCTGCTCGCCCGAGTGACCAGCCGGCACATCCGCCGACTGGCCGGAGACCTTAACAAAGCCAGAATCGGCTTTGATCAGGTCTTGGATCTAGTAACCCGGAAGCGATGTCATGACATCACTTCTGGTTTACAGAACACCTAAAGGCGCCAAATTTAAAAAAAAAAAGGCAGTATTCAAAACAGCCAAACTTGGCGTTTTGAATGCTTTTAAGTGCAAAGGAGGGATTTGGGGTCTTATAGACCCCAGATCTCTCCATAAAGAGTACCTGTCACTGCCCATTACTGTCAGAAGGGATGTTTACATTCCTTCTGACAGTAATAAAAGTGATCAGAATTTTTTTTTAAAGGGACAGTGTAAAAATTAAATAAAATAGGAAATTATTCTTAAGCAAACGCAAAATTGTTCAGAAGCGAACGCATATGTAAGTTGCGACCTGTGAACAGTGTTCAAACCACACATGTGAAGTATCGCCAAGATCCTTAGAGCGAGAGCAATAATTCTAGCACAAGACCTCCTCTAAAAATCTAAACTGGTAACATGTAAAAAAAATTAAAACTTTGCCTATAGAGATTTTTAAGTGCCGTAGTTTGTCACCATTTCACGAGTGCGCAATTTTAAAGCATGACATGGGGGGTGGCTGTGTGATGTGCAGGGGGGCTGTGTGATGTGTAATGTAAAGGGGTCCAGAGGTGCGGGGCTGTGTAATGTAAAGGGGTCCAGAGGTGCGGTGCTGTGTAATGTAAAGGGATCCAGAGGTGTAGGCCTGTGTAATGTAAAGGGGTCCAGAGGTGTGTGGGGCTGTATAATTTTTAAAGAGGTCCTGATTATTATCTTCATTTATTAGCAGGTGAATGCGGCCGTTCGTGCATTCACATACATTGAACTTGGCCCTTAAGTGAAAAAAGGTTGCTGACCCTGTTTTACAGAGCAGGGACAGAACCATTCATATGATCTATAATTCCATATCTCCCGCTGTTCAGATAATGGACATAAGCCATGTGTATTTATTATTATTATTGCTACAAATTATTTGTATATTGTCAATATTTTCAGCAGTGCTTTAACCCCAAAATGCTTGCAATGTAATGTCCCTAATACATTTACACAGGCACACACTATAAAATCATTTTGAATGGAAATCATACAGACTGTCTTTGAGGAAACAAACTTGCAGTCACAAGAAGAACTTACATGTGTATGTAGATACTGTGCCTGATGGATTTCATTTCAGGATTCTGGAACTGAAGGCCAATTATGCTGTAAGGCCACCATCCTGTTCAAAATTAACTTTTCAGAGCATGTGTGAACATAAAAATGCACAATAGGAAATAAAACTGCCTTAAAAGATGATGGTTATGCACTCTAACCATAAAATGTCAAATCTGCCATAAAGTTAAACATTCACATTTACCGTATATACTCGAGTATAAGTCGTTCCGAGTATAAGTCGAGGCCCTAATTGACCACAAAAAAAATGGGAAAAACGTATTGACCCGAGTATAAGACAAGGGTGAGAAATGCACAGCTACTATAAGTGGAAAAGAGGGTCAACAATGCCCATTTGCAGCCTCACTGCACCCATTTGCATGCCTCACTGTGTCTATTTGCAGCCATAGGTCCCCCGAACTTCAAACTCGGTAGTTAAGGGTTCCTAGATGCCCCCTAGCTGCAGCCAAAATTTGGGGTCTCTGAAGCCAAAGGGTCCAAAATGACATTGCTGCAGATGGACACAGTTGACCGACTTTGGGGCCCTGTATCTCGGGGCCTCTTAGTGCTAGGAACCCCAAATTTGGTGTGCAAACCCAGTGGAAATAGCACCATAAAATATCCAAAGCTGAGGTTTCTAGCACCAAGTAGCCCTGAGATACGGGGCCCCTAATATCGGTTCAGAAAATGTCAAGCACTTTTCTGCAGCAGAGAATGACATTTTCCGAACCGGTTTTGGGGCCCCATATCTCGGGGCCACATAGTGCTAGGAACTCCAGCTTTGGATATGTTATGGTACCAGATCCACTGGGTTTGCACACCAAATTTGGGGTTCCTAGCACCAAGTGGCCCTGAGATACAGGGCCCCAAAATCGGTTCACAAAATGTCAAGCACTTTTCTGCAGCAGAGAATGACATTTTCTGAACCGATTTAGGGGCCCCGTATCTCGGGGCCACTTAGTGCTAGGAACTCCAGCTTTGGATATGTTATGGTACTAGTTCCACTGGGTTTGCACACCAAATTTGGGGTTCCTAGCACCAAGTGGCCCCGAGATACAGGGCCCCAAATTTGGTTCGGAAAATGAAATTTTTTGCTGCAGAAAAGTGCTTGACTCGAGTATAGGTCGAGGGGGGGCACTTTCAGCACAAAAAAAGTGCTGAAAAACTCGACTTATACTCGAGTATATACGGTACTTTAATTTTTCTTAGATAATTACATTCCTAAATGCATATGGCAGACTACATGCTGCATATTTAAACATATCATTGCTGTTTAGAACAGAACAAAAGCAACTAATTAAGTATTAGTGTTTAAGAATCGCCCTTCAGCGGGGTCAGAGGAGAAAGCTGAAAAGCATAGTTAATGTACTGTTCCCCCCCCCCCCCCCTCTATATTGCAGCTTCTTGTGCTACTTAATTATAGTGGATTTTGCTCCATTCCACTCTGTCAAGCAGACAGCTATCAGTACATACATAGACATCAGATGCCCCTGTTAACTTTAAAACAAGTTATCAAAAAGTTTTTTTTTTTTTTAAATCATTACATTATAAATGGAAGTAAATGTTTTTAACCACTTCGGCCCCGATAGGTTATACCCCCTTAATGGCCATGCCATTTTTTTTGATACGGCACTGCGTTAATTTAACTGACAATTGCGCGGTCGTGCGATGCTGTACCCAAATAAAATTAATGTCCTCTCTTACCCACAAATAGAGCTTTCTTTTGATGGTATTTGATCACCTCTGTGGTTTTTATTTTTTGCGTTAAACAAAGACAGCCATTAAAAAAAAACAAAAATTTTTTTTTAACTTTTTGCTATAAAACACATCCAGTAAAAAATCTAATGTCTTTGTCAAGGCCAAAATTAATTCTGCTACATATTTTTGTAAAAAAAATCCCAATAAAGCATATATTGATTGGTTTGCGCAAAATTTGGCAAGACTGCGACATTGCAGCTGGCAGATTGGACACCTAACTGACACTTTTTTGAGAACCAGTGACATTACTACAGTAATCAGTGCTAAAAATATGCACTCTTACTGTACTAATGACACTGGCTGGGAAGGGGTTAACACCAGGGGGCGATCAAAGGGTTAAGTGTGTCTCTAGGGGGTGTGCGTACTAACTGTGTGGGGGATGGACTCACTGGATGAACACAGAGATCCGTATTCCTGATTAGCAGGAACACAAGCTCACTGTTTAGTCCCATCAGAACAGCGGCCTGCCTTGTTTACATCAGCAGACTGCCATTCTATCCCTCTGGGGAGCGATCACGCGTGGCCGGCGGACATCGCGTCCACCGGACTTGCTAATTGGCTCCCCCTCTAACCAATCCATGCACGTGCCCCCACTGACTATTGCCCAAAATGACGTACAGGTACATCGTTTTGCGCAGTTGAGCCTTCCTGCCACAGTATATGTACTGTGGCCCGGTCGGCAAGTGGCGCTTTTCAAGTGTGTGTATGTATGTATGTATGTATGTATGTATGTATGTATATACAGTTTCTCACAAAAGTGAGCACACCTCTCACATTTTTGTAAATATTTTATTATATATTTTCATGTGACAACACTGAAGAAATGACACTTTGCTACAACGTAAAGTAGTGAATGTACAGCTTGTATAAAAGTGTAAATTTGCTGTCCCCTCAAAATACTGTAACTCAGCACACAGCCATTAATGTCTAAACCGCTGTCAACAAAAGGTGAGTAAACCCTTAAGTGAAAATGTCCAAATTGGGCCCGATTAGCCATTTTCCCTCCCCGGTGTCATGTGACTTGTTAGTCTTACAAGGTCTCAGGTGTGAATGGAGAGCAGGTGTGTTAAATTTGGTGTCGTCACTCTCATACTGGTCGCTGGAAGTTCAACATGGCACCTTATGGCAAAGAACTCTGTGGATCTGAAAAAAAGAATTGTTGGTCTACATAAAGATGGCCTAGGTTATAAGAAGATTGTCAAGACCCTTAAACTGAGCTGCAGCACAGTGGCCAAGACCCTACAATGGTTTAACAGGACAGGTTCCACTCAGAACAGGCCCTGCCATGGTCGGCCAAAGAAGTGTACGTGCTCAGCGTCATATCCAGAGGTTGTCTTTGAGAAATAGACATATGAGAGCTGCTGAACGCTGCGCACTGCATCAAATTGGTCTGCATGGCTGTCGTCCCAGATTGAAGCCTCTTCTAAAGATGATGCACAAGAAAGCCTGCAAACCGTTTACTGAAGAAAAGCAGACTAAGGACATGGATTACTGGAACCATGTTCTCTGGTCTGATGAGACCAAGATAGACGTATTTGGTTCAGATGGTGTCAAGCGTGTGTGGCGGCAACCAGGTGAGGAGTACAAAGACAAATGTGTCTTGCCTACAGTCAAGCATGGTGGCGGGAGTGTCATGGTCTGGGGCTGCATGAGTGCTGCCGGCACTGGTGAGCTACAGTTCATTAAGGGATCCATGAATGCCAACATGCATGTACTGTGACATACTGAAGCAGAGCATGATCCCCTCCCTTCGGAGACTGGGTCGCAGGGCAGTATTTCAACATAACGAGCCCAAACACACCTCCAAGACAACCACTGCATTGCTAAAGAATCTGTGAGGGTAAAGGTGATGGACTGGCCAAGCATGTCTCCAGACCTAAACCCTATTGAGCAACTGTCGGGCATCCTCAAACGGAAAGTGGATGAGCACAAGGTCTCTAACATCCACCAGCTCTGTGATGTTGTCATGGAAGAGTGGAAGAGGACTCCAGTGGCAACCTGTGAAGCACTGGTGAACTTCCAAGAGGGTTAGGGCAGTGCTGGAAAATAATGGTGGCCACACAAAACATTGACACTTTGGGCCCAATTTGGACATTTTCACTTAAGGGTGTACTCACCTTTTCCTGCCAGTGGTTTAGACATGACATAATGGCTGTGTGTTGAGTTATTTTTAGGGGACAGCAAATTTGCACTGTTATACAAGCTGTAAACTCACAACTTTACATTGTAGCAAAGTGTAATTTCTTCAGTATGGTTACATAAAAAGATAATAAAATATTTACAAAAATGTGAGGAGTGTACTCATTTTGTGAGATACTATGTGTGTGTGTGTACACACACACACACACGTCCATAAATATTGGGACATCAACACAATTCGAATCTTTTTGGCTCTATACACCACCACAATGGATTTGAAATGAAACATACAAGATGTGCTTTAACTGCAGACTTTCAGCTTTAATTTGAGGGTATTTACATCCAAATCAGATGAATGGTGTAGGAATTACAACAGTTTGTATGTGTGCCTCCCATTTTTTAAGGGACCAAAAGTAATGTGACAGATTAACAATCATCCATTAAACTTTCACTTTTTAATACTTGGTTGCAAATCCTTTGCCGTCAATTACAACCTGAAGTCTGGAACGCATAGACATCACCAGACGCTGGGTTTCATCCCTGGTGATGCCCTGCCAGGCCTCTACTGCAACTGTCTTCAGTTCCTGCTTGTTCTTGGGGCATTTTCCCTTCAGTTTTGTCTTCAGCAAGTGAAATGCATGCTCAATCGGATTCAGGTCAGGTGATTGACTTGGCCATTGCATAACATTCCACTTCTTTCCCTTAAAAAACTCTTTGGTTGCTTTTGCAGTATGCTTCGGGTCATCGTCTATCTGCACTGTGAAGCGCCGTCCAATGAGTTATGAAGCATTTTGCTGAATAAGAGCAGGTAATATTGCCCGAAACACTTCAGAATTCATCCTGCTGCTTTTGTCAGCAGTTGCATCATCAATAAATACAAGAGAACCAGTTCCATTGGCAGCCATACATGCCCATGCCATGACACTACCACCACCATGCTTCACTGATGAGGTGGTATGCTTTGGATCATGAGCAGTTCCTTTCCTTCTCCATACTCTTCTCTTCACTCTGGTACAAGTTGATCTTGGTCTCATCTGTCCATAGGATGTTGTTTCAGAACTGTGAAGGGTTTTTTAGATGTTATTTGGCAAACTCTAATCTGGCCTTCCTGTTTTTGAGGCTCACCAATGGTTTTACATCTTGCGGTGAACCCTCTGTATTCACTCTGGTGAAGTCTCCTCTTGATTGTTGACTTTGACACACATACACCTACCTCCTGGAGAGTGTTCTTGATCTGGCCAACTGTTGTGAAGGGTGTTTTCTTCACCAGGGAAATAATTATTTGGTCATCCACCACAGTTATTTTCCGTGGTCTTCCGGGTCTTTTGGTGTTGCTGAGCTCACCGGTGTGTTCTTTTTTTTTAAGGATGTTCCAAACAGTTGATTTGGCCACACCTAATTTTTTTGCTATCTCTCTGATGGGTTTGTTTTGTTTTTTCAGCCTAATGATGCCTTGCTTCACTGATAGGGACGGCTCTTTTGATCTCCTATTGAGAGTTGACAGCAACAGATTCCAAATGCAAATAGCACACTTGAAATGAACTCTGGACCTTTTATCTGCTCCTTGTAAATGGGATACTGAGGGAATAACACACACCTGGCCATGGAACAGCTGAGCAGCCAATTGTACCATTACTTTTGGTCCCTTAAAAAGTGGGAGGCACATATGCAAATTGTAATTCCTACACCGTTTACCTGATTTGGATGTAAATACCCTCAAATTAAAGCTGAAAGTCTGCAGTTAAAGCACATCTTGTTCGTTTCAAATCCATTGTGGTGGTGTATAGAGCCAAAAAGATTATAATTGTCGATGAGAGAGAGAGAGAGAGAGAGAGACTCTCTCGATATATATATATATATATATATATATATATATATATATATATATATATATATATATATATATATATATATATAATATGGCTTTTTTTCAGGGGGAACTTGGTGGAACGCAGTTCCACCACCTTTGGCTCAGACCCTTTGGTGCCTGCTCACCACAATCCCTTATAAACACAGAAGTCTGGTTTCTGTGTTTACAAGTGACAGCTCTGCACTCTGTATGTAATGCAATCCTGATATTTAATGCCCCTTTAAGACCCTCTTACTGTTCGTGAAATTTGACTGACCACACCCACTATTTGATGTGATTTGGAGGTTGTGTGTAGGGGGAGGGGTTTTGTGGGGTCGTGGTTAAGTTCCAGCACCTATTTGAGGAAAAAGCCCTGTGTGTGTGTGTGTGTATGTGTATATATATATATATATTTATTTTCTCAAAAGCTTATAGTTTAGATAATAAGATATATACATTAGCTTAGATTGATCATTTTGTTCTGTTTGATAACATGCTTATATTTCTCCTTTAGGTAGAAGAGATTTGTTTAGAAAAAAGGCCTAGCCTGACATTCCTGGCTGAGTTAAAGTCACCTGAGAAAGAGTGGGTCCAGAAGATCCTCTACCTCATTGGGTATGATATGCCAAACCAGAAGCTGATTCAGCCATATAAGAAAGACTTGCTTTCAGCTGTACACATCCTCACCAGTGCACTGGACGGTAATGAATTTATTCCGATTTCTTCTTGTTTCATACTTCCTGCTTAAAAGCAGGTTTATTAAAAAATGTTTTCTCTGTTTGGTAGCACTTTGTTTATTTTTTAAACACGCTTTTTTGCAGTATATTTTCTCACACACATTGCAGAGTTTATTGATAGTATATATATATATATATATTTTTCGTGGGACTTCTTCCATGTTGTCACAACAGATACTTCTTTAGCTTGCTTATAATTTTTTTCCCAGCTGTAGTAGCCATAATTTAGGAATACCTATATTGCTAGTTTACGTTTTCTATGTACTGCATTTACTACTTTGGTTCGTCATATAAACTTGTCTTGTGATAAAGTGCAATAAAATAGCCTAGTTTCTTAACCACTTCAGCCCCGGAAGGTTTTACCCCCTTCCTGACCAGAGCACTTTTTACAATTTGGCACTGCACTACTTTAATTGGTAATTGTACTCGGAGTCAATCTGTGGATAGTGTAGGAAAGGAACAAAAAGCAACAGAGAACATAGACCTGAGTTGTGCCTGGGTCAAGTGGTCAGTATGCCTGAAAGGGGGCATACCCAAGTATGAATTGAATTAAAATGAAAAAGAAAAAGGGGAATGGGTGGGTGGGACACAAGATCCTACGACCACAGGAAGGAGAAGGAGGGCAGGCTTTATGCAGCCTGACTCCTCCTACAATTACAGGCTGACCTGCGGTCAGCCTTACACTTGTACTCGGAGTCAATCTGTGGATAGTGTAGGAAAGGAACAAAAGGCAACAGAGAACATAGACCTGAGTTGTGCCTGGGTCAAGTGGTCAGTATGCCTGAAATGGGGCAATAATGACCAGTAGGATGAATATGATACCAAATTATTACCCACTGAAAATGCGTATGATCTACCAAATTACCAAACGCTTGTGGTATCTCAAAAAGTGGCTCTGGGCCAAGCCCAGAGAAACAAGACGACCTCCACCTGCCCAATACGGGCTGGGATCCCTGGCACAAATATGCAGAACCTGCTCCTATCTCTTATGACCCCAAAACCCGGGTATAGGCCTGCTTTGAGCACCGAGCTGGTACCCAACACGAAGGAGACCATGAGAATGTGATAGATACGACATGGAAAATATGACCCATGATGAGAAGTCTGCTGATCTCAGCAGGAGGGCTACTTGACAGGAACCCTGAGGATGGCTTAATAGAATGCACAGCAAATAAAGAAAGATCTGTCGGGGTCTACCCACAACATGAAATGCTGAGTCCAAACCAGATATGCCCCGACAATGCCGAGCCGATATGAGTTAAAAGAGGCAAAAACCGAACCAAGTAGGAAGACTACTGAAACTGGCCTAGAGACTGAGAAAATTCGGAATCCACTGAAGCCCCTGAGCCCGCAAAGGCTGCTGGAGCTACCAAGGCTGACTTACCAATACTTCCATGCTTCTGCCAACCCTAGCCAAATGTAGCTATGAAATAAAAGGTCGAGTGTATTACAACAGGGAAGAACCGCAGTCCCCTGGGAACCTACTCCGCGTAAGTGACACGCCACTGGGACAGCAACATGAACTACGAGAAAAACGCGAGCATACTGAGAACCTGCGCCAGGAACGTAATCTGCGAGAAGGAACAAAACACATGTATTGCGCAAGCTGACGAAACGTGAGCAGCCTAAGCACCGAGGATGCAAGAACTCGCAACTACCATGAGAAACACCGGTAGCACGAGAACGTGAATTGATGAACAGCGTGAGAAACACGAACGAGAGTAACCTGGAAAACGAGAGAAACATAAAAATGTGAGTTTAACATAGAAACAAATTGCAAGAGACACGTAAAGTGCATGAGAAATGAAATTGCATGAGAAACGTAAATTGCATGAGAAACGTAAATTGCATAAGAAACGTGAGTTTGTACGAAAAACATAAACAGCGTAAGAACAGATGAGGAGACTTTGCACCGAACAAGCCAATAAAAAACGAACACCTCAATCTGTCAACCCATAGACGTGATGGGTAATCTGCAGTGGTAGAAGTTGAACAACCCAGCTTGTTTGAAAGCAACCAGATAACATTACAGACAACCAGACCAAGACCTAACCCCCTGGTATCTGACAAGTATGATGAAGTGTGTGCAGAAATGACAAGACCAATAGCGCAAGAATGTGAACCTTATGATGACACCCCCCTACTGTATGCAGTGAGCGAGCCCGAGCAACCTGCAGCGCCAGGACAGGAAATTAAAAACGAACACTCAGGGCTAAGGTACCCACAGACCGTGGTGGGTAGAAGTAAATGTGTGATGGTGAACGTGCACGTATGGAAAACAGGCGAGAAGATTGTGGGACAACAATCAATTAAAAACGAAACCTCAGCCCGTACGGATCTGTAGACGTGACAGACCCTGAATGTGAGCACTAGCTAATGGAAATGCAGCGAACAAAAAACTGTGACATAACAACATATGACATGAACATAAGACACATGAGAAAACGAGAGAAGCATGGGAAACCGAGAGAAGCATGAGAAAACGAGAATCAAGGGAAAACGTGAGAACATGAGAAATGTAAGAAAAACATGAGGAATGTAGGAAAAACATGAAAAAGGCATAAGAAGTGACACATTACCTGAGAACCGTAATTGCATGAGAACACTGTGAAACTGCATGAGAACACTGTGAAACTGCATATGACTACTGTGAAACTGCAAGAAAACACTGAACTGCATGAAAACCTTGTGAAACTGCATGAACAAACTGTGAAACGAATGACAGACCAAGACATAAACATATGACATGAAACGTAATGGACCTGGGAAAAAAAACGAGAAAAGCATTGGAAAACGAGAAAAGCATGGGGAAAAACGAGAAAAGCATGGGGAAAAACGAGAAAAGCATGGGGAAAAACGAGAAAAGCATGGGGAAAAACGAGAAAAGTATGAGGAAAACGAGAAAATCATGGAAAAACTAGAGAAGCAATCGAGAGAAACATGGGAAGACGTGAGAAACATGGGAAGACGTGAGAAACATGGGAAGACGTGAGAAGCATGAAAAAATATGAGAGGCATGGAAAACAAGGGAAGCGTAAGAAACATGGAAACCGTGAGAACCAAGAGAAAACGTGAGAACCATGTAAAACGTGAGAAACGTGGGAAACATGAGAAATGTAAGAAAACATGAATAGGCATGAGAAGTGACAAATTGCATAAGAAATCGAACATTTCATGAGAACACCGTAAATTACATGAGAAACGTAAATTGCATGAGAAACCGTAAAATTGCATGCGAAATCGTAACTGACATGAGAAACCGTAACTGACATGAGAAACCGTAACTGACATGAAAATCTGTAAAATTGTATGAAAAATAGTAAACTGCATGAGGAATCATAATTGCCTGAGAAAAAACAAATTGCCTGAGAAAACATTAAAATCGCATGAGAATGTAAATTGCATGAGAAACCGTAAATCGCACATATGAAAAACATCAATTGCATGGGAAAACCGTAAAAATCGCATGAGAATGTAAATCATACTATGATGTGGACGTCCCTAATGCGTGAGAAAAGTGTCCAACCTAAACAAAACCTACAGAACATACCTAACAGCTACGAAACCACCAAACATAATTCTGAGCACCCTGCTGCAATGTGGAAACCACTATAGATGGAAAAAAAAAAAAACAGGAACGTGAGAGTACTTTAAAAATACATATACCTACTTTGACCAGAAATATTTGACACGACATGCCCAGGATACCAGAGAATAGCAGCTGGCGAGAATGTTATGATGCCACGGAGCAGAGCCGAGGCCGGGGGTCCCTGATTGAGCTGTCCCCCCTTTTTTTTTTTTTTTTTTTTTTTTTTATGAATAAAAAAAACGTAAAATGCATGAAAAACCGTAAAATGCATGGGAAACTGTAATCGCATGAGAAACCAAAAAAAAAACATAAGAAATCGTAAATTACATGCCCCCAAAGGACCCCCACAGAAAATAATGAGATGACAGGCAATGAGCAATCTCCTATGCCCTCTAGAATGAGATGGATCTTCAGGCTGTCCCTGCTGTCACCTGCCAACACTATATACCTCCATGTATGCTCAGTATACACTCCCATGTATGCCCAGGACCCGCACACACACCCGGAGCCCACAAACACAACCCACGTGCACTAGTACAAAGCACGGATGCTGGAAGCTGATGGTGTGAATGCTCAGTCCTGTGCGATCAGACAGACACAATACCTAGGTGGCGGTATCCCTGGTGGTGTGCGGTGTGTACAGGCAGACTCGGATCGCAGCGCCCCGGGAGTCTTCCGAATCATTTGCCCATTAAGGAGACAGAGCATCCCCCTCTCTCTCTCTCTCTCTCTCTCCTTTATATCCCATCTGCCGTCTAACACTGTCTCTTTGCAGCCCCCCCCCAGCCCAGGCCGGCACCTGAGCGGGACGGGTGGCATCTGATGTGGATCCTCCATTGATACCACCCGCCCACACCTACCGGAACCGCGACCACCGGGAGAGAGATCCAAAAAGAAAACCTTGCAGCCGACCATGCTGCCGCCCTGCAAGCCACAAACAGGAAGTGATCTGCCGTGACCTGCCCTAACCCGGAAGTGACCTGTCAACACAAGATCCTACGACCACAGGAAGGAGGGCAGGCTTTATGCAGCCTGACTCCTCCTACAATTACAGGCTGACCTGCGGTCAGCCTTACACTTGCGCAGTCATGTAATGCTGTACCCAAACAAAATGTGCGTCCTTTTTTTCCCCACAAATAGAGCTTTCTTTTGGTGGTATTTGATCACCTCTGTGTTTTTTGGGGTTTTTTTGTGATATTAATGAAAAAAGAAAATTAAAAATAAAAAAATTTCTACTTTACGTTCTAAAAAAAAAAATACAATCAACTCAATTTTAGTCATACATTTAGGCCAAAAAGCATCCAGCCACATGTCTCGGGTAAAAAAAAATTCAATAAGCGCATATTTTTGGTTTGCGCAAAAGTTATAGCGTCTACAAACTAGGGTACATTTTCTTGTATTTACGCAGCTTTTCGTTTGACTGCCCATCTCATTTCTTGAGGTGCTAAAACAGGGCAGTACAAACCCATCCAAATGACCCCATTTTCAAAAGTAGACACCCTGAGGATTTTGCTGAGAGGCTTGTTGAGCACATTGAATATGTTATTTTTTTTTTTGTCATAAGTGATTGTGTAAATTATTTATTTTTTGTAATTTTTCAAAGTTGTCACTGAAATGATATATTGCTCAAACATGCCATGGGAAATGGCACCCCAAAATACATTCTGCTGCTTCTCCTGAGTATGGGATACCACATGTGTGGGACTTTTTGGGAGCCTAGCCGCGTACAGGACCCCGAAAATCAATCACCGCCTTCAGGCTTTCTAATGGCGTAAATTGTCGATTTCACTCTTCACTACCTATCACAGTTTTGGAGGCCATGAAATGCCCAGATAGCACAACCGCCCCCCCCCCCCCCAAATGATCCCATTTTAGAAAGTAGACACCCCAAGCTATTCACTGAGAGGCATTTTGAGTATTTTCCAGATCTCGCTTTTTGTCACAAAGTTTTGAAAACTGAAAAAAAGAGAAAATAATACATTTTTTTTATTTCTTTCTTCATTTCCCAAAACAAATGAGAGCTGCAAAATACTCGCCATGCCTCTTAGCAAATACCTTGGGGTGTCTGCCTTCCAAAATGGGGTCATTAGGGGGGGGGTTGTGCTATCTTGGCATTTTATGGCCCCCGAAACTGTGATAGATAGTGAGGAGTGAAATCAAAAATGTACACCCCTAGAAATCCTGAAGGCGGTGATTGGTATTCGGGGTCCTGTACGCGGCAATCTCCCAAAAAGTCTTACATGTGGTATCTCCGTACTCAGGAGAAGCAGCAGAATGTATTTTGGGGTGTAATTTCACATATGCCCATGCCATGTGTGAGCAATATATCATTTAGTGACACCTTTGTATAAAAATAAATGGTAATTTTTCCAAAACTTGTGGCAAAATATAAAATATTCCATGGACTCAACAGGCTCATCGGCAAATGGCTTAGGGTGTCTATTTTCCAAAAATGGGTCATTTGGGGGGGGGTGGGGGTTGAACTGTCCTTGGTATTTTATGCACAACATTAGAAGCTTATGCCACACATCACCCACTCTTCTAACCACTTGAAGACAAAGCCCTGACACTTTTTGTTTAAATGAACAAAACATTTTTTTTTTGCTAGAAAATTACTTGAATTTTAATGCACTAAAACACACTATATTGTCCAAATGTTTAGTAAAATATAAAAGATGATCTTCTGCTGAGTACATAGATACTAAACACGACGTGCTTTAAAATTGTGCACAACCGTGCAGTGGTGACAAACTAAATATATTTTTAAAATCCTTTACAGGTTACCACTTTAGATTTACAGAGGAAGTCTACTGCTAGAATTACTGCCCTTGATCTGACGTTTGTGGTGATACCTCACATGCATGGTGCAATTGCTGTTTACATACGACACGAGACCGACGCTTGCGTTCGGCTTTGTGCATGAGCACAGGGGGACAGGGGTGCTTTTTTTTAATTATTTTGCTTTATTTTATTTTTACACTGTTCCTTTCAATCTTTTTGAATTGTTTTTTTTAATCATTTTTTTTGTTATCACAGAGAATGTAAATATCCCCAATTATTTTGAAAAAATTGGGGTCTATTAGACTGTAGATCTCTCCTCTGTCCTCAAAGCATCTGACCACACCAAAATCGGTGTGATAAGATGCTTTCCAAATTTCCCAGTGGTGCTGTTTATATCCGGCGAAATCAAAGTAAAAAAATGCTCATAGCTTCCAATTTCTTAGGCCATAGAGATGATTGGAGCCATTCTTCTCTCTGATCAGCTCTATAGTCAGCTGGTGGAACCACCGGCTGCATTCTCGGGTTCCCCGGTGGACAGGAGAGCCCGAGAAAACCATAGAAGACGGCCGGAGGGATGTTCCCTCTCACTGCTTGTAAAAGCAGTCTAGCGGCTAATTAGTCCCTAGGATTGTTTTTACATGAAAGCCGACTGCCGGCTGAAAAGAATGATACCAAGATGATACCTAAACCTGCAGGCATCATTCTGTTATAACCACTCAAAGTCCAGCAACATACCAGTATGTCGCTGGTCCTTGTTGGGCATATATTGTAATGTTTTTTTTCATGCAGCCTGTGGGCTGCATGAAAAAAAGAAATTGATCGTGGTTTGCCCACCATTAGAATACCACCCTGCATCCACCCACTTCTAATGATGGGCATACATGCACCGTGGCTTTTTTTTTTTTTTTTTTTTAACTGTGGTGGTGAAATCACCACCTACATCGCTGGAGCCGCTGATTTATGTATCGTGAGAGCAAACCCTGTTGCTGTCAAAATAAATCCTTGCTGCAACTGAATGGCATACCTGAAAAGCAAACAATGGTAACAATAAAACATTAACTCAATAAAACACTTTTTTTTTAATTGCGTTTTGTGCCAAAAAAAATAGTAAAAAATATATGCCGAAGCATGGGGGCAATCCACCCCTAATGTTAGGGGCAAATCACCCCCATGCTTTGGCATATATGCTCTTTTTTAACTGTGGTGGTGAAATTGCCCCCTACAGTGCTGGAACCGCTGATTTACGTATCGTGAGAGCAAACGCTGTTGCTGTCAAGATAAATAAAGCAAAAAGAACTTTTGCGCTAACCAGACAAATTAAATAAAATAAAATATTAGGTGCAGCTGCTAGTGTTAGTCAAAAAAATACAAAAGACCCTAATACAATACATATATAGTGACAAGCGCGCATTCCTGACACAGTGTGTATTATACAGTGTGTGTAATCCTTAGTGT
The DNA here is from genome assembly GCA_037952835.1 of Lithobates septentrionalis. Taxonomy (NCBI): domain Eukaryota; kingdom Metazoa; phylum Chordata; class Amphibia; order Anura; family Ranidae; genus Lithobates; species Lithobates septentrionalis. Next base: position 318,719 of record JBBDGP010001436.1, read on the forward strand.
TTTGAACCCTATAGGTGTGATATTGAATAATAAATATCCAAAATAATTTATGTGAAAAAAAAAAAAAAAACTTATTGAAGAGTTTGTTATAGTTCCGCTAATATTGAATTCCCATGCTCCAAACAATAATGTGAAAACAATATAGTAAAAAATGTTGGTATAGTGACACCAGCCACAATGTTGCTAAAAAAAACTTTTGATCAGCAACAATGTAGCATCCACTCATTACTCAAAATAATATTGTGAACATTATATGGTGAAATATAGTGGTATAGTGGCACCAGCCACAATGTTGCAAAAAGACTCTTTGGTCAGCAACAATGTAGTATTCACTCCACACCTCAAAAATAGTGCTAGAAAAAAATAGTCTGTCAGTGAGAACTTCTTCCCCCTGAATATCCTGTGTAAGGATTTAAACAATAAAAAATATGTATTCAAACTCAGTCCTCATAGAAATATATATTATGCTGATGATGAAATAAATCTTCTACTGGAATACAGCGATGATCTTCCTATTCAGAAAATATAATAGAAGAGGCTGCTTACCGGATCAGATGGATCTCTGGTTAGGGAGATCAAACAAGCTTGTTGCATTAGCCTGCCGGCTTCCCTGATTATCACCTGGATGTCAGTTGTAGGATCTTCATCCACTTTACCCAATCCACAGAACAGGTATCCTCTGTTTTTGGTATACAGGATTTCACAACTCCAGAATGATTTTAAAGCGGTTGTATACCCGCAATTTTTTTTTTTTAACCCTGTAAAGCAAAAGGCATAATGAGCTAGTATGCACCGCATACTAGCTCATTATGAAATACTTACCTTAGAACGAGGCGTCAGTATCTTACCTGGTCCACGCCGAGGGAGCTGTCATGTTGCCTCGGCGTGTCTTCCGGGTATCGCGGTTCCAGCGCTGTGAGTGGCTCGATGTCATCACTCCCGCGCATGCGCGCGGGAGATTTCTTACTCGGCAAGGTCCGGCAGCTGCCGGGCTTCAGCCGAGAATCCCCTGTGCGCATGCGCCGCTGCAGTCAGCGGCGCATAGCAAGGGGAATATCTCCTAAACCGTAAAGGTTTAGGAGATATTTTTTTTACCTACAGGTAAGCCTTATTATAGGCTTACCTGTAGGTAAAAGTCAAAATAAAGACTATACAACCGCTTTAAGTCTTTGAATTATCCATAGTATAGCAAACGGGAACCAGATAAAAAAAAAAACACTAAAAAAAACGTGATGGCATCACAGCCTCTAGCTCCACCCGACATGTCTCCGTTCCCAGTGGAAGCCTGTTTAGGGGAAACATATCATATACAATTGTACTCATAAGTTTACATACCCTGGCAGAATTTTATTTCTTGGCCATTTTTCAGAGAACACAAACATTTTTCACTCATGGTTGGTGTTTGGCTGAAGCCATTGTCAACCAACTGTTTACTATTTTTAAATTGCAATAACAACAGAAACTACGCAAATTACCCTTATCAAAAGTTTACAAACCCTGGTGATTTTGGCCTGATAACATGCACACAAGTTGACACAAAGGGGTTTAAATGGCTATTAAAGGTAACCATCTTCACCTGTGATCTGTTTTACAGTGTGTCAGTGTGTTTTGGACTCCTGACAGACCCTTGCATCTGTCATCCAGTGCTGCACTGACGTTTCTGGATTCTGAGTCATGGGGAAAGCAAAAGAATTGTCAAAGGATCTGCGGGAAAAGGTAGTTGAACTGTATAAAAAAGGAAAGGGATATAAAAAGATATCCAAGGAATTGAGAATGACAATCAGCAGTGTTCAAACTTTAATCAAGACGTGGAAAATGAGGGGTTCTGTTGAAACCAAACCACAGTCAGGTAGACCAACTAAAGTTTCAGCCACAACTGCCAGGAAAATTGATCGGGATGCAAAAAAACAACACAAATGACTTCAGGTGAAATACAGGACTCCCTGAAAACATGTGGTGTGGCTGTTTCAAGATGCACAATAAGACACTTGAAGAAAGATGGGCTGCATGAAGTCACCAGAAGAAAGCCACTACTACACAAATGCCACAAAGTATAATGCTTGCAATACACCAAACAGCACAGAGACAAGCCTCAAACCTTCTGGCACAAAGTCATTTGGAGTGATGAGACCAAAATTGAGCTTTTTGGCCACAACCATAAATGCTACATTTGGAGAGGAGTCAACAAGGCCTATGATGAAAAGTACGCCTTTCCTACTGTGAAACACTGAGGAGGATCGCTATAGTTTTGGGGGTGTGTGAGAGAAGATGAATGCAGTATGTTATCAAAAAATACCGGTGGAACATTTTGCATTCATCAGCCAGGAAGCTGTGCATGAGACCTAGTTGGACATTCCAACATGACAATAAACCAAAACACAAGGTCAAGTTGACCTGTCATTGGCTACAGCAGAATAATGTGAAGGTTCTGGAGTGGCCATCCCAGTCTCCAGACCTCAATATCATTGAGCCACTCTGGGGAGATCTCAAATGTGCAGTTCATGCAAGACAGCCCAAGAATTTACAGGAACTGGAGGCTTTTTGCCAAGAGGAATGGGCAGCTTTACTATCTGAGAAGATAAAGAGCCTCATCTACAAATACCACAAAATACATCAAGCTGAGTAGCACAGGTGGCCCAGTTGGTTCAGATATATTCCTCTCCATGCAGACCGGAGTGGGGTGGCCCTGGAGGAGCAGGCTTGCAGTGTTCCCATTGACCTTTTGTTGTGGATCCCTTTTTGGCAGCGTCTGTCGATCCTGTCCCCTCTCTCTCTCTCTCTCTCTCTCTCTCTCTCTCTGGGATTCGTCCTGTAGGGCTGTGCCTCTTCGGTCCCCACACACCTCGTGGCCCCTCTGTTCAACAACCCAGCATTTCCGCCTGGCCTATGCCGACAGGAATTCCAGTGGTGGATTGATAAGGGCCTGTATAGAATAGGTGATTTTCTTGACCATAAAGGAATTTGTCCAGTCTCCTACTTTGTGCAGCGGTTGAAGGTGCCTCCAGCTGAGCATTTCGATCTCCAGATCCTGCACTTTCTGCGTTCGTTGCAGAGATCTACATCTGATATTACTACACGCTCTGCTTTTGAGTCCAGATGTTTCCATAGGGATGCTCGGAGGGGGGGCATCTCAATGCTATACAAATTGTTTACCCATCTGCGAAATTGCCGTATATGTTGGCGTGGGAGCAGGACTTGGGGGAGGAGATTGATTTAAGTGATTGGTGGAAGTGGTCTCCTCGTACATATAAGGGTATCATGAACACAGCCCTGGTGGAGGGAGGATATATAAGGTGCTTTCTAGATGGTGCCTGACCGCCTCTCCAAAATGTACCAGGGAGCTTCCTCTCTGTGTTTTTGGGGATGTGGTTAACCTGGTACGATATTTCACGTATGGTGGACCTGTGCCAAGGTTCACTGGTTTTGTATTAGAGTTAATTCCCTGATCTATAAATATATCAACAGATCCGCGCTTACAGACTAATTTACACCTGCAGCCCCCCTATGTGGGAAGGGGACACCTAAGTGATCCCCCAAAAAATGAAAATCAAAGTATAGGGAATGGCGCTGTGTTAGAACTAAGAGTATGGCTGTAAATTAAACAAATGCTCAAGTGTATGAAATAATTACTATTTAGAAGTGAAAAAATATTTTGGTATGATCCAAAACTTCCACAAAAAATTTTTTTTATCCTTATTTTAGTGAAAACACCTTATTAAGTGATAAAGAAAATATGCTACTATATTTGCAAAAAATACCGCAAATATTAAAACCACACCATTATATAACATATATAAATCTTCACATTAATAAATATAAAGTGACAAGTGCCAGAAACAGTTGTTGTCAAACCATAGTGCATTAATGTGCAATAACCATTTGCAATCATAAATCATTAATAATGTCTCAAATCGCAACTATGTATCAAAGAAAAAAAATCCCATATGCTGTTTGGTGCAAAAATGTTCATAACAGTAATATAATGTGCCGTGCAATTGTGCAAAAAGTTCTTCTTTGATGGTAAAAAGCCGTGCTGTAATAACTGTTAGTCACCCCCCAATATGGTTGCACTCACCGGAGCACTCCACCCCTGCGGGGGTACGAGCGTGTGATGTTGGTCCTGTCACTCCGGTCGTGTGGGTGCCAATTTCCTTCCACGCGTCCCGATCCTAAAGGCAGCTGCTTGCATACAAAGGAGGTGGGGACTTCCTGTCCCTTGATGTAGTGAAGGTCCCCACTGAGTATCCACTTGAGTGTTAAAAATATTAAAAGAAAGGTTTCCACATAGCATGATTCTGTTTTAAAATTGTGTTCCTTTATTTATATAAAACAGTCCAGTCAAAGTAGGCTGATATCACACTAGCGGATAAACAGTAAATATTCCCAGGTGGGAGAGAGAGCTCACAGGCTCGTATACTCTCCACACAATCCGGGGCCGCAGCGTCAGCGTGAACCTCCGCTTGCGTTCCACCGGTCGGATATCCGGAACCACGATCCCCGGAAATGATGTTGTGCGTGCCAAGATAGTCCTGCCTTACGTGTTTCGTCACACGGACGTCATCGGAGGCGCCTCCGATGACGTCCGTGTGACGAAACACGTAAGGCGGGACTATCTTGGCACGCACAACGTCATTTCCGTGGATCGTGGTTCCGGATATCCGACCGGTGGAACGCAAGCGGCGGTTCACGCTGACGCTGCGGCCCCGGATTGTGTGGAGAGTATACGAGCCTGTGAGCTCTCTCTCCCACCTGGGAATATTTACTGTTTATCAGCTAGTGTGATATCAGCCTACTTTGACTGGACTGTTTTATATAAATAAAGGAACACAATTTTAAAACCGAATCATGCTATGTGGAAACCTTTCTTTTAATATTTTTAACACTCAAGTGGATACTCAGTGGGCACCTTCACTGCATCAAGGGACAGGAAGTCCCCACCTCCTTTGTATGCAAGCAGCTGCTTTTAGGATCGGGACGCGTGGAAGGAAATTGGAACCAACACGACCGGAGTGACAGGACCAACATCACACGCTCGTACCCCTGCAGGGGTGGAGTGCTCCGGTGAGTGCAACCACATTGGGGGGTGACTAACAGTTATTACAGCACGGCTTTTTACCATCAAAGAAGAACTTTTTGCACGATTGCACGGCACATTATATTACTGTTATGAACATTTTTGCACCAAACAGCATATGGGATTTTTTTCTTTGATACATAGTTGCGATTTGAGACATTATTAATGATTTATGATTGCAAATGGTTATTGCACATTAATGCACTATGGTTTGACAACCACTGTTTCTGGCATTTGTCACTTTATATTTATTAATGTGAAGATTTATATATGTTATATAATGGTGTGGTTTTAATATTTGCGGTATTTTTTGCAAATATAGTAGCATATTTTCTTTATCACTTAATAAGGTGTTTTCACTAAAATAAGGATACAAAAATTTTTCTGTGGAAGTTTTGGATCATACCAAAATATTTTTTCACTTCTAAATAGTAATTATTTCATACACTTGAGCATTTGTTTAATTTACAGCCATACTCTTAGTTCTAACACAGTGCCATTCCCTATACTTTGATTTTCAATTCCCTGATCTATTCTGTGACCATGGTGAATATAGTTAAAAATCCTAAAGGTGGCTCTTCTTAGCGAACCTGTTGTTGATATTCCCAAGCACGTTCAGGCTTTAATCTATTTTATGTTTCTCACTGCGAAAATTGCTATATTATTATTATACAGGATTTATATAGCGCCGACAGTTTACGCAGCGCTTTACAACATTAGGGCAGACAGTACAAGTACAATACAATTCAATACAGGAGGAATCAGAGGGCCCTGCTCGTTAGAGCTTACAATCTAGGAGGGAGGGTCAAGTTATACAAAAGGGTAATAGCTGTGGGGGATGAGCTAATGGAGAAAATAGTGCAGTTGTTAGATGGAGGCAGGATAGGCTTCTCTGAAGAGGAAAGTTTTCAGGGATCGCCTAAAAGTGGATAAAGTTGGAGACAGTCTGAAAGATTGGGGTAGGGAATTCCAGAGGATGGGCGAGGCTCGGGAGAAGTCCTGGAGGCAGATATGGGAGGAGGTGATGAGGGAGCTAGAGAGCAGGAGGTCTTGGGAGGAACGGAAATGCCGATTAGGTTGGTATTTTGAGACTAGGTTGGTGATGTAGCTGGGGGCAGAGTTGTGGATGGCTTTGTAACTTATTGTTAGTATTTTGAATTTAATTTGTTGGGCGAGTGGTAGCCAATGGAGGGATTGGCAGAGAGGGGTAGCAGACACTGAGTGGTTTGTAAGGTGAATGAGTCTGGCAGCAGCATTCATGATGGACTGAAGGGGGGATAGTCTGTTTAGAGGGAAGCCAATGAGGAGTGAGTTGCAGTAGTCAAGGCGAGAGATAACCAGGGAGTGAATCAGGAGCTTTGTGGTTTCATTGGTTAGAAAGGGACGTAGTTTAGAGATGTTGCGGAGGTTGAGGCGGCAAGCTTTGGAAAGTGATTGGATGTGGGGCTGAAAGGAGAGTTCAGAATCCAGGATAACACCTAGCACCCTGACATGTGGGGACGGGTGGATGGTTTTGCCATTGCCCTTGACAGAGAAGTCGGGGGAAGAGGAACGTGGGGGAGGAAATATTATAAGCTCGGTTTTGGACAAGTTGAGTTTGAGGAAGTGGTGTGACATCCATACAAATATGTCGGTTAGTAAGTTAGTGATGCGTGAGGAGACTGATGGAGTGAGTTGAGGGGTGGAGAGATAGATTTGTGTGTCATCAGCATAGAAATGATATTGAAAGCCGTGAGAGGCTATCAGCTGACCCAGGGAAGAGGTATAGATTGAAAATAAGAGGTCCAAGAACAGAACCTTGGGGGACCCCGACAGAGAAGGGAAGAGGAGAGGAGGAAGTAGAATTGTAGGTGACACTGAAGGTGCGTTAGGATAGGTAGGATGAGAGCCACTGAAGAGCACAGTCACGGAGACCGAGGGAGTAAAGTTTTTTGAGGAGGAGGGGGTGGTCAACCGTGTCAAAGGCAGCTGAAAGATCCAGAAGTAGGAGTACAGAATAGTGTCCGTTGGTTTTTGCAGTTAGTAGGTCATTTGTGAGTTTTAAAAGAGCAGTTTCTGTGGAGTGTTGAGGGCGAAATCCAGATTGAATGGGATCAAGAAGGTTGTTTTTAATGAGGTGGTCACTCAGTTGGTTGTAAACCAGGCGTTCAAGGAGTTTAGAGGAAAAGGGGAGCAAGGAGATAGGGCGTAGGTTGTTAAGATTGGTAGGGTCCAAGGACGGCTTTTTGAGTATGGGGGTGACCAGTGCATGTTTTAGCGCATCGGGGAAGATGCCAGAGGTGAGGGAGAGATTGAAGATGTGGGTTAGAGAGTGTAGGATGGGGTCAGAGGGTGACCGTAGCATTTGAGAGGGAATAGGGTCCAGGGGACAGGTGGTTAGGTGGGCGATAGAAAGGAGTTTAGCAACTTCATCTGTAGTAGTATATTTGAATAGGGGGAGTGTCAGTTGTACCTGTTGACATGGGGTCTTAGCTGGGGGAGATACCTGTAGAATGGAGATTTCATCACGGATTGTATCAATCTTGTTTTTGAAGTGATTAGCGATTTCCTGGGCAGTGAGTAAGTCAGTGGGTGGAGGCGGTGGAGGACAAAGTAGAGAGTTGAAGGTAGAGAAGAGTTTACAAGGATTGGATGAGAAGGTGTTAATAAGAGTTGTAAAATAGGTTTGCTTTGCAGTGTGGAGGAAAGAATAGTATATTTGGAGGGCAGATTTGTATTGGTTGAAGTCTTTGAGAGACTTAGTCTTGTGCCACAGACGCTCAAGAGCGCGACTACGTTTTTTGAGAATTTTAGTGTCATCTGTTTGCCAGGGTTGTAGGGGTCGAGGCCTGATTCTGTGTGTAGTGAGGGGTGCGAGCTTGTCCAGGGTGGAGGACAGAGATTTATTGTAGATGGACATGGCTTGTTTGGGGCAGGACAGGGGAGAGATTTTGTCATAGAGGTGGTCAGTAGCAGAATAGAAGAGAGAGGAGTTGAAGTTGCGAAAGTTTCTACGGGTGATGGTTAGGCGATTGGAGGGAAAGGTGGTGGAAGACGGGGAGAGAGAAACTAATAAGGTGGTGGTCGGAGAGAGGAAAAGGATTGTTTGAGAAGTTGCATGGAGTGCAAAGGTAGGAGAATACAAGGTCAAGGGTGTTGCCATCAGAGTGAGTAGAAGCCTGTACCCATTGCTTTAGGTCAAATGAAGAGGTTAGACTAAGAAGTTTAGAAGTAGCAGGAGTGTTTGTATTAGCAGGGATGTTGAAATCACCGAGAAGGATTGTGGGAATATCCGAAGAGAGAAAGTAGGGTAGCCAGGCAGAAAACTCATCAAGGAAAGTTGATGATGGTCCAGGGGGCCGGTAGATCACAGCAATTCTTAGGGAAGTAGGAGAGAATAGACGTATACAGTGGGCTTCGAATGATGAGAGGGAAAAAGAGGGAGGAGGGTGAATAACCTGGAAGGTGCTCTGGGGGGATAGGAGGAATCCCACTCCACCTCCCTTGCGTCCATTAGGCCTAGGGGAGTGAGTCCAGTGAAGGCCACCCTGGGAGAGGGAAGCAGGAGAAGGGGTGTCATATTCGTGGAGCCAGGTTTCGGTGAGAGCAAGTAGATTAAAGGAATTAGTGACAAAGAGGTCATGAACAGCAGTGAGTTTGTTGCAGACAGAGCGGGCGTTCCAGAGGGCACAGGAGAGAGGGAGGCTGGTGTTGGGAAGAAGAGGAATGGAGACTAAATTGTGTAGATTGCGACTACTGCCAGAGGGTGTAGGGTGATGGTGATGGGTGTGTTGGGCACAGTTAAATAAGGGAGGCCCAGGGTTTGGGGAAATATCTCCAGTGATTAGGAGAAGCAGAAGAGTGAGGGAGGTAATACGAGAATATGATTTGTATGAAGGGACATGCTTTAGTATCCTGGGGGGGTATGTTAGCAAGTGGGCTTTGAGTTAGAAAGAGGTGATGAGTGCAGTAATAGGGGGAGGGGAGAAGTGAGGGTGATATGTACAGATTGTGTGGTGGAGCAGAGGGATGTAGAAAAGAGAGCTTGAGGAGAGAGGCTGCAATTGTGAAGAGGAGGAGAGGTAAAGAATGCATGTTTCAGAGAAGGTGAGATAATATGAAAATGAGATCACCTGCAATCTGCTATGGTTTGCTTTGTGCAAATCGCTGAAGTGCAAGAGCAGAAGTGCCACTTGTTTTAAGAACCCCACTTCTTTGGAAGAACCCCCTGTATGTTCCCCCGTAAAGAAGGCCTTGTTATATACTGTGTTGGGTGTGGATGGAATCTGGCAATTAATCAATTAGGAGGGCATATTAGGAACCCAGCAAGCAGGGCATAACTTTCACACCACAATCAAAAGGGGACTAAAAGGCCAAAATTGTAAAGATAAGGAAACCCATAATTTAGGCAAGACTTAATGGCTAAATAAACATTGAAATAATGTGAGCATGGCTACAGATGTAGTTGAGACAGCGGTGACAAACAGATTTACCAAAAATGTATATAAGCGGTCAGTCAATTTTCAGTTTGCAGGACATGGGAATATAAACGCAGATTACCAAAAATGTATATAGGCGGTCAGTCAATTTTCAGTTTGCAGGACATGGGAATATAAACGCAGATTACCCTTTGAAGAGAGAAGAAAATGTTAAGATGGATGGTGCAAGAGCAGAAGTGCCACTTGTTTTAAGAACCCCACTTCTTTGGAAGAACCCCCTGTATGTGCAGCCCCCTATAGCGACCGCTTGGAAGAAACCGTTGGTAGATTTAGCTGTTATGAAAAAAAACTGACATGGATCATGCTCAATGAAAAGCCGTTCAGTATTTTGCAGGATAAAACTGCATAGTTTGACCATGTTTGGGATCCTTGGGTAAGAATCTCCAACTTCCAGCTGACTGAGAGGTGGAGGCAGGCGTTCGAACAGTCCTTTTCCTTTTGCTGTGTCTCATCCTTCTCCTCTCTTCCTTCCCTTCATTCTTTTTTCTTTGTCTGTCTTCCTTTTTTTTTCCTTCTCCCCTTTTTCTTTCTTGGATCCACATTTCCTCTTTTATCTAGTTGAGTTGCTATCACTTGTGGTTGCATATTATGTTTACCTACGGCCCATTCCGGAGTGCTGGTAGGTGATAGCAAAGTCTGGTTCTAGTGTTTTCCTTGGGGTGAGGCTTTCTGAGTGGGATGGCTGTTTGCTCCGTATGACCCTTTCTTTATGTTGAATTCCTACTTTACATGGCATCCTCTTGGGTTGGGAGTAGCTGGTGGCATAATATTGGATTCCCCTTTATACCTGTTCTTACTGCACCACCTGCGTTGTGGATTCCCCTTTTTTTTTTTTTGGGGGGGGGGATTTTTTTTCAATAAACATATTGAAACAAACTAAAAAAATACTTCAAACTGTCATTGATGTTAAAGGGGTAATACACGGTATTGAGAGCTAGGGTATGTAAACTTTTTATCAGGGTCATTTGGGTAGTATCTGTTATTAAACACATTTGATTGATAATAAATGGCTTCAGCCAAACACTAACCATGAGTGAAAGAAAAGTGTTTGTGTTATCATTCATATGCTCTGAAAAATGGCTGCCATGTAAACTTATGAGCACAACTGTGTGTGTGTGTGTGTGTATATAATAGGATTTTTTATAACAGCTTACCTGTAAAATCTTTTTCTTTCGATGGACATCATGGGACACAGAACCTCAGTAATAACTGATGGGTTATATAGGTATCACTAGGTGATTGGACACTGGCACACCCTAACCAGGAAGTTCAACCCCCTATATAATCCCTCCCCTTGCAGGGATACCTCAGGTTTGTAGCCAAGCAATATAAAGTATTAGAAGAGGGGCGGGACCTCTGTGTCCCGTGATGTCCATCGAAAGAAAAGGATTTTACAGGTAAGCTGTTATAAAAAATCCTATTTTCTTTCTCGAACATCACGGGACACAGAGCCTCAGTAATAACTGATGGGATGTCCCAGAGCAATGCTATCTGAGGGAGGGGAACCACAACCAAGTAGGGTGCGATCAGGCTTGAGGACCCTGTACCGCTGCCTGCAGCACACTACGCCCAAAAGCGATATCCTCATGCCTTCTCACATCCACCTGATAGAATCTGGTGAATGTATGGACTGAAGACCAGGTTGCGGCCTTGCAGATTTGAGCCATAGAGGCCCGGTAATGCACTGCCCAAGAAGCACCAATAGCCCTTGTGGAATGTGCCCTGATCTGAAATGGAGGAATCTTCTGTTTCAAACCGTAAGCTTGAATAATCAATTGTCGAATCCATTTAGAAATGGTAGCTTTTGACGCTGCTTGTCCTCTACTGGGACCCTCTGGCAGCACGAACAAAACATCCGTTTTGCGAATCTGAGCAGTTGCCTCCACATAGGCCTTGACTGCTCTTACTACATCCAAAGAATGTAGTGATCTTTCTTCCGGAGAACAGGGATCTGGAAAAAAGGAAAGCAGAACAATGTCTTGGTTTAGATGAAAATCTGAAACCACCTTCGGTAAAAAACTAGGATGAGGGCGCAGTACCACTCTATCCTGTGTACAATCAAATAAGGCTCTTTACAGGAAAGGGCTGCTAATTCTGATACTCTTCTAGCAGAAGAAATGGCTACCAGAAAAATTAACTTCCTTGTCAACAAGACCAAAGGAATCTGACGTATTGGTTCAAAAGGCTGTTTCTGTAACACAGACAGAACCAAGTTCAAGTCCCAGGGGTTTAGGGGCAACTTACTCGGAGGATTAAGACGCGTCACCCCCTGCATAAAGTTTCGGACCAAAGAATGCGAAGCAAGTGGCCGTTGAAATAATACTGATAAGGCCGAGACCTGGCCCTTGATGGTACTTAAGGCCAGCTTCATCTCTAATCCCAATTGTAGAAAATCAAGAATTCTACCTATCACATATTTTCTGGGATGCCAACCCCTGGATTCACACCAGGATACATAAGCTTTCCAGACTCTATGATAAATCATTCTGGAAGCTGGCTTCCTTGCATTGATCAAGGTAGATATCACAGGACCTGAAAGCCCACAACTCATCAGAACGTGGGTCTCAATAGCCAAACCGTCAAATTTAGCGTTTGTAAGGCAGGATAGAACACTGGACCTTGAGATAACAGGTCTGGGCGTACCGGTAGTGTCCACGGGGAACCCACCATCATCCTTACTATTTCCGCATACCACATCCTTCTGGGCCAAGCGGGGGCCACCAGAAGTACTGACTTCCTTTCCTGCCTGATCCTGCGAAGGAGTAGTGGCAGTAGCAGAATAGGCGGGAATGCATAAATCAGTGAGAGCTGATGCCACGGAATCACCAACGCATCCGTCCCGCATGCAAGAGGATCTTTTGTCCTTGCCACAAATCTGTCTATCTTTTTGTGGAATCGGGATGCAAAGAGATCTACATCTGGAACCCCCCATCTTTGGCATATGGCCCAAAAGACGTCGGGATGCAGAGACCATTCCCCTGAAAGTAACTGCTGGCGACTTAAAGTCCGCCTGCCAGTTCTCTATCTCTGGAATGAAAACTGCCGATATGCAGGGCACATGCTTCTCTGCCCAGAGTAAGATCTGGTACACCTCTTTTTGAGCAGCTCGGCTCCGGGTGCCTCCCTGATGATTGACATAAGCCACCGCTGTGGCATTGTTGGACTGGATCCTGACCGGGCAACCCTGTAGCCTGATAGTCCAGGCCTTTAGGGCTAGATATACCGCCCGGATCTCCAGAATGTTGATGGGTAAGGTCCTCTCGGTTTTGGACCATACCCCTTGAACCGCAGACTGTTCCAGAACTGCTCCCCAACCCGACAAACTGGCATCTGTTGTTACCACCGTCCAGGTAACCGGTAGAAAGGACTTCCCGTTCTGCAGGTTTTCGGGTATTAGCCACCAATTGAGGCTCTGACGCACCGCATGAGACAGGTGCATCGGAAAGTCTAATGCCTGAACCTTCTTGTTCCAGGCCGACAGAATACTGTGTTGCAGCAGTCTTGAATGAAACTGAGCATAGGGAACTGCTTCGAATGAAGACACCATCTTTCCTAGCAGCCTCATACAAAGGCGGACAGAAGGACCCTTCTTGGTCCTGACTGCCAGAATCAGCTCCCTTAAAGCAGTGATCTTTGCCTGAGGTAGAAATATTTTCTCCTGGCTTGTATCTATGATCAGACCCAAATACTCCAGTCTTCTTACTGGTTTTAGGAAAGATTTTTCTAGGTTGAGGATCCAACCTAGGTGTTCCAGATACTTGACTGTGGTCCTCAAGTTCCCGTTCAAGGAGGCTACGACCGGTCTATCAAGAGCAGGTCGTCTAGGTATACTATGACAGCTATACCCTGAGCCCTTAATCTGGCCAGAGGAGGAGCCAAGACCTTTGTGAACACTCGAGGTGCAGTGGCTATCCCAAAAGGCAGAGCCACAAACTGGAAATGGCGCCCTCCTATCTCGAAGCGCAGAAACTTCTGATGAGCAGGAAAAATGGGCACATGCAAATATGCATCTCTGATGTCTATCAATGCCAGAAATTCTCCTCCCTGCAGGGTGAAGACTACTGTCCGAATTGACTGAATCCTTAGGAATCGGTACAGATCCCTTAAATCCAGAATGGGTCTGACATCCCCATTTGGTTTTTGGACCGTAAAAAGGTTGGAATAGAAGCCCAATCCTTGATCCTTTGCGGGAACCACCATAATGACCTCCTGCGACAAAAGTCGCTCTAACGCTAAAAGGAGCGACTGCTTTTTCTCTGGATCTCTGGGGACACTTGATCTGAGGAAACGAGGAGAGGGAAATTCTTGAAACTCCAGCTTGTACCCTAAGGTTACCGTGGAGATTACCCATCTGTCCTGGAAGTCCTACTGCTAGAGCCTTGAGAACTTTTGCAGTCTTCCCCCCCACTCGAGCGAACAGGGGCGCCCCTTCATAAAGAGACCTTAGTGTTTTGCCTAGTAGGCTTCTTCCCCCCACTTCTTTTGTCCCTGGGGTTGACTCTTGTTTCTTGACCCAGATGGAGGAGGCCGTCGAGACTGCCTGGAGGCTGAAGCCCCTGGCGCTGGGGAAAGAGTCCGTTTGAAAGAGGGATGCTTACTCTTCTTCTTAACAGGTAAGAGGGTGCTTTTCCCATAAGAGATTCTCTTGATATAGTTATCCAAGTCTTCTCCAAACAACCTTGCACCACGAAATGGAAACCCAGCCAGCAGCTTTTTACATGGTGCTTCGGCTGACCAATTTTTCAACCATAGGATTCTACGTATATGCACCAACCCCAGTGAAAGACGAGGGGTTTGCATGATAGAATCTCTGATGGCATCAACAACATAACATAAGGCCGCTGGAAGGTTAGCCAACCCCTGGGCCTGCTGTTCAGGTAGAACTTTGATGACCTGCTTAATATGGTCTCTTAAGTATTGACAGACTACAATCGCTGCTACTGCAGGTTGAGCCACTGAACCTGCCAAGGAGAAAACATCCTTCAATAGGGATTCCATCTTTTTATCCACTGGATCCCTGAGCATCTGAGCATTGTCTACAGGACAAGTCAGACTAATATTTATGGAGGAAATGGCGGCATCAATGGCCGGTATTCCCCACATTTTAACAAACTTTTCTTCCATAGGATAAAGTGTTGAAAACTTTTTCAGCGGAAAAAAACGCTTCTCTGGGTGATCCCACTCAGAATAAAGGAGCTTTTGAAGTAAATTATGAACAGGAAAAGCATGTGCTGTTTGAGGAGGTTTCAGTGACCCTAAAGAAGAAGAGGGTTCTTTAACTGATTCAGATACGGGCAACTTAAATGTGGAGCGGACCAATCCACTAAGGATCTGCACTAAGACTTTCTCCTCCTGAGAAGCCGAAGAGGGCCCCTCTCCACCTGATTCCTCCGAAGAGGAATCATCCGTCCCACCCTGATCCTCTGAAAGAGATTCCTCTCCTTTATCCCAGAGCTCCTCTGCCCGAGGGTCTTGGGGAACAGAGGAAGGCCTAGTGCGTTTTCTTTCACTGAGTGAAGATGTAATCACGGCCATTAATCTTTCCTCTAAACCATTAATGGTTGAGGAAAAAAACTCCTGTGTAATGTATACAGGGGCTGAAGTGCCAAAAGCAGGTGTAGCCCCTGACCCCAATGGCTCTCCCTGGCTAGCCGTTCCTGGCCCCTCGGGGGGGGAGGATGCTGCAGAAAGGGGGTCCTCAGAACCTGAACGAGATCCCCTAGAGTCTCTGGTTCTTGGGATATTTGAACCTCTTCTACCCATAGTGCAAAGCAACAAGGTGGAGGTATCACAAAATGAACACTGACTGCTGAGCGATGTAGTCCGGCTAAAAGCCTTGCTACCAAATTCCCAGTCTGGTGTTACCTTAGTAAATGCTGCCTAGGAGAATGCCTGTGTCCCACCTTACATGCGACCGTCAGTTCTGTCCCTCCAAAGGCTTAGTGCACCTGTAATCTGTGCCTAAATAGCCTGCAGCCAGCATCTGTGGGCGTCTGAGCATGCTGGACGCTGTGCTGACACCCCCCCCCTCTACCGCCCCCCCCCCTTCGTTTTCGAAAACCGCACGCTTCCAGCGCGAGCCGACCCTCTGGAATCAGCATGGAGGAAAGGCTGGGGGATGGGGAGGAAGGAGGGAGGCCGGTAGTGATGGGGCCTGCACGTGGGAAATGGCGGCGGGGTTGAAAATGCGGTGTATAACCGCCACACGGACCACCTGCCGCCTCCCCCTAGTCTGGGGGGAGATATCCCTAAGGAGAGCCCCCCATCCCATCCTACCTGAGCCGGCCGGAGGCCGACATCAGCATGAGAAGGCATGTGCTCTTGGCAGCCCCCGGTGGCGACAATAGGCATATCATGCATTTACCTTAAAGGAGAAAACCTACTAGAATTAAAAAATTCTGTGAAATCTCCCTTACCTTATCCAGCCGCAGGGTTCTGTATACAGACCCAATCTTCACCTCTCACGGTGGGCTCCGTTTGAAAAAACCTTCAGAGACTGGGGCCCCCTATGATTAGGGGGATCCACAGTTCTGGGCCTGTAAAGCACCCGGCCAGAAATAAGGATAGAAAACCATTTTCTGATATGCGGGGTCCAGCTCTCTAAAAAGAGGAAGCCTTACAGGTAAAACCTCGTTTCTTCGGACACGAGGCCCAGGTACCATCCAATTCGGCCTAGAAAAGACACTTTGAAATGGATCTGGTTCGCCTGGCTTGCCCCAGTATAGGATATAGGATAATCCCTTTGGAGCTCAGCACAGGACATCTTTACACGTCCATCACCTAAGACACTGGCGTAAAAACTGAGGTATCCCTGCAAGGGGAGGGATTATATAGGGGGTTGAACTTCCTGGTTAGGGTGTGCCAGTGTCCAATCACCTAGTAATACCTATATAACCCATCAGTTATTACTAAGGCTCTGTGTCCCGTGATGTTCGAGAAAGAAATATATATATATATATATATTTCTATTATAATTTTATTTTTTATTTTTTTTACACTTTTATTTGTAACTGTAAAGGTTCCAGGTTCAGGTCTCTCAAAATGCAATGGCATTTTTCGAGACCCTGTGTTAGTGTGCCGTAGGACTGTGCAGTGCTGTACCCACTAGTGTGTGGTAGTGACGGAAACATTCACTGTTGCAGAGACCAGGTTGGTTAGGACAGGATGGACAATAATAGTGGGTGTATTGCCTATATCCGCATTTCCTGCAGAAATGACATCTTATTTAGGGTGCTCGTTTGGTAGGGGTACCAGGGAGGACATCTGGAAAATGCCTCTCATGCAGCTGGCTCACTGAATTTGCAATGGGAAGTTGGGGCACAGCACCGTCTAGAAACAAAAGGGCAGTGATGATCTCTTCCTGGAATTTAAGGAAGGATTCGGTTCGTCCTGACGCTTTTTGTATAGCACATAAGTGTTCAGCAGAGCCAATTGAAATAGATATACAGACACTTTTTTATACCAGTGTCTGGCTCTACAGGCATTTAAATATGGTGCCATCAACTGGTCGTTGAAGTCCACCCCTCCCATGTTAAGGTTGTAATCGTGGACACAGAGGGGCTTCTCAACACCAGTCGCTGTTGCAATTTGGACTGTTTTATCTGCGTGAATGGAGGACAGAACGAAAGCATTCAGTGTATCCCTTCACTTCACTGCGAGCAAATTATTACATCTCAAGCAGGCTCTCTCTCCCCCCGTCTAAGTCGGGTTTCTACAAGCCGTTGGGGAAAGCCCCGGCGATTAGATTGCACAGTGCAACATGCACCAATTCCACAATCTAAAAGGTGACTAAAAAGTGGCACACTTGTGTAATGTCCACATACAAGTGGTACCTCTTTCTGACTAAGGGTGACACCAAGTCCCAAACAATCTTGCCAGCGCTCCCTATGTAGTCTGGGCAGTTTAGGGGGTTTCACGTGACTGTCTTTTCCCTCGTAAACCATAAAACTATATGTATAGCTTATCAGAGCTTATACATCTTGACCCCAATTCTGGCACACTTGCTGGGGAGAAACTGCTTGAAAGACAAGCGACCAGAAAACGTAATCAGAGACTCATCAACGCAGACAAGTTTATCGGGAATAAACAAGGCTGCAAACTGTTGGTTCAAGTGGTTTACGAGATGCCAAACCTTATGGAGCCGATCAAATCCAGGGTCACCCCGAGGACAACAGAGTTTGTCATTAAAATGCATGAACCGCAAGATCTGCTCATATCGCAACCTGGTCATGAAAGTAGAGAACACGGGCATATGGTGAATTGGGTCAGTGGACCAATATGACCACAACTCACTTTTTTTTAGTTATACCCCTGAGGAGGGATAGGCCCAGAAAGGTCATAAATTCGGAAACCGTTGTAGGTTTTCATTCTCTGGCAAGGGTCAAATGGGGATTAGCGGTGATGAGTTGACCGGCATACAAATTGCTTTGGTCCACAATAGATCTATAGAGATCTTCCGTGGAAAATGGTGACTAAATATCAAGTGACGTAACATCAACTGTTTCCACTTGAATTCTGGGTTTGCCAGTGGATGGGGGAAGTACGGGCGCTGCAGAAGTGGTGGGCTTTCAATCAGGATTTGCATATGCAGCGGGAAGGGCACTATGGGCTCTACGGGCCTGTCTTTGTCTTCTTGGTGGCTGCGGGACACTACTTGTGCTAGCCACTGCACCAGCTTGAACTGCACTTATGGGACTCGCCACGTCACCAAGTGTTACTGCAGTACTGGTTTGTCTACGACCAGGATGTACTAGGCTGCTGGTGCTTGCCAGTTCACCAGAAGGTTGAGCGGCACTAGTACTGGGTCTCTGCTCCATACGAGAGCCCTGCGGTTCTTGCACCTCAACAACAGAAGAACGGGGTCGGGTACGCCTGACCTTAGCAGAGACCACTACTGTTGTCAGAGGTATCTCTCAGGGTGCCGCTGCTCTACCGGTTTGTATACGGAGCTGAAATCTGACAGTGGAGCTTCCCCAACGCTCTCATCTGTCATGCTCAGCAACGTGTAGGCCTCTTCACTAGTGTACCTCTGTTTGGACATTTTGGCTTCTAAATTTATAGGTACAGCTAGTGTGACTCACAGGCAAAGGAGCACCTGGTTATCAGAGCCTGCTTCAATCGCTAACAAAAAACTGTTAGCGTTTGCAGGTATCAGCGTGACTCTGTGAATGCTGCAGTTATGTGTGTTGTGTTTTGAAAGTGACAGTGATTTATTGATACTGCACTTGGGTGGGCTAGGCTGGGAGGAGGGGCTAAACGCAGCTGCTAGCAGGTATCTGGGTTGATCCCGCTAACGCTGTGTTTTTGGGAACACTAAAATACTGGGGACGCTAATATAGTTCTAATCGGATCAAAGATCTTGATCCGTTCAGACACTACTAGTAACAGCGCTATCTAGTGTTTTAAACTGGCCCTAACTGGTTAACGCTAAAACCTAACTGTTACCCGCTGGGCGATCAGGGGGTTAAATCTTTTAGGTATTATACGGCAGGTACCCTGATGCCATAAAAAAGGAACTAGCGTCACCATTGACATTAATCAATCACAAGTGATCACTGGTGACTGGGTGAAAGGGTTAACTGGGGGGGGGGGGGGCGATTAAGGGGATAAACCTTTTTTAGGGGGTTAATGGGGGGGCACCCTAGACCTACCTGAGCCTACTACTATCTGCCCTAACACTATTTACACCAGTACAGTAATCAGTGAAAAATCAGAAAACTGCACTTGTGTGCCTAGGTGTACTGGTGTCAGTGTAGTGTTGGTGCAACTCACGGTTAGATGTCCTCTCTCCTCTCACTGGAACCGAAAAGGGCTCCATGAGAGGTGACGACATCACTTCCTCTGTCTGTTTTTACATTTCACAGGCAGAGAATGCTCTTCATTTGCGCAGGGCTGCCACTTTGCCGCAGTATATGTATGACGTGAGCTAGTCTGCAAGTGGTTGCAAGTGGTTAAAGCGCAAAAAATAAAAACCACAGAGGTAATCAAATACCACCAAAAGAAAGCTCTATTTGTGGTAAAAAAAGGACATCCATTTTGTTTGAAGACTGCACATCCGTAATGCGAATCTCCCGTTCCACCACACCCCAAAGGTGTTCTATTGGATTGAGATCTGGTGACTGTGGAGGCCATTGGAGTACAGTGAGCTCATTGTCACGTTCAAGAAACCAGTTTGAGATGATTTAAGCTTTGTGATGTGGTGTATTATCCTGGTGGAAGTAGCCATCAGAAGATTGGTACACTGTAGTCATAAAAGTATGGACATGGTCAGCAACAATACTCGGGTAGGCCGGTTTGGCGCGCATTTTTAAATTTTTTGAGTGCGCGCCGCGTGCACGTGCGCCGCCGCTATCCACGTCACAGGTGCGCATCAGGACGGCGCATGCGCCATGCGGTAGGCGGGTCGCCAATCGCTGATGCGCGCGCTCGCTCTCATACTAGTGTTTTTAAAGCAGGGAGCTCTGGCGTGCGCATGGAGGAGGCAGAGCGAATGGTGGGCACGTGAGCCTGGTGGTCTTGGACACAGCGGTGACAGGTTTTAAACTAGTTATAGTTTGTGGGAAGTACTCCTGTTTAGTTTCCTTGTGTGTAAGCAATGTCTTCCAAAAAACAAGGAGCAGGGAACAAGGCAAGCACAGGGGTAAGAGTCCCTCCACAAATAACAGGAGACCAGCCCCATGCTGATCCAGCCTCAGTTTCTTCTGAAGGACCTGCGGCTTCTGACCTGGCTGAGCCATTGCACTTGTGAGGCATAGTAGCCACTACCAATGTACCTGCCTCGGCTTATGTTACAAAAGATGATTTGGCATCTGCCTTAGCGGATCTTGAAGGCAAGATAGCTGGCATGATTGCCTCTGTAACACAGGGGGGAAGGAAGTGTAATAGATCTCCCTCCCCCGGGCCCGGGCCAAGTGGTGAGTCACTAGAGCCCCAGGATTCTTATAGCCATATGGGTCCAGGTAACCAGGAACCAGAATGGGCAGAGGATCCAGAGGAGGTGGTCATGAACGACCAGGAGGTAGGAGAGGCTGAAGTTTCCTCGCGGAGGATTCTGGCTCTGAGGAGCCAATTTCAGCCTCCGATTGCCAGCAATTGTTTATCCAACCTCTAATGGAGATGGTACGAATTGCGTTTAAGTTACCCCCGGTTCAGGAGTCTGCACTCGCTTGTTCCAATCTGGGATCTTTGCGACATAAGCAAATTTCCCAAGCCTTTCCCTTGCATCCGTTACTGGAGCAGGTGATTTATGCGGACTGGGAGCATCCTGACAGGATATACTTCCCTCCCAAAAGGTTTTCTGTTTTGTACCCTATGGAGGAGAAGTTTAGGAAGAAATGGAGCACACTTTTGGTAGACGCTGCCATATCTTCCGTAAATAAAAACTTAACCTGTCCAGTGGATAATGCCCAGGTGTTCAAGGATCCGGCTGATAAAAAGCTAGAGTCCTTATTGAAGGCCTCCTTCTTCGTTGCCAGTGCAGCAGTTCAGCCTGCTATTGCAGCTATTGGGATTTGTCAATCCCTAAAGGATCGCTTTAAGAAGATAGTAAAAAGCATTCCTTGCCAGGGGGAATCTGCTGAAGAGCTATCAGAGATCCCTCATGCCTTGTGTTTTGCGGTAGACACTTTAAAGGACTCAATTCCACAGATGTCTCGTTTTGCGTTACTATCAGTTCATATGCGCCGAGTATTGTGGCTAAAGAACTGGTCTGCTGAGACACCATGTAAAAGGCTACTTGCAGCCTTTCCATTTCATGGAGAACGCCTGTTTGGCGATGATCTGGATAAATATATCCAAAAGATCTCTGGAGGAAAGAGTGCCCTGCTTCCTATTAAAAAGAAGGGGAAGCAGCCCTCTTATAAAATTCCTAATCCCCCAGGGCCTGGTGCCTCTTCCCCCAAAACGGTATCGACGGTCTCAGCCGTCTGGGTTTAAAAGACCACAGGGTCAGCAAAAAACCCTGGACCCAAAAGCCACCAAAGCCCAACTCCAAGTCTACCTTGTGAAGGGGCGCCCCTGCTCTCACGGGTGGGGGGCAGGCTTCGGCTGTTTGGGGAGGCCTGGGAGGAACTGGTTCAAGACAGATGGGTCATTTCCACTGTAAAGAACGGTTACAGAATAGAGTTCCGGGAGGTTCCCCCGAACCGCTTTCTACACTCAAGGGTCCCGGTGGATCCGGAGAAAAGAAGTTGCCTACTCCTAGCTTTACTCCATCTGCTGATGCAGGGGGTAATTGTAAAGGTACCGCACGAAGAAAGATTCAAGGGGTTTTACTCAAACCTGTTCACCGTGCCGAAACCAAATGGGGAAGTAAGGCACATTTTAGACCTCAAGGCTCTCAACTTCTTTGTAGACGTCCGACCTTTCCGCGTGGAATCGGTTCGTTCAGTAATAAGGTCCCTGAGAAAGGGAGACTTTTTGGCATCCATAGACATCAAGGATGCTTACCTTCATGTGCCGATCTTCGGTCCACACCAAAGGTTCTTACGTTTCGCTGTAGAGGGCAGTCATTCAATTGGCAGGCGGATTGCCTGAGTCGCCAGAAATTGTTACCAGGGGGATGGTCCCTACATCCCAAGGTTTTTCTACAGATCTGCCAATACTGGGGGACCCCAGATGTGGATCTGCTGGCATCCAAATTCAATGCCAAACTGGACAGGTTTGTGTCCAGGACCAAGGATCCGCTTGCTGTCGGGGTAGACGCGTTAGTGGTTCCTTGGGATCAGTATTCTCTGATATATGCTTTCCCTCCGATCCGAATTCTGCCGCACTTACTACGTAGAATACGGGAGGAACGGAAGCCGGTGATCTTAGTGGCCCCAGCATGGCCCAGGAGATCATGGTACTCGGAGATTGTGAGGTTGGCAGTAGGAGATCCGTTGGTTCTTCCTTGCCGCCCAGACCTGTTGTCTTAAGGGCCCATATTCCATCCTTCTTTACGGTTGCTGAATTGATGGCCTTGCTACTAAGACCAGACTACTGAAAGACCGTGGTATTATGGGTTCAGTCTTGTCCACTTTGATAAATGCTAGAAAATCAGTTTCTAGAACTATCTATTATAGAGTCTGGAAGTCATACATTTCTTGGTGTGAGAAAAGGAAATGAAACCCTCGTAGGTATACGATTGGAAGGGTTCTCGCCTTTCTCCAAACAGGAGTAGACTTGCAGCTTAGTTTAGGGACAATCAAGGGACAGATTTTGGCCTTATCGTTTTTTTTTTCCAAAGACCAATTGCATCCCATTCTTTGGTGCGAACGTTTGTCAAGGGAGTAACGCACCTGAGGCCACCGCGTAAACCACCTTTATGTCCTTGGGACCTAAATTTGGTACTGTCAGCCTTACAAAGTCAGCCCTTTGAACCTATTAGGCATATCCCTTTGGTCCTATTGACCAGGAAATTAGTTTTTCTAATGGCTATAACATCAGCTAGAAGGGTGTCAGAATTGGCTGCCCTTTCGTGCAAAGAACCTTTTATGGTTCTTCATGAGGACAAAGTGGTCATGCGACCTCGTCCAGATTTTTTACCAAAAGTGGTTTCCAAATTTCATTTCAATCAGGATATCATTTTACCTTCCTTTTTTCGAAACCCTAAAACTAGGGAGGAAAGGTCGCTTCACTCACTGGATGTGGTGAGAGCAATAAAAGTTTACTTGGAAATGTCGGCTCCTTTTCGGAAAATTGACTGCTTTTTTGTCTTGCCTGAGGGTCCTAGAAGAGGACAGCCGGCAACAAGTTCTTCTATATCCAGGTGGATTCGCCAGACTATTGTCCAGGCGTATGGATTAAAGCGTAGGGTTCCACCCTGCAATTTAACAGCACACTCCACTAGAGGGGTTGGTGCATCATGGGCAGTATGCCAGCAGGTGTCTATGGCTCAGGTTTGCAAAGCAGCCGTTTGGTCTTCAGTTCATACGTTCACCAGGTTTTACCAGGTGGATGTGAGGTCTCAAAGAGAGACTGTGTTTGGCCACAGCGTGTTGCAGGCTGCTTTATAATCTCAGATCCATTGGGTCTAAGGATGATGTGTCCCCCCACCCCCCCTAAAATGCATTGCTTTAGGACATCCCACATAGTAATATTATGGTGCTCTGTGTCCCGTATTGTACGATAAAGAAAAATGGATTTTTAAAACAGCTTACCTGTAAAATCCTTTTCTTGGAGTACATCACGGGACACAGAGGTCCCTCACCTCTTTTTCTGGGATCGTCATTGCTTGCTACAAAACTGAGGCACTTCCTGTGTAGGAGGGGTTATATGGGAGGAACCGTCTTACTATTGGTTGCCAGTGTCCAATCACCTAAAGGTAAGCGTATAACCCACATAGTCATTATTATGGTGCTCTGTGTCCCGTGATGTATTTCAAGAAAAGGATTTTACAGGTAAGCTGTTTTAAAAATCCATTTTTTCCTTGGCATTCAGCTATTCATCCAGCTGTTGCAGCAATTGGTATTTGCCAGTTCGTAAAGGATCAGGTCAAACTGCCTGATAGGCCTAACCAGGAGGATGATCTGCCTGAAAGGAAGGCAGATATTCCTCGAGCGCTGTGTTTTGCTATTGATGCTTTAAAGCAAGGGTCTCAAACTGGCGGCCCTCCAGCTGTTGCGAAACTACAATTCCCATGAGGCATTGCAAGGCTGACAGTTACAAGCATGACTCCCACAGGCAGAGGCATGATGGGACTTGTAGTTTGGCAGCAGCTGGAGGGCCGCAAGTTTGAGACCCCTGCTTTAAAGGATTCAATACAGCAGGTTTCTCCTCTGGCTCTCTTGTCTGTACATATTCGCAGACTTTTATGGCTTAAGAACTGGTCAGCCGAGCTTCCTTGTAAAAAGTTATTGGCTGGTTTCCCATTTCATGGGGAACGTTTATTTGGTGATCAATTGGACAAATATATCCAAAGGATTTCCGGAGGGAAGAGTTCTCTACTTCCTGTGAAGAAAAGCACCAAACGTCCCTCATTTAAAAACCCAGGGACTGGTTCCTCAAATGTCTCAATGTCAGGGCGGTTCCGCCGCCAACAGGGCGCTAGGGCCAGGGGCAAGCCCCAAGACAAGGGCCAGAAAAAGCCCTGGGTCCAAAATATTCTAAACCCAGCACCAAGCCCTCCTTTTGAGGGGACACCCCCACTCCATCGGGTGGGGGGAAGGCTGCTGCACTTTGCGGACATTTGGAAAACAATTCAGGATGAGTGGGTCATCTCAATTATATCTCGCGCTTTCAAGCTGGAGTCACGAGGGGTGGGGGTGCCCCCTGAGAGGTTTCTAAGATCCAGCGTTCCCTCGGATCCTCCAAAAATAAACTTATTGCTTCAGGCACTACATCATCTCGTGCACTAGTTATTGTAGAGGTTCCGATATCCGAAAGGGGCACAGGATTTTACTCAAACCTTTTTATGGTTCAGAAACCAAACAGGGACACAAGGCCAATTTTGAACCTAAGATTCCTGAACAAGTATCTTTTGATACAGTCCTTGATGGAGTCTGTACTCTCAGTAGTAACTTACTCCAGAGGGGAGACTTTTTAGCTTCCATCAATATAAAGGACGCGTGCCTACACGTACCTATCTTTTTCAGTCTCATCGGAGGTTCCTACATTTGCAGTAGAGGAACATCATTTTCAGTTTGTGGCTCTACCCTTCGGGCTTGCTACAGCTCCTCGGGTGTTCACAAAGGTCCTAGCACCAGTACTACTAGTGCTAGAGGCGCTACACACTGGAAGCTGGGATGCGTGACTGACACACTGCAAGACTTAATACAAACAGGGGTCTCCTCTCATCTTGCCTCAGTACATTGCTCTGGTCTGCACGTGCCCGGGAGGGACGGGGGTTGGTGAGATTTTATGTCTCAGTCAAGGGTCAACAAATAATACCAACCAATGATTAATCACTGTGTCCCTTTGATAACAACTATACCAGCAATAATGTCTAATGCTATCCCAATACGGAAGTTTTAAAGTAATTCAACGAAACATATTAGAAACGAAGTGCTCTGTTTTGCTACATCCCTGAAGAAGGACAAAAATAGTAGTTACTCCGAAACGCGTTGGGTGTGAACAAGAGCCCTCGTACAATATATTGTCTTCCAACAATACTGTCATATATTGTTTCTGTACTATGTTCCGTTGAATATATTTTGTAATATGTTTTTAATCTATGCTATGTTAAAATAAAAATCGTTTTACTCTACCCACTCCACTATACGTACTCACTGTCCACTATTTATTAGCAAGTGACGGTAAAGTCCACCCAGGGGAATTGTTTTTCTCATATATAGCACCAGTACTGGGTCGTTTAAGGGCCCAAGGGATCCTGGTGCTCCGGTATCTGGACAACCTCCTGCTCAGAGATCACTCAGTACAGGCTCTAGAACAGAGCATCATATACACAGTGAGGTATTTGACAAGCTTAGGCTGGATCATAAATACCGAAAAGTCAGCCTTGAGACCAGCTCAAAGTCTAAAATATTTAGTTCTGATTCTAAACACTTTCCAAGCAAGAGTATTCTTGCCACCCGTAAAGATCTGTGCCCTGAAGGATCAGGCGCGTCAGTTAAGGGGCACCAGACAACCCTCCATTCAGCTCTGTATGAGCCTTCAAGGGAGGATGGTATCCTCCTTCGAGGCAGTGCCCTATGTCCAATTCCATTCCAGGCCTTTACAACAAGACATCTTGTTGCCTTGGAACAGAGGGAAAAAAAGCCCTGAATTATACAATATGCTTATCTCCTCAGGCATGCTTAAGCCTAAACTGGTGGTTGCAGGATCAGAACCTGCAAAAGGGAAAATCCTTTCTCCCAGTAACTTTGGAGAGTACTGACTACAGATGCCAGTCTCTCAGGCTGGTGAGCGACCCTAGACAGGCTCACAGCTCAGGGGAAATGGTCAGGGACAGAGCTGACCCTGCCCATCAACACCCTAGAATTACGGGCAGTAACTCTGGCCCTGCGGTCCTGGATGGTGCAGCTTCAGAACTGCCCCATCAGGGTTCAGTCCGACAATGCCACGGCTGTGGCCTATATAAACCATCAAGGCGATACCAGGAGTTGTTCAGCTCTGAAGGAGCTGAACTACATGCTAGCCTGGTCAGAGGGACATGTGTCGATTATATCGGCAGTCCATAGCCCGGGAGTAGAGAACTGGAAGGCAGATTATCTCAGCCGCCAGCAGATCTGCCCGGGAGGAATGGTCCCTACACCCAGAAGTGTTCCAGGAAATTTGCCAATGTTGGGGATGGCCAGAGGTCGACCTACTGGCATCCAGGTTCAACAACAAGCTACAGCAGTTTGTGTCTTGAACAAGAGATCCTCTGGCAATTGGAGCAGATGCTCTGATAGTTCCATGGAGCCAGTACTCCCTGGTTTATGCTTTTCCTCCGATCCCTCTCCTTCCAGATTTGTTGCGCAGGATTCGGAGAGAGGGGGTTCCAGTCATTCTGGTGACACCAGCCTGACCCAGAAGGCCCTGGTTCCCGGAGATTGTGAGACTGACAATAGACTGCCATGGACGCTTCCACGTCGCCCCGATCTACTGTCTCAAGGTCCTATATTCCACCCCAATTTACAGTCTCTAAATTTGATGGCATGGCTGTTAAAGCCAAGGTGTTAAAGGACTGTGGCATCTCGGAACCAGTGGTGTCTACTCTAGTGAATGCTAGAAAAGCTGTCACTAGGAAGATTTATCATAAGGTCTGGTAGACTTATATTGCCTGGTGTGAAGCCAGAAAATGGCATCCTCGGAAAATGTGATTGGGAGAATTCTCTCTTTTCTAAAGTCAGCTGTGGAAATCAAATGATCCGAACATTTTATGTCCCATTCGCTGATCTGAACATGCAAGGGGCAACTCGCTTGCTTCCCCCGATTAGGTCACCTATGTGTCCTTGAGACCTAAACTTGGTACTGTCTGTGTTACAGAAACAACCATTTGAACCTATTAAGGAAATTTCATTAGACTTGCTGTCACGCAAGCTAGCCTTCCTGATGGCTATCACCTCGGCTAGAAGGGTGTTGGAATTGGCGGCCCTTTCATGCAGGGAACCGTACTTAACCCTTCACCACGACAGAGTCGTGTTACGACCTGTTCCATCCTTTTTGCCAAAGGTGGTGTCGGCCTTTCATTTAAATCAGGACATTATTTTGCATTCTTTTTTCTCTCAGCCTCGTTCGACTGCATTCTTTGGACGTTGTCTGAGCAGTCAAGGTTTATTTGTCTAGATCTGCGGATATCCAGAATGTTTTATTTATTTATTTTACCAAAAGGACCCAAGAAGGGGCAGGCAGCTTCCAAATCTTCCATTGCCAATTGGGTCAGTCAATTGATCATTCAGATCTACGGTCTGAAACATAAAGCTCCTCCCTTTAGGGTGAGAGCTTATTCTACCAGGGGTGTAGGAGCCTCCTGAGCTTTTTGCCATCAGGTATCTGTGGCTCAGATTTGTAAGGCTGCTACCTGGTCTTCAGTGCATACGTATGTTCACAAAATTTTATCAAGTGGATGTTCGAGCAGCCGAGGACTGTGGGCTGCCGTATAAGTTCTGATGGCTATTGTTTGGCAGGGTGTCTCTCTCCCCTCAAGGCTATAGCTCTGGGACGTCCCAGCAGGTAATGAATATTAGCCTGACTCTGTCTCCCATGATGTATGAAAAAGAAAATATAGGATTTTTACATCATACTTGCTTGTAAAATCCTTTTCTTTGAGTACATCATGGGACACAGAGATCCCTCCCCTCTTTTTTGAGGATTCAGTGCTTGCTACAAAACTGAAGTTTTTCCTGTATGGTTATATAGGGGATCACTTCCTGTCTGACTACCTTTGGTATACCAGTGTCCATTCACCTGATGATGAAGTATAACCCAGCAGGTAATGAATATTAGCTTGACTCTGTGTCCCATAATGTACTCAAAGAAAAGGATCTTACAGGTAAGTATGACGTAAAAATCCTATTTTTTCCACTCTTCTTTTGTGCTATTTTGGTGAGCCTGTGCAAATTGTAGCCTTAGTTTCTTGTTCTTGGCTGACAGGAGTGGCACCCAGCGTTGTCTTCTGCTGCTATAGCCCTTCTGCTTCAAGGTTCGATGTATTGTGCATTCAGAGATGGTTTTCTGCATACCTTGGTTGTAATGAGTGGTTATTTGAGTTACTGTTGCCTCAGTCTGCCCATTCTCCTCTGACCTCTGACATCAACAAGGCATTTTCCTCCACACAAATGCCACTCACTGGATATTTTCTATTTTTCGGACCATTCTCTGTAAACCCTAGAGATGGTTGTGCCTGAAAATCCAAGTAGATCAGCCGTTTTTGAAATACTCAGACCAGCCCATTTGGCACCAACAACCATGCCCTTCAAAGTCTGTTAAATATTATTTCTTCCCTATTCTGATGCTCAGTTTGAACTTCAGCAAGTCCTCTTTACCAGGTCTAGATGCCTAAATGCATAGGAGTTGCTGCCATGTGATTGGCCCATTTGGCACCAACAACCATGCCCTTCAAAGTCTGTTAAATGCTGTATTTAACAGACTTTCCTGTATTTAAAAAGCCCTGTATTTCACCTAAAGTTTTTTGTGTGTTTTTTCTTTGCATCCCAAACAATTTTCCTGGCAGTTGTGGTTGAAATTTTAGTTGGTCTACCTGTCTGTGGTTTGGTTTCAACAGAACCCCTCATTTTCCACTTCTTGATTAGAGTTTGAACACTGCTGATTGGCATTCTCAATTCCTTGAATATCTTTTTATATCCCTTTCCTATTTTATACAGTTCAACTACCTTTTCCCGCAGATCCTTTCACAATTCTTTTGCTTTCCCTATGACATGACTCAGAATCCAGAAACATCAGTGCAGCACTGGATGAAAGATGCGAGGGTCTTTCAGGAGTCCAGAAACTCATTGACCCTTTATACACACACACACACTAATTACACGCAAACGGATCACAGGTGAGGATGGTTACATTTAATAGCCATTCAAACCCCTTTATGTCAACTTTTTGTGCATGTTATCAGGCCAAAATCACCAGGGTATGTAGACTTTTGATCAGGGTCATTTGGGTAGTTTCTGTCGTGATTATGATTTAAAGAGTAAACACAGTTGATTGAAAATAAATGTCTTCAGCCAAACACTGACCATGAGTGAAAAAAGTTTTTGTTATCATTCATATTCTCTGAAAAATGACCAAGAAATCATAAAATCTGCCAGGGTATGTACATTTATGAGCACAACTGTATATATGTGTGTGTGTGTATGTATGTGTGTCTGTGTATATATATAAAATATATATATATGTGTGTGTATATATGTGTGTGTGTATGTATATATATATATATATATATATATATATATATATATATATATATATATATATATATATATATATATATATATATATATATATATATGGGGTGCACTTCTTCACTGGTCTCACGATTCGAATACGATTATCCTGTCCACGATTTAGGTTAGATTCTGCGATGCATCACCATTACTGCGCATGGTTTTTATCCAAAAATTCAGAAGAACTCCATTTTTTTTTTATTTTCATTAGCTTAGCCCAATATCCTATTTGGGTAGGGTAATTCTCATAACCATCCTAAAAGAGGGCTACAAGTTCTTCCCTTTCAGTGCATTACAGAGAACAAAGGGGCATTCTTTACATCTAGAGGAAAAACAGAAAGGCTTCTTTGCTGTAAGAGCTGTGAAAATGTGAAATAGACTGACTCTCTCACAAACTAGTTCTGGGCTGCTCAGTAAGTTGTTTTAACAAAGACTTGAAATGTATTCCTGTCCTAAATGCACAAAATAGAAGTGATGGTGACAGAGGAATGGTGGTGGGGGGATGGGATCAGTCAGAAGGATGGTGGTGGTGGGGATGGGATCAGGGGCAGAGGGATGGATGGGATTGTGGGATGGGTGGGATCAGGGGTAGAGGGATTGTGGGATGGATGGGATCAGGGGCAGAGGGATTGTGGGATGGATGGGATCAGGGGCAGAGGGATTGTGGGATGGATGGGATCAGGGGCAGAGGCATGGTGGTGGGATGGATGGGATTAGGCAGAGGCATGGCGCTTTCTAACTGGCCTGGCAGCGGAGGAAGGAGGAGGGGAGCTGAACTTCCGAGGGATGGCGCTGCAGCACAGTCTCCAGGAAGTGGGGAAGGGTACTTGTCAAGAATAGGTACCTGTACCCCCCCCCCCCCCCAAATGTGGCACCAGGGGAGGAAGCAGATACGCAGAAGTTCCACTTTTGGGTGGAACTCCACTTTAAGACCAGATGCTGTGGAGTAGTGATTCACTTTTTTTTAGTTGTTTATGCAATGGCTCCAGTGGATGTAGAAGGAATCAATGTGCCATTAAAATTCCCACACAGTTCAATATTGTCTTAAATTACATCAGGCACCAGTTAGAGAGAACAATAAGTTACAGGTCAATTTTACTAAACCACTACAAAAAATAACACTAGAACTGCTTAGATGAGTATTGTGTTTCCCGATCAGAGCGGCTTGTTACCACAGGCCGTAGTACATTTGTACCAAGCCCTGTGAGCAGAATCTGTGCAGCAATTCTCATAGTTAGCTGACTGCTGAGAGCACAACTGCCAAAATCCATGGGTGCTTGGAGTCTGTGGTAAAGGGAAGGCACTAGGAAACATTTGTTCTATTTGGGAACTGTGCTGGAAAAATAAAGCGGATTATTTGCTGTGGGCAACAGGAACATTTTTAAGGTCTGTTCTATGGCCCGAGACAAAATAAAATGGATAAAAAGGCAAGCATTGAGTAAAAGGAAGCTCCAGACAACAAGATGCTAATATTGTCAAGGAAACTTCACAACTATACCCAGTAGAATTCACCTTTAAAGAGAACCAGTAAGCATAGCATTATGGTAGATTCAGTTACTGACTTATTTTTAAAGTTTTAGGCCTTGGGACGTTTATATTTATCCTGGCTGCAATATCTAGTGATCTACAGAATTAGATAAAGCCTACAGAATTCAAGCTAAGTATTTTCAGTCTTTACTGGCTGCATGTGTTATTTGAATTCTCTGAATGGTGTTCATGCCAAGCATCTGATCTCCTCCTTTTTTCACAGTGCATCGGGTATGCCACTGAGCTTGGGACCCGGAAGCTAATGGCGATCTCTCAAGTAGTGGTGTCTACTTCAGTGATTTCCAGTTTCCAGGGGTTTTGTCCAGGCATGGTATATACATAATTATAATGATCCAAGCTGGACCAACATAACTATGTAAAAATATACCACAACTTGGAATTATTCTTTAACCTCTTCCCAGTCAGCCAATGTAGATAAACGACTGGGCGGGTACTCTGTTATTTTCCGAAAGAGAGTACTGGTACGCCCTCCCACGTGCACCACTTAGGCTGCATGGTGATACGATCTGTGTCCACCGGACACAGCGGATCAAAGTACTAGGTACCGGGACGCTGTGATTGGCCCAGGTACCATGTGATCGTCATGGCCACTCACAATGATCACATGTCCACTAGTAAACAACAATGCCATGATGGCTTTGTTCACTATTGCAATCTCCTGTCCAAACTAAGCTGCTCTGTACCATGTGATAGCTGTAGCCAATCACCGCAATCACAATCGTAAACAATGAATCGTGAATAAAAACCATTCATGACAGTTTAAATGATTTGCTTTTACAGTGGTCAAAAAAAATTGTGCCTATACAGTGTGTGTGTATATATATATATATATATATATATATATGTGTGTGTGTACATACATTATTAAAATGACAACATTGTAAACAAAAAAAGGGGGTTGTTTGGGTATTTGTACTGTCCTGGCATTTTAGAAATTAAATAGGCCATGAGTATCAAATCAGTTTAAATAAATAGATACATAATTTATTTATATATATATATATATATATATATATATATATATATATATATATATATATATATATATATATATATATATATATATATATAAAATATTATATATTATATGTATATATATATATATATATAGTTTGCAAACTCTATTACTTTCACACAGACTAAATAAGATACACTGTCTTTGGTTCTTTTTACCAAAGAAATGTTCGATTATGTATTTGGAACATTTTATAACAGAGGTTAATACTTTTTTTTTGTTTGTTTTATTTCACATTTTTTTTTTTTTACATAGAAGAAAAAAAACAGTGGTGATTAAATACCACCGCTGTCGCTCTCCTGTAGCTGTAGCGGCGCTTTGCCGGCGGTATAGCAGCGATGCCCCATTGTATTCACCGCTCCTACACCGCTGCAAAGAAGCTGCTAGCAGGACTTTTTGTGACACCCTTGTGACGCACTCTGGCTTTCACACTAGGTTTGCAGCTGAGGCTTTTTATAGACGGTATTTACTGCTGTAGCACATGAAAAATGCCTCAGTGTGAAAGGGGTCTTAACCCCCGCTAGCAACTGAAAAAGGGTTTAAAGTGCTGCTGCAGCAGCGATTTGCCGGCGGTTTGGCGACGCTGCCCATTGATTTCAATGGGCAGGGGCGCTTTAGGAGCGGTGTATACACCGCTCCTACAGCGCTGCAAATATGCTGCGCTGGCCGGACTTTTTTTACTGTCCTGCAAGCGCGTTGCTCCAGTCTGAAAGCACTCGGGCTTTCACACTGGAGTGAGAGCAGAGGCGTTATGCAGGCGCTATTTTTAGCGCTATAGCGCCTGTAAAGCGCCTCAGTGTGAAAGCAGTCTTAAATTTATTATTTGCTTTACTTTCTGCCTTTGTGACAATGATCACCAGGACTAATAGAGGGGTACATTTCCCCAGTGGGCAGACACTTGGCAAAAATAGAGCAAAAAGTTGCGCTAATCAATGAGTAATACAAAAATGAAAAGCAAAAAAATTGAACGTGAATACCAAACAACCCATATCATAAATTAATAATAATGCATATAAATATCCAAAAATTTAAATAGGTGTATCTAACAACCCATATCGTGATTGTGCACCAGATGTGCAAGTGGAAATGTAAATAAAATTAAAATGACAAAAATCCGTAAGAATCAGTCCATAAATAAACACAGTCTGTATGAGTAAGCATCAGAAAATCCAATACTGAAGGTAAGTCCACAGTGATGAGTAGTGAAGGTTCACACCGAAGTGACAAGTGCAATATGAGAATCTCCTCCACCACTGAGAAATACTGCCGCTTACCAGAAAGTGTTGGTCCCTTATTATAGGGAGGGGCGTGGCCTATCCCGGCGGATGTGTCCGTGTGTGTGTTCAGAGCTCCGAGGTGACAGCGGGCACAGAGCGGGCAGCAGAGGGTAGGTTTAAAAGCGGTACATGTCGATCCTGTCTGCAGTGCTGACCACCTCTGCTGACACTTTGGAGACCAGGGCTTGCCAGTGAGATCCCGAGCTGGGGTTGCAGCCATTCACCTTGTGTGGTCCCCTATAATAAGGGACCAACACTTTCTGATAAGCGGCAGTATTTCTCAGTGGTGGAGGAGATTCTCATATTGCACTTGTCACTTCAGTGTGAAACTTCACTACTCATCACTGTGGACTTACCTTCACTATTGGATTTTCTGATGCTTACTCATACAGACTGTGTTTATTTATGGACTGATTCTTACGGATTTTTGTCATTTTAATTTTAATTTTATTTACATTTCCACTTGCACATCTGGTGCACAATCCCGATATGGGTTGTTAGATACACCGATTTCCATTTTTGGATATTTATATGCATAATTATTTATGATATGGTTGTTTGGTATTCACGTTCAATTTTTTTGCTTTTCATTTTTGTATTACTCATTGATTAGCGCAACTTTTTGCTCTATCTTTACATGTGTTACAGTATAACACTTTTAGTCGCAGCCCTTTTTTATGTTTCTACTTATAGCGCAGTATTTTTTTATATCCACTTGGCAATAAAAACTTGACAGAGGGTTTAAAGCGGTTGTATACCGCTGGGCGTTTTTTTTTCTCTGCAAGGTAAAGGCATAATGTGCTAGTATGTATCGCATACTAGCACAGTATGTGAAACGTACCTTAAAACTAAGCTGATCCAGCACCGCAATGTCAGCGCTGCAGCTGCTTCCGTCTTCACCCATCTTGCTTCCGGGTTACATAGTAGTTGAGGTTGAAAGAAGACACAAGTCCATCAAGTCCAACCTATGTGTGTGATTATATGTCAGTATTACATTGTATATCCCTGTATGTTGCGATTGTTCAGGTGCTTATCTAATAGTTTCTTGAAACTATCGATGCCCCCCCGCTGAAACCACCGCCTGTGGAGGGGAATTCCACATCCTTGTCGCTCTTACAGTAAAGAACCCTCTACGCAGTTTAAGGTTAAACCTCTTTTTTTTCAATTGAAGTGAGTGGCCACTAGGGATGAGCTTCGAGTTCGAGTCGAACTCCTGTTCGACTCGAACATTGGCTGTTTCGCAAGTTCGCCGAACAGCGAACAATTTGGGGTGTTAGCGGCAAATTCGAATGCTGCGGAACACCCTTTAAAAGTCTATAGGAGAAATCAAAAGTACTAATTTTAAAGGCTTATATGCAAGTTATTGTCATAAAAAGTGTTTGGGGACCTGGGTCCTGCCCCAGGGGACATGGATCAATGCTAAAAAAAGTTTTAAAAACGGCCGTATTTTCAGGAGCAGTGATTTTAATAATGCTTAAAGTCAAACAATAAAAGTGTAATATCCCTTTAAATTTCGTAGCTGGGGGGTGTCTATAGTATGCCTGTAAAGCGGCGCATGTTTCCCGTGTTTAGAACAGTCTGACAGCAAAATGACATTTGGAAGGAAAAAAGCCATTTAAAACTACTCGCGGCTATTGCATTGCCGGTCCGACAATACACATAGAAGTTCATTGATAAAAATGCCATGGGAATTCCCCACAGGGGAACCCCGAACCAAAATTTTTAAAAAAATGACGTGGGGTCCCCCTAAATTCCATACCAGGCCCTTCAGTTCTGGTATGGATATTAAGGGGAACCCCACGCCAAAAAAAAATAAAAAAGGGTGTGGGGTCCCCCCAAAAATCCATACCAGACCCTTATCCGAGCATGCAACCTGGCAGGCTGCAGGAAAAGAGGGGGGGGACGAGAGAGCGCCCCCCCCTCCTGAACCGTACCAGGCCACATGCCCTCAACATTGGGAGGGTGCTTTGGGGTAGCCCCCCAAAACACCTTGTCCCCATGTTGATGAGGACAAGGGCCTCATCCCCACAACCCTGGCTGGTGGTTGTGGGGGTCTACGGGTGGGGGGCTTATCGGAATTTGGAAGCCCCCTTTAACAAGGGGACCCCCAGATCCCGGCCCCCCCCTGTGTGAAATGGTAAGGGGGTACAAAAGTACCCCTACCATTTCACTAAAAAACTGTCAAAAATGTTAAAAATGACAAGAGACAGTTTTTGACAATTACTTTATTTAAATGCTTCTTCTTTCTTCCTTTATCTTCTTCTTCTTCTTCTGGTTCTTCTGGTTCTTCCTCCGGCGCTCTCGTCCAGCATTTCATCCGCAGCGTCTTCTATTTTCTTCTCCTCGGGCCGCTCCGCACCCATGGCATGAGGGGAGGCTCCTGCTCTTCTCTTCATCTTCTTCTCTTCTTCTCTTCTCTTCTTCATTTTCTTCTCCGGTCCGCTCCGCATCCATGCTGGCATGGAGGGAGGCTCCCGCTGTGTGACGGCGTCTCCTCGTCTGACGGTTCTTAAATAACGGGGGGCAGGGGCCACCCGGTGACCCTGCCCCCCTCTGACACACGGTGACTTGACGGGACTTCCCTGTGATGTCACGGGGAATGCCACAGGGAAGTCCCGTGCGGCAGAGGGGGGCGGGGTCACCGGGTGGCCCACCCCCCCCGTTATTTAGGAACCTTCAGACGAGGAGACGCCGTCACACAGCGGGAGCCTCCCTCCATGCCAGCATGGATGCGGAGCAGCCCGGAGAAGAAAATGAAGAAGAGAAGAAAAGAAGAAGATGAAGAGAAGAGCGGGAGCCTCCCCCCATGCCATGGGTGCGGAGCGGCCCGAGGAGAAGAAGATAAAAAACGCCGCGGAGGAGATGCTGGACGAGAACGCCGGAGGAAGAAGCAGAAGAAGAAGATGATGAAGGAAGAAAGAAGAAGCATTTAAATAAAGGAATTGTCAAAAACTGTCTCTTGTCATTTTTAACATTTTTGACAGTTTTTTAGTGAAATGGTAGGGGTACCCCCTTACCATTTCACACAGGGGGGGGGATCTGGGGGTCCCCTTGTTAAAGGGGGCTTACAGATTCCGTTAAGTCCCCCACCCGCAGACCCCCACAACCACCGGCCAGGGTTGTGGGGATGAGGCCCTTGTCCTCATCAACATGGGGACAAGGTGTTTTGGGGGACTACCCCAAAGCACCCTCCCAATGATGAGGGCATGTGGCCTGGTACGGTTCAGGAGGGGGGGGCGCTCTCTCGTCCCCCCTCTTTTCCTGCGGCCTGCCAGGTTGCGTGCTCGGATAAGAGTCTGGTATGGATTCTTGGGGGGACCCCACACCGTTTTTGTTTTTTTGGCGCGGGGTTCCCCTTAAAATCCATACCAGACCTGAAGGGTCTGGTATGGAATTTAGGGGGACCCCCACGTCATTTTTTTTTTATTATTTCGGCCGGGGTTCCCCTTAATATCCATACCAGACCTGAAGGGCCTGGTATGGAATTTAGGGGGACCCCCACGTCATTTTTTTTTTATTATTTCGGCCGGGGTTCCCCTTAATATCCATACCAGACCTGAAGGGCCTGGTATGGAATTTAGGGGGACCCCCACGTCATTTTTTTTTTTAAATTTTGGTTCGGGGTTCCCCTGTGGGGAATTCCCAAGCCGTTTTTATCAATGAACCTTTATGTGTATTGTCGAACCGGCAATGCAATAGCCGCGAGTAGTTTTAAATGGCTTTTTTCCTTCCAAATGTCATTTTGCTGTCAGACTGTTCTAAACACGGGAAACATGCGCCCCTTTACAGGCATACTATAGACACCCCCAGGTACGAAATTTAAAGGGGTTGTAAAGGTAATTTTTTTTTTTTTTTTAAACTAACAAACATGTTATACTTACCTTCACTGTGTAGCCCGTTCTGCACAGAGTGGCCCCGGACCTGCTCTTCCGGGGTTCCTCGGCGGGTGTTTCAGCTCCTCCCCGCAAGAACTAACCACCTTAATGCGAGCTCCCTCGCATGGTGGTTAGTTATTGCAGGCGTGCTCCCGTGATACAGCCGGCGGCTATAGCCGCTCGCTGTATCACTCGGCCCTGCCCCCCGGCGCGCCGCGTCATTGGATGTGATTGACAGCAGTGCGAGCAGATGGCTGCGCTGCTTTAAATCCATCCACTATAGCCAATCAGCGACCAGGCTGAGCGGCGAAATGGAGGTCGGGAGCGAGCGGCTGAGTTTCGAGGTGTCAGGTAAGTAAAACGGGGGGGCTGGGGGCGGCGGTATTGTCAGAGGTTTTTTCACCTTAATGCATAGAATGCATTAGGGTGAAAAAATGTATACCTTTACAACC
Source organism: Lithobates septentrionalis (assembly GCA_037952835.1). Classification (NCBI taxonomy): domain Eukaryota; kingdom Metazoa; phylum Chordata; class Amphibia; order Anura; family Ranidae; genus Lithobates; species Lithobates septentrionalis. Next base: position 356,756 of record JBBDGP010001436.1, read on the forward strand.
CCTTTAAAGGGATATTGCACTTTTATTGTTTGACTTTAAGCATTATTAAAATCACTGCTCCTGAAAAAACGTCCGTTTTTAAAACTTTTTTTTGCATTGATCCATGTCCCCTGGGGCAGGACCCAGGTCCCCAAACACTTTTTATGGCAATAACTTGCATATAAGCCTTTAAAATGAGCACTTTTGATTATTCATGTTCTTGTACCAAAGACTTTAACGGTGTTCGCGTGTTCGAACAAACTTTTTTCCTGTTCGCATGTTCTGGTGCGAACCGAACAGGGGGGTGTTCGGCTCATCCCTAGTGGCCACGTGTCTTATTAAACTCAATTCTGCGAAAGTTTTATCCCTATTGTGGTGTCACCAGTATGGTATTTGTAAATTGAAATCATATCCCCTCTCAAGTGTCTCTTCTCCAGAGAGAATGTCAGTGCTCACAACCTTTCTTCATAACTAATATCCTCCAGACCCTTTATTAGCTTAGTTGCCCTTCTTTGTACTAGCTAAATTTCCAGTACATCCTTCCTGAGGACTGGTGCCCAGACCTGGACAGCATACTCCAGGTGAGGCTGGACCAAAGTCTTGTAGAGTCGCTTTATCCCTGGAGTTAATCCCCTTTTTAATGCATGCCAATATTCTGTTTGCTTTGTTAGCAGCAGCTTGGCATTGCATGAGCCAATCATCTACTAGGACCTTTTCTATCCTAGATTCCCCCAGAGGTTCACCCCCTAGTGAGTAGATTGCATTCATATATTTGCCACCCAAATGCATTATTTTACATTTTTTAACATTAAACCTCAATTGCCACGTAGCTGACCACCCCATTATTTTGTTCAGATCTTCTTGCAAGTTTTCACATCCTGCGGAGAAGTTATTGCCCTGCTTAACTTATGCCGCGTACACACGAGCGGACTTTGCCCAGCGGACTGGATTTCGTCGGACAATTCGATGTGTGTGGGCTCCAGCGGACTTTGTTTTCTCAAAAGTTGGACGGACTTAGATTTGAAACTTGTTTAAAATTTATCCGTTGAAATAGAGTCCGGTCGAAAAGTCCGCCGTCTGTATGCTAGTTCGACGGACTAAAAAGCCACGCTAGGGCAGCTATTGGCTACTGGCTATGAACTTCCTTGTTTTAGTCCGGTCGTACGTCATCACGTATGAATTCGACGGACTTTGGTGGATTGTGTGTAGGCAAGTCCGTTCATTCAGAAAGTCCGTCGTAAAGTACGTCGAAAAATCCGCCGGGCAAAGTCCGCCGTAAAGTCCGCTCGTGTGTACGCGGCATTAGTGTTTTCTGCAAATGCAGAAATTGAACGGTTTACCCCACCCTCCAGGTTGTTTATAAACAAACTAAACAGGATTGGTCCCAGCACAGAACACTGGAGGACCTCACTTCCCACCCTGACCATTCAGAGTATTCCCCTTTTATCACTACCCTCAGAACTCGCCCTTGTAGACAGTTTTCAACCCATGTACTCACCCTATGGTCCATGCCAACGGATGCTCTGGTGAACTCCATGCCCAAGAGGGTTAAGGCAGTGCTGGAAAATAATGGTGGCCACACAAAATGACACGTTGGGCCCAATTTGGACATTTTCACTTAGGGGTGTACTCACTTTTTTGCCAGTGGTTTAGACATTAATGGCTGTGTTGTTATTTTGAGGGGACAGCAAATTGACACTGTTATACAAGCTGTACACTCACTACTTTACATTGTAGCAAAGTGTCATTTCTTCAGTGTTGTCACATGAAAAGATGGAATAAAATATTTACAAAAATGTGAGGGGTGTACTTGCTTTTGTGAGATACTGTATCTTGTTGCATTCTTTGTAAAGTCTGAATGCCGATGATGATCCCTCAGCCTTGTATTTTTTTGAAGGCCTTCTCCTTTGCTTGTATATGCTTTTTTTCATTGGAGTTAAGCCATCCAGGACTTTTGTTCGCTCTTTTAAATTTATTTCCCAATGGCAGGGCTCAAAATTTCAAGTCCTGAGTTACTAGCCAGTCCTCAAGGGTTACTCGCCACCAGTTGCCCCACCCAACCCCTACCCTGCCCCGCCCCTAATTCCGCCCCTAAACATGCCCTCATCTCATGAAATGACACTTAAATGTTTTATGCAGAAGTTCTAAAAAATAAATATTAACAACAACCACCAACGCAGCCTGCCCCGTGTCCACCAACGCAGCCTGCCCCGTGTCCACGAACGCAGCCTGCCCCGTGTTCACGAACGCAGCCTGCCCCGTGTCCACCAACGCAGCCTGCCCCGTGTCCACCAACGCAGCCTGCCCCGTGTCCACCAACGCAGCCTGCCCCGTGTCCACCAACGCAGCCTGCCCCGTGTCCACCAACGCAGCCTGCCCCGTGTCCACCAACGCAGCCTGCCCCGTGTCCACCAACGCAGCCTGCCCCGTGTCCACCAACGCAGCCCGGATGATCAGAGCGCAGAGGAACAGCAATGTAACAACTTTCATTTCAATAGCAGTGTGTTCCCACCGATCTACGTCACGTACAGCCCCTCCCCCTGGCCGGGGAACTTTGATGCACGTTACTCGTCCTGGACGGGTGATCTAGCTATCAAATTCCCGGGACCAGGGGGCGGGGCTGTGTGTAACAGCGAGTGCCTGGAACACTCTGTTATTGAATTGTAAGACACTAGTGATGTTCCTCGCGCTCTGATGATCCAGCCGCCTGCTCTCCTCCCTCTTTCTCTCTGCAAGCTCTGGGAGAAGGACTTCCATTCAACCCGCCTGCCAGCCCTGCTCGCACCCCTCCCCGCTCCCAGTCAGCCCACGCTCGCCAGCCCTCAAAATCCACTCACAAAATGCGAGTGGAATTTTTGAGGGCTGCCAATGGAATGCCCTTATTTAACCACTTCAATACCGCCCATTGTCATATGACGTCCACAGATGGGATTTCCCATCCTGGGCAGGCGTCATATGACGTCTTCAGCTTCCCGATGGTATAGGGGGCACGCGCCCAGCGTGTCACCGAGGAGCCAATGTGCGTGCCTGGCGGCCTCAATGTCCGCCGGGCACTTGCGATCGCTCGTGTCAGATCAGTCTCCTCCCTTAGTCAGTCCCATCCCCCCACAGTTAGAATCATTTAACCCCATGATCACCCCTAGTGTTAACTCCTTCCCTGCCAGTGACATTTATACAGTAGTCAGTGCATATTTATAGCACTGATCGCTGTATAAATTTCACTAGTCCCAAAATAGTGTAAAAATTGTCCGATATGTCACCGCAATGTCAGTCACGATAAAAATCGCAGATCGCCGCCATCACTAGTAAAAAAAAATAAAAATGCCATAAATCTATCCCCTATTTTGTAGGCGCTATAACTTTTGCGCAAACCAATCAATATACGCTTATTGCGATTTATTTATTTTTTTTAACCACTTAAGGACCGGAGCATTATGCTGCTTAAGGACCAGAGGACTTTTTCCAATTTGGCACTGCGTCGCTTTAACTGCTAATTGCGCGGTCTTGCAATGCTGTACCCAAACGAAATTTGCGTCCTTTTCTTCCCACAAATAGAGCTTTCTTTTGATGGTATTTGATCACCTCTGCCGTTTTTATTTTTTGCGCTAAAAACGGAAAAAGACCGAAAATTTTGAGAAAAAATGATATTTTCTACTTTTTGTTATAAAAAAAGTCCAATAAACTCAATTTTAGTCATACATTTAGGCCAAAATGTATTCGGCCACATGTCTTTGGTAAAAAAAATGTCAATAAGTGTATATTTATTGGTTTTCGCAAAAGTTATAGCGTCTACAAACTAGGGTACATTTTCTGGAATTTACACAGCTTTTAGTTTATGACTGCCTATGTCATTTCTTGAGGTGCTAAAATGGCAGGGCAGTACATAACCCCCCCAAATTACCCCATTTTGGAAAGTAGACACGGAAGGAAATTGCTGAGAGGCATGTTGAGCCCATTGAATATTTATTTTTTTTGTCCCAAGTGATTGAATAATGACAAAAAAAAATTACAAAAAGTTGTCACTAAATGATATATTGCTCACACAGGCCATGGGCCTATGTGGAATTGCACCCCAAAATACATTCAGCTGCTTCTCCTGAGTACGGGGATACCACATGTGTGGGACTTTTTGGGAGCCTAGCCGCGTACGGGTCCTCGAAAACCAATCACCGCATTCAGGATTTCTAAGGGCGTACATTTTTGATTTCACTCCTCACTACCTATCACAGTTTTGAAGGCCATAAAATGCCCAGATGGCACAAACCCCCCCAAAATGACCCCATTTTGGAAAGTAGACACCCCAAGCTATTTGCTGAGAGGCATGTTGAGTCCATGGAATATTTTATATTTTGACACAAGTTGCGGGAAAGTGACACTTTTTTTTTTTTTTTGCACAAAGTTGTCACTAAATGATATATTGCTCACACAGGCCATGGGCATATGTGGAATTGCACCCCAAAATACATTTAGCTGCTTCTCCTGAGTATGGGGATACCACATGTGTGGGACTTTTTGGGAGCCTAGCTGCGTATGGGGCCCCGAAAACCAATCACCGCCTTCAGGATTTCTAAGGGTGTAAATTTTTGATTTCACTCTTCACTGCCTATCACAGTTTCGGAGGCCATGGAATGCCCAGGTGGCACAAAACCCCCTCAAATTACCCCATTTTGGAAAGTAGACACCCCAAGCTATTTGCTGAGAGGCATGGTGAGTATTTTGCAGCTCTCATTTGTTTTTGCAAACGAAGAAAGACAAGAAAAAACATTTTTTTTTCTTTTTTCAATTTTCAAAACTTTGTGACAAAAAGTGAGGTCTGCAAAATACTCACTATACCTCTCAGCAAATAGCTTGGGGTGTCTACTTTCCAAAATGGGGTCATTTGGGGAGGTTTTGTGCCACCTGGGCATTCCATGGCCTCCGAAACTGTGATAGGCAGTGAAGAGTGAAATCAAAAATTTACGCCCTTAGAAAGCCTGAAGGCGGTGCTTGGTTTTCGGGGTCCCGTACGTGGCAAGGCTCCCAAAAAGTCTCACACATGTGGTATCCCCATACTCAGGAGAAGCAACAATTTATTTTGTGGTGTAATTTCACATATTCCCATGGCATGTTTGAGCAATATATTATTTAGTGACAACTTTGTGCAAAAAAAAAAAACAAACAAAAAAAGTGTCTCTTTCCCGCAACTTGTGTCACAATATAAAATATTCCATGGACTCGACATGACTCTCAGCAAATAGCTTGGGGTGTCTACTTTCCAAAATGGGGTCATTTGGGGGAGTTTTGAACTGTCCTGGCATTTTATGCACAACATTTAGAAGCTTATGTCACACATCACCCACTCTTCTAACCACTTAAAGACAAAGCCCCTTCTGACACTTTTTGTTTACATGAAAAAATTGTTGTTTTTGCAAGAAAATTACTTTGAACCCCCAAACATTATATATTTTTTTAAAGCAAATGCCCTACAGATTAAAATGGTGTGTGTTTCATTTTTTTTTTCACACAGTATTTGCGCAGCGATTTTTCAAACGCATTTTTTGGGGGAAAAACACACTTTTTTAAATTTTAATGCACTAAAACACACTATACTGCCCAAATGTTTGATGAAATAAAGATGATCTTAGGCCGAGTACATAGATACCAAACATGACGTGCTTTAAAATTGCGCACAAACGTGCAGTGGCAACAAAATAAATACATTTTTAAAAGCCTTTTCAGGTTACCACTTTAGATTTACAGAGGAGGTCTACTGCTAAACTTACTGCCCTCGATCTGACCTTCGCGGTGATACCTCACATGCATGGTGCAATTGCTGTTTACATTTGACGCCAGGCCGACGCTTGCATTCGCCTTAGCGCGAGAGCAGGGGGGACAGGGGTGCTTTTTTTTTTTTTTCTTTCTTTTTTTTTTTCTTTTTTTATCTTATTTTTAAACTGTTCCTTTCATTTTTTTTTAAATCATTTTTATTGTTATCTCAGGGAATGTAAATATCCCCTATGATAGCAATAGGTAGTGACAGGTACTCTTTTTTTGAAAAAATTGGGGTCTATTAGACCCTAGATCTCCCCTCTGCCCTCAAAGCATCTGACCACACCAAGATCGGTGTGATAAAATGTTTTCCCAATTTCTCAATGGCGCTGTTTACATCCGGCGAAATCTAAGTCATAGAATGCTCGTAGCTTCCGGTTTCTTAGGCCATAGAGATGTTTGAAGCCACTCTGGTCTCTGATCAGCTCTATTGTCAGCTGGCTGAATCACCGGCTGCATTCTCAGGTTCTCTGTTGAGACAGAAGAGCCAGAGAAAAACACAGAAGACGGTGGGGGGGGGGCATTCCCTCCCACTGCTTGTAAAAGCAGTCTAGAGGCTAATTAGCTGCTAGAATTGCTTTTACATGAAAGCCGACCGCTGGCTGAAAAGAATGATACCAAGATGATACCTAAACCTGCAGGCATCATTCTGGTATAACCACTCAAAGTCGTGAATGGCGTACCTGAAGACAAAAAAATGGTTAACAATAAAACACAGTAAACGGTAAAGTATAAAAAATTGCATACCTGAAAAGCAAACATGATCAAACATAATAACAAAACATTGCAGAATAGAATACAGTAAAAAAAGAGCAGAACAATAGAGAGAGAGAGAACAATAAAACGACAACTATTATTTTTTATTTTATATATTTTTTTGTGTTTTTTTTTTTTTTACACTGTTTTTGTAACTAACTTTTATAACGGTAACCGGTTCCAGGTTCGGGTCTCTCAAAATGCGATGGCATCTTGGGAGACCCTGTGAAAGTGTGCCTAGTCTGTGCAATGCTGTACCCTACGCTAATACTCAACTAGTGTATGGTAGCGTTCAAAACATTCACCAATGCAAAGACCAGGATTGTCAGGACAGGAGGGACAATAATAGTGGGTGTCACGCCTATATCTGCGCTTGCTGCAGACACTACATCTTTTTTGGGGGGGTTCATTGGGTAGGGGTACTCGGGAGGACATAAAGAAAATGCCTCTCATGCAGCCGGCTGCATTTGGTTGGGGATGTGAATGGGGGAAGTACGGGTGCTGCAGAAGCGTTGGGTTCCCAATTAGGATTGGCGAATGCAGCAGGAAGGGCACTATGGGCACGACGGGCCTGTTTGTCTTCTTCTTGGTGGCAGCGGGACACTACTTGTGCTTGCCACCTCACCAGCTTGAACTGCACTTATGGGACTCGCCACGTCACCAAATGTTACTGCAGTGCTGGTTTGACTACGACCGGGGTGTACTAGGCCACTGGCGCTTGCCAGTTCACCAAAACGCTACCAAAAAAACTTAGCGATCGCAGGGATCAGGCCTGACTCTGCGAACGCTGCAGTTATGCGTTTAGTGTTTTGTGTCAGTGAGCGATCGATACTGCACTTGGCTGGGCTGGGCTGGGCCGGGCGGAGAGGCAAAACGCAGGTGCTAGCAGGTATCTGGGCTGATCCCGCTAACACTGCGTTTTTGGGAACCCTAAACTGCTGGGGACGCTAGTATAGATCTGATCGGATCAGATATTGATCCGTTCAGATACTATACCACTAAGGGAGGCGTACGGTGCATGCGTGGGTGTTAGTGGTACTGGCGCTAACCTGACGATGCCTGGGGCTGGTGCTTACCTGTTCACCAAAATGCTACCAAAAAAACTGTTAGCGATTGCAGGGATCAGGCCTGACTCTGCGAACGCTGCAGTTATGCGTTTAGTGTTTTGTAAGTGACAGTGATCGATCGATACTGCACTTGGGTGGGCTGGGCTGGGCTGGACCGGGCGGAGGGGCAAAACGCAGGTGCTAGCAGGTATCTGGGCTGATCCCGCTAACACTACGTTTTTGGGAACCCTAAACTGCTGGGGATGCTAGTATAGATCTGATCGGATCAGATATTATACCACTAAGGGAGGCGTATGCTGCGTGCGTGGGTGTTAGCGGTGCTGGCGCTAATCTGACGCTGCCTGGGGCGACGCATATCACCGCCGGGCGATCAGGGGGCTAAATCTTTGTTAGGTAATAAACGGCGGTTGCCCTGACACTATAAAAAATAAACGAACTAACCAGCGTCACCCGTAACAGTTATACGGTGATCAGTGGTGAAAGGGTTAACTAGGGGGCAATCAAGGGGTTAAAACATTTATTAGATAGTATATGGGGGTCCCTGTCGCTATAAAATGCTGACGGCGAACCTAAATATTTACGTCCCTAACTAGCGTCGCCAGTGGCACTAATATGGCGATCAGAAAAATGATTGCTTAGCGACACTGGCGACAGGAGGTGATCAAGGGGTTAAAACTTTATTAGGGGGGTTAGGGGGGTATCCTAGACCTACAGGGGGCTAACAGTAACTGTCCCACCACAGTAACTGTCACAAACTGACACCATGCAGTAATCAGAAAAAAAAAAAAATACTGCTTGGTGTCAGTGTGACAGGGAGGGGGGAGGGGTGATTGGGGGGTGATCAGGGGGGGATCGGGGGGTAAAGGGGGGTGTATTGTGTGCCTGGCATGTTCTACTGTGTGTGTGTGTTGTGCACTCACAGTGAAGTCTTCTCTCCTCGGCGCCAGAACGGAAACTGCCGAGCCGAGGAGAGGTGACATCACATCCCCTGCCTGTGTGTACTACACACAGGCAGGGGAGGATTCTCATTGGCTGGGAGCGATCGCGAGGGGGGGGCCACGATCGGATGGCCTCCCCCTCATTACGGAACGCTCCCAGACCAACGGCGACCGCCTCAGGCACCGGGGGGGGGTCCGATCTGACCCCCCGCCCGCGGGACGGCAATCGCGTACCAGGTACATGATTTTGCCTGCCCGTGCCATTCTGCTGACGTAAATCCGCGTGAGGCGGTCGTCAAGTGGTTAACCAAAAATATGTAGAAGAATACATATCGGCCAAACTGAGGAAAAAATGTGTTTGTTTTTTTTTAAAGTGGGATATTTATTATAGCAAAAAGTAAAAAATATATATATTTTTTTTTCAAACTTGTCGCTCTTTTTTTTTTATAGCGAAAAAAATAAAAAACCGCAGAGGTGATCAAATACCACCAAAAGAAAGCTCTATTTGTGGGGAAAAAAAATATAAAAATTTCATTTGAGTACAGTGATGCATGACCGTGCAATTGTCATTCAAAATGTTAGTGCTGAAAGCTGAAAATTGGCCTGGGCAGGAAGGGGGTGAAAATGCCTGTATTGAAGTGGTTTTTATGCTCTTAAAGCAAACCCATCTCTTCTCCGTGTTCTTTGTTTCTAAGATTTTATCCCAATTTATATCTTCTAGCAAGGTTCGTAGTTTAGGAAAGTTGGCTCTTTTGAAATAAATTCAGTGTCTTTCGTTTTCCCCTTGTGTTTCCTATTTGTGTGACTTATACTGAAGTCAATTGACCTGTGATCGCCGTTTCCTAAATTGCCCAGTATTTCCACATCCGTGATCAGGTCTGTATTGTTGGTAATTAGTAGATCTAGTAACACCTTGTTTCTAGTTGGTGCGTCTACCATCTGACCCATGAAATTGTCCTGCCAAGACATTTAGGAACTGGCGAGCCTTAGACGAATGCGTGGTTCCCTCCGCCCAGTCTGTCTGGATAATTAAAATCCCCCAATATGATGAGACTTCCCATCCTTGCCGCTAATCCAAATTGTGATAGGAGGTCCGTCTCCCCCTCCCCCCTCAAGTTAGGGGGTTCGCAAGCTCTGGCTCTGTGACTGGCCGGAACCGGGATGAAGTCTCTCACGGGTGCCGCCGTTCACGGCACAGGGCTCGGAAGGAACAGCATAGGTGGCCGTTACTTCAGAGTGATGTGGCTGGCTGCATGTAATGTACATATCTCCTAAACTGTGTATGTTTAGGATATTTTTACGCTACCTATAGGTAAGCCTTCTTATAGGCTTACCTATAGGTAAAATAAAGTTTACTTTCTCTTTAACCGGTTCCCGACCGGCGCACGCCGATGTACGTCGGCAGAATGGCACGGCTGGGCAAATGGGCGTACCTGTACGTCCATTTGAATTCCCCGCCGTGCCATTGCGTGCACGCCGCCAGCAGCGCGTGCCGGACGGGAGCTCCGTGAGTGGGGTCGCGGGTCCCGCGAACTCGATCGCCGCGGGGATACCCGCGATCACCTCACGGAGCGGATGAACGGGGAGATGCTGTTGTAAACAGCATCTCCCCGTTCTGCCTACTGACAAGTGTCACTCGATCTCTGCTCTCTGTCATCGGAGCAGAGATCAGTGACGTCACACATACAGCCCATCCCCCTACAGTTAGTAATCACTCCCTAGGACACACTTAACCCCTCCCCGCCCCTAGTGGTTAACCCCTTCACTGCCAGTGCCATTTACACAGTAATCAGTGCATTTTTAATTGCACTGATCGCTGCATAAATGACAATGGTCCCAAAAATGTGTCAAAAATGTCCGACATGTCCGCCATAACATCGCAGTCACAATAAAAATCGCTGATCGCGGCCATTACTGGTAAAAAAAAAATCATTAATAAAAATGCCATAAAACTATCCCCTATTTAGTTAACGCTATAACGTTTGCGCAAACCAGTTATTAAACTCTTATTGCCATTTTTTTTTTGCCAAAAATATGTAGAAGAATACGATCGGCCTAAACTGAGGGAAAAAAAAGTTTTTTTATATATTTTTGGGGGATATTTATTATAGCAAAATGTAAAAAATAATGCGTTTTTTTCAAAATTGTCTTATTTTGTTTATAGCGTAAAAAATAAATATCGCAGAGGTGATCAAATACCACCAAAAGAAAGCTCTATTTGTGGGGAAAAAAGGACGTCAATTTTGTTTGGGAGCCACGTCGCACGACTGCGCAATTGTCCGTTAAAGTGACGCAGTGCCGAATCGCAAAAAACGCTCTGGTCAGGAAGGGGGTAAAATCTTCCGGGGCTGAAGCGGTTAATTTCCCTATTAAAAAAAAAGTATACTGTAGCTGTTATATACACTTAAAGGAAAGATTTTAAATTGTTAATAGCCAAAAGACAAGGTATAATGAAAATACACTTTTTTTTCTGACTAAATAGAAATCTTCATGTGCACATGTGTTATGATTAACCCCCCCCCCCCCCCCCCCCCCCGTGAAGCTGTATCATTCATTGCTGATAGTTTGATTTATTGTAACCTCTCTGTGTTGTGTTTAGCTGAATACACTTTTTTCAGCATAAGCATGTGGGGTTGCGTATTGTTTTTTTTTTTTCTCTGATATGAAAAATATTAACAGAAGTGCAAAAAAAAGCACTTTACAGCCGTCTAGACAGCCTATCCCTTGTGTACCATACATGAAAATGGTAATAGAGGCCTGACCTCAATGTTGATACAAAGTGGACCTAGCAAATTGGCCTCTATAAGACCAGACAATTGCAGAATGAAGCCTGTTTACGCTGATATGTAACTAGGTTATGGATGTGGAATACAGAGTGAACTGATACAGAATGCACAAGGAAATTTGAAGAAATGTCGACATCAAACGATTGAGTTGCAGCTCTAGTGGGAGCTTTTGTCAAGCATTTAAATGTAGAAAGAAAGCAGAAATAGTATTACCAAAGTCAATTTGTCTGGCCTAGGTGGCAAGAGATTTTACAAATTTAAATTATAATTTTAACATTTGCACAGAAACTTCCAAACTTCCAAAGGCACACACATAAAAGACAAAGTCTCACTGCAGTTTTAGGGGAGCCCTTGAGTCCACCCACTGTATGAGGCTCAATTAAACAAAAATGTGTGTGAAAGAATGAAGGGCTACATTCACACCTGCGATTTTGTAGTGGCAGGAATCTTCTGATTCCTGCTGTGGCTCTCAGTGGCTAGGAACATCCGCCAGCCCCGTTCAGGTGACAGGTCCCGATAGTCACAGCCATTCCCGGCTCTCTGCACAGACAGTGATTACCTGTGGTTTTTCTCTGCTGGATGCACAGAGTGTGTCCAGCAGCAATCGCCACAGGTAATCCCTGGCTGTGTGGACAGCTGAGAAAACCTGCGGCCACTAAAGACCTGTCATAATGGTGAATGGGGCTAACGGCGGCACCTAGCTGCTAAGAGCCACAGCAGGAATCTGATTCCTGCCTCTACAATTTGCACCGGCCTTTAATGCTGGTGTGAATGTAACCGAAGGCCTCTTGCATACAGGAGTAAGAAATATTCTGTTTTTTTTCTGATCTGAACACAGGTGCATTGTTCTCTATGGAACAATGCACACATTTGTAAAGTTCAGTAATACAGTGGTGACTACAGAGCTGTAAAATCAGAATAGAACATTTTTTGTATAAGTGCAGTAATTGATACACATGTACGTGCGTATATTGTAACGCTGGCTAGAAGAAGAATTTTACGCATATTCACGTTCATGCACCATTTGCTTGTGTTCATGCTTGTTATGAATATGGATATAGATGCATACATGTTAGCAAAAATCGGGTATATGTTGTAAACTTGAAATCTGTGGTGGTGCTAAATAATTGCTCATAAAAAAGTCCCCCATAGCAAGGTATTAATTCCGATGAGAAACACAGGGGGTCATGGTTCCTCTGTCATTTGAAGGAAAATGTACTTTTAAATGTACAGTTTTCCACTTGAACATAGAACCTAGATATATTTTGCCTAAAAAATATTTGCTTACAACATTATGACAGCACTTCTTTCCACAGCAGCAGAGGTTGTGAGTACTCCTTAGTAGAGGTCGACCGATATATCAGCTGGCCGATACATCGGCCGATATTTGGCTTTTTTTACTTAATCGGCATCGGACGATTGTGCTGATAAAAAAAGCCGATTATAACTTCAGCGGGACTTGCAAATGACTTCTGTAATAGAAGTCAATGCAAGTTTCCTGAGGTTATCTGTGGAGAGGATTCTCTCCTCCCTGGGCAGCCTGCCAAGTCTGATAAGAAGAAACATTGTATCTTTTCAGGTTCTTTTATCAATGAGCTGAACTCCGTGTGTAGAAGCTCTGTTTAACCATTTAAAGACTAAGGCTCGGTTCACACAGGGGCAACACGATTTCAGCGCGACTTTGTGCGGCGACTTCAACGCGACTTCAGCGCGACTTCAGACTTTAAGCAAATTACAACGTGACTTCAAGTCGCCTCCAGGACAGGCGACTTTGGCTGTGGCCAATCACAGGATAATCAGCTCTCTGGGAGGGAGGGGTTTGCCTGGGCAAACTAAATTTTTTCGCTGCAAAGTCGCTTGACTGTAGAGAGAGAGATCCGACTTGGAGGCGACTTCCCTTGATTTCTATGGTACAGGTCGCCTACCAAGTCGGATCCAAGTAGTACAGGGAGTATGCTCTGAAGTCGGAGCGACTTCAGTAGTGTCTATTAAGACGCTCCCATTCACTGTAATGTGAATCTCTTTCTGGGGCGACTTGAGGGCTTACAAGTCGGATCCCAAGTCGTCCTAGTGTGAACCGAGCCTGAATCTTTTCTGACACTTGTTGCTTACAAGTAAAAATCCTGTATTTGCTGCTAGAAAATCACTTAGAACCCCCAAACATTATATATATATATATATATATATATATATATATATATATATATATATATATATATATATATATATATATATATATATATATTTTTTTAGCATTGACCCTAGGGAATAAAATAGCGGTTGTTGCAATATTTTATGTCACACGGTATTTGCGCATCGGTCTTTCAGACGCAATTTTTTTAAAAAAAAATACACTAATGAAATAAAAAATAAACAGTAAAGTTAGCCCATTTTTTTTTCGTCCATAAGTTTTGATTACCTGTTTTTGTGTATTTAATATTTAAGATATCGTTATTTTTTTTTTAATCTAAATTATACATACAAGTGAACTGATTGGAGGTTTGTTTTGTTTAATAAATGTTTAAATGTAAAAAATTTTCTGTATTACTTAAGGCTGCTTTCACACTGGAGCGGGCATGCGTTGACGGTAAAACGCTGTTAGTTTTAGCGGCGCTTTACCGTCATTTTAGCGGCGCTATTCGGCTGCTAGCGGTGCGCTTATAACCCAGCTAGCGGCTGAGGAAGAGGTTAAATGCGCCCCTGAAGCGCTGCTGCCGAAATGCTTTGCAGGCGCTTTGGCAGCGGTGTGCATTCATTTCAATGGGCAGGAGTGGTGGAGGAGATGTACACACTGCTCCAAAGATGCTGCTTGCAGAACTTTTTTTTAAACATCCTGCCAGCGCATCGCCTCAGTGTGAAAGCACTCGGGCTTTCACACTGAGACTGCCGGGGAGCAGTTTTACAGGCACTTTACAGGTGCTATTTTTAGCCCAAAAGCGCCTGAAAAACGCCCCAGTGTGAAAGGGGTCTAACTGTTAGATTTTATGAGATGAAGGGAAAAAAAAAAAGTAAAAAAAAAAATCGGCCTAATATATCGGCCCAAAAAAATCCGCATCTTATATCGGCCATCGGCCACCGCGATTTCTAAATATCGGCATCGGCCAGAGAAAAACCCATATCGGTCGACCTCTACTCCTTAGCCTTTCTTCACAGGGGCCCTAGTACCCTCTATTCATGTAGTTGGCCCCAGTCTGAACCCCTGCTGGGCACTCTGCTCCCCTTCCACATTTTTTCCTACCTACCTAGAGAGGCTTCTGCCGCAAAGTCTGATTTCATGGGCCGAATTTCAGTCTTATTAGAGCTTATTAGGTCTTATTAGACCCCCTTACTGGGTCAAATTCTAAATTTCCCAAAATGTCTTTCAGGACAGCATCCTAGAGATCATGGCTCCTCCTCCCACAGGAAACACCTCATCAATCAAATCTTTATCAGTAGGCCAAATCTTTAACGTTACTGCCATCAGTTTTTTTGTGTTTCCTCCAGCTGGAGGAACACCTCTGTTGGGAGCCATGATCTCTCAGGACTTTCCTGGGAGAGGAAAGTTTCTCGCCTGTCAGTTTTTTTTACTAGGAGAGTGATCCTCCCACTTGCCTCTTGATAGATGGTCCCGTGGGCTCCCTCTCCCTTCTGTGCTCGGGGAGAGTCTGTACTGCCTGGGAGTGCTGCCCTTTCTTTTTTGCAGATGGGCGCTTTGCAGTGGTCCCTGGCTGGCCGCCCACATCGCGAGACATCGGCGGTGCAAGGCTAAGCAGCCGCCATTGTTCTGGTGGCCGAGGAGAGTCCTCGGCCACGTCCTGTGCTGTGTACAGGAAGAGGCAGCACTTCCGGGTAAGGCGTGCGGCGTCGTTTCCGTCCGCAAGCGCAGGGGGAGAGGGCAGGGTCACCCTGGGCCTTCTTAAACTTCCGGTTCCTGGTCGGTGCGTCGGCGTTTTTGAATCTGGAAACCGGCTTTCTTTCACCACGCGACCACAGTACACTCTGCTATGGAGGACAATGCAGCAGATAAGGGGGCAAGCCAAGGCACCAGTAAGGCCAAGGTAAGGGACTGTGTCCTTTAGCTACTCTGGGCTGTTTTCTCCTGTAGGGTTTTTTTCATGAATTTAGAACACTGGATTAACCAGATGAAGGCCCATGTTACTGCAGATTCCAGAAAACAGGAGATTTTGGACTCCTTTACAACTTTATCTGCAGCAGTATCATATATTGCGGATGCCTCAGCAGAATCTATACGCATATCGGCCAGGTTCGCAGCGCTAACTAACTCTGCTAGGAGAGCCTTATGGCTAAAAACCTGGCCCAGGGACGCGGCATCAAAAAACAGGCTGTGTAGCATTCCCTTTGCAGGTGATTTGCTGTTTGGTTCTGAACTAGAATCCATTCTTGACCAAACGGCTGATAAAAAGAAATTGTTTCCAGTCAAGACGAAGCAGGTGCAGACCTGTAAGCCTTTTTTTTTTTTTTTTGGCCTCAAAAAGGACCGCACGAAGAGAAAACGCAGAGCAAAAGGAAACCATGGTCTTTACAGAAGCCCAAAGGTGGGAAGGAGAGGAGTGCTCTTCAATCTTCCTGCGACTTCCGGAAAGCTGCAGTGACTCCTTCGTCCTGGTCGGGGGAAGACTCCAGGAGTTTCTTCCACAGTGGAGAGGCACTACATCAAACCAGTTTATTGTAAAAATGCTCTTCCAGAGATAGGTGATCGAATTCACGGAAGAACCTCCAAAAAGATTCTTGGTGACAAATGCCCCAAGGGATCCAGCCAAGGCTCTCGCTGTGAAGTCCCTAATCCAGGAACTGAAATCCCAGAGAGTCATTGTTCCGGTGCCTACAGTGGAGTTCTTCCAGGGTTTCTACTCGCACGTATTCCTTCTTCAGAAAACCCTAGGAAAGTTACGTCACATCTTAAATCTCAAGATGCTAAATCGATTGGTAGAGTACAAAAGATTTCGGATGGATTCCATTTTCTCAGTAAAAAACCTCCTGAACCAAGGGTGCTACATGGCATCAATAGATTTACAGGATGCCTACCTCCACATACCCATTGCCACCAGGTCCCAGAAATATCTGAGGTTGGCATTGAAAGTAGGGAAGAAGGTGATACACCTGCAGTTCAGAGCACTCCCATTTGGCCTGTCATCGTCCCCAAGAGTGTTCACGAAGGTAATGGCCAAAGCGTTTGCAACCTTTGTGTCTAGATTGTGATTCCTTTTCTGGACGATCTGCTGTTTTTCGCTCAAACCAGAGAAGTGCTTCAGAAGAACTTGGTCAGAGCTTGTGCTCACCTAGAATCCACAGGATGGATCTTAAACCTCCAAAAGTCGAATCTGATTCCCTTGCAGGAGGTGTTATTTTTGGGTTTCCGTATCAACTCAGTGGAGCAAAAGATTTTTCTTACAGAAGAAAAACAAAAAGTTGGTGGAAGTGGTGTCGTTACAGTCCAGTCAGCTCCTGTCCATCAGGAAGATCATGTCAGCATTGTGAACCCTGACCTCTTCCATACCGGCAATTCAGTGGGCAAGGCTCCACTTCAGACCTCTGCAAAGTTTTTTGTTAAAAACCTGGGATCACCAGCAAGATTCACTGGACTCGATAGTGAAGGTCCCCACCACGGTGAAAAGTAGTCTTTGTTGATGGAAGAACCAGACAAAAGGTATTCCCATTGTGATCATATCTAATGGCTTTTTTATCAACCACTATTGTTAACCGTTATTGAGGCTGCATGCTTATTTAGGTCTATTTTTACATTTTTAATTACTTTGGTTTTGTTCGGGTTTTTTAAACTCTCGTTCATGATCCACCAGGGGTAGCATTATCTAGTGCTTCACAAAACTGCTAGTTCCACAATTGCAACTTTATTCATCACTTGACGCGGTGTTCTTACTCCACGCCCTTAAGCCCGCCCTTCTGTATTAAAAAATCCGTCTCCTAGTGACCAACGTATGCTTCCCTGAAGACGTTCATACGAAACGTACGTCGGAGCGGTCATGTGATCTTCCCCTACGTCCGGTATCTCTGGTTGTTGCACACGCCGAGTGGAACGCATGCCAACCTTCGAGGCGGTATGACGGCATCCCTATTGTGATTCTTACTCAGATGAGCGAGCAGCCCCAGTGCCGGGCAGGCACTTTTTAATGTAAGCGGCCATTTGGCTTTAGCTTTTGTTTTTTACAATTTTTAATAAACTGTATTACACTATGGAATATTTTATTGTCTTTCACATATCCCATGTTTGACAACCGAGGCAAGAAGGGTTCTCTGCCTATACCATCCAGCACCCAGCTGTCTCGTGTGAGCAGGCACAATCCTGCAAAAGCACTCTTTTTAAGTAAAGGAGTCATTGGTATCTGGTAAGAAGATATCTATCTACCACTGCGAAGTGTACCTTAACTCTTGGTGAAGGCTTTCTCATTTGTTTATATATCGGAACTAATATATCTTATAAGATCACTTCTCTTCATTGCCAATTATTGTGTTCACTCAGCTATTGGGACTTTAATCAATTCTATCAATGATATAAGTTTTTATTTTCCACCATTTATGTTTATGCTCTTTATAAGTTTTTTACACTGAGACCTTTTTGTCTCAATTTCTTTTTTTTTCTTTCACTGTTAAACCACTAGCGCCCCCTACATAGTAACATTTACATTGATCAAATTTTGCTCAACTTGGGGAGCAGCTTATTACTAAACCATCTTTTTTTCACTTATAATTTTTTTCACTTATTTTTTTACTTACAATTTTATTTGGTGCGGAGTCTATATTCTTCTTCATCACAAAAGGTATTCAGCAGTTCTGTTATGGTCCTTCCCAATCCAAGTAAGATTAACAACGAATGCCAGGTCCTGGGGTTGGGGGGCTCACATGAGCAGTCCGTGGGCTCAGGGCTCGTGGTCCACAAGTGAAGCAGTAAGGTCCTCAAATTGGAGGGAACTAAAGGCAATAATAATGTCCTTACTGACGTTTGCCGAAGAAGTTCAGGGATTGCATATACAGATCCTGTCAGACAATGCCACGGCGTTGGCCTACATAAACAAGCGGGGGGGCACCAGAAGCAGAGCTCTTCAGTGCCTAACAGGAAGCATTCCAAGATGGGCAGAGCTCCATACTCTATCCTTGTCCGTGGTCCACCTAAAGGGGACTCTAAACAGGATAGCGGACTTCCTCAGCAGAAACCAGGTATACAAAGTGGAGTGGCGATTGAACCCAGACATCTTCCATATGATCGTGAAGAAATGGGGGCGGCCAAGAGTGGATCCCTTTGCAACTCAGGAAAATACTCGGGTGTCTCTCTTCTTCTCCCTGAACAGAAACGAGTCATGCCTGGGGATGGATGCTCTTGCGCACAGTTGGAAATTTCACCTCTGCTACGCTTTTCCCCCTTTTCAGCTTATCCCTCAGGTCATAACAAAAATCCAGAAAGAGGATACAACAGTAATCCTCATCACTCCCTTCTGGCCCAAGAGGGCTTGGTTTTCATCCCTTCTACAGATGCAACTCGAACCGTATTGGCATCTTTCGTTGAGACAAGACCTGTTGATCCAAAGTCCCCTGCTTCACCAGGACGTAGCAAAGCTAAAACTCACAGCTTGGCTTCTGAGGAGCAGCTTTTGAGGAAAAAAGGATTTTCGCATAGGTTGGTTGCTCTCCTCCTATCTAGCAGAAATAGTGTTACCGGAGCAATTTATTCCAAAGTCTGGAAAGTTTTCAACTCCTGGTGCAGATCATTAAGAGATTTCTTCTATCTTGGAGTTCCTGCAAGAAGGAGTGGACAAGGCCCTAGCTGTCAGTACCCTCAAAGTTAAAGTTGCCGCAATGGGGGTATTTTTGGAAAAATCTATCTCATCAGAACCCCTAGTGGTCAGATTCTTTAAAGCCCTCACCCGGTCCAGACCGGTATTTATCTGAAGCTGTCCAAAGTGGGACTTATCAGTTGTTCTACAGGCCCTGACCAGGGAACCTTTCAAACCCATCCATTTAACCTCCCTGAAATTGATTACTTTGAAAAGTTTTTTTAGTGGCTATAACGACAGCTCGAAGAATTAGTGAGCTGCAAGCCTTGTCAATCAGGGAGCAATTTTTTCTATTTTTTTCAAATTGTTCTGAAGACGGATCCTAATTTTTTGCTGAAGTCCACTTCGGCCCAAAATCAAGCTCAGGAGATGATTCTTCCTACGTTTTTGCTCGAATCCATCGGGTAAGAAGGAAGAATTATTTCATACCTTGGATGTTTAAAGAGCAGTCTTAAGTTACCTGGAAGCCACTAAGGACTTTAGGCGTTTAGACGCATCATTTGTTTAACTTGCTGGTAGTAAAAAAGGAAGACAAGCTACCAGAGGAACCATTGCCAGATGGTTGAGAGTGGCTATCTCAGAGGCCTATTCCCTTACAGGCCAGGAGAGTCCAGTTGGTATTCCGGCTCATTCTACAAGAGCTTTGGCGGTGAGTTGGGCAGAAAAAGCTGATGCCACCCCCGAACAAATCTGTGAGGCAGCTACATGGACAAGTCTGACGACCTTTGCCCGTCATTATAGGTTAGACCTGCTGACGGCTGGGGACCAGGCTTTCGGAAGGAAAGTCTTACAGGCTGTTGTCCCACCTTAAATGGGGTAAGTCTTGATTATCCTCTCGGGTGCTGTCCTGAAAGACGTTTTGGCGGAAATTAAAGTTAGAATTACCAGTAACATGTTTTCCAATAGTCTTTCAGGACAGCAGTAACCCGCCCTTTTAATTGTGTTGCTGTAATACTATGATATAACTGTCGCTTATGTGTTGCAGCCGGGGCTGAAGGTTCTCTTCAAACAACTGATGGAAGTAACGTGGAGGCATCCTGATAAAGATTTGATTGATTAGGTGTTCCCTGTGGGAGGAGGAGCCATGATCTCTCAGGTGCTGTCCTGAAAGACTATTGGAAAACAAGTTACCGGTAAGTGTAATGCCTTGGCTAGGACAAATTCTTAGTTTGCCTAGGCTGCAGACACTCTGCCTGAGAAGGAGGTAGACAAAGATGATCCTTCTGAGAAATTGGATTAGGATGAGATGTCTCAAGTGAAATTTTAATCCGATCTTAACTATTGAATATACCATTGAAATTATTGCTGCTGTACTTAAAATGTTAAAATGCCCACTTTAGACCTCTTCTTTTTTTTTTTTTTTTTTTCTTTAGCTGGCCCTGCCATAAAACCTGTGGTTGCTTCCATGGCAGTTTGTCAGACTCTTGCTGTCTGGACTACAGACTTGCACTACTGTGTAATTGGCTTGGTGGATATGCTCCACCAGATCTCAGGGATGAGCCTTCTCTCCATACATATGTGGAGGATTCTTTTGCTAAAATGCTGGTCAGCTGAGCTCCCATGCAAGAAATGGCTAAAGTGTATGCCCTTTTAAAGAGAAGATCTATTTTTTCCCTCCTTGGCAAACTAGAATTCACACCGCAAAAATGCACTCCTCCCACTGAAAAAGAAGGCCTGCTCTTTCAGAGGTAGACCTTCTACTTCTGAGGTTAGGAAAAGTTCCTTTTATCCCTCTCAGGCCTTCAGCTCCAAACTAAATTTTGGAACAAACTTTTTTTTTAAGACTTGATCCTTCAAG
This sequence comes from Lithobates septentrionalis, assembly GCA_037952835.1. Lineage (NCBI taxonomy): Eukaryota > Metazoa > Chordata > Amphibia > Anura > Ranidae > Lithobates > Lithobates septentrionalis. Next base: position 377,675 of record JBBDGP010001436.1, read on the forward strand.
TCAGCCGAGTCTGGCTACAAGCCCTGCTGCCAATGAAGGGGCGCACCCACACTTGTCAGAGTAAATGTATGTTGGCCATCTGGTCCCTGGAAATTTAAGATGTCTGGGTCCAGGGGCAACAAACTGGAGTTTCACACTCTGCCTTCCTGCTTTTATGCCCTTAAATTTGCCACACTCTCCACACAGACTAGCAGACCGCCTTAGTGCTGTTCAGCAGCCCCTTTTGCAGAGGATTGTTGCTTTAGTCCCAAGCAAGCAACGCTTTCAAGGTTTCTATTTGAACCTATACAGAATTCCCAAGCCCAGTGTACAAGTTCACCCCATTCTGGATCTGAAGACTCTCCACTCTGCAGGTCACTTAATGCCTTTCTTCTCCCTGGTCAGCGAGTGCCATTACCATGATGTTACCCTTCCCTTTGGCCTTATTAGTTTCCCAGGTTTTCAGCAAGGTCCTTGCAAATGCATACATAAGCTGCAAGGCCTCTTCACGGCACCCTGTGTATGCTTGCAGTCCTAACGCTACTGAATTTATAAGCGTCTCCACAATGGAAGCACATGCAATAAATGGATAGATATGGGGCAGATGGGCCTGGAGGCAGCCCAATCCCCCTTAACCACTTCAGCCCCGGAAGGATTTACCCCCTTAATGACCAGAGCACTTTTTACAATTTGGCACTGCGTCGCTTTAACTGCTAATTGCGCGGTCATGCAATGCTGTACCCAAACGAAATTTGCGTCCTTTTCTTCCCACAAATAGAGCTTTCTTTTGATGGTATTTGATCACCTCTGCCGTTTTTTATTTTTTGCGCTATAAACAGAAAAAGACCGAAAATTTTGAAAAAAATGATATTTTCTACTTTTTGTTATAAAAAAAATCCAATAAACTCAATTTTAGTAATACATTTAGGCCAAAATGTATTCGGCCACATGTCTTTGGTAAAAAAAATGTCAATAAGCGTATATTTATTGGTTTGCGCAAAAGTTATAGCGTCTACAAACTAGGGTACATTTTCTGGAATTTACACAGCTTTTAGTTTATGACTGCCTATGTCATTTCTGGAGGTGCTAAAATGGCAGGGCAGTACAAACCCCCCCCCCCCCCAAATTACCCCATTTCGGAAAGTAGACACCCCAAGGAAATTGCAGAGAGGCATGTTGAGCCCATTGAATTTTAATTTCTTAGTGATTGAATGACAAAAAAAAAAAAAAAAAATTACAAAAAGTTGTCACTAAATGATATATTGCTCACACAGGCCATGGGCATATGTGGAATTGCACCCCAAAATATATTCAGCTGCTTCTCCTGAGTACGGGGATACCTTCAGGATTTCTAAGGGCGTACATTTTTGATTTTACTCCTCACTACCTTTCACAGTTTTGAAGGCCATAAAATGCCCAGATGGCACAAAACCCCCCCAAATGACCCCATTTTGGAAAGTAGACACCCCAAGCTATTTGCTTTGAGGCATGTTGAGTCCATGGAATATTTTATATTTTGACACAAGTTGCGGGAAAGTGACAAATTTTTTTTTTTTTTTTTTTTTAGTTGTCACTAAATGATATATTGCTCACACAGGCCATGTACATATGTGGAATTGCACCCCAAAATACATTTAGCTGCTTCTCCTGAGTATGGGAATACCACATGTGTGGGACTTTTTGGGAGCCTAGCCGCGTACGGGGCCCCGAAAACCAATCACCGCCTTTAGGATTTCTAAGGGTGTACATTTTTGATTTAACTCTTCACTGCCTATCACAGTTTCGGAGGCCATGGAATGCCCAGGTGGCAAACCAACCCACCCCCCCCCCAAATGACCCCATTTTGGAAAATAGACACCCCAAGCTATTTGCTGAGAGGCATGGTGAGAGGCAATATATCATTTAGTGACAACTTTGTGCAAAAAAAATAAAAAATGTGTCTCTTTCCCGCAACTTGTGTCACAATATAAAATATTCCATGGACTCGACATGCCTCTAAGCAAATAGCTTGGGGTGTCTACTTTCCAAAATGGGGTCATTTGGGGGGGGGGTTTGAACTGTCCTGGCATTTTATGCACAACATTTAGAAGCTTATGTCACCCATCACCCACTCTTCTAACCACTTGAAGACAAAGCCCTTTGTGACACTTTTTGTTTACATGAAAAAATTATTTTTTTTTGCAAGAAAATTACTTTGAACCCCCCAAACATTATATATTTTTTTAAAGCAAATGCCCTACAGATTAAAATGGTGGGTGTTTCATTATTTTTTTTTTCACACGGTATTTGCGCAGCGATTTTTCAAACGCATTTTTTCGGGAAAAAACACACTTTTTTTAAATTTTAATGCACTAAAACACACTATATTGCCCAAATGTTTGATGAAATAAAAAAGATGATCTTGGGCCGAGTACATGGATACCAAACATGACATGCTTTAAAATTGCACACAAACGTGCAGTGGCAACAAAATAAATACATTTTCAAAAGCCTTTACAGGTTACCACTTTAGATTTACAGAGGAGGTCTACTGCTAAAATTACTGCCCTCGATCTGACCTTCGCCGTGATACCTCACATGCATGGTGCAATTGCTGTTTACATTTGACGCCAGACCGACGCTTGCGTTCGCCTTAGCGCGAGAGCAGGGGGGGGCAGGGGTGCTTTTTTTTTTTTGCTTTTTTTTTTTTTGCTTTTTTTTTATTTTTAAACTGTTCCTTTTATTTTTTTTTTAAATCATTTTTATTGTTATCTCAGGGAATGTAAATATCCCCTATGATAGCAATAGGTAGTGACAGGTACTCTTTTTTTAAAAAAAATTGGGGTCTATTAGACCCTAGATCTCTCCTCTGCCTCAAAGCATCTGACCACACCAAGATCGGTGTGATAAAATGCTTTCCCAATTTCCCAATGGCGCTGTTTACATCCGGCAAAATCTAAGTCATAAAATGCTCATAGCTTCCAGTTTCTTAGGCCATAGAGATGTTTGGAGCCACTCTGGTCTCTGATCAGCTCTATGGTCAGCTGGCTGAATCACCGGCTGCATTCTCAGGTTCCCTGTTGAGACAGGAGAGCCAGAGAAAAACACAGAAGACGGTGGGGGGGGGCATTCCCTCCCACTGCTTGTAAAAGTAGTCTAGAGGCTAATTAGCCGCTAGGATTGCTTTTACATGAAAGCCGACCGCTGGCTGAAAAGAATGATACCAAGATGATACCTAAACCTGCAGGCATCATTCTGGTATAATCACTCAAAGTCGTGAATGGCGTACCTGAAGACAAAAAAATGGTTAACAATAAAGCACAGTAAACGGTAAAGTATAAAAAATTGCATACCTGAAAAGTAAACATGATGAAACATAATAACAATAAAACATTGCAGAATAGAATACAGTAAAAAAGAGCAGAACAATAGAGAGAGACTACAGAGAGAGAGAACAATAAAACGACAACTATTTTTTTTTTATTTTATATATTTTTTGTTTTTGTTTTTTTTTTACACTTTTTTTTGTAACTAACTTTTATAACTGTAACCGGTTCCAGGTTCGGGTCTCTCAAAATGCGATGGCATCTTGGGAGACCCTGTGAAAGTGTGCCTAGTCTGTGCAATGCTGTACCCTACGCTAATACTCAACTAGTGAATGGTAGCGTTCAAAACATTCACCAATGCAAAGACCAGGATTGTCAGGACAGGAGGGAAAATAATAGCGGGTGTCACGCCTATATCGGCGCTTGCACGCTCGCTTCGGCGCTGCAGAAGTGGTGGGTTCCCAATTATTAGGATTGGCGAATACAACAGGAAGGGCATTATGGGCACGACGGGCCTGTGTTTGTCTTCTTGGTGGCAGCGGGACACTACTTGTGCTTGCCACCTCACCAGCTTGAACTGCACTTATGGGACTCGCCACGTCACCAAGTGTTACTGCAGTGCTGGTTTGACTATGACCGGGGTGTACTATGCCGCTGGTGCTTGCCAGTTCACCAAAACGCTACCAATAAAACTGTTAGCGACTGCAGGGATCAGGCCTGACTCTGCGAACGCTGCAGTTATGCGTTTAATGTTTTGTAAGTGACAGTGATCGATCGATACTGCACTTGGGTGGGCTGGGCTGGGCGGAGGGGCAAAACGCAGGTGCTAGCAGGTATCTGGGCTGATCCCGCTAACACTGCGTTTTTGGGAACCCTAAACAGCTGGGGATGCTCAGATACTATACCACTAAGGGAGGTGTACGGTGCGTGCATGGGTGTTAGCGGTACTGGCGCTAAACTGACGTTGCTTGGGGCTGGTGCTTGCCAGTTCACCAAAATGCTACCGAAAAAACTGTTAGCGATCGCAGGGATCAGGCCTGACTCTGCGAATTCTGCAGTTATGCGTTTAGTGTTTTGTAAGTGACAGTGATCGATCGATACTGCACTTGGGTGGGCTGGGCTGGGCCGGGCGGAGGGGCAAAACGCAGGTGCTAGCAGGTATCTTGGCTGATCCCGCTAACACTGCGTTTTTGGGAACCCTAAACTGCTGGGGACGCTAGTATAGATCTGTTCGGATCAGATATTGATCCGTTCAGATACTATACCACTAAGGGAGGCGTATGCTGCTTGCGTGGGTGTTAGCGGTACTGGCGCTAATCTGACGCTGCCTGGGGCGACGCATATCAACGCCGGGCGATCAGGGGGCTTAACCTTTATTAGGTAATAAACGGCGGGTGCCCTCACACTATAAAAAATAAACGAACTAACCAGCGTCACGTCACCCGTAATGGTTATACGGTGATCACTGGTGAAAGGGTTAACTAGGGGGCAATCAAGGGGTTAAAACCTTTATTTGATAGTATATGGGGGTCCCTGACGCTATAAAACGCTGACGGCGAACCTAAATATTTACCTCCTTAACTAGCGTCACCAGTGACACTAATACAGCGATCAGAAAAATGATCGCTTAGCGACACTGGCGACGGGGGTGATCAAGGGGTTAAAACTTTATTAGGGGGAGTTAGGGGGGTACCCTAGACCTAAAGGGGGCTACCACTAACTGCCCTACCATACTAACTGTCACAAACTGACCCCATGCAGTAATCAGAAAAAAAAAAACTGCTTGGTGTCAGTATGACAGGGGGGGGTGATTGGGGGGTGATTGGGGGGTGATCGGGGGGTAAAGGGGGGTGTAAAGTGTGCCAGGCATGTTCTACTGTGTGTGTAGTGTTTGTGCACTCACATTGCATTCTTCTCTCCTCGGCGCCAGAACGGAAAATGCAGAGCCGAGGAGAGATGACATCACATCCCCTGCCTCTGTGTACTACACAGAGGCAGGGGAAGATTCATTGGCTGGGAGGGATCGCGAGGGGGGGGCCACGAATGGATGGCCTCCCCCTCGTCTCTGAACGCTCCCAGACTAAAGCCAACCGCCTCGGGCACCGGGGGGTTGGGGTCCGATCGGACCCCCCGCCCGCGGGAAGGCAATCACGTACCAGGTACGTGATTTTGCCTGCCCGTGCCATTCTGCCGACATATATCGTCGTCAGGCAGTCGGCAAGTGGTTAAAGGAACAGGAGCACACTGGACACCCAGCAAGAGCACAATGGCAGCAAAGGTGTACAATGTGTCCCTGGACCATTTATAAATATATATAAATATGTTTGTTACTATAGTAGATTTTTAGGACACAATTCTGGATGAATGAGCACGGGGGGGGGGGGGGCAGATTTAGACAGCAGTATAGGGTGGGGGAGTGTTTAGAAGAACTAGCAGATTTAAATACACTAACAAATCTATCAGAACCTTAGATATTTTTTCTGCACTTGCAGGGTTATAAAATGTGTAAATCAAGGGAAATGTGCATGTAATGCAGGAATGTACTGAAAGTGTATGTCAGGATAAAAAAAAAAAGGTTTTAGATTTTCCTTATAACATAGCAGATCTTTATTTTTTTTCTTTCAGGTCCACTTTAAAGGGGTTGTAAACCCTCAAGGTTTTTCACCTTAATGCATTCTATATATTAAGGTAAAAATATATAGAATGTATAGAATGCATTTTACTTACCTGAACCCGATCGTTCCAGTGACGGGGACGAGCAGAGCAGCTCCAGCCGCTGTTTTGGATTCTCATTCGCTGTATTGATAGCAGGAGCATTGGCTCCCTCTGCTGTTAACAAAGACAGTGACACAGGAGGTGGGGGGCGGGACCGAGTCCTACTGTCTGTGTCAATGGACGCAGCGGCAGGACTTGGGAGCACACCTGCACGAGTGCCCCCAGGGAATGCAAGTCTCTCTGGGGCACTTGCGAAGAGGAGCGCCGCTGGGTGACCCCAGAAGAGGAGGATCCTGGGCCCCTCTGTGCAAAACCCCTGCACAGAGGAGGCAAGTATGATGAACCTTTACAACCCCTTTTAAAGAGGATTTGTAATGGTATGGAAAACAGTGGGATTGGGCTGTTATGGAAGCAGTCATTGGCTGTTTCATATCACACTTGCTAGTTCTGCGGCAGTAAAGCTGATTCTGTTCACAATATAGCTGCCTCAGAAATAGTATTTTTCTTGAGGTAGGAAATGGCTGCTCCCATCGCAGCCTTTTTTCTGCAGGTGTTTTGCTGTATGCGAGAGTAATTTGTGTCAGTTGTCTAAATGTTGGAAAATGTCACTTCCACACAATGCCCTGGTTGCTGTGTAATAGATATTGGTCTGTGTTTGTTTTACAGAGATGCCAGACACTGCCTTGGCAATACTCGCTGCTTGCTGTAAACTTCATCTGTTGCCAGCTCTCTGGGCCCTGGTGAGTATAATCTGTAGTTTATTCCAACTCAAAGTCCCTGAACATAAAAGCGGTTTCTGAGTGGCGTCTTTATTAATGTGTATTCCTTTTGAAGTAGAAATCCTCCTATAGAGTAGAAATTCTGATAGAGATCTTGTTGAAAACTGTCATTTTTGTACCTATTTTTAGGAACATTTGTACAGTTTCTTTATCTTTTTATGTTTGCTTTGATGGATATGTTGAACAAGCTCAGGATTTGGTTTACTGTAGAGAAGGGGGTCTTCACTCAATAGATTACTGAACATTGGGGGGGAAATAAAGGAAGGTCTTTAAATGTAATACCAAGAGAGCTCATGTATTACACACTCTAGTAATGGCATAAAATAGTAACATCGTGCCACAAGCTTAACTGAGCCTAAAATGGATGACAACCTAGGAACACAGGCTGCATGGTAAGCATTAAATAATAATCTATAATGTAGAAGAAAACGAATGCAGCCACCACATCTAATGTTTGGCAAGATGCAATATATAACCTTTTTGGTTTGGGATTTAATACCGCTTTAAAGTTGAGCTACATATTAAAAAAACTCCCTATGCTCCCCCTTGGTAGTAGGCAAAAAAAAAAAAAATCGGACCTCAAATGCAACATTGCCCCCTCTAAACTGACTGTAAGCTGAATTGGATTGTGTTTTTTTAATTTGTTTTTCCTGACTGTTGTGCTCCACGGCACAGGTGCATGCACACACTCCATAGAGATAAATGGGAGATTTGAGTTGGGATCTCAAAAGGGTTCATTAACATGCTTGTAGAGGCCCATACACTGTGCAGAATTGTGTGTGTTTATACACCAAAAGTGACAAGTGTTTTGTGAAGCCACAACTAGCAGCCTGTTCAAAATTATTTACAGTTGTGCAGGGATGGATGCATGGCCCTGGATGCAGACAGACTTTGTCTAAGGTCATACATCAATCCCTGTATGGATGTAAATGTTTAGATATGCAAGATATTGTAATGTGAACCCCTGTTTAGTTACTACAATAAGACCACACGGGTTTGGCTTTGAGAGCAGGTTTTAGTAATGCAGCCCAGATCCATCTGCAGCTTGTCTGGATATTAGGCTTTCCCAAGGATAACATGGAGGACCAACACGGAGAAAATCAACAGACTGAGACATTATTGCTGTCTCTACAAAGCCTGTAATGGGGTTATAACATTTCATCACATTTATATTAAAAGCATCGATTTTCTTATTACAGTTACTTGAGTCTGGTAATCCTTCTGGAAACAGAAACAGAAGATCATAAGCAATTCAGTCGATAGACTAATGTTCAGTAGGGACACAAGGCCACCAATAAGAAATTGTTACAATTACCGACATACCCAGAACCAGCTTGCTCTAAGGGCAAAAGTAATCAAGCAGTTAAATTGTGTTCATTTCTTCTTGCAAATGTAGGAAAATAGAAGTGAAGGTGACCTAACAATGCATGATCTGCTTAAAGAGTCAGGCCAAGCATTGCTAATTTTCTGGTTAAGAATGGATACTCAGGGGGTGAAATGCCCATTGGCTTTTGTACAATAATGACCAAAATGTGTTATATGTTTACTCAAAGTGCGGGCATTTGTTATGTTATAAACAATTTTATTTCAAATTTAATGAAGAATGCAGTTTGATAACCTATCTATTAAAAACAAATAATGCATTCATCTATACACCAAATGGCCAATATCTGGTTGAACAGTCTTTAGAAGCATTAACAACTTTGCACCTTTCTGGCATAGAATGCATTACATTTTTAAGTTTTTTTGCTTTAGCCACTTCAGCCCCGGAAGGATTTGCCCCCTTAAACTGACAATTGCACGGTCGTGCGATGCTGTACCCAAACAAAATTGGCGTCCCTTTTTTCCACAAATAGAGCTTTCTTTTGGTGGTATTTGATCATCTCTGCGGTTTTTATTTTTTGCGCTATAAACAAAAAAAAGACCGACAATTTAGAAAAAATATATATTTTTTTACCTTCTGCTATAATGCACATCCAAAAAAATAAAAAAAGAATTTTTCTCATCAGTTTAGGCCGATATATATTCTTCTACATATTTTTGGTAAACAAAATCGCAATAGGCGTATATTGATTGGTTTGCGCAAAATTGATTGCGTCTACAAACTACAGGATAGATTTAGGGACTTTTATTTATTTTTTAAATTGTTTTTACTGGTAATGGTGGCAATCTGCGATTTTTAGCGGGACTACGACATTGTGGCGGACAAATCTGACCCCAAATGCACTGATCAATGTAAAAATGACACTGGCAGGGAAAGGGTTAACACTAGAGGGAGATCAAGGGGTTAAGTGTGTTCCCTCATCGTGTTTCTAACTGTAGGGGGATGGGCTTACTGAAACATGACAGAGATCACTGCTCCGATCACTGGGAGCAGTAGATCCCTGTCATGTCATTAGGCAGAACAGGGAAATGCCTTGTTTATATAGACAGTTCCCCGTTCTGCCTCTCCTTGCCGCGATCGCGGGCCGCCGGCGGACATCAAGTCTGCTGGCACGCGCGTGCCCGCTATCCTGCTTTTACGCACTGACGTACAGGTACGTCAGTTCGCACAGGAGAGCCAACCTGCTGCAGTATATCTGCGTGAGCAGGTCGGCAAGTGGTTAATAATATACCAGCATTTCATTATTCTGTGAGTTCTCCTTTGTTTCTTGGCCTGTCTTTTCCTACACAATGCTTTAGCCTTGACTAAGGCTTTCAGTATGATTTAGGTCCAGGCTGCTTTCTGAACAGTCAGTAACCTTAACCAAATCAGCGGTTTGGACGTACGTAGTATGTCACACCTGATGTACTGACGGCCTATCGCATTTGAGACACAAGGCAGGACAGTACAAATACCCCCCTAATGACCCCTTTTTAGAAAGTAGACATTCCAAGGTATTAAGAGGCATGGTGAGTTTTTTTACGTTGTCATTTTTTCCCCACAATTCTTTGCAAAATGAAGATTTTTTTTTTCCCCCACAAAATTGTCATATTAGCAAGTTATTTCTCACACACAGCATATGCATACTTGCAACTACACCCCAAAACACATTCTGCTACTCCTCCTGAGTTTTTACACAGCCTGGCAATATGCAGAGGCCTAATGGAGCACCTCCAGGCGTTCTAGGAGCATAAATTACACATATAAATTCCTGACAACCTATCACACTTTTGAAGGCCCTAGAGCACCAGGACAATGAAAACACCCACAAAATGACCCAATTTTCGAAAGCAAACACACATTTCATTTTCTTTCCACAATTTCCAAAACTTGTGAAAAAAAATGAACACAGAGCACCATAGTGTATATATATATATATATATATATATATATATATATATATATATATATATATATATATATATATATATATATATATATATATATATATATATATATATATATATATATATATATATATATATATATAGGCACCTTCAGGTGATGGATACTGGTATACCCAATACAGGAAGTTCACTCCTTATATAACCACTCCTCCTTCCAGGAGTACCTCAGTTTTTTCGCCAGTGTCTAAGGTGTTGGTCACGAGTGAAGATGCTCCACTGGAGGGATCCCTGCTGGATTTAAACAGCCTCCATAGACCGGATCCATCCAAAGTGCCACTGAGGCCAAGGTGGATGGTACCCGGGCCTCTTATACGAAGCACGGGGTTTTGCCTGTAACCTCTCTTTGTAGGGCTGGACCCCAGGACTTTTTGGTCATGCTACATTACCTAAAGTTTTTCCTGAGGAGTGCTATACAGGTCCAAGGCAGTGGAACCCCCAAAATAGGGACCCGGTTCTCGAAGGTTTGCTAACGCAGCCCGCCGTGATGAGTGAATTTCGGATCTGTCTGTTACAGCAGTATCCTGCAGAGAGGAAAAGGTAAGGGAAGAAGCCTAGGAACTGTAAAAGTCCACCTATGCTTTTTTCTTACATAAGTAAAATGTTGTTATGCCTAAAGTCTCCAATAGAGGGAGTAAATGCATACCTTAGTGTGTTGCTTCTCAGTCAGCTCAGAAGTCCCAGCTAAACAGCACGTGTGTGGTCTCAGCAAGCCAGGGGGATCCTCATCCAGGACATTTCCCCCCTGAGGGAAGGGAGGTACAACAGTAGCTTGTATCCCCCCCCTCGGGGGGTGCGGTGGTGGGGGCTTTCATATGTTTAGTTTCTATCCTACAAGGATTTTTCCCCACAGAAGTTTTTTCAAACTTCCCGCCACCAGCCCTCTCTTCCCTCCCCTCTCGCTCAAGGAGCATATCAAATGCCGTCCGCACGTGCACGGACTATGGCTAGTTAATCAGAGAGGGGGACGCCCTTAGTGACTAAGGGAGCACACAGCGCAAGAGAAGAGACAGACGTTTCACAGCTAACAGCTGGAGTCTGACGCACAGGAGCACCGAGGGCACGTAAGGTTGATGCAGGCATTTACAGTACAGGAAATAACATTTACAACAACACTAAAGCTGAACTTTATTTGCATTGTCTTTTTCTAGACTATTTGCTCAGCGAGTTGTGCATTTACTTAGTGCCTCTGCTTTTGTGCTCAGCACTATTGCTCCCAAAAAAGACAACACAAAGGTACCAAAAAAAAAACCCACCCCCAGGCACTGGGAACTCCAGTCTTGCCTCCACAATGTCATCCTCTCCTGAGATACCAGATATGGCAAACCAGGGTAAGTCACTGGAGTCAATTGGTGGTGCAGCTGCTTCTCACATCTCAGCCCCTGTATATGTGACTGAAGATGCGTTTTCCTCTGCCCTGCAGGGCCTAGAAGGAAGATTAGCGGCTTTATTCGCATCCGCTATCCAAAAGGATAGGAAGCGTGTTGGAACCCCCCTCCCCCACCTCAGACCCCTTATCAAGGGAACAGTGGGTAGAGGATGAGGTGTTACCCTCAGGCCATCAGGAGGAAAGGCAAACCTATTACTCCTCTATGGAGGAAACAACGGTGGATAAACCTTTTTCAGATTTGCAATCTGAGAAATTGCTGGTACAATCTCTTATGGAGATGGTTCGTGCCTCTTTCAAGCTACCCCTAGTGGAGTCAGCTGAAAGTTCTGTTTCTTCTTTAGGTTCCTTAAAACCTTCTCAGCCTTTTCATTAGTTTCCTGTACATGCATTACTAGAAAAGCTTATTTATACTGAATGGGATTACCCAGATAAGCATTTTCTCCCTCAAAAGATTCACAGCACTCTATCCCATGGAGGAGAAATTCACCAAAAGATGGAATGTGCCAGCAGTTGACGCTGCGATTTCCAGTGTGAATAATAGTCTAACTTGTCCAGTAGACAATGCACAAATGCTTAAAGATCCAACAGATAAAGGGTTGGAATTTGTTAAAATCCTCTTTTTCTTTGGCAGGTGCGGTTACTCAGCCTGCAGTTGCTGCAATAGGCATCTGTCAGTCCCTAAAGGACTAGTTTAGACAGGCCCTTAAGGAGGTCCCTGCACAACAGGCCCGTGATTTGGCCGAACTACCAAGGGCACTATATTTTGCCATAGACGCCATGAAAGACTCTATTCACCAGGCATTCCACCTTGCGCTTGTGCTAGTACACATGCGTAGGACCTTGTGGTTAAAAAATTGGTCAGCCGAAGCACCTTGCAAAAGGCTTCTGACTAGTTTCCCTTTTCATGAGGATCGACTATTTGGGGAGAATTTGGACAAATACATCCAAACGATTTCTAGTGGGAGGAGTACTCTTTTGCCAGTCAAAAGACAGTATAAACATCCTTCATTTAAACTGACTCTTTCCCCTGCGCCAGGGGCATCCACCTCTAGGCAGTGGCGACGGCCTCCACCGTCAGACTCCAGAGGAAAGCCTCAGGGTCAGGCCCAGGCACAAAAGAAGACCTGGGGCCGGAAATCTGCAAAGCAGAATTCTAAAGTCTCATTATAAAGAGCCCCCCCCCCCCTCACCCGAGTGGGGGGAAGACCTCTGCAATATTCAGAAATCTGACAAGAGGAAATTCAGGACAGATGGGTCAACTCCATGGTGTCTCTAGGATATAAACCAGAATTTCGGGAGTTTCCACCGTCTCGTTTTCTGAGATCAAACGTTCCCAAAGGTGCAGGGAATAGGCCATCTCTGTTTCGGGCATTAGACCGATTACTGGCTCAGGGGGTGATCATACAGATCCCCACAGAAGAGCAAAGTTTGGGGTTTTATTCAAACCTCTTTATGGTACCAAAACCGAATGGAGATGTCAGACCCATTCTAGATCTAAAGAATCTAAATGAGTTCCTGAAGATCCGCTCCTTTCGCATGGAGTGGATTAGGTCAGTAGTTTCTATCCTTCAAGGAGGAGAACTTCTGGCTTCTATCGACATCAGGGTTGCATATCTGCATGTCCCTATATTTCCCGCTCACCAAAGGTTTCTGCGGTTCGAAGTAGAACAGCAGCATTTTCAGTTTGTAGCCTTGCCCTTCGGGCTAGCTACAGCACCCCGGGTGTCTACAGAAGTCCTGGCCCCACCTCTAGCCAGGTTAAGGGCATAGGGCATAACAGTCTTGACGTACCTAGATGATCTATTGCTTATAGACCAATCAGTGGCTCGTTTGGAGCAAAGTGTACGCATTATAACCAGTTACCTGGAAAGTCTGAGTTGGATTCTCAACCTAGAGAAGTGTTCCTTAAAACCGCTAAAAAAGCTGGAGTATTTAGGCCTGATCATAGACAGAGCCCAGAGAAAGGTGTTCTTGCCTCAGGCAAAAATCAACTCCATAAGAGAGCTGGTGTGGATGGTCAGGTCGAAAGGAGATCCCTCCATTCACCTTTGCATGAGGTTGTTAGGAAAGATGGTGGCTTCATTCGAAGCAGTTCCCTATGCCCAGTTCCATTCAAGACTGTTGCAAAACAGTATCCTGTCTGCTCGGAACAAAACGATCCAAGCTTTAGACTTGCCAATGAGCTTGTCCCCAATGGTGTCCCAAAGAATCAGTTGGTGGTTACTTACCCAGAATCTGCTGAAAGGAAAATCCTTCAGACCAGTTATTTGGAAAGTGGTAAAGACAGACGCCAACCTTTCAGGCTGGGGAGCAGTACTAGAGAAGACAACTGTCCAGGGACAGTGGTCATGAACCGGAAGAGCCTTGCCCATCAGTATCCTAGAGATTCGGGCAGTGTGTCTGGCTCTAAAGGCCTGGACTTTCAGGTTACGGGACTGTCCTGTCAGGATCCAATCCGACAATGCCACAGCTGTGGCCTTTTTCAATCACCAAGGGGGCACCAAGAGTCTTGCAGCGCAGCCAGAGGTGAACCATATTCTAACTTGGGCAGAAAGGAATGTTCCGTGCCTATCGGCAGTCTTTATTCCGGGAATAGAGAATTGGCAGGGGGACTACCTGAGTCGCCAGCAGTTATTCCCGGGGTAATGGTCTCTTCACCCCAACATTTTTCGGGCTGTTTGCCAAAGATGGGGGACTCCAGACGTAGATCTTGTAGCGTCCATATTTAACATGAAGTTAGTCAACTTTGTGTCTAGGACAAGGGATCCACTCGCATGTGGAACAGATGCGTTGGTGACCCCGTGGGATCAGTTCTCACTGATCTATGCATTTCCCCCTATTCAGTTGCTGCCATGACTTCTTTGCAGGATCAAGCTGGAAAGAAAGCCGGTAATTCTGGTAGCACCAGCATGGCCCAGAAGGTCATGGTATACCGAAATTGTAAAGATGGCAGTGGAGGATCCATGGGCCCTTCCACTACGGCCAGACCTACTCTTACAGGGGCCGATATTTCATCCTACCTTACGAACGCTAAATTTAACGGCTTGGCTATTGAAACCCACATTCTGAAGAAACGTGGGCTTTCTGGGTCAGTTATCTCTACCTTGATTAATGCAAGGAAACCAGCTTCCAGAACTATATAGAGTCTGGAGGGCTTATGTTTCCTGATGTGAATCCAAGGGTTGGTACCCTCGGAGATATATCATAGGCAGAATTCTTGCCTTTTTACAATTAGGGGTGAAGTTGGCCTTGAGTACTATTAAGGGCCAAGTTTCAGCTTTATCGTCTTATTTCAAAGACCACTTGCTACGCATTCTTTAGTCCGGGGTTTTATGCAAGGGGTGATGCAGATTAATCCACCAGTTAGATTACCTTTGAACCCTTGGGAATTGAACTTGGTTTTGTCACTGTTACAAAAACAGCCATTTGAACCGATACAACACATTGCCTTAGTCCTTCTGACAAGGAAGTTGGTGTTCTTGGTTGCTATATCCTCAGGAAGGAGGGTTTCGGAATTGGCTGCTCTTTCTTGTAAAGAGCCATACTTGATTATTCATGAGGACAGAGTGGTGTTGCGCCCTTTTGCAGATTTTTTGCCAAAAGTGGTCTCAGGTTTTCACCTGAACCAAGATATTGTCCTGCCATCGTTTTTCCAAAACCATGTTCCAGGGAAGAGAAGTCACTACATTGTCTTGATGTGGTGAGAGCGATCAAAGTCTATTTCAAGACAACTGCTCAGATTTGGAAGACTGATGTCTTATTTGTACTGCCAGAGGGTCCTAAGAAAGGACAAGCAGCGTTGAAATCCACTGTTGCTAAGTGGATTCAGCAGGTTATAATTCAGACTTATGATTTAAGGGGTAAGATTCCACCTTTTCAAGTCAAAGCGCACTCTACCAAGTCGGTTAGTGCTTTTTTGGGCAGTGCGTCACCAGGCCTCCATGGCTCAGATCTGTAAGGCCGCAACTTGGTCTTCAGTGCATAGATTCACCAAATCTTATCAGGTGGATGTAAGGAGGCATGAGGATATCGCCTTCGGCGCACTGTGCTGCAGGCAGCAGTATAAGTCCTCAAGTCTGGGGGTGCCCTATGGGTTGGCTCTCCCTCCCCGCAAATAGCATTGCAGTGGTACGTCCCACTTAGTGATTACTATGGTGCTCTGTGTCTCATTAAGTACGATAAAATAGGATTTTTATAACAGCTTACCTGTAAAATCCTTTTCTTGGAGTACATCATGGGATGCAGAGGTCCCTCCCCTCTTTTTGGGGTTTAGGTATATTGCTTTGCTACAACAAACTGAGGTATTCCTGGAAGGAGGAGGGGTTATATATGGAGTAAACTTCCTGTATTGGATATACCAGTGTCCATCACCTGAAGGTGCCTATATAGCCACATAGTGATTACTATGGTGCTCTGTGTCCCATGATGTACTCCAAGAAAAGGATTTTACAGGTAAGCTGTTATAAAAATCCTATTTTTTTTTCTACACAAAGCTGTCCATTAATAAGATATTTCTAAGACACAGCATGTGCAACCCACAAATGACACCCCAAAATACATTCTGGTACTCCTGAGTGTGGTGATACCACATGTGTGAGACTTTTACACAGCCTGGCCACATGCAGAGGCCCAACATTCAGGGGGTACTGTCAGGTGCTCTAGGGACATAAAATTACAAATCGGATTTCCTGACTACCTATTACACTTTTTGTGTGGGACAGATGATCACTGATGTGGCACGGATTATCACTGATGTGGCACGGATGAGGCACACATGGGCATAGATGGGGCACGGGTGAGTACTGCTGTGGTCTCCCTCCTCTCCTCGCACGCTGTACCGATCGGTGTGAGGAGAGAGCTGAACCTGGACATAGTGATCACGTGGTAAAGGGCTGCTGTCATTGGCTCTTTACCCCGATCCGTGATGCACCGTGTCCGGAGGACCCTACGCTCACAGACATTCCCAGGTGCGTGCAGGAAGTGCGATCCTGGGAGGACGTCGGTTATGGCCCAGTCAGCAAATGGTTAGAGGCCCGAGTAGCTTCATCATTGGACAGAGCGATCACATGGTAAAGGGCCGTTTTCATTGGCCCTTTACCCCAATCCATGATGCGTCGAGTCCGGAGGCACATTCCTGGATGCATGCCCCAGGGCGCCGCTGGCTGGCCACACAGGTGATCAAAGAGCAGATCCGCTTTGATCACCTCTATGGCCTTGGAGGACCGGAGCGACATCATCCAGGCTGGAAGTAAACAAGTTTTTGTTTTTTAACCACTTGCCGACCGCCTCACGCAGATATACTGCGGCAGAATGGCACGGGCAGGCAAAATCACGTACCTGGTACGTGATCTGCCTCCCGCTGGCGGGGGGTCCGATCAGACCCCCCCCCGGTGCCTGAGGCGGTCAGCTTCTGTCCGGGAGCGATCAGAGGTGAGGGGGAGACCATCCATTCGTGCCCCCCCCCGCGATCGCTCCCAGCCAATGAGATTCTTCCTCTGCTGCTGTATAGTAAACAGCAGCAGAGGAAGTGATGTCATCTCTCCTCGAATCGGTATTTTCCGTTCCGGCGCCGAGGAGAGAAGACATCTGAGTGAGTTGCACAACACACACAGTAGAACACGCCAGGCACACATTACACCCCCCATCACTCCCCAATCACCCAACCCCCCCCACCCGTCACACTGACACCAAGCAGTTTTTTTTTCTGATTACTGCATTGGTGTCAGTTTGTGACAGTTAGTGCGGTAGGGCAGTTAGTCTTTAGGTCTAGGGTACCCCCCTAACCCCCCTAATAAAGTTTTAACCCCTTGATCACCCCCCGTCGCCAGTGTCACTAAGCGATCATTTTTCTGATCGCTGTATTAGTTTCACTGGTGACGCTAGTTAGGGAGGTAAATATATAGGTTTGCCGTCAGCGTTTTATAGCGTCAGGGACCCCCATATACTACCTAATAAAGGTTTTAACCCCTTGATTGCCCCCTAGTTAACCCTTTCACCAGTAATCACCGTATAACTGTTACGGGTGACGCTGGTTAGTTTATTTTTTTATAGTGTCAGGGCACCCACCGTTTATTACCTAATAAAGGTTTAGCCCCCTGATCGCCCGGCGGTGATATAACTTAGGTTTTAGGGTCAGACAGGGTCTGTGTCGCCCCAGGCAGCGTCAGGTTAGCGCCAGTACCGCTAACACCCACGCACGCAACATACGCCTCCCTTAGTGGTATAGTATCTGAACGGATCAATATCTGATCCGATCAGATCTATACTAGCGTCCCCAGCAGTTTAGGGTTCCCAAAAACGCAGTGTTAGCGGGATCAGCCCAGATACCTGCTAGCACCTGCGTTTTGCCCCTCCGCCCAGCCCAGCCCAGCCCACCCAAGTGCAGTATCGATCGATCACTGTCACTTAAAAAACACAAAACACACATAACTGCAGCGTTCGCAGAGTCAGGCGTAATCCCTGCGATCGCTAACAGTTTTTTTGGTAGCATTTTGGTGAACTGGCAAGCACCAGCCCCAGGCAGCGTCAGGTTAGTGCCAGTAGCGATAACACCCATGCACGCACCGTACACCTCCCTTAGTGGTATAGTATCTGAACGGATCAATATCTGATCCGATCAGATCTATACTAGCGTCCCCAGCTGTTTAGGGTTCCCAAAAACGCAGTGTTAGCGGGATCAGCCCAGATATCTGCTAGCAACTGCGTTTTGCCCCTCCGCCCGGCCCAGCCCACCCAAGTGCAGTATCGATCGATCACTGTCACTTACAAAACACAAAACGCATAACTGCAGCGTTCGCAGAGTCAGGCCTGATCCCTGCAATCGCTAACAGTTTTTTTGGTAGCGTTTTGGTGAATTGGCAAGCACCAGCGGCCTAGTACACCCCGGTCATAGTCAAACCAGCACTGCAGTAACACTTGGTGACGTGGCGAGTCCCATAAGTGCAGTTCAAGCTGGTGAGGTGGCAAGCACAAGTAGTGTCCCGCTGCTACCAAAAAGAAGACAAACACAGGCCCGTCGTGCCCATAATGCCCTTCCTCCTGCATTCGCCAATCCTAATAATTGGGAACCCACCACTTCTGCAGTGCCCGTACTTCCTCCATTCACTTCCCCAACCAAATTCAGTCGGCTGCATGAGAGGCATTTTCTCTATGTCCTCCCGAGTACCCCTACCCAACGAACCCCCCCAAAAAAGATGTGTCAGCAGCAAGCGCGGATATAGACGTGACACCCGCTATTATTGTCCCTCCTGTCCTGACAATCCTGGTCTTTGCATTGGTGAATGTTTTGAACGCTACCATACACTAGTTGAGTATTAGCGTACAGCATTGCACAGACTAGGCACACTAGCACAGGGTCTCCCAAGATGCCATCGCATTTTGAGAGACCCGAACCTGGAACCGGTTACAGTTATAAAAGTTACAGTTTCAAAAAAAGTGTAAAAAAAAAAAAACACAAAAAAATATATAAAATAAAAAATAATAGTTGTCGTTTTATTGTTCTCTCTCTCTCTCTATTCTCTCTCTATTGTTCTGCTCTTTTTTACTGTATTCTATTCTGCAATGTTTTATTGTTATGTTTTATCGTGTTTGCTTTTCAGGTATGCAATTTTTTATACTTTACTGTTTACTGTGTTTTATTAACTTTTTTTTGTCTTCTGCCATTCACGACTTTGAGTGGTTATACCAGAATGATGCCTGCAGGTTTAGGTATCATCTTGGTATCATTCTTTTCAGCCAGTGGTCGGCTTCCATGTAAAAGCAATCCTAGAGGCTAATTAGCCTCTAGACTGCTTTTACAAGCAGTGGAAGGGAATGCCCCCCCACCGTCTTTCATGTTTTTCTCTGGCTCTCCTGTCTCAACAGGGAACCTGAGAATGCAGCCGGTGATTCAGCCAGCTGACCATAGAGCTGATCAGAGACCAGAGTGGCTCCAAACATCTCTATGGCCTAAGAAACCGGAAGCTATGAGCATTTTATGACTTAGATTTCGCCGGATGTAAACGGCGCCATTGGGAAAGCATTTTATCACACTGATCTTGGTGTGGTCAGATGCTTTGAGGGCAGAGGAGAGATCTAGGGTCTAATAGACCCCAATTTTTTCAAAAAAGAGTACCTGTCACTACCTATTGCTATTGGATATTTACATTCCCCTGTCACTACCTATTACTATCATAGGGGATATTTACATTCCCTGAGATAACAATAAAAATGATTAAAAAAATAAAAATGAAAGGAACAGTTTAAAATAAGATAAAAAAGCAAAAAAAATAAGAGAGAAAAAAAAAAAAAGCACCCCTATCTCCCCCTGCTCTCGCGCAAAGGCGAACGCAAGCATCGGTCTGGCCTCAAATCTAAACAGCAATTGCACCATGCATGTGAGGTATCACTGCGAACGTCAGATTGAGGGCAGTAATTTTAGCAGTAGACCTCTTCTGTAAATCTAAAGTGGTAACCTGTAAAGGCTTTTAAAAATGTATTTAGTTTGTCGCCACTGCACGTTTGTGCGCAATTTTATAGCATGTCATGTTTGGTATCCATGTACTCGGCCTAAGATCATCTTTTTTATTCCATCAAACATTTGGGCAATATAGTGTGTTTTAGTGCATTAAAATTTTAAAAAGTGTGTGTTTTCCCAAAAAAATGCCTTTAAAAAATCGCTGCGCAAATACTGTGTGAAAAAAAAAATGAAACGCCCACCATTTTAATCTGTAGGGCATTTGCTTTAAAAAAATATATAATGTTTGGGGGTTAAGCTTCTAAATGTTGTGCATAAAATGCCAGGACAGTTCAAAACCTCCCCAAAATGACCCCATTTTGGAAAGTAGACAGCCCAAGCTATTTGCTGAGAGGCATGTCGAGTCCATGGAATATTTTATATTGTGACACAAGTTGCGGGAAAAAGACAATTGTTTTTTTTTTGCACAAAGTTGTCACTAAATGATATATTGCTCAAACATTCCATGGGAATATGTGAAATTACACCCCAAAATACATTCTGTTGCTTCTCCTGAGTACGGGGATGCTATATGTGTGAGACTTTTTGGGAGCCTAGCCGCGTATGGGACCCCGAAAACCAAGCACCGCCTTCAGGCTTTCTAAGGGTGTAAATTTTTGATTTCACTCTTCACTGCCTATCACAGTTTCGGAGGCCATGGAATGCCCAGGTGGCACAACACCCCCCCCCCCCCCCCCAAATGACCCTATTTTGAAAAGAAGACACCCCAAGCTATTTGCTGAGAGGTATAGTGAGTATTTTGCAGACCTCACTTTTTGTCACAAAGTTTTGAAAATTGAAAAAAGAAAAAAAAAATTTTCTCGTCTTTCTTCATTTTCAAAAACAAATGAGAGCTGCAAAATACTCACCATGCCTCTCAGCAAATAGCTTGGGGTGTCTACTTTCCAAAATGGGGTCATTTGGGGGGGTTGTGCCACCTGGGCATTCCATGGCCTCCGAAACTGTGATAGGCAGTGAAGAGTGAAATCAAAAATGTGCGCCCTTAAAAAGCCTAAAGGCGGTGCTTGGTTTTCGGGGTCCCGTACGCGGCTAGGCTCCCAAAAAGTCCCACACGTGGTATCCCCATACTCAGGAGAAGCAGCTAAATGTATTTTGGGGTGCAATTCCACATATGCCCATGGCCTGTGTGAGCAATATATCATTTAGTGACAACTTTTTGTATTTTTTTTTTTTGTCATTATTCAATCACTTGGGACAAAAAAAATTAATATTCAATGGGCTCAACATGCCTCTCGGCAATTTCCTTGGGGTGTCTACTTTCCAAAATGGGGTCATTTGGGGGGGTATTGTACTGCCCTGCTATTTTAGCACCTCAAGAAATGACATAGGCAGTCATAAACTAAAAGCTGTGTAAATTCCAGAAAATGTACCCTAGTTTGTAGACGCCATAACTTTTGCGCAAACCAATAAATATGTGCGTATTGACATTTTTTTTACCAAAGACATGTGGCTGAATACCTTTTGGCCTAAATGTATGACTAAAATTGAGTTTATTGGATTTTTTTTTTATAACAAAAAGTAGAAAATATCATTTTTTTTCAAAATTTTCGGTCTTTTTCTGTTTATAGCGCAAAAAATAAAAACAGCAGAGGTGATCAAATACCATCAAAAGAAAGCTCTATTTGTGGGAAGAAAAGGACGCAAATTTTGTTTGTGTACAGCATTGCATGACCGCGCAATTAGCAGTTAAAGCGACGCAGTGCCAAATTGTAAAAAGTGCTCTGATCAGGAAGGGGGTAAATCCTTCCGGGGCTGAAGTGGTTAAACCAAAAGATAAAAAAACTTACTTTTTTTTTTTTATTGATCTTTTGCTTTTAAAGGTAAAGGGGAGATTTGGGGGTCTTTTTTACCCCAGATCTCTCCATAAAGAAGACCTGTCATCTTTATTTCTATGACACATTCCTTGTAATAGGAATAAAAGTGATTAAAAAAATTAAAGGGACCTTGTAAAAATAAAAAGTAAAAGGCAAAAAAATGCACGCAGAAGCATATGTAAATTTGGGTAAATGATTGTGGGTTTTTTTAAAGTATATTTTTCTCCAAAAAAATTGCGTTTGCAAAACCACTGCGCAAATACCGTGACAAAATTGCAACACTCTCCATTTTATTCCCCACGGTCTCTAAAAAAGTGTATAATGTTTGGGGGTTACAAGTAATTTTCTAGCAAAAATACTGATTTAAACTTGTAAAACAAAAAGTGCTTAAAAAAAATAAAAATAAAAAAGTCTTAAAGCAGAGTTCCACCCAAAAGTGAAACTTCTGCTTATCTGATCTCCCCCCCCCCCCCCCTCCGGTGCCACATTTGGCACCTTTCAGGCGGAGCGGATACCTGTTTTTTACAGGTACCCTGTCCCCACTTCTGGGAGACTGGGCCACGGCGAATTATATCAGCAGCTCGTTCCCCCTCCTCCCTCCCCTTCTGCTGAGCCAATGAGAGAGCACTTTGCGCATGTGCAGAAGGGACCCAGCCATGAAGCCGAAAGGCAACACTGCTGGGTTCCCTTACTCGCAATGGTAGCGGCAGCACCCGACCAGCCGATGGAAACATCAGCTGCGGTGCTGACATCGCTGGACACCAGGACAGGTAAGTGTCCTAATGTTAAAGGTCAGCAACTACAGTATGTGTAGCTGCTGACTTTTCATTTTTAAAGGGGCGGGCGGAACTCTGTTTTAAAGTGGTTGGGATTTGACAAGTTTGCTATCTATTTACTTGACGTAACCCTATCTTTTATATTTTACGTTCATATTTATTTTATTATATTTTTGTTCCTGAAAATATGCGTTTGATAAACAGTTGTGCAATTATCTTGTGGCATAAAAATTTGCAACTACTTTTTATATTCTAAAAGAGCTCTGTTTTCAGAAATTATATAATGCTCTGGGCGGGGGGGTTGGTAATTATATAGTCAAAAATGCCATGGTTTTTGTGTAAACATCAAAAAATAGGGGGGGATTGAGGGATAAGGAATGGGGGGGGGTAAAGGGGGGGGGGGCTGGCGTGAGTACACCTGTACTGGATCGTGAAATTATGTATGCCAGTACTTGGTACTTAACCCGTTAGGGTATTGTTGCTGTAACCATGACTTGTACAAGTCATGGTTTTTGTGTGTATGAAAAAAAAAAACATTTGAAAATTGCTCTAGTGCCAAAATGGTTAATATGTTTTGATGAAATGTCCTTTTTAGTGCCATTTCACTCATATACAATTTGGGAACTAACTCGATTCCAGTGCCATTTCTCACATCGCATAGAACTCGCAGGCAGTTCACACTGCCCTATGCGAACATCTGTGGGTGTCAATAGAAAGTTATTGACACCCCCAGATCAGTTCACTTCACATATTGCAGTGTGAACTGTGAATTCAGACAGGAATCGGATCGCTTGGGTTTTCACACCTAAGCGATACGATTCTGGTGTGGCCCAAAAAAAAAGGTCCTGCTCGATTTTGGTCCAAATGTGATGCAGATTCAGCCATACAATCTGTATGGCTGAATTTGCATCCCACAGACATCGCATGTGATCTGGACAGCAGTGCAGTGCTAATCGCATGCGATGTCTGACATCGCACTGGTGTGAACCGGCACTTAAAGACTTGGCAGTAGGGCAAGGAGCATTATCTTTCTGGAAATGAAATGCCCAGAAAGAGTTGGGAAATAATTCAGTTGCAGATGGAAGAGGTTTTGGTAATAATGTATTGGCAATTTAGCTATATTTATGAAAAAACGCATAAATTATTGGTGGTGCAGCAAAATCTAGAATGAGGAAACTCATCTAAGAGAGTTGTGAACATGTCCAAACTTGAGACCAGTAGTCCCTTGGAGCTCACACTGCAGAAATAAAACTATGAAGCTGTAGGCACACTGGCATACCAGGAAGTGCATTGCTATTTTCCAGGGTACTGCTCAGGTATACTAACATTTCAACATTTTCCCCATAGCAAATTTTTACATAGCTATGTACAATTTGCCTTATACAGGGTAACAGCCAAAAATGTTAAACGTCCCACCTTTTTGGCACACTAAAGGGGTTTCCTCGTCCATGAAGGGAAAACCTGCTTTAAACAAATCTGCGTGGTAAATCCTTTCATTAATCGTACAACACAGGACAGTTAATTCTCAGACTACTAGGTTAGCAAAGCTTTGACTCGGTCCTGCACAACACCACCAGTTCATAGAATTATCTCCGTTTTAGGTGGTGAATCTGTTCCTTCTTTCAGGAGAATTTTCTTCATCCACACTGCGCGGGTGTAAACCTGGCTGCTAGCACTACTGAACACGCGTAGCCAGACAAGCACACAACGCAGGAGTGGGCACAATTTAACAATGTCTGTTGTTTATATGATGAGACACAGTGAAGAAGGATCTGGGTCGCTGATCTTGGCGCATTTTTAGAAGGAGACGGTACCATGTGTAAGTGCACCCTGGTGGGAACTTCACTATGGCAGATCTGGGACTAGGGAAATTTAACCCTCATTCTGCTGTTCGAGACATTCTTCTCTTCACTAACTCTGGAGGCAGTTGTTCTCAACCCTGTCCTCAAGTACCCCCAACATGTTTTGGGAATTTCTCTTAGATAAAATAGCTGTCCAAAATACCAAGCCATTGACTGATTTAAAGCACCTGTGCAAGATGAAGGAAAACCTGCAAACATGGCCTTTTGGGAGTACTTGAGGACAGGGTTGAGAACCACTGCTGTAGGGGACCAAACCAGCTCTGGCTCTGAAGCAACACTTGGCTTCTCGCATAATGCTTCGGGGGCCTGTTAGCCATGGTTTTCTGTTGCCTACCTTTCATGGAATTGCTTTTGGATGTCCCTGTAATCTGGGAATTGGCTCTCCATTGTAATGTGCTATTAACAAAACTGAATATTGCTTGCTTACAAGACTAAGGCAATTTTGGGAGTGAGTGGGGTTATGCAGGGCTAAGTCAAAGCTTTGCTATTTGCCAGTGTCCAATCACCTGGAAGTGGGAAATAACCCAGTAGGCTGAGAATTCACTCTGTTGTGTTCTGTAGTGTGCTCCAACAAAGGGATTTTACAGGTAGGTCAAAAATCTTCCCACATGTTGCATACTTTATACTTGTACCACAGAGAATACACAAATGTCAATGCCATTTATTCTGATCTTTATCCGCACATGAAGCCATTTAACCACTTCAATACAGGGCATTTTCACCCCTTTCCAGCCCAAGCCAATTTTCAGTTTTCAGCGCCGTCGCAATTTGAATGACAATTGCACAGTCATGCAATACTGTACCCAAATGAATTTTTTTATCATTTTGTTCCCACAAATAGAGCTTTCTTTTGGTGGTATTTGATAAAAATATTGGTTTTTTTTTTCAATTTTTTTTTTAAAAAACTAATTTTCTCCTCAGTTTAGGCCGATATGTATTCTTCTACATATTTTTGGTAAAAGAAAATAGCAATAAGCATATATTGATTAGTTTGCGCAAAAGTTATAGTGTCTACAAAATAGGGGATAGTTTTATGGCATTTTTATTATTATTTTTTTTTATCAGTAATGGCGGCGATCTTCAATTTTTATCGTGACTGCGACATTGTGGCGGACATATCAGATGCTTTTGACACCATTTTGGGACCATTCACATTTATACAGCGATCAGTGCCATACAAATGCATTGATTACTGTATAAATGTCACTGGCAGGGAAGGGAATAACACTAGGGGCGATCAAGGGGTTAATTCTGTTACCTAGGGAGTGATTCTAACTGTAGGGGGAGGGGACTCACAAGGGTAAGAGACCGATCGGGGTTCCTCTGTAGTGGGAACACATGATCGGTCTCCTCTCACCCGACAGGACGTGGATCTATGTGTTTACACACACAGATCCATGGTCCTGCTCTGTTAACGGGCATTCGCGGGGGCCCGGCGGACATCGTGGCCGCTGGGCACGCGCATCGGCTCCTGTGTGACGCAGCGGGGGCGCGCGTGCGCCCCCCAGATGGCCGGGAAGCCCAAGACGTCATATGACGCCCGCCCAAGATGGGAGATCCCTCCTGTGGACGTCATGATAATGGGCGGTATGGGAAGTGGTTAAACTTGAAAGTGTCCCTTCTGTGCCTCAGTAGAACTGACTAAATTCTAGTGCTTAACACTTTAAATCATAACCTGCAGGTCTCCAGGATTAATTGTGTTCCTTTGCTCTCTTCTCAATTAGACAAACATCATGTCAGATGAAGGACTTTGTTCAAGGACAGAACCAGCACTGGCTGATCTCATCGACCGAGGCACATTTCAGATTGCACAGAGTTTATTCTCGCTTTTCAACATGAGGCTGGAACTGAATGAAAAAAGCATGAGTGCTGTGACCAGCAAGGACCCCAGCTTCCTCCCGCATATTCTCTACATTGCCATCTCCGGTTTTCATGCATTAAAGAATAACCTCAAAATCTGATCCATTCCCACCTGGGTCAGATCATATCAGCAAATCCACACAGTGAGCCCTGTGCTGGATTTACTTATTTGAAGCAAATACAAAGGGAAACAGGACAGCAGTATTTTACTACACAGATTTTCAAGCCTCAAAGGATATATATTTGATACATATGCACTTTATTGATCCATGTTATACCTTTAAGGAGGTGCCTGAGAAGGGTGTTTGGACTAAAACCTCACATGTCTGAATTAAAGCCATATTAAAACGTAGTGCTGTCACCTCTTGTATTTGTCAGCAGCTGGGAGCGGAGGCCGGGTGTAGACCTAAGGAGCAAAAAGCAGTTGGGATTACTTATTTTTCTAAAGATTATTTTGTGTACATTGCAAGCACTGTCATTTATTTTTAGCGCTGCAGATCTTTAACCCCTTCCCGACCGCTACATGCCGTTGTGCGTTGGCACGGGTAGGCAAAAGGGTGTACCCGTACGTCCCTCCGTCCCTCTCCCCCACTTAGGTTGAAGCACAGCCCCCCCCCCCCCGACAATTGTCGTGGTGTGCTTTATGCAAATATTTTTGCCATAATTAGAAGTGTAGACCGCGTTATACTGCCTACCCTTTTAGTTCTTTGATCTTTCATCTATTTTTTTTTTCTACCTCTTCCTCTTAGTAACCTCTCCTTCTTTCCCTCCCCTCCTGCTTTTTTTTTTTTCTTCCCCCTTGCCTACCCCCATCCCTCCTTTTTTCCCTCCATACCCCTGTGAACCCCAGTGGCGATGGATACTATCAAACTCATCTCACTGAACGTACCTGAAAAACAACATATGCTCTTAACTGATCTTAAAAGATCGCGTGCTGATGTGGCGTTTATTCAGGAGACTCATTTTTGAGCAGATATACCCCCTTATCTCAAAAATAGATTTACCCTTTCTCCTACCATGCTACTAATCTAGCTGCTATTAGGGGAGTCTCTATACTTTTTTCTAGCATACTTCCTTGGACCTGCCTTAATACTTTGATCAACGGGGACGGCCGTTGTGTTTCTTAAGGGATCGATTGGCAACACAAGAGTGACATTGGCCACTATCTATACCCTCAATGATCATCAAAATGTCTTCATTAATTGTGTCTTAGACACTCTTCTAGAATTCTCTGAGGGCCAACTGATTTTAGGTGGCGATTTTAATATTCCCCTTCTCCCATCTGCTCACACCTCGTTGGGAGTATTTTCTGTCCGTTCTGGCATACATAAACAGATAACGCAATCTTTACATAGGGCACAACTGACAGCTGTCTGGTGATTACAACACTCAGTGGGGGGGGGGGATTTTCCTTTTTATTCCTCCCCACATAAGGTCTATTCGAGGATAGATTATTTCTTCATTTCCCACGGTCAACTACACGCAGTATGTGGTCTGACCATGCTCCTATCACTATACAGTACACTCTTTCGATGGCTCCAACCTCCAGAACTCGTTTCTGGTGGTTAAATGAAAGTCTTTTACAGACACCAGAGGTGTTGACAGAAGTTACTATAGAATTGAAGCACTACTTCCACACATGACAAACCTGATTGTGACCCGGGCATTCTCTGGGAAGCACACAAGACAGTAATCCAGGGAATACCGATTAATAGACATGTGCACACTGAAATATTTTGTTTCGGAATTTCCTTTTAGTCCAAAAAATACATTTATTTAGTTACTCCCGAAATTCATTTTTATTTCGTTTTTCATTAAAAATTGCATTTGTCCGAAAATCCAAATTAATTAAGGTCGAATCTGTCATTGAAGGCTTTTTGTGTCTGTCGAATGTGTTGCTGCTTTGTCGAATCTTCGTCGTTCATGTTGAATGTATAACAGAATTCAAACAGAAAATGGACTGGTGATAGTGATCACTGATCAGACAAGTAACAAGATATGGTATATAGAATCTATATAGAATCTTAATCTATAATATAGAATCTATAATAATAAATTCCCCCCCCCCCCCCCCCCCCAACACGGGCAGCCTCTGAGGCTATCACAACACTAGCAACACTAGTATCACTATCAAGTTCACAACACTAACACAATAGCAGCAGATTATTATGAAAAAGTTAAGTTGAACTGTAGCTTGCTTCACTATTGTTCTGCTGCTGTGCTTATGCTTAATTGCTAAATAATTCAGGTTCTCTGACAAACGGACCAGCTAAGATTGACTGTCTTCTGAAATGATTCAGTGTGTGTGTGTCTCTCTCTGCTAGCAAATCGGAAGTGAAAGTAAGTTGGCTGTACGTGTGTACTTAGTTAATTATAGCTATTTTACTGCTCCTCTTTGGTTACAATCAGCCAATAACATTCATCATTATCATTATTTTTATTTTACTTCCCCCAAATAATTCCAGCAGCGATCTTTTCTCTCCATGTCGAATCTTTTCTCTGTGTCGAATCTTTTCTCTCTATGTCGAATATTCTTGGACTAACAAGAGCTAAGGTTAGGCACATTCAACCACAGGTTCAATGGACACAGATTGTTATTGTTAGCATCATGTCGAATCTCCTATTTTTATCGAATTGTTGTCACAACGAAAACAAAAATAAAGCATTTGTTTATGTCGGATCTTTCGTTTTTCGGATTCTGCACTTTTGTTATCGTTTGTTAAAACGATAACGAAAAAACCTGACATTCGGACGAAAATGCATTCGGACGAAAACGAATGCACATGTCTACTGATTAACCAGTTGCCGACCGCCGCACGACGATGTATGTCGGCAGAATGGCACGGCCAGGCAAAAGGACTTATATATAGGTCCTTGCCTTCCCGCGGGCAGGGGGTCCGATCGGACCCCCCCACCCGGTGCCTGCGACGGTCGGATTATCGTCAGGGGCAATCAAAGGTGAGGGGGAGGCCACTCATTCGTGCCCCCCCCCCTCGCGATCGCTCCTGGCGAATTAAATGCTTCCTCGGCTTCTGTAATGTAAACAGAAGCGGAGGAAGTGATGTAATCTCTCCTCGAGCAGGTCTTTTCGTTCCGGGCCGAGGAGAGAAGACATCAAGTAAGTTTGCACCAACACTACACTAACAGTAGAACACGCAGGCACACTTTTCACCCCCCTGTACCCCCTGTCACAGTGACACCAATAGCAGGTTTTTTTTTTTTTTTCTGATTATTGCATTGGTGTCAGTTTGTGACAGAAGTGGTAGGGCAGTTAGGGTTAGCCCCCTTTAGGTCTAGGGTACCCCCCTAACCCCCCCTAAATAAGTTTTAACCCCGTGATCACCCCCCGTCACCAGTGTCACTAAGCGATCGTTTATCTGATCGCTGTATTAGTGACACAGGTGATGCTAGTTAGGGAGGTAAGTATATTGGTTCGCCGTCAGTGTTTTATAGCGACAGGGACCCCCATATACTACCTAGTAAAGGTTTTAACCCCCTGATTGCCCCCTAGTTAACCCTTTCACCAGTGATCACCGTATAACTGTTACGGGTGACGCTGGTTAGTTAGTTTGTTTTTTATAGCTTTAGGGAACCCGCCGTTTATTACCTAATAATAAACACGGCAGTGATATAATTTAAGTTTTAGGGTCAGATCAGGTCTGCGTCACCCCAGGCAGCGTCAGGTTAGTGCCAGTAGCACTAACACCCACACATGCAGCATACACCTCCCTTAGTGGTATAGTATCTGAACAGATCAATATCTGATCTGATCAGATTTATACTAGCGTCCCCAGCAGTTTAGGGTTCCCAAAAACGCAGTGTTAGTGGGATCAGCCCAGATACCTGCTAGCACCTGCGTTTTTCCCCTCGGCCCAGCCCACCCAAGTGCAGTATTGATCGATCACTGACACTTAGAAAACACTAAGCACACATAACTGCAGCGTTCGCAGAGTCAGGCTTGATCCCTGCGATCGCTAACAGTTTTTTTCTAGCGTTTTGATACAGTCACTGACAGTCAGGAGCTTTTTTGCCTGTGAGTCTCACTAGTGTACCACTAAATTTAGAGCCCAAAATGGCAAATCAAAGGTACACTAGTGAAGAGGCCTACACGTTTCTGAGCATGACAGATAGTGAAGAGGATTTTGCGGTTCATGCACTTCAACGACAATGAACACTCTCGTCCTTGTGGAGACCCTGAATACGATCGGCTCTACAAAATTCGACCCCTCGTAAACCACTTCAATCAACGTTTTGTAGACTTGTTTACTCCCCATCAAGTTGTCTGCGTTGATGAGTCCCTGATTAAATTTTCTGGCCGTTTGTCATTCAAACAGTACCTTCCCAGAAAGCGTGCCAGATACGGGGTCAAGATGTATAAGCTCTGTGACAGGGCCACAGGCTATACATGTAGTTTTATGGTTTACGAGGGCAAAGATAGTCACGTAGAGCCGACAAACTGCCCTGACTATATAGGAAGCGCTGGCAAGATTGTGTGGGACTTGCTGTCACCCTTATTCGGAAAGGGGTATCATATATATGTGGACAATTATTACATGAGCGTGCCACTTTTTAGTCACCTTTTTGACCATCAAATTGGAGCATGTGGCACCGTGCGATCTAATCGCCGGGGCTTTCCCTAGCGGCTTGTAGATTCCCGTCTTAGGCTGGGGGAGAGAGCCTGCTAGCGGTGTAATAATTTGCTCGCTATGCAGTGGAGGGACAATAAGAATGTTTTCGTTCTTACCTCCCTTCATGCAGACACGACGGTCCAAATTACTACGGCGACTGGTGTTGTGGAGAAACAAGATATTTGGGGGGGCACACCTTCTCATTAAAGCTGGTGCAGCCATAAGACCATACAATAGAAGAAAAATATTACAGCGCACACATGCAAAAAGATTCACCTCCAGCAAGGCTAATTTAAAAACACCTAAACATTCTCTAAAAGACATTTTCAAAAATATGGGGATTTGGTCACACCATATTGCTATATGGTGCTAAGCCCACTTACTGCGACAAAGTACCCCAAGATTAGTGGGGTATGGTGTGACCAAATCCCCATATTTTTGAAAATGTCTTTTTGAGAATGTTTAGGTGTTTTTGAATTGGCCTTGCTGGAGGTGAATCTTTTTGCATGTGTGCGCTGTAATATTTTTCTTCTATTGTATGGTCTTATGGCTGCACTAGCTTTAATGAGAAGGTGTGCCCCCCAAATATCTTGTTTGTGTATTGTATGGATTCTGACCAAATCCTTTTGGGATAGGAGCACCCTATTCCCTCATTAGTACCTCTCATTAGTGTCCACTTGTGTCATAGGTGGAGACCTTTAAATTCTCCCATTTAGAAAAGTGTAGCTCTCATGGTTCAGAGAAGCAGGATGTCACAAATCTATGCATAGTGTAGGACCCACTAATCTTGGGGTACTTTGTCGCAGTAAGTGGGCTTAGCACCATATAGCAATATGGTGTGACCAAATCCCCATATTTTTGAAAATGTCTTTTTGAGAATGTTTAAATGTTTTTAAATTAGTCTTGCTGGAGGTGAATCTTTTTGCATGTGTGCGCTGTAATATTTTTCTTCTGGTGCTGTGGAGAAACCCCTCTGTGTCCACAAATATAACCAAAATATGGGAGGGGTGGACCTCAACGACCAGTTGTTGGCGCCAGACCTAGTTGCCCGTAAGGCCAGACACTGGTACAAAAAAGTGTCTGTATACTTATTTCAATTGGCTTTGCTGAACGCTTATGTGCTATACAGAGCTTCAGGACGGACTGGATACTTCCTTAAATTCCAGGAAGAGATCGTCAGAGCCCTTCTGTTTCCAGACGGTGCTCCACCTCACCTTCCCCAACCAAATGCAGTAAGCCGGCTGCATGAGAGGCATTTTATTTATGTCCTCCCGAGTACCCCTACCCAAGGAGCCCCCCCAAAGAAAATGTTGTGTCTGCAGAAAGCGCGGATATAGGCGTGACACCTGGTATTATTGTCCCTCCTGTCCTGGCAATCCTGGTCTTTGCATTGGTGAATGTTTTGACCGCTACCATACACTAGTTGAGTATTAGCGTAGGGTACAGCACTGCACAGACTAGGACACACTTTCACAGGGCCTCCCAAGATGCCATCGCATTTTCAGAGACCCAAACCTGGTACCAGTTACAAAAGTTAAAGTTACTAAAAAAAGTGTAAAAAAATAAAATAAAAAAAACAAATAGTGTTCGTTTTATTGTTCCTCTCTCTATTCTCTATCTATTGTTCTGCTCTTTTTTACTGTATTCTATTCTGCATTGTTTTATTGTTATTGTTTTACCATGTTTGCTTTTCAGATATGCAATTTTTTTATACTTTACTGTTTACTGTGTTTTATTGGTAACCATTTTTTTTGTTTTCAGGTACGCCATTCAGCTGCAGATCAGATTTATTTATCTTGACAGCAACAGCGTTTGCTCCTACGATATATAAAGCTGTGACTCCAGCGCTGTCGGAGGTGATTTCACCACCACAGTTGCATACTTCAGCATATATGCCGAAGCGTGGGGGCAGCAGTGGGTGGAGGAGCGATTTGCTCCTGTTTTTTGTGGGAGGATGCCCCCATGCTTCGGCATATATATATTTTAGGCACAGGTTGCGTTAAATGTTTTATTTTTTACTATGTTTTTTTTTGTATTTGCTTTGCAGGTATGGTAAGTCTTACTGTTATACTGTAATGTTACTTTGTTTTATTGTTAACCATCATTTGCTTAGCAGGTACGCCATTCAGTTGCAGCGCGGATTTATCTTGACAGCAACAGCGTTTGCTCCCATGATACATAAAGCCGTGACTCCAGTGCTGTCGGAGGTGATTTCACCACCACAGTTACATACTTCAGCATATATGCCGAAGCGTGGGGGCAGCAGAGGGCGGAGGAGCGATTTGCTCCTAACTTTTGCGGGAGGATGCCCCCATGCTTCAGCATATATATATCGTATATACTCGAGTATAAGTCGAATTTTTCAGCACATTTTTTTGTGCTGAAAGTGCCCCCCTCGACTTATACTCCAGTCAAGCACTTTTCTGCAGCAAAAATTTTCATTTTCCGAACCGAATTTGGGGCCCCGTATCTCAGGGCCACTTGGTGCTAGGAACCCCAATTTGGTGTGCTAACCCAGTGGAACTGGGTACATAACATATCCAAAGCTGGGGTTCCTAGCACCAAGTAGCCCCGAGATACGGGGCCCCAAAATAGCTTTGGGAAATGTCATTCTCTGCTGCAGAAAAGTGCTTGACATTTTCTGAACCAATTTTGGGGCCCGGTATCTCAGGGCCACTTGGGGCTAGGAACCCCAAATTTGGTGTGCAAACCCATAGGAACTGGATCCACAACATATCCAAAGCTGGGGTTCCTAGCACTAAGTAGCCCCGAGATACGGGGCCCCAAAGTAGGTTCGGAAAATGTCATTCTCTGCTGCAGAAAAGTGCTTGACATTTTCTGAACCGAATTTTGGGGCCCTGTATCTTGGGGCCACTTGTTGCTAGAAACCCCAGCTTTGGAAATTTTATGGTGCTAGTTCCACTGGGTTTGCACACCAAATTTGGGGTTCCTAGCACTAAGTGGCCCCGAGATACAGGGCCCCAAATTCGGTCAACTGTGTCCATCTGCAGCAATGTCATTTCGGGACCCTTTGGGTTCAGAGACCCCAAATTTTGGCTGCAGCTAGGGGGCATACAGGAACCCTTAACTACCGAGTTTGAAGTTCAGGGGACCTATGGCTGCAAATGGGCACAGTGAGGCATGCAAATGGGCACGGTGAGGTTGCAAATGGGCATTGTTGACCCTCTTTTCCACTTACAGTAGCTGTGCATTTCTCACCCTCGTCTTATACTCGGGTCAATAAGTTTTTCCCATTTTTTTGTGGTAAATTAGGGCCTCGACTTATACTCGGAACGACTTATACTCGAGTATATACGGTATATATATACGGTGCATGTATGCCCATCATTAGAAGTGGGTGGATAAAGGGAAGTTTTCTAATGGTGGGCATACCCACCGATCAATCTCTTTTTTTCGTTCAGCCCACAGGCTGCATGAAAAAAAAGTTTACAATATATGCCCAACAAGGACCAGCAACGTAGTGGTATGTTGCTGGACTTTGAGTGGTTATACCAGAATGATGCCTGCAGGTTTAGGTATCATCTTGGTATCATTCTTTTCAGCCAGTGGTCAGCTTTCATGTAAAGGCAATCCTAGCGGCTAATTAGCCTCTAGACTGCTTTTACAAGCAGTGGGAGGGAATCCCCCCACCGTCTTCCCTGTTTTTCTCTGGCTCTCCTGTCCCAACAGGGAACCTGAGAATGCAGCCGGTGATTCAGCCAGCTGACCATAGAGCTGATCAGAGACCAGAGTGGCTCCAAACATCTCTATGGCCTAAGAAACCGGAAGCTACGAGCATTTCATGACTTAGATTTCGCCGGATGTAAACAGCGCCATTGGGAAATTGGGAAAGCATTTTATCACACCGATCTTGGTGTGGTCAGATGCTTTGAGGGCAGAGGAGAGATCTAGGGTTGAATAGACCCCAGTTTTTTTTCAAAAAAGAGTACCTGTCACTACCTATTGCTATCATAGGGGATATTTACATTCCCTGAGATAAAAATGACTAAAAAAAAAAAAATGAAAGGAACAGTTTAAAAATAAGATAAAATAGCAAAAAAATAATAAAGAAAAAAAAATCACCCCTGTCCCCCCTGCTCTCGCGCAAAGGCGAACGCAAGCGTCGGTCTGGCGTCAAATGTAAACAGCAATTGCACCATGCATGTGAGGCATCACCGTGAAGGTCAGATCAAGGGCAGTAATTTTAGCAGTAGACCTCCTCTGTAAATCTAAAGTGGTAACCTGTAAAGGCTTTTAAAAATGTACTTAGTTTGTCGCCACTGGACGTTTGTGTGCAATTTTAAAGCATGTCATGTTTGGTATCCATGTACTCGGCCTAAGATCATCTTTTTTATTTCATCAAACATTTGGGCAATATAGTGTGTTTTAGTGCATTAAAATTGAAAAAAGTGTATTTTTTCCCAAAAAAATGCGCAAATACTGTGTGGAAAAAAAAATGAAACACCCACCATTTTAATCTGTAGGGCATTTGCTTTAAAAAATATATAATGTTTGGGGGTTCAAAGTAATTTTCTTGCAAAAAAAATAATTGTTTCATGTAAACAAAAAGTGTCAGAAAGCGCTTTGTCTTCAAGTGGTTAGAAGAGTTGGTGATGTGTGACATAAGCTTCTAAATGTTGTGCATAAAATGCCAGGACAGTTCAAAACCCCCCCAAATGACCCCATTTTGGAAAGTAGTCACCCCAAGCTATTTGCTGAAAGGCATGTCGAGTACATGGAATATTTATATTGTGACACAAGTTGCGGGAAAAAGACAAAAATTATTTTTTTATTTTTTTTTGCACAAAGTTGTCACTAAATGATATATTGCTCAAACATGCCATGGGAATATGTGAAATTACACCCCAAAATACATTCTGTTGCTTCTCCTGAGTTCGGGGATACCACATGTGTGAGACTTTTTGGGAGCCTAGCTGCGTGCGGGACCCCGAAAACCAAGCACCGTCTTCAGGCTTTCTAAGGGTGTAAATTTTTGATTTCACTCTTCACTGCCTATTACAGTTTCGGAGGCCATGAAATGCCCAGATGGCACAAATCCCCCCCCCCAAATGACCCCATTTTGGAAAGTAGACACCCCAAGCTATTTGCTGAGAGGTATGGCGAGCTAGGCTCCCGAAAAGTCCCACACATGTGGTATCCCTGTACTCAGGAGAAGCAGCAGAATGTATTTTGGGATATAATTCCACATATGCCCATTGCATGTTTGACATTTTTTTTTTTTTTGCACAAAGTTGTCACTAAATGATATATTGCTCACTTTCCCGCAACTTGTGTCAAAATCTAAAATATTCCATGGACTCAACATGCCTCTCAGCAAATAGCTTGGGGTGTCTACTTTCCAAAATGGGGTCATTTGGGGGGCTTTTGTGCCATCTTGGCATTTTATGGCCTTCAAAACTGTGATAGGTAGTGAGGAGTGAAATAAAAAATTTACGCCCTTAGAAATCCTGAAGGCGGTGCTTGGTTTTCGGGTCCCCGTACGCGGCTAGGCTCCCAAAAAGTCCCACACATGTGGTACCCCCATACTCAGGAGAAGCAGCTAAATGTATTTTGGGGTGCAATTCCACATATGCCCATGGCCTGTGTGAGCAATATATCATTTAGTAACAACTTTTTGTAATTTTTTTTTTTGTCATTATTCAATCACTTGGGACAAAAAAAATTAATATTCAATGGGCTCAACATGCCTCTCAGCAATTTCCTTGGGGTGTCTACTTTCCAAAATGGGGTCATTTGGGGGGTTTTGTACTGCCCTGCCATTTTAGCACCTCAAGAAATGATATAGGCAGTCATAAACTAAAAGCTGTGTAAATTCCAGAAAATGTACCCTACTTTGTAGACACTATAACTTTTGTGCAAACCAATAAATATACGCTTATTGACATTTTTTTTTTACCAAAGACATGTGGCCGAATACATTTTGGCCTGAATGTATGACTAAAATTGAGTTTATTGGATTGTTTTTATAACAAAAAGTAGAAAATATCATTTTTTTTCCAAATTTTCGGTCTTTTTCCGTTTATAGCGCAAAAAATAAAAACCCCAGAGGTGATCACATACCATCAAAAGAAAGCTCTATTTGTGGGAAGAAAAGGACGCAAATTTCGTTTGGGTACAGCATTGCATGACCGCGCAATTAGCAGTTAAAGCGACACAGTGCCAAATTGTAAAAAGTGCTCTGGTCAGGAAGGGGGTAAATCCTTCCGGGGCTGAAGTGGTTAATTCACCCTCTGATCAACCACACCTGTCTTTCTTACAAAAATGGGAAGTAGATTTAAACCGATCTTTTACGGTACTTCAAAGACAAAATATCTTCAGATTTTCATTAAAGTTGTCAATCTGCACGAAAATACAAGAGACTAATTATAAAATCTTAACTAGGTGGTACTATATGCCTCAGTTTTGTTTTTTTTTTGTTTTTTTTTGTTTTTATCCACTTCAGCGAAAGTTTTCCGAGAGACATTATTTCAACTTTATGTGTCAAACTTTATCTCTTCTCCTTTTTCACATCATTGTGGATTGTTTCCGTCACATCTTTATTATTTTTCCCTTCTAGGATATTCTTAAATATTTTTAAAAACCGGCGACAAAACGCCTTCTATAATTATAAACCCTATTATTATCTTAGTCTCTCTCAGTCCCTCTTATTTCCCCCCGCCCCCCCTCCCCCTCGTCCCCCCCCTCCCCCTCGTCCCCCCCTCCCCCTCCCCTGTGTCTGGTCCGTTCCTTTATGTTATTTATTTATCCACTTGGCTCTGCACCTGTTCTTTCTTTTATTCTATCTAAATAAATATCCGAGACTTTGTAGTTTTTCCAACTTTCCCATCTACTATTATCCCCTTTCTCTCCTCCTTCCATTTTGTAGTGATAATCTATTTCCTTTAGCCAGTTTCTAATGTCTGGTTTTCCACTTTTTAGCCAATTCTTGGGAATTAAGGCCTTGGCCGCATTCAGGAGCTTAGGTATTATTGATTTTCTATATTGTTTCTTAGGTTTATTGTAGATTTGGAAGAGGCAAGTCCAAATATTTTGTTCTATTTCTTCTCCAGTTATTTCCTTTATGTTATTTAACACTTCCTTCCAGTACTCCATTATTATTGGGCATTCCCACCATATGTGTGTGATCGTTGCTATTTGGCCACATTTTCTCTAACACAAGGAGGTTCTATCTTGATGGAATCTGTGTATTCTTACTGGGGTCATATACCATCTTGATACTAGTTTATAATTCATTTCTATGGTCTTCATGTCCCAAGCCTTATTATATCCCATTTCTATCATTTTTTCCACTTTTTGGTTATCTATTTTTAAATTCATTTCTTTTTCCCATTGATTTATATATTCTGGTCTTTCTTGTGCTTCCAAATCTGTCAGTATACTATAAATTGTTGATGTTCCGTTTTTTAATGGTGTTTCATTGCTACATAGCTTTTCCAGTGCAGTTAATTTTGTTTCATCTCTCAGTGGGTGTGGTATTGTGCTTACTAGGTGCCTTATTTGAGTATAATTCCATTCATTCATCTTCCATCCATTCCTTTCCTCTATTTCTACTCGTGTTCTTATTTTGCCATTTCTAGTGATATCTTTCAGTCGTGGGTTACCTATTCCTTGGATTTCAAATATTTCCCTCCCAGGGGTGAAGAGATTCGATCCTGTGAGTGCTAATAGTGGTGAATTATATTTCCATTCATTCTTTAAGTGAATGGTGTCCCAAATTTTAAATACATTTTTTGTTATTTCGTGCGTGTCGGTGTCCAATATTCTATATTTCCGTGGAATCCAAATATTCTTATGTAGTGTGGCTCCACTTATTGTGTTTTCCATTTCCACCCATTTTTTTTCATTTTTCTCATTTGTCCACTCTAACATTCGTGTTAAAACTATGGCTTTATAGTACCTACTTATATCTGGGACGGCAAGACCCCCATGCTCCTTTTTCCTTGTGATCAGCGTGTATTTAATTCTTGGTTTTTTATTAAGCCATATGTATTTTAGCAGGATTGTTTTAATTATTTTAAAAAAGCTCTGCGGGATTTTTACTGGTAACATCTGTAATCTGTAGTTTATTTTAGGTAATATCGTCATCTTAAACATATTTATTCTTCCAATCCATGAAAGTGGCTGTATTCTTAACTTTTTCATTTCTTCTTTGACCTCATTGATCAGTGGAATAAAGTTTGCCTGATAAATTTTTTCGACTCTAGGAGTTATTTTAATTCCAAGGTAATTTAGCTCTTTTACCCAAGTGAATGGGAATTCTTTTTGTAAAAACTGAACTTCCTTTTTCTCTAGACCTATGTTTAATATTTCCGTTTTTATTGGATTAATTTTGAAGTTTGACAGTTCTCCGTATTTTTTAATTTCTTTCAGTATGTTTGGGAGTGACACTCTTGGGTTGGATACGTACATCAAGATGTCGTCCGCGTAGGCAGCGATCTTATGCTCTTTTCCTCCTAGTTTCGCTCCTTCTACCTCTTTGTTATTGCGGAGTGTTGCTAATAGTGGTTCTAAGGCCAATACATATAATAGTGGAGACAGTGGACAGCCTTGCCGTGTTCCATTCTGCATCTTAATTTTTGGAGAGAGTCTACCGTTTACTTTTACGACTGCTGTCGGGCCATTATACAAATTTGTTATCCACTTCATCATTTTTGTCCCAATACCCAAGTGCCGCAATGTATCCATCATGAAACCCCAGTCTACCCTGTCAAATGCTTTTTCTGCATCCAATGACAGGAATAGAACTGGGGTCTCATTCTGCACCTTCTTGTGCAACATCAATAATGATTTTAGGCTGTTGTCCCGCCCCTCTCTCCCCAGGACAAAACCAGTTTGGTCCGGGTTGATCCACAGTGGGATTAGTTTTTTTATCCTAGTGGCCAGGATCTTGGAGTACAGCTTCGTATCAGCGTTCAATAGGGCTATTGGCCTGTAGCTTGAGCAGTTAACTTTGTCTTTCCCTTCTTTTGGTAGTATTGTAATATGAGCTAATAACGATTCACTTCTTATTTCTTCATCTTCCCCTAAGGAATTCATATATTCTAATAGTTTTGGAGTCAGCTGTTCTTCAAATTTTTTATAGTATTTGACCGTAAACCCGTCTGGTCCTGGGCTTTTTCCTACGGGAGTTTCCTTTAATGCCAGTTTTACCTCTTCATGCGTAATATTTTTTTCCAATTCTTCTAGTTGGTCTATTTTTAGTTTTGGTAAGTTTGCTTTTTTTAAATATTCTTGTATCTTCTTTGTTCTTGTATTCGCTTCTTTCCAACTTTCCTGTCCTTTTATTGCATAAAGGGCGCTGAAGTATTTTTGAAATGTTATCGCTATATCTGTAGTTTTATTTACCACTTCTCCTTTTTCATTTTTGATCTTCTCAA
Organism: Lithobates septentrionalis; assembly: GCA_037952835.1. Classification (NCBI taxonomy): domain Eukaryota; kingdom Metazoa; phylum Chordata; class Amphibia; order Anura; family Ranidae; genus Lithobates; species Lithobates septentrionalis. The sequence continues at coordinate 418,023 of JBBDGP010001436.1, forward strand.
TGTAATTCAAAGACTTCTTTTTTTTTACCAGATTTGCTAGGTATTTTCCTGGTTTATTACCCCATTTATATTTTTCTTGTACTACTCTGTTGTAGTCCTTCCTTTCTTCTTGTTCCATCCAGTCTTTTAATTGCTCTCTCTTTTGAGATAGTAGGCCGAAGATTTTGTTGTTTACTTGATTTTTGTGTTTTCGTTCCAATTCATACATTTCTTTAATTATTTGTTGCATGTTTGTTTTCCTTTCCTGTTTTTTTCTTGCCCCTATAGCTATTAACTTGCCCCTAATAACAGATTTATGCGCCTCCCATATTGTTGCTTTCGATACCTCTGGTGTATCGTTTTCTTCAAAATATCTTTTAATTTCTTCTATGATGCTTTTTTCGGTCTCACTGTCTTCTAATAAAGTTTTGTTGATTCTCCATGGACCCCTTTCAAGGACTTCTCCTTTTATTTTCATTCTCAAGATTACTGGGCTGTGATCTGAGGCGGTTATTATGCCTATTTTTGTTTCTTCTATTTCTTCCAAGTTTCTATGTTCGACCATGATGTAATCCAATCTGGAGTAAATTTTGTGTACTGTTGAGTAGAATGTGTAGTCCTTTGTGCTGGGGTGCTGAATTCTCCAAGGGTCTATTAGTTGTTGTTCATATAATGTTCTTTTTAATTTCTTTAGTTGATTTACCTCTTTGTCCCTTACTCTTGAGGTACTGTCCATTTTATTATCCATGCTGAAGTTGAAGTCTCCAGCTAGTATTAATTTTCCTTGCTTGAATTCCATTAGTATTTTAATTATATCTATCAAATATTTTTTAGGGTTCTTATTAGGACAGTAGACATTGGCCAATGTATATTTTACCCCGTGTATAGTTCCTGTAATAAAAAGATATCGACCCTCCGGGTCTATTTTCCTTTGATCTATTAGAAAACGTACATTTTTCCCTATACCGATGGCTACTCCTTTGGCCCTTCTTATTGGCGAGTCTCCTTGATACCATGTTGGTATGTTTTTTGAATAAATTTTGGCACTTGAGTTTTGGGCTATATGCGTCTCCTGTAGGAAAATTATTTCTGCTTTACTTTTTTCTAGTTCTCGGAGGATGATGTTTCTCTTCCCTGGGGAATTTAGTCCTCGGACATTGTAAGAGATTATTTTTATGCTGTTTACGTTTTCCATTCTTGTGCCTTTTCTTCCCCGCCCGTCCTCCGGCCCTCCCCCCCCACGCGGTCCCCCTAGGAGACCGGATGGAGGGGACACCCAGCGGACGCACGGGGTCTCCTCATCTCTTGTCTTAGAATAGGTGTGCCTATGTAACCACTCATGTGACTCAGACCTCTCCCTCCCCACCCTCCCTCCCCCTCCCCTCCCTCCTCCTCCCCTCCCTCCTCCTCCCCTCCCTCCTCCCACCCTCCCCCTCCCTTTTTTCTGATATGGGTTTTTTACCCCCATATTCTCTAGAGCTGAGAGCGTTTTACTTTGTTTTGTGGGGCACGCTCTGCCCCCTCTGCTCTATTTATTGTGAGGCGGAGCTCTGTAAGACACCCTATTCCCCCCTGCCTAAGCACTAATAGGGCGACCCCCTGTCCACTCCGTGAGTCCCTGTCTCCCTCTCCCTGCGTTTTTGTTGTGTTTTACCAATCCTTTCACTTTCCTTTTTTCCCATCCCATCAACCCCAGCCCCCCCCCCCTTTCCACTCTAAGGCCCCTTGCACCGTTGTGTGGTATTTTCTCAGATATTAATTTCCTCGAGAGTCCACATCTTGATGTCTGATCCTTGAATTTACTTGCCACTGTAGGTCATCTCTTGCCGTTATTCGCTCCTGACTATTTGCGTATTTTCCGAGTTTTGGGGAGGGGATTTCTAGTTTGTTGCAAAAGTCTGGAATCTCCTCCACATGTCTTAGCCTCGCACTTATTCCGTTTTTCCTTGCTATTAGACATGCTGGAAAACCCCAGTTGTATTGAATTTCTTGCTCCCGGAGGATTTCTAATAATGGCTTTAGTATCCGTCGTCTTTTCAACGTTTCTTGAGATAAGTCTTGAAATATTTGTAATTTACCTCCCGCAAACTCTATTTGTGTTTTCCTCTTTAGGTTTATCCAGATCTGTTTTTTTTCTTCCCATTTTTCAAAGCGTACGATTACATCTCTAGGTGTTTCCCTTGCGAACCTTTGAGGTTTTTTTTACTCGAAAGACACTTTCTATTCCTATTGTGTTAGTTGTTTCCTTTCCCAAGATTTGGTTGAAGAGATTGTTCATTTTTTCTATTAGATTTTCTGCTTGTTCTGTTTCCGGTAACCCACGTATTCTCAAGTTTTTCTTTTTATCTCTATTTTCTTGCTCTTCTATTTTATATGATTGTTCCTGTTGTTCCCGTTTTAATTTCTTTATTTCGTCTTCTAGTTCCTTTATGTTTTTTTGATGTAGGTCTACTTTGATCTCTACTTCTTCCACTCTGTTTAACATATATCCCATATCTTTATGGAGTGTTGACATCTCTGCTTTTAGGGAATTCTCTAGTGCCGCGAACATTTTTTCCATATCCTGTTTTGTTGGCAACTGTGGTCCTTGTTGTCCTTCCTCCTTTCCTCTGTCTTCCTCTCCCATTTCTGGCTCCATTCTGGGTTCTGAGAGGTGGCTGGTTTCTGTTTGTACTTTATACTGGCCTTTTTTTATCCTTGTTGTCCTTCTTCTCTTTTGTATCTATTTGTCTGCCCTTTGAACCCACTTGTTTCTCTCCTTCTCTGATTCCTTGCTGTATATACCTGTTCATAGGGCCTGGACTTGGGCCTAGGCTGGTCCTAGGTGATTTCGGTATTGCTCCCGCACTTCTTGTTGTTTTCCCCTTCATGTTTGTTTCTATGGCTGGATTTATAAGATCTTCAAAGCTGCCTTCCAGAATACCCCTTGATTGGGGTCTCTTAATGATGAAAAAATCTCCCAGCCTTTTTAAATTGACTTATTTTTACTAATATTTCTTTTATTCCGTTCTCATACCCGGCATCCTCCCCACAATCCAATAATAGAAATAATTAATGAGATATGAGTAGTCCCCGTTTTCCAGAAGTTATGTTACTACCTTAAGTACATTAAGCATTCCTTGGTGCTGTTCAATTGTTTAAGCGTTCTTAAGCTGAAAAAAAAAAAAAAAAGTCACTGCAAAGACACCGGCGTCTTCACAGCGCTTTTCCAGCAGCCCGTGTGCATGGGGGCCCAGGTGCTCAGCAAAATAATTCAAATGTTTTAGCGATATAATGCAATCTAATTCAAGTATTCAGCAAGATGATTTATATATTCAGCAGTATAGTTCCAGTATAAGCTTATATGTTCCACATTTTTGTTACTATGAAATTTCTTCTTATTCTATAGTTTGTACTATCAAGCCTATAATTAGTACCATTTGCAAAAAAATAAAAAAATAAAAAAATAAAAATTCACAAGAAAGGGAGATACTGCAGCAGCAGCAGGCAGGTGGGGGCTGGGAGACAACTCTTCCGTTGACTTGTCTTTCTTTCACCTTCTCCTTCTCTTCTCTTCTCTTCTCCCCTGTTCCCCCCCCCCCCCTGTTTTTATTGTTTTTCTTAGCTCACTTGATTCTACTTTTTCAGCTCTTTCGCCTTTTCCCCTGCTTGTTCACTTCAAGACGATTGCAATAGAAAACAGCCAAAAGAGGAGGAAAAAAAAAAAAAAGACGCTATTGCAAAAACGCTGAAAAAAGTTAAAAAAAAAAAAAAAAAAAAGTCACTGCAAAGACACTGGCGTTTTCACAACGTTCTCCCAACAGCCCATGTGCATGAGGGCCCAGGTGCTCATAAAAATAATTCAAATGTTTTAGCGGTATAATGCAATCTAATTCAAGTATTCAGCAAGATGATTTATATATTCAGCAGTATAGTTCCAGTATGAGCTTATATGTTCCACATTTTGTTACTATGAAATTTCTTCTTATTCTATAGTTTATACTATCGAGCCTATAGTTAATACCATTTGCAAAAAACAAAAACAAAAAAAGACCAAAAAAAAAAAGATCACAAGAAAGGGAGCTACTGCAGCAGCAGCAGCAGCAAGCAGGTGGGGGCTGGGAGACAACTCTTCCGTTGGCTTGTCTCTCATTCACCTTCTCCTTCTCCCCTGTTCCCCCCCCCTGTTTTTATTGTTTTTCTTAGCTCACTTGGTTCTACTTTTTCGGCTCTTTCGCCTTCATTTACTTTCACTTACTTTCGCTTTTTATTCCATTTTATTTCGTTTTATTTCAATATGTTCTTTCCCTTTCTTTTGTTCTATTACTTTTCCTTTACCTTTTCACTTCAAGACAATTGCAATAGAAAAAAAGCCAAAAAAAATAAAAATACGGTACTTATCTTTTAGTTGTTGTTGAAGTTGGGACAAAAAGGGATGCTCACTACAGCTTGTTGCAGTCAGACGCAGGTACAAACTCCCTCTGGCTTACACCACAAGACAGCTCAGTGAGTGATGAGCAGGGGGGGCGGGGAGGGAAGCTACCTACACCTTCTCATCAGGCCGATCATTCCTCTCAGCTGCAGGGAGAGGGTTCTCAGGATCCTCACGCCGTGCACAGAGCCATTACCAGGCTCCTCCCTCCCTTTAGCCCCTATATGCCTCAGTTATTGCAGAAATACTACCCTACTACTACTGATAGATGTTGGAGATGCCAGACGGACAGGGGAACGCTCCTCCATATATTTTGGTCTTGCCCTTAGCTAAAACATTGGGACCATCGTCCGGATTGTCACCCAAAAATTCAGACTATAAGATCCCTGATGATAACAACAAAACCTGGGGAATGCCCAGGAAAAAATTCCAAGCCTACTTACCACCAGCTCACAGACAACCAATTGACCTGTCTAACAGTATGTGTTAAAAACAGGGGTTCAGTCCGCACGCATTTGCAAACACATGCGTAAGCCACAGAGCCACGTCACGGCACCCTGTAATCTGTGGTCCTAACACTAAAATTTGGGTGTCCCCACAGTGGAGGCACATGCATTCTAATGGATAAGTGAGGGCAGGTGGACTGAAGGGAGCCCACCCCTTCTTAAAGGTACAGGACACACCAAACACCCAGCAGGTAGCACAATGGCTGCAAAGGTGCTGGTGCGTTGCTGGACCAATACACACACCCACGTGATTGCAAAAATCTTGCCACCACCCTCATTTATAGCTGGCTATCGCAGTAAGAGGCATTGAAAGGCCACAAACAGATAACAACAAAACCTGGGGAATGCCCAGGAAAAAATTCCAAGCCTACTTACCACCAGCTCGCAGACAACCAATTGACCTGTCTAACAGTATGCGTTAAAAACAGGGGTTCAGTCCGCACGCATTTGCAAACGCATGCGTAAGATCCCTGATGTAATGAAGAGATCTGGGGAATTGGCGCTGCCCTAGTAACAGTAAGTATTACTTGGAGGTCAGAAAAATAAATAAATAGATAAATAAAAATAGTGACAAAAATGTGTATAAGAAAGGAAAGGATTAGATGTGTGTTCCTTAAGTGAATGTACCCCTATATATGCACCAAAAATAAATGAATAAAATAATTAATTTATATAGTATAAGATCCTAAAGAGTGAATGTGCAAATCCTCTGTGTTGTGTAAATAAATAATACAGTAAGTGAGTTGGGTTTACACTTGCTCCACCTCCAATGTGAAACTTTGCATAAGCAATAAACCAAACCAAACAAAAAATAAATAAATAAAAATAAAAATAAAAATGTTTTTGTTGAAATTAGTGAGTAGCCTCCCTTTTTAAAAATATTTGGGGTTCGTGAGCGGCATTTACATAATTAGGGGAGGTTCGATGGAGCCGGGAGGACTATATCTGTGTGTGAAGCGTCGACACCGTCTTTGACAACGTCTGATGACGAAACGCGTAAGGCGGAGTCACGCTCACACGTCATACCCGGAAGAGCCGGCTGGAACGCAAGGTGGGACGCATGCTCGGATTTGTTTCCCGATCCCATCCTTAGCTTACAGCCGTGATTGTAACGCTTTTATTGTACTTTTTAACTTTCAATAAACCGGACGTACTTCACTATGCAAGCCCCCTGTCTATTTCTTTGCGTGAGGAGGATCTAGCAGCACGGAGGTGGATAGTAGCGGAGGTACCCGGGCCTGGATCAGTACAAGGGGACCCTAATTACCGGTCTAACGGAAGAAACTCATGGTGCAGTGATGCCTAAGAGGGACATCCATCAGAGGCAGCTACCCAAAGACACCCACTCCTCTGCCTAATACCCCCTTGGGGGTGACTGATTCTGGTGAGTGGGGGAGCACGGGGGGAGCACTTGGAGTCACCAGCTTCTACCTGCACGGAAGTCACCTCTTATCACCCCTTGGGCATTTTTAAATGCATGTCAACCGTGATGTTCTTAATTGTTCCTGTCTCTACATATTAGACATTTTATTCCTGCCTGGGTCCAATATAGGGACTGTTTTACAGATGTTGTATTCATATTCGCTGTCTGTAATATGAGTGTTAACTGTTTGGATTCCTATCTTTTTATATATGAATTTTGAGGAAATTTAATATATTGTACTATAGAGGTTTTTTGCACTTTGGTTTCACTTTATACACAGTGCACCTTAGTCACCATATATATTGGGGATATGTGGTAACCTCATACGGATACTGCTAGCCCCCAAACAGTGTGCTTTCTCACGGACCCCAAATATTTTTAAAAAAGGAGGCTACTCACTAATTTCAACAAAAAAAAATATTATTTTTATTTTTATTTATTTATTTTTTGTTTGGTTTGGTTTATTGCTTATGCAAAGTTTCACATTGGAGGTGGAGCAAGTGTAAACCCAACTCACTTACTGTATTATTTATTTACACAACACAGGATTTGCACATTCACTCTTTAGGATCTTATACTATATAAATTAATTATTTTATTCATTTATTTTTGGCGCATATATAGGGGTACATTCACTTAAGGAACACACATCTAATCCTTTCCTTTCTTATACACATTTTTTGTCACTATTTTTATTTATTTATTTATTTATTTTTCTGACCTCCAAGTAATACTTACTGTTAATAGGGCAGCGCCAATTCCCCAGATCTCTTCATTACATACTTTCAATTAACTCCTAATAGGAACTAATTAAGGGGAGGCTGCAGCCCTTCTAATAATTATTTTCCTAAGCGCGGACTTCTAATCAAGTAAGATCCCTGATGACCCTGCTTTCTTTTTACTCCATGTTGCCACGATCCCAGCGAAACAATAACAAAAATCAATTGTGCGTCATCTATTGAATGCCGCTAAATCCTGTTCCCCTGCTTTGGAAGAAGCAACCACCTCCCTTGATTGGGACTTGGTTGCGAAAAGTAGAAGATATAAATAAACTAGAGAACTTGATCCTCACGGCACAGAGCAAACAGGAGATGCATTCTAAAACTTGGAGACTATGGAATATGTTTATTCTATCTGATGGAGTGTCCCTGCTCAGCTCCTGAATGAGTCCTACGCGAACATTCTAGTTTACTTAGTCTGCAGAGGTTTCTCGTCCACCGGGTACCCCTCTCCCCCCCATCCTCTTTCCTCCTCTTTCCTCTTCTTTCCCCCTCCCCCTCCCCTTCCTCCTTGATGTGATCCCCTCCACATTAACTCCTTCCTACTTGTTCTTTTACTTTTCTTTCTTAGCATTGTTTTTTTCTTTCTTTACGTTCCTTGGAACACCTATAAATAAAGAGATAAGATCAGGTGGTTCGGGCCTCATCACGTGGAGGTTTTGCACTGTTACATCCAACAAAATGAGAAGACGTTTTCTATTGTCATAGATGTGCCTTTACTGTATTACAGAATGAAACGTAGCTATTGAATTTCATTGACCCAATTATGAATAATGTACATTTTTTGTGTGGAAATGTTCACAACTACTTTGTATTATTGATGTAATTGAACTTGCCCTCCCTGAGTTCTAAAATAATAGTTATATTTGGAAAAAGAATCAGGAAGTGGGCTGTATAAAGTATTTACTGGCAGAAAAAAAAAGGTTTACTATTCAAAGTTAAAACAACAACAGCAGAAGATTTAATAAATGGAAAGATGAAAAAATTACTGAAGTTCCACTTTAAGGAGGAAGCTACTTCTGCATGCAGCAATTTAATTGCATCAGTAAAAGAGCTGGATGCTACCATTCGATCCTTTCTCTCTTCACTAACAAACCCATCTTTGAGTAAGCCGTCTACCTCAGAATCCTCTCAGGGCTCACAGTTATTACCAGCGGTGGAGGTTGAAATGGGATCTCCTACCCAAGAGGGACATTCCCCCTCTCATTCTAAAGAAGGTGAAGAGGAAGAGGAGGAAGGGGTAGAAGATGCGCCCTCTAAATACAAGTTGTCTTTAGAGCAAGAAGATGGTCTGTAAAAGGCAATTTATGCTGCATTGGGCTTAGGAGAAGAGAAAAAAGAATTATCTCTGCATGACCAGATGTATGCAGGCCTTAGTAAGCCTAAAGTTCACACTTTTCCAGTACATTCGGTAATCTGAGTCCATAAAAAAAAAATGGTTAGAACCAGAGAGAGCTTTTCTTCCCAAAGGCCCATTAACCACTTAAGGACTAGCCTTGTTTTGAGATTTGGGTGTTTTACAAGTTTAAAACAGTTTTTTTTGCTAGAAAATTACTTAGAACCCCCAAACATATATTTTTTTTCTAACACCCTAGAGAATAAAATGGCGGTCATTGCAATACTTTTTTTTTTTTGCACCATATTTGCGCAGCGGTCTTACAAGCGCACTTTTATTGGGAAAAAATTTTGGATAAAAAAATAAGACAACCGTAAAGTTAGCCCAATTTTTTTTCATATTGTAAAAGATAATTTTACGTCAAGTAAATTGGTACCCAACATGTCACGCTTCAAAATTGCGCCCGCTCGTGGAATGGCTTCAAATTTTACCCTTAAAAATCTCCATAGGCGACGTTTAAAAAATTCTACAGGTTGCATGTTTTGAGTTAGAGGAATTCTAGGGATAGAATTATTGCTCTCGCTCTACCGGTCACGGCGATACCTCACGTGTGGTTTGACCACCGTTTTCATATGCGAGCGCTACTCACGTATGCGTTCGCTTCTGCACGCGAACTTGTCGGGACGGGGCGCTTTAAAAAAAAAATTTTTTCTTATTTATTTTACTTTATTTTATTTGTTTTTTCACAGTTTTTTTTAAAAAAAAAATTGGATCACTTTTAGTCCTCTTACAAGGAATGTAAACATCCCTTGTAATAGAAAAAAAGCATGACAGGTCCTCTTAAATATGAAATCTGGGGTCAAAAAGTCCTCAGATCTCATATTTGGACTTAAATGCAAAAAAAAAAAAAGTTGTCATTTGAAAAAATGAAAACAAAAAATGTCCCTTTAAGACATATGGGTGGAGCTGACATGACGTAGCTTCCGCCCTTCTATGGTATGGAGAAGGGTGGGGGCCATCTTCCCCTCACTCGTCTCCATACCACAGACATGACAGGTCCCGATCGCCTCTGCCGCTACTGATGGTTTCGCAGATAACAGTGATCTTGCTGCGAATCCGCCGCAGAGACCACCATTATTGTAAACACGACTGGCTCCTGAAAAGATGGATACCTTGGTTGTGGCAGCAGCTGCTGCCATTACCGAGATATCCATCTTCAAAGTGCCGACGCATATGTACAGGAGCCGGTCAGTAAGTGGTTAAAGGAATTTTCTTTTTGAAGAAGATCCAGCGGCACTTTGGAATAAAGTTCCTAAACTTGATGCAGCCTTTTCACAGGTTTCTAGATCAACTGACCTGGCTTTTGAGGACATGGGTATCCTGAAGGGCCCCATGGATTAAAGTATGGCTCAACAACTTAAGAGGGCTTGGCAATCCATCATGGGCAATCTCAAACCAGCTATGGCAACCACTTGCGTGTCTAGGAATCTGGAATACTGGATAAACCAGCTTAAGGCCCATATCACAGCAGATTCACCCAAACAAGAAATCCTTGATTCTTTCTCTACCCTATCAATGGCTGTGGCTTACATTACAGATGCATCAGTAGAATGTATAAGGATGACTGCAAGATCTACAGCCCTAGCTAACTCGGCCAGGAGAGCTCTGAGGTTGAAGACCTGGCCGGGGAATGTGCCAACCAAAAGTAAACTTTGTGATATTCCATTCACGGGGGATATATTATTTGGTCCTGATTTAGATTCTGTTCTATATAGGAGAGCTGACACAAAGAGATCATTCCCTGTTAAGAAGAAAAAGCAGCCTGCTAAACATCTTTGTTGACCTCAAAGGGCTCAGGAACAAGACAGCAAGCACCAGGGGAAAAGAAGGAATTGGTCGGCGCAGAAGGCTAAAGGCAGAGGGGGTGTCCTTTTCCATCCTCCTGTGTCAACCAACAAGACACTTTTTGGGGTTGATTTACTAAAGGCAAATCCACAGTGCACTTGGAAGTGCACTCGTTGTAGATCTGAGGGGAGGCTCTGCTGATTTCTATCATGCAATCATGTGCAAGCAAAAATGCTGTTTTTTATTTTTCTTTCATGTTATCCTGATCTACATCGACTGCATTTCCAAGTGCACTTGTAGTGCACAGTGGATTTGCCTTTAGTTAATAACCCCCAATGGCTCTTCGTTGCCAGTGGGAGGAAGGCTTCAGGGATTTCTTCCCCACTGGGCAAGCATGACAGAAAATCAATATATTCTAACCATGCTGTCCCAGGAATACAAGATAGAATTTTCGTATCTTCCCCCAGAAAGATTCTATGGTACAAACCTACCAAAGGACACAGCAAAAGCCCTGGCTATGAAGGCCCTTTTAAAGGATCTGATGCGACAGGGGGTTGTGATTCAGGTATCACCAGAAGAACGTCATCAGGGATTCTATTCCCATGTCTTTCTGGTAAGGAAGCTATCCGGAAGTTTTTGTCTCATCCTCAGCCTAAAGCCACTGAACAAGTCAGTCCTATACAGAATATTTTGTATGGACTCCATCTTTACAGTTAGGAATCTGTTGGCCAAAGGATGCTTCATGGTATCGATAGACTTAAGGGATGCGTACCCACATATTCCTATAGCCCCTCAGTCCCAAAAGTTCCTGAGGTTGGCTGTGAATATTGAGAAGTTCTCCATTTACAATTCAAAGCCCTCCCTTTCGGCCTTTTATCCACCCCATGGATTTTCACAAGAGTAATGGTAGAAGCTCTCGCCCCTCTTCGTCTTCAGGGAGTTGCAACAATCCCGTATCTGGACGATCTCCTCTTCTTTGCCCCTTCTAGGAAAAAATTACAAGAAGACCTGGGCAGGGCCCGCAATCATTTGGAAACCTTGGGTTGGATTGTGAACTTTCAGAAATCAAACTTCAGTCCGGCTCAGCTGGTACAGTTTCTAGGTTACCAGATAAGTTAAGTAGAGCAAAATACCTTCCTTCCAGAAGAGAAGAAAAACAAAGTCCAAAATGTAGTAGCTATGCTACAGACAAATCGGGAGATATCGGTCAGAAAGGTTATGTCAGCCTTAGGGACCTTAACCTCAACTATGCCAGCCATTCAATGGGCAAGGCTCCATTTCAGGCCACTCCAGAGTTTCCTCTTAAATGTATGGGACCACAGTCTAAAAACCCTAGACACAAGAGTAAAGATCCCCAGCAGGGTCAGGATGACCCTTTGGTGGTGGAGAAATCAGTTGATCTTGTCAAAAGGATTACTATCGTCCTTTCTGATCGAAAGAAGAGTGACGACAGATGCCAGCGTGTAGGGATGAGGAGCCCACTGGGATCAGAATCTGGCACAAGGAGTGTGGTCCCGAGCAGAGGCAGAGAACTAAAAAAAAGCATTGGCTGCCTTCTCTCCAAACCAGGGGTTCCATGTGCAGATTTTCAGACAACGCCACTACAGTGGCCTACTTAAACAAGCAGGGGGGCATGGCCCTTCATTGCTGACAACAAAAATCCTGGCATGGGTGGAAAATCATTTAGTTTTTTGTCAGTGATACATCTCAAAGGCACATTAAACAATGTGGCAGACTTTTTGAGAAGACAGCAAATTCAGGAAGCAGAGTGGAGCTTAAATCCAGAAATGTTTGCGTTGATCGCCAGGACTGTGGGGCATCCTCAGGTAGACCTGCTTGCATCCAGAGAGAACGCACAGCTCCCTCAATTCTTTTCTCTTTACCGAGATGACTGTTCTCTCGGGATAGATGCCTTAGCACATCCTTGGAACTTTCACCTGGATTACACCTTCCCCCCTTTTCAGCTATGGTATTGAGGGAGATGCATAAAGAGTTTAGGTAATTCTGATTACTCCATTCTGGCCAAAGACAGCATGGTTCTCCACCATTCTGCAAATGGCAATCAAACTTCCTCACAAACAGGATTTACTGCTTCAAGGCCCAGGCTAAGCCTCAACGCCTGGTATCTGAGGAGCAGCTATTAAGGAGTAAGGTGTAAACCTGAAAATATATTTTTTTTTTTATGAAGACTTATACCTGGTACAGTATAGGATGTGAAGTCATTTGTGCCCAGTCTTGCCACAAAGAGTTAATCCAGCTCTGAGAAATCCTCTCACCTTTTTTACTGAGATAAAAAACGACACACAGATAAATTTGTGTCGCCACATTCCCCACTGCTGTGATTGATATCGCATTTCTTTCTCTCATACAGGAGCATGAGAACAGCGAGTGTGTCCGATTCCAGACTCACAAAGCTACTGGCCAGGAATCCTCCACCACCGCCGAATAGAAGTTACATGTGCACAATGGTGGGGGGCTGTGCGCTCAGTCAGGACTCATCTGTGCGCACTTTTTATTCTCCAGGAGCGAGGTTTGGCCTTGTGATGCTGCCTGGTAATGGGGAGTGTAGAGGTGGGCGGGGAGTCATGTGATGTCACGACACCGCCTCCCGAGCGCCGGCAAAGAGACCCACCCACCCACTGATTCCCGAGTTTTGCGGGGCTCTTACAGCGAAAGGGCAAGATTTTAAAGGTAAGAAATCATGCAGGACGTTTATCTATACTGCTTCATTCTGTGCCTTTAGATTAATCTGGGGATACAGATTTCTTCTGAATCATTTGTCGCAAGTTTTTTTTAGAGTTTACTCAATCCAGACCAGCCCCTGCTAAACATTTTCCAAAGTGGGATCTGTCAGTGGTTCTGTAAGATTTCACAAAGGAGCCTTTTCAATTAGTATCAGTTTCTTTAAGGAATCTAACCCTTGCTAGGTGGCTTAAATCGACTTTTTTGGAGGCTTACTTACAGATAGAATTGTCTGCCCCTGCTAGGAATTTGAGCACACTCCACTAAAGCTCTTGCCACTACAAGGGCAGAAACAGCTGGTGTCACCCCAAATCAAATTTGTAAGGCGGCTACGTGGTCAAATTATTTAACGTTTGTTCATCATTACAGACTGGACCTTCTGTCAGCAGGTGATCAGGCATTTGGCAGAAAGGTCCTTCAGGCTGTTGTCCCTCCCTAGTTGGTAAGTCTTGTTTATTCTCTCAGGTGCTGTCCTGAAAGACATTTAGGGAAAAATTCAAGTTAGACTTACTGGTAACTTGTTTTCCAGATGTCTTTCAGGACAGCAACAACCTGCCCTTTTACTGTTATTAACCATATTATGCTTATGTGTTCCAGCCTGGTTGTTCCGTGGAAGTGGTGTTTCCTGTTGACAAGTGGGAGGAGCCAATCTCTCTCAGGTGCTGTCCTGAAAGACTTCTGGGAAAAAAGTTAACGGTAAGTCTAACTTGAATTTTTTTTACGCATACTGTTGACTAGAATTCCCACAAAGCAGACAATGTGATGGTGGTACTCATCTCATAAACACTGGAAAACTCTGCCTACAATTGATCTTTAATTGAGTATCCCTTTTAAATGACTTTACTGTGTCTAATGCTTTTCTATTTTTAACAAAAACCCCTAGTTTGAACACTAATGTACTTAGTGTGCTTGACGCACCTACATGACACATTTAGGCATGTCAAGTGTGTTTCTACCCGAAGGCTCCTTTAAAAAAAAAGTCTTTTTCAGCCTGCAAATGCCCAAATGTACATGGACACATTGGACACATAGCTAATATAAAGTTTCTTCTACAGGCTGAAAAAAAAAAGACAAACTCCTGTACAAGCAGCAATTTTTATGCCCAGTGTGCATGCAGCCTAGGATTGTCTGCTATTAATCTGTGGCTAATGAACTGGAAACATTAACAGCAGCCCAACAGTGGAGAAAATGGTGTTAGAATTGTTTTCAGTTTTTAAAATGTACCCCAAAGTAGACTTATAATCTTTCTATCTGCAACAGGGTCAGGTATACTGTGACCAGTACTGGACTACTCTCAGAAACATTTAATCTACTTCAACAACAAAAATGTGCTTATGCTTGCCCAATAGCATAGCATTCTGTTTTATCTTCTCAATATTTATTTATGTGTACTTTAATATATTTTTATTGAAAGAAAGAAATGGCATTGTAATAAGAATAACACTAATGACAGTACTATAGCCATCTATATGGTAAATTTTATCATACTCTCCTGCCATGCAGCGTCTAATACATTCGAAATTTACTGTATAGTAATATGCAGTAAAGAAAAATGCACTATCAATGACAACTTTTTCAGAGAAAAACTAAGTCAGAATAATTCAAAAAACAGAAAAGGGAAAAAAAAGAGAAGAAAAAAAAGGGAAGAAAAAAAACAACAGTAGTGTAGCATCCAACAGAGACGTCCACTATATAAGTCTGCCATCAAAAAATTAAAAATTCAGTGATTCTCTAACCATGGTGGCTTGACCAAATATGGCTTGCTTAAGTAAGGGAGAGACAGTGACTAGCTATCAGGATACGAATGAGGGAGATTCAAGAAACTCCACCCAAGGGGTCCACATTTCCCTAAACTTAAATTTGTTTGCTGTAGAAATTACCTCCTCCATTCGCATATTGTGGTTCATCTGAGCTACCCGCTCCGGTAGAGTTGGCAATATGTGAGATTTCCGATGTCTTGGAATTAATGCCCTGCTTGCCATCAGCAGGAAGCTGAATAAGCCCTTTTTAATGGATCTAAATGATTCAGGGATCATAAAAAAGTGCTATCTCTGGGGTCTCTGGCCATTTTTTGCCCGTGACCAAATGATTAAGCTTAAATATAGCCAACCAATATAGTGTTATTACCAGACAGGACCACCATAGGTGTAATAGTATTCCTCTCGATTTGCCGGATCTCCAGCATTGGTCTGATACAGCAGGATTAATCTTGTTTAGTAGGACTGGACAGTGGTACCATCTTGTTAAAATCTTGTAGTTACGTTCCTGCGAGTAAGAGGCTAGAGTTAATTGAAATGTGCGGGAGAATGATTTTTCCCATTCCTCAAGGGCCAGCTTTTTGCTTAATTCTCTCTCCCAGTCTCGGATGTAGAAAGCACGTTTGGGAAAAGCATGTGATAGTAAAATGCCATAGGTTTTAGAGAGTGTGAGGACATTTTGAGTCAGAAAGACACAGCTCCTCGAACTGAGTCATATCCCTACATAGCCCCTCTCTGCTCAACTCTTCATAGAAGTGGGGTAATTGAAAATCTTGGAGCCACTCTCCTCCCTTGGAGATGGATGGGGAGCTGAGCTTTCCTAACGGTTTCAAGCCTCTATCGGTAAACGAATACCAGATATGTGATGGGTGCTGACAAATAAAGCTCTTGTCTGACATACCTGGTGGAAACCCCGGATTACTCAATTTT
Source organism: Lithobates septentrionalis (assembly GCA_037952835.1). NCBI lineage: Eukaryota > Metazoa > Chordata > Amphibia > Anura > Ranidae > Lithobates > Lithobates septentrionalis. Next base: position 433,731 of record JBBDGP010001436.1, read on the forward strand.
AGGGTTAATGGTCCTGGGCATGAAGATATCTTGTATGTTTTAATAACCCTGTCCCAGACATATAAAAAAGAAGAAAGCAGGGGCGTTACCTGTGTTAGAAGAGGGCAGTCATTGGGAAGAAGCCATGGAAGTGAGGTCAGTAGAATGGGCGATAAGTCGAAGTCAAGAGTGACCCACTGCTTAAAGGAACCGTGATGGAACCAATCTAATACCCTGCTAAATAGTGTGGCTGTCAGGAAATTGGCCATAGAAGAACTGGCAATGTTGCCCATATCCAGTATGGGCACATATGGAGAATTTCCATGCACGCTGGTGCACGCATCGTGAACAGTCATGCGTGTATGCACAATATCGCTCGCCTAGTGCGACAGATACTGGCGTCCAAGGGCCTATTTAAACCTGCTGCTGTGAGCATGATGTTGCTGGATTATTGTCAGCTCCCCTGTGCCTTTGGACTCCCCGTTACCGACCCGGCTTGCCTTGATCCTGTTTCCTGATATTGACCTCTGGCTTGTACTTCTAACTTTGCACCTGCTTAGTGTTGACCCCGGCTTGGCTCACTGACTTCGCTCTCCTGTCCAAGCCCCTAGCGTTTATACGGGGCTCCATGGGACAGTACAGAGGGCGGTGGTATCTTCCACTGCCCCCCCCTTCTCTGTTTTAATTTTAGGTTGCCCCAGGTGATGGCAGAACTTTGAGCGGTGTAGCAACGGTCCCCGATTGGCTGGATCGGGCGGGATTGAGCCAGGCTGTGGCTATATATAGCTGGCGGCTTTCCCGCTCCGTTCACCACTTGAGGAGACATTACTGAAGACGGACCCGCGCTGCTCCACAGCATACCTGAGGGATGGAAGAGCTGCTGCGCCGCCTTATCCACAAGGCTGAGAGCCGTGGAGGGGCAGAATGGTTAAGGCGGTGTCTAGATGAAGATGCAGTTCCGTCGGCGTCAGCCTCGGCTGACATGGAGCATGCCCAGTCTGTACCTACTGAAGTAATTATGGATGACAGTCTCCCAGCTCCCCCTGCTGGTATAAAGAGAGGTCGCAGAGGTAACAAGGGAAAGAGGTTGAGAGGTGATATTTCTCCCTCTCCCCCCTGTGAGAGAACAAGTAATTCAGGAAAGGTCACGCTCCTCAGACAGAGCCAGAATGGATTCACCTCAGGAGGCTTCTGCGGGCTTATCCTGTGAGGTGCCAGCTTCTGGGCAGCCTGTCAGCGTGGACCATTATTCTTGTGAGAAAAATGATTTACATTTAATAGAATTGGGTAAAGTAGTTGGTTCTTTAGCCAATGTACTTGCAAAAATGGGTGAACCTGTTAATATTGGTAATGTGTGGAGTGGCGGTGGCTCTGGAGGTTTAATATTATCTGATAATGCTGTTATTTCACAAGGTAACCCCGCCATTCCAGTGAGTTTTAATCACCTGAGTGAAAATAAATTACCTGTACATAATACCAATTTAAATGTAAATCCCTCTATGCCTGTTTCTGTTGCTAATTCTACATTTTCTTTACCTGTTAAAACTGGTTTCTGAATCCGGTTTTAAAGAAGTTCTCCCCTGTGAATTATCTCTCCTTGGTTATCACTTATCTCCTGCTGTTAAAGAGAAAATTTGGCGTGGAGAATTCATAGACATTTTATCATTACTCCCGTCATCTAAAGAATTTTTTATTAAAATCTGATAAAAGAATAGACGATAGGTCTGAGGAAGATAGGAGGAGGGCAATTCCCCGAACTTTTCAAAATTGGCTTCAGGCCTTTTGCATTTTTGCTTCTGTCATGGGGGAACGTTTTCCGGATAAATGTTCAGGTTTATTTCAACACCTGGATATAGTGGCGGAGGCATACCGTTATTTTGGCGCAATTGCATGGTTTACCTATGATGAGAGCTTTAGACAGAAGCTCTCCGTTCACCCATCTCTAAGATGGGGGGTTAAAGATGCAGGTTTATAGTTGAACCTCATGCTGCCACAAAGGCCTCAATACACACAGAGACCTTTATTAACAAATGTTCAATCGAATTTTCGTAAAGGAGTATGCTTTGCATATAACGATTCCCAATGCAGATTCCTATCAAACTGCAGATATAAGCATGAATGTTCATTCTGCGCAGGTACCCATCCAGCATCCCGGTGTTTCAAAAAATCAGCTACTGCATCTCAGTCAAGGGACATTAATGCAAAGGGCATGGACGCCAGTGAGATTATCAAAAATGCAGTTCTGGCTAGATCAGTATCCAGACCGCAGGATGGCGGACCTTCTTTATGAAGGTTTTAAAGTTGGTTTCTCAATTACTGCTTTTTCCGGACAAGGTTGTCTGTTAGTTAAAAATTTACGATCTGTCTTTGCATGCCCTGATATAGTCAGAGAAAAATTTTTTAAGGAATTAAAAGAAGGCAGAATCGCTGGACCTTTTTCCTCTCCTCCTTTTAAAAATTTCCGTTTATCTCCTTTAGGCCTGGTACCAAAAAAAGAGCCAGGCTCTTTTCGGTTGATCCATCATTTATCTTTTCCTAGTGGAAATTCTCTAAATGATGAGTCATATGCTTCTTTTGAAGAGGCTCTTTGCTTATTAAAGCGTTTTGGAAAAGCATCTCTTATGGCAAAAGCAGATATAAAATCTGCATTTCGGCTTTTGCCAGTTTAATCCCAGTGGTTTTAACTCCCTTGGTTTTTCCTTTGAGGGTAAATTTTATTTTGACAAATGCATGCCCATGGGTTTTTCCAAATCTTGCAGTTATTTTGAGTCTTTTTCAATTTTTTTACAATGGGTTTTGTCACAAAATTCCCCTCAAGGTGGCATTATCCATTATTTAGATGATTTTTTATTTATAGGCCCAGCTGAATCGCATATTTGTTCGGAAATGTTAGGTTGTTTTTTTAACATTTGCGATTCTTTTGGCATTCCCTTAGCCAATGAAAAAACTGTCGGTCCAATTTCGGTTATTGAATTTTTGGGCATCACAATCGATTCTGTAGCCATGGAATTCCGTTTGCCGATGGACAAAATTATAAAAATGAGGTCTTTGATAAAAAAAATTTTGTCAAAAAGAAGGGTTTTGTTGAGGGATGTTCAGTCCTTGTTGGGTCTTTTTGCTTTTGCATCCAGGGTCATCCCAGTGGCGAGAATTTTTTCTAGGAGATTTGCTTTAGCTATTGGGGGTTTTAAAAATCCTTTTTCTCATATATCCATTACACGGCCCATTAAGGAGGATCTAAAAGTGTGGGATCAGTTTTTGATTAACTTTAATGGTCAAGCCGTATGGCAGAGCGAATTTGTTAAAGATTCTGAGATTTGTTTGTTTATAGATGCATCTGGTTCGGTTGGTTTTGGTGCCTTTTTGGATGGCCATTGGTGCGCTGAAAGATGGCCTGAGTCTTGGAGGTCACCAGAGATTAGTCGTAATTTAGTTTTATTAGAATTATTCCCAGTGGTGGTGGCTACTACCATTTGGAGTAATTTCTTTGAAAATAAACGAGTTATGCTTCATACAGATAATAAAGGAGTATTTTTTGCAGTAAACTGTTTGTCATCTAACTCTGAGTTAGTGATAAAATTACTCAGTTTTTTGGTATTGCAATGCATGACTTTTAACATTTGGCTGAAAGCAAAACATGTTCCGGGCATTACTAATGAGATTGCCGATTCCTTATCTCGTTTGCAGTTCCAGAGGTTTCGGGAACTTGTTCCGGAGGCGGACCAGGAAGGTTTCCCTTGCTCTGGGGCCTGATATGGGAGTAATTGAAGAAAATATAAGGAATTCCATTGCTCCTAAAACTTGGGAAGAATACTCACAGGCTTGGTTCAGATGGTGCAAATTTTGTGAAGAAAATAATTTTTCGTATAATACAGTTACCGTGCAAATGTCGTTATGTTTTGTTTCTTTCTTGATTAAAGCTAAACTTGGCCCTGCTTCAATTAGCAAAATTATAGCAGGGGCTTCATTCTTTTTGAAAATGTCTGGACTCCCTGCCATTAATTCTTTCTTTCCAGTTAGACAAATGCTAAAGGGTTTTAAAAAATCCTCTCCGGCGTTAGATAGCAGACGCCCTATTTCCTCTAATTTATTTATGCAGCTTATGGCTACGCTGGAGTTAGTTTGTTTTTCCTCTTTTGAAACTTTGCTGTTCAGAACGGCTTTTGTTCTGGCATTTTTTGGTGCTCTTAGATTAGGTGAATTTACTGCACCTAATAAATCCTCTCCTTCCATCTTAGTTTTTTCAGACATTTCTGTTGTAGATGATTCGGTCAGAATTTTTATACGTAGATCCAAAATGGATAGATTAGGCAAGGGATGTTGGTTGACACTTTATAAAGTCCCTTTTGAAACCATATGCCCAGTTTTTAGAGTCTCTCAGTATCTGTCTTCTCGACCCCCCTTTTTGGGTTCATTTTTTATTCATCTAAATTTATCTCCATTAACTAGATATCAATTCTCATCTGTCCTATCTTCTTGTTTTAAAAAACTTAATCTTTCTGGTTTTCACTTCTCTTCTCATTCTTTTAGGATAGGGGCGGCCACGGAAGCCAGCCTTCTTGGGTTTTCTAAAAACAGTTTAAAGCAGTTGGGTCGTTGGGATAGTGATAGATTTAAACTGTATATTTGTCCTGATCTGGTTATTGTTTAATTTTCTCTTAGGTCCTTCCAAGCGCATCATTTGGATAATTGGACATTCATTTATTTTTTGGGCCAAAAGGAGAGCTTCCGTCAAGAATGGCACAATCAATATTGGTCTGGATGAAAGACACTTTCAAGTATTATGGTGGGAAATAAGAGGGCTTAGATGGAGGAATGTAAAGGACCAGTTAATTTACTTGTTAAGTCAGTGGCCTTCTCCCGATGCTCTTATTGTTCATGCCGGGGGCAATGACCTGGGCAGGATCAAATCTTGGTTGATTTGTAAAATGAAAAGAGACTTATCTTCTTTTAAGTTATTATTTCCTTCCACTGTAATAATTTTTTCAGAGATAGTGCCGAGACTCATTTGGTCAGAATTAAGTAATCTTCATTATATAGATAAGATTAGGAAACGAGTTAATAGAACAATACGCAATTTGGTGATTTCCCAAGGTGGTTTTTCATATCGCCATGTAGATCTGGAGGGTTTCCTGCCTGGTCTATATGAATTTGATTTTGTTCACCTATCGGAAGTTGGTTTAGACATTTTTATTGTAGGTTTGCAGAATATGATTGAACAGGCCGCAGCATTTTGGGGGCTTCAGCCACTCAGTTCTTGAGCGGCTTTCAGCTGTTGGGGTTTGTCATCCAGTTCAGTTCTGGATGGACTACGTTATATCATTAATAAATTAAATATTTTATGGTATGGAATTTTAAGTTAAAGATTTGGTTATAAATGATTATTGTTCATTGGGTAACCCCTTAATAAATGCCGTGGCCATTATTGCCAACATGATTTTGTGTTGTGTCGATTTATTTATTTATATATCCTTTTAGTCCTTTGTGCTGTCCCATGTCCGAGCCCCTAGCGTTTATGCGGGGCTCCATGGGACAGTACAGAGGGCGGTGGTATCTTCCACTGTCCCCCCCCTTCTCTGTTTTAATTTTAGGTTGCCCCAGGTGATGGCAGAACTTTGAGCGGCGTAGCAACAGTCCCCGATTGGCTGGATCGGGCGGGATTGAGCCAGGCTGTGGCTATATATAGCTGGCGGCTTTCCCGCTCCGTTCACCACCTGAGGAGACATTACTGAAGACGGACCCGCGCTGCTCCCACCCTCCCTCCGTAAATATATTTATTTGAATCTGTCATGGCATTTTTTAGTGGGGTTTGTCATCCAGTTCAGTTCTGGATGGACTACGTTATATCATTAATAAATAAAATATTTTATGGTATGGAATTTTAAGTTAAAGATTTGGTTATAAATGATTGTTCATTGGGTAATCCCTTAATAAATGCCGTGGCCATTATTGCCAACATGATTTTGTGTTGTGTCGATTTATTTATTTATATATCCTTTTAGTCCTTTGTGCTGTCCCATGTCTCCAGTGTTTGACCCTGGCTTGTTCCAGAATCGCTGCCTGACTGATCCACCATGTATGACCCGTTGGCCTAGCTCTCGGTTTCCTCTTAACCAAGCACTTCTGCATACCTACCCTTCTAGTGCTTCCAGCCTGCTACAGCCATCTCATGGTGATCAGTTCTTCAGACTACAGTAGCACCTGGCAAACCAAGCTTCTTTGGGCACTATATGTGTAAAAGTGTCCTTCGCGCTACTAAGAGTAGCTGGTAAAATGTGCCTATTTAACAGAAACAAGTGATAATGCGTGTAACAACAGCAGCAAAACCGAATAGTGTTCACAATACACAAAATAAACAGGTACAATTATAAAGTGATCTTGCGCTGTAATGTAAAAATCACTCAAACACTAAGTAAAATCCACAGAGGGATTAAAAAAAGTGCAAGATATTAAAAGTGCAAAAAATTATTAAAACTCCACAAAGATATGCAGGTGCAAATAATGCAAAAACTGTGACCAAATAATACTCAAAGTCCTGAGCAAAATAATAGATCTATATAGAAAGAAAGTCCCAAAAAATGTTTTTTACACCAATGGATAACGTCCTAAAAATAAAAAATCAAAAAAATGGTGCAACCAATGGATAATATATGAAACAGGCAAGTGAATAGCAGCAGTTAGTCCATAAAATACTCCACAAACTGCCTCCTGAAGCAATAGTCTCACAGAACTCTCACCTCATAGAAATGTAGAAAATTGCATCAATGGATAAATAGGACTCTCCACAGCTTCCTATTGGAGCCTTTTCCTGCTAGCATACGCTGTTGATGGGGTCATAAACCTATTCTCAATCTTTAGCAATCCTCCACTGGCCAGCCATAATAAGCTCCGGTGTAGCGCCACAGCCAAAAGGGGAGTCCTATTTATCCATTGATGCGATTTTCTACACTTCTATGAGGTGAGACTATTGCTTCAGGAGGCAGTTTGTGGAGTATTTTATGGACTATCTGCTGCTATTCACTTGCCTGTTTCATATATTATTCATTGGTTGCGCCATTGACGTTATCCATTGGTGTAAAACACATTTTTTGGGACTTCCTTTCTATATAGATCTATTATTATTTTGCTCAGGACTTTGAGTATTATTTGGTCACAGTTTTTGCATCATTTGCACCTGCATATCTTTGTGGAGTTTTAATAATTTTTTGCACTTTTAATATCTTGCACTTTATTAATCCCTCTATGGATTTTACTTAGTGTTTGAGTGATTTTTACATTACAGCACGAGATCACTTTATAATTGTACCTCTTTGGGCACTATGCTCCCTGTTCCAGCTCCAGGGGTGTGTTGCACTTAGCCACAAGGGGAGCCCTCTCAGCACCTCGGCCTCCAATCAGTACATGACCGTATAATCCAGCCATGTCTGAGGCCGACAGAGGTGCTTCCCCAATAGAGTCTTTGTGCTAGCAGGTCACAGCATTGACTCGAGCAGTTCAAAGACTACAAGAAGGCTACTTCCAGCTGGAGGGTCGTCTGCAACACCTATCTGTGACACCTGCTTCTCCGGATCCTGGACCTTCATCCGTTAGCTCAGCTTCAGCTGCTTCTGTCCAGGAGTGTACCACCTCCTACTCATGCCGTGCTGGTTCCTCCTCCCGAGCCACGAGTGCCAAGCCCTAAACGATTCACCAGAGATCAGAAAAAGTTTAGAGCCTTTAAGAATGCCTGTTTGCTGTACCTGGCCCTCCAACATCATTTCATAATTTCCTTACTATCAGATGAACCCCAGGTATGGCCCCACAATCTGTCGGAACAAAAAAGTCCCATTATCAACTCGGACGCATTCTTTGAGGCAATGGCGCAATTATACGATGACCCACAGCGTTTGACCACAGCCAAAGCCGCCTTGCACGCATTACAGCATGGGTGGTGTCTTGTGGAAGACTACACGGTGGACTTTCGCAAATGGTCAGGCGACACAGGCTGGAACAAAACTGTCTTGAAATATCAGTACCGGCTGGGACTATCCGAATCTCTCAAGGATGAGTTGGCCAGAGTAGAAACTCCCGCTACACTGGAATGCCTTATCCAATTGACCATTCAGCTGGATAGACATCTACGGGAACAATGTTGTGAAAGATGCCAGACCTTCCAACCCACCTGAATGTTAACCAAGGTTCCTTCCTCTCCAGCAACTGGGCCTTCCATCACTCCCGCATCTGAAGTTGAACCCATGCAGGTTAGCTTGGTCCGCTCAGCTCTTTCTCCAGAAGAAAGACTACAAACAAAACAGCGCTAGCAAGGTGCCTAATATTATATAAAAGTAAATAGTTAAAACAATCCTCTACAAAAAATTTACATTTGTGACAAACACAATTGTATATACAATGGGTGTAAAATATGTATCCAGTGAAAAAAAGTCCAACCAAAAGGATGGTAATGTTGCAAAAAAGTGAAATAAACGTCCTTGCTCAAATATAAACGTTCTGTATATCCCACGGTGAAAAAAGCAACAAACGTTGGTTACACTCAGCCGATTCATAAACAGATGAAATTCATACTATCCCACAGTGATGTTTATTTCACCCTTTTGCTACATTACCATCCTATTTGTGGGACTTTTTTCACTGGATACATATTTTATACCCATTATATATACAAGTGATTGTTAAATGTCAATTTTTTTGTAGAGGATTGTTTCACCATTTACTTTTATATAATATTAGGCACCTTTCTAGCGCTGTTTTGTTTGTAGGATTTTCCTAAGACACAGTTTTCACCTTTATCACTAGATTAAAACAGCTTCTGCATAGAGTTTTTATTAGTTCACGGTTTATCCTAGGTGCGACTTCTTTCTTATTCTCCAGAAGAAAGACTCCGCTGCCACCAGGTGAATCTGTGTCTTTACTGTGGGGGAACTGGACATCTCCTACGAATTTCCCCCATAAGAACCTGTAAGCCACCTTTACGTACTCCTGTATACTGCCAGGTTTCAGGATCTTCCTCCTCTCATCTTATTCTCCATGTCTCATTACAGATGGCGGAAGAGGAGGTTTGGCTCCTGACAATCATTGACTCAGGGGCTTACAGCTGTTTTCTGGACTTGACCTTGGCTAATAAACTTGGCATTCCCCTTGTCTCTGATAAACAATGGCTTACAGTACATCTGGCATTGGCTCTCTGCCCAGTTCTGGACTAGTTACACAAGAGACTGCACCTCTCCTCACTGTTACTGACTCTGGTCATCGGGAGTTGGTACGCTTTGACGTCCTGAGTTCACCTATGTTCCCGGTCATTCTAGCAATTCCTTGGTTGCAAGCGCACAATCCACAGATCAACTGGCTCAAGAATGAAGTCCTCTTTCTTTTCTTTTTTTTTTTTTTTTTTTGTTAGTAAACAAGTTTATTTGTAATAATAATAAAATAGAGAAAAAAAGAACATACATGTAGATAGCATACAAGCATATTTTACACTTTGCATATTTCCTGAGCGGTTATGTAGTTTTCACATGCATGTACAGACTTTTTGTAAAAAAATAAACTAAAGAAAACTAAAAAATAAAAAACTCTGGCACTTTTATAATGACAATTGAAATTTGCTGATAAGACGCAAACTGTCCCCGATTTTCCGTCCCATGGTATGGTAACCTAGCTGTATAGAACCCAGGACAGCTCCCAGCACCAATCTTCTTGTTCTACATCTGTCTATGCATCACATGTGTTGGTATTGTTAAGCCATGTGTTCCAAATCCTGTCGTACTTAGCCGGACAACCCCTGTGTTTATATATAACCTTTTTGTAAGGTAGGGACAGATTCACCATTTTGACCCATTCCTGAAAAGTAGGAGGGGAGGCCCTCATCCAGTGTTTTGCCACCAATTTTCTAGCGCAAAATAGTGTTTCATATAGAAAAGTAGCAGTGAATTTGTCTATGGTAACATCTGGGAGCAGCCCTAATACACATAACCTTGGATCCACCTGAACCGGGGAGCCCATTTCATCATGGAGAAATTTAATAATTTGATTCCAATAGGTTTGGATAACCGGGCAATCCCATATAAGGTAGAAGAAAGAGCTCGACAAACTCGTACATCTTGGACACTGAGTGTCTTGGGTTTGGGAGAATTTGGCTATTCTGGCTGGTGTGAGATAAGACTTATGGATTATGTATAACTGCGTCATACGCTCTGGAAGCCTGGGGGAGGCCTTTTTAACATTTTCTAGAACCTCGTCCCAATCATCATCTTCCACTGGGCCTATATCCTCTTCCCATCTAATTTTTGCTGTATCGATTATGCCCGCAACCGAGCGCGCCCGCAGGGCTGAGTACAAGGTTGATATCAATTTAGTTGGTTCTGCACCCGTTATGACATCCACCAAGGGCAATACTTGTGGATTTGGGTATCCGGTAGCAAATTGTGTTTGTAGGGCATGTGTAAGTTGTCTATAGTTAAATAGCATATGTGGGGGCAATTGAAACTCATCTCTCAGAGAATTAAAGTCTCTTACTCCCAATGGGGTGATTACCTGGTGGAGGAAGATTATGCCTTTCGTAGCCCATTTAACTGCCCCAGGAATCAAAAGTAATTCTCTTAATTGCGGGTTGTGCCACAGAGGGGTATGAGAGTGAAAAAAATCTGCACCGATCAATTTTAATGCTATCTCCCATACTCGTCGATGTTGTTTCAATAAGGGTCCTCGTCCAACTGCTCCCCTCCCACCTGATCTACCCCTGAACAAAACTTGCAAAGGGGTATGGGTATCCTTATTGGGTTTATTGCAGACCAGAGTCTGGTACTTAGCACTGTCTGTGTTGTGAATGTAGTAAAAATGAGAAAGTTGTGCGGCTATATAGTATGAATGAAAATCGGGTAGGGCTGTTCCTCATGATGTGGTGGGGTTTTTAAGAGTGTTCCATGCCAACTTATGTCTACCCGAGCCCCAGATGAATGAGTTGATAAGCTTGTCGATTGTTTTAAAGACTTTGAGGGGGATCAGTATTGGTGAGTTCCAGAAAACATATAGAAATTTTGGCATTATGATCATTTTAATAAGGTTGATCCTACCCATGATCCCCAATGGGAGCCGTGCCCATACCTGCATGTGTGATTTAAGGTAGGAAAAGAGTGGTTCTACATTGTTGTCTAGAAATTCCATGGGGTCCCTAGTTATTTTAATTCCCAGGTATTGAATGCATGCCACCCTCTGCAGAGGAAGATTTGCTGATGTTTTATGGGGCGGCGAAATATCTAGAGGGAGGATTTGTGACTTTGACCAATGCATACGTAATCCCGAATGTCTTCCGAATTTTTCAATTGTGTTAAGGGCCGCCTGTAGTGATGAACCTGAATCCTCCAGATATAAGAGCATGTCGTCAGCGTATAAACTGACCTTTTCCGTCAGATTTTCCATTCTTTTTTTTTTTTCCTTCTTGTCTTTTTTCTCCTTTTTTCTTTCTTTCTTTTTTCCTTTTTCCTTTTTCTCTATTGTCACATCAGTTGACCACCCCGAGAGGCACAAACCAACCCCGAAGTTCATCCAGGCTCCGCCCCCTCTCGTCTCCGCCCCACCATCGCGACTCCCCACCAAATCAAAAAAGAAAACAAAAAAAAGAATATGCTTAAGAACCAGGCGTGCATCCAGTCTAATGAGATTACTTTGACCAATCAAGAGGTCGCGCATGTCCTGATAGACAGTTACATTTTTTTAATAAATCCCCACCACCACCCCCCTTACCTCCCCCCCTCTCCCCCCTACCACCCCAACCCCATCTCTCCAAGGTCTAATGTGTCCGTTTCTCCTATTCTGCTATGAGGCTTTCAGCTCTTTGGCGTAGCACCACGTTTTTTTAAATTTTTTCCAGCGTTCCCACTCTCCTGAGTTCTCCTTTCTCGTATCCCCTACTGAGCCCTCCCCTGTCTCCATACTATATGTTTCTTCTACTGCATCTATCCACTCCCATATTTCAGGGGACTCCCTCCTTTGCCAGTTTTTCGGTATTATTCGCTTAGCGGCGTTTAATAGGTGGGGGACTAGTGATTGCTTATATTTGTTTACGTCTCCCTCCCCCCCCCATGGAACAAAACCTCCCAAGGGTCTTCTAACACTTCTTTTCCTGTTATTTTCCTGACCAGGGTAAGTATCTTCCTCCAAAAGTTTTTTATTTTCGGGCATAGCCACCAGAGGTGTGCCATTGTCCCTATCTCCTGACATCCTCGCCAGCAATATGCCGGCCCTTTTTGATATTTACTTGTTATTTCTGGGGTTAGATAGCTTCTACTTATGCATTTATAGCTCATTTCTGCTGTTCGTGTATCTATTGTTGAATTACCAATCATTCTCAAGACTCTTCTAATTGTATTTACATCTTTTTTAGTGCCTAATTCACTCTCCCATTTACTTATATATGGGGGGATCTCCAGCTGATCCATCTTCATAAGTATTTTATAGATCTTGGAAACTAAATTTCTTGGATCTTCTGTGTCACATAGCTTCTCAAAGTCCGTAAGTTTGTCTCCTCCTCTTATCGGGCTTGATAATTTACTCACGAAGTGACACAGCTGGAGGTACCGCCACTCATCTATCCCCCATGCCTCTCTCCCTATTCTTAGTTCTTGTAGTGTCATAATTTTGCCCTCTCTAATGATGTGTCTTAATTGTGTCTTACCCCAGAATGCTTCTTTTCCACCCGTTTCCTTTAACCCTGGTGCGAAAAAATTACTCTCTGTTAGTGATAATAAAGGTGAATTATATTCTCCGTTAACTTTCTTATGTACCCCGTCCCAAATTTTAAAAACGTTGCGTGTTATTACATGTGTGCTTTTATCTAAATTTCTAGTGTGTGGAGGGTTCCATATCATTCTACCAAGTGAAACTTAACTGAGGTTTCCCTCTATTCTTACCCACCTTTTTTCATTCTCTCTTTTTGCCCATTCAACCATTCTAGACAGAACTATGGCCTTATAATACATCTGGATGTCTGGTACTGCTAGACCACCATTTATTTTCTTTTGTTTTAGTATTCTAAAAGAGACCCTTGGTTTTTTGTTTTTCCATATAAAACTCATTATTATTTTATTTAATTTTCTTAGATAGTATAGGGGTAGGGGAAGCGGGATCATCTGGAACAAGTATGTGATCTTAGGGAGTAGGACCATTTTAATAACGTTTATACGACCTATCCATGAAAGGGCCTTACTGGCATAATTTTTACAGTCAAGTCTGACTGTATCTAATAGGGGTAGGTAATTTATAGTGAACATTTTCTCAATTGAATTAGCCAATTTAATTCCTAGGTACTTTAATTCTTTAGTCCATCTAAAACTATACACACTTTTTAATTTCTCTCTTTCTCTTTTATTTAAGTTTATATTTAATATCTCTGATTTAGCCATATTGATTTGAAAGTTGGAAACCTCCCCGTATTCCCTGAGGGCTTTCACTAATTTGGGCATAGTAGTTTCTGGGTCTGATATGTAAAATAACACATCATCGGCGTAAGTTGCGATTTTATGTTCATCTTCACCGATCTTAATGCCTCTAATGTCTGGATCTGTACGTATTGTTGCCAGGAGAGGTTCCATGGTTAAAACAAAAAGTAACGGGGATAGGGGACATCCCTGTCTCGTACCCCTTTCCATTTCAAATGGCTGGGACATTGCTCCGTTTACGCCCACCGTTGCCATAGGGTGGTGGTACAGGGTTTTAATCCTCTGCATCATTCTGGGTCCAAGACCCATGATCTCCAGGGTTTGGAACATGAACCTCCAGTCCACCCTGTCGAAGGCCTTTTCGGCGTCGACCGACAGTAGAAGGCTTGGGGGCTCATTCCCCCTCGTTTTATGCAACAGGAGCAATGTCCTCACCCCATTGTCCTTCCCTTCTCTTTCCGGGACAAACCCCACCTGGTCGGAGTTGATTAGGGCATTCATTGATCTCTTTAACCTCTCAGCAAGTATCTTTGCGTAGAGTTTTGTGTCGGTATTAAGGAGGGAGATGGGGCGATAGCTTGAGCATAATGTTTTCTCCTTTCCCTCTTTCAGTATGATCGTAATGGAAGCCTTTAATGCCTCTCTGCTCATCTCATACTCCTCTCCCAATCCGTTAAAATACCGGCACAATCTCGGGATCAACAATTCCTTAAATGTTTTATAGTAAGTTAGAGTGAAACCATCTGGGCCAGGACTCTTCCCAGAGGCCATTCCTTCTATTGCTTTCCCAACTTCTTCTTCAGAAATTGGGATTTCCATCACTTCTCTTTCCATGTCTGTAACTTTAGGCAATGCTGTCTTCATTAAGTATTTGTTGTTTCTCTCACTCTTTTTGTTTACCTGGATGTCTTGTTTGGGAGCTGAGTATAGCTCTTGATAGTAATTCTTAAAGACCTCTGCTACTTTCCTAGAAGAATACTCTAAGTTACCGTCTTTAGTCTGAATTTTTTCTATGAAATTTCTAGTTTTAACCTTTTGTACTACTTTTGCTAAGTGTTTACTTGATTTATTAGCCCAGCGGTATCTCTCCCGTATTATCTTACCATATCTTGTTCTGGCTTCCTGTTCCATAGATGTTTTCAACTCCGCCCTTTTAATTACTATTTGTTTGTATGTCTCTTGAGTGAGGTGTCCCAGTTGTCTCTTATGTTTCTGTTCAAGGCTTTCTAATTCCTCTGTTAATTTTTGTAATTCCTCGCGTTTTTCTCTTTTCTTCCTTGCTCCAATCTCAATAAAAACTCCTCTTATGTAGGCTTTATGGGCCTCCCATAAGGTAGACCCAGATACCTCTCCTGAATCATTTACCGTAAAGTACACCTCTAGTTCTCTACTGACTCTGTTGCGCCCTTCTTTCCCTCTTATCAGTTCTTCGTTTAGGCGCCAATGCCCTGGAGACCTTCCCTCTTCCCCTATTATTATTTCCATGGACATTGGAGCATGGTCTGAATAAGTTATGTTTCCTATCCAAGAATCCAATACCTTATCAATGTCTCTATGATCAATCAGTCCATAATCAATGCGGGAGTATGACCCGTGCACAGGGGAATAAAACGTATAGTCCCTTTTTTGAGGGTGCTGCACTATCCATATATCTACCATCTGAAGGCTGACAAATTTTTGCTTAATCTTTCTTGATTGTATACTCTTTTTTCCCCTGTGCCCGGGCCGTACTATCTAGATCCGGGTCCATGCAGAAGTTAAAGTCCCCCATTAATATTATGTGTCCTTTCCTAAACTCCATTAATTTTTCCAAAATTTTTATCACATACTTCATCGAGTTTTTATTTGGAGCATAGATATTAGCGAGTGTATACTCTCTTTCGTTCAATCTACCTCGCAAAAATAAATATCTGCCTTCTACATCCGCTAAGCGCTCCTCCAGCACAAACCTAGTTCTTTTTGCCAGTCCAATAGCGACCCCCCGTGTTCTACTTGAGATAGTGTCTGCTTGATACCAGACCGGGTACTCTCCTGAGAATAATCTCAATCTTGTTTGATGTGAGATATGCGTTACCTGGAGGAATACCACTTCTGGTCCAAGCAGTCTAAGCTCATTGAAGATGCTTTGTCTTTTATTCACCATGTTTAGGCCTTTGACATTATATGTTATGCATTTTATTGTGTCAGGCCTCATTTTTCAGCCTTTGTCCTCCCACCCTTTACCTTAGACCTTGGAGAGATGCCCCACATTTTCATTTTTATAATTAAGATGTGATCCCCCTTCCTATCCCCCCCTTCCCCCCCACCCTCCCCCCCGAGATCCCCCCCTCCTCCCCGAGATCCCCCCCTCCTCAACTACCTCCCCCCTGGTCTTACCTAACCCCTTAGGCCAGTGTGGGTCACAATACTCGTGGCCCGCCATTGGTCTCCAACTCCAAAGGTGGGACTATTGGTGTGTCAGTTCGTCTGATAATTTTATTCTAGTGACCAGGTTTGTTGATCTTCTAGCGTCTCTCCTTCTATTTACTATCTATTAATTTTCCCTTCTCCAACCGCCCCCCTCCCAGCCCCTCCCCCGTCACCCCCCCCTACACCGCCCCCACACCCAGTTCAATCCATCGCTCATTGCTCCAGTCCATCGCTGCGGGCACCTGTAGGCCCAGTTTACTGCAGAATTCCTCTAACTCCCCCGGAAATCTTAGCCTAGCTGTTCTGCCATCTTTACTTCCCAGCAAGCAGGCGGGAAATCCCCATGTATATTTTATGTTTAGGTTTATCATTTGTTCCAAAAGGGGCTTTAACTGGCGTTTTCTTGCAAGCGTGTCTTTGGCTAGGTCTGCAAATACTTGAATCCTTGCCTCCTCGAATTGGAGTGGTGTTTGACCTCTCAATTTTACCCATATTTTTTCTTTGTCCTCGTAGAACCTAAACCTCACAATAATATCGCGACTTCTTTCTGTTCGACTGATATCCAACCTTCCAATCTGGTGTACTCTCTCGATTTTTGGGAACTCTTCTCCGTCTAGTTCCAAGAGGGGGGAGAAAATAGTCGCCACAGTCTTCCTCAGATCTTCACCCCTTTTTTCCGGTACTCCACGGATTCTCAGGTTTTGTCTTCGACTTCTGTTCTCCTGGTCCTCTAACCTGTAGCATATTTTTATCTGATTTTGTTGGGTTATCCTGATTATCCTTTCAATAGGAGTAAGGGCCCATTGATCAAGGGCGTATAGGAGTTAGGATCTGAGATCACACTGAGGCCAAATGCGGGTCCTGATCAGCCTACAGTATACGGATCAGCAGCTGGTGGTGGAACTAGATCCGATAGAGCCCAAATAATCTGAAGGGTAGTTTTGTAACAGCAGCTCACACCGACAGCGTCCTGCTCCAAGCAGATGGTCATCTGCTTGGAGCAGGACGCTGTCGGTGTGAGCTGCTGTTACAAAACTACCCTTCAGATTATTTGGGCTCTATCGGATCTAGTTCCACCACCAGCTGCTGATCCGTATACTGTAGGCTGATCAGGACCCGCATTTGGCCTCAGTGTGATCTCAGATCCTAACTCCTATACGCCCTTGATCAATGGGCCCTTACTCCTATTGAAAGGAAGTAAAACTACCTCATACCTTTTTACCTATTTACCTCTACTTCGATGGAGGTCATATAAATATTTTGGATACACTCCATCAAAGCTCTATACACCATGCTCAGGGGACGCGTCTGATGGGCAGTATGTGTCAACATGTTTGTCTGCTTTTAAACTTCTTGGAATGCATAACCAATATCCATAGATACCAATAAATTTCTGTTTAAAGCTTACAATCACCCCTGAAGAAGGAGGCAAAAAGCAACTCCGAAACGCGTCGGGTGCAAGCGTATTGGTATCATTAGCTTTATATCTATGGAACTGGATTCCCCGTGTTTACTTATGTTATGTGTTTGATATTTACTTGAGAAATTTGTTTGTAACGAATAAACTGGCGTTTTACTCTATATACTCTCCCAATATTCCTTCATATGTGCCTTTAAAGTCCATTAGGGGAACTTTCTATGTCTCAAAACTTGTCTAAGTGAGTGGGGAAGGGACTCAGACTCAAAAATGTGGCTATACAACCTTAACAGCTCAGGTACCAGTACATCTGAGTAGGCTGCGTAGAAGTCTAGTGGCAGGCCATCCATCCCGGGGGCCTTTGCAGGCGCCAGGGATGCCACAGCCGCCGTGATCTCGTCCACGGTAAGCGGGGCCTCAAGGGCCTCCAATTGTGATTCCGATATTTGGGGAAAGGGAACATCCTGCAGAAATACCCCAGTTTCCTCTGCGGTGACCTGCACCTTAGATGAATACAGGTCTGCATAGTATGCCCTAAAAGTGTCTGCCACCCCTTTGGGGTCAGTGAGCAGTGTATCACCTGTGCCCCTCAGGGAGACAACCACCGGGGGCCTGGTGTCCTGTTTAGCCAAATACGCCAATAGTTTACCCGCCCTTTCACCTTGTTCAAAAACTTTTTGCTTTGTGAAAAATAGTTTTTGTTTAGCCTTTTCAAAATGCAGTTGATCTAACATTCGGGTATACAGTTTAAGTGCTGAGGCTTTGTCCGGTGTGGGGTCTGTGTTGAATTCATGTGTAATCTTGTCTAGTTTCTCGGTCGCCTCGTGGAGTATTGTGCTCGAGGTGGTTTTTAGTCTATTTATGCGGGCTGTCAGTAGGGTCCTAACGTACAGTTTGAATGATTCCCAGACCATGCCCACGTGTGCGGTGTGATTGTTAGTGTTAAAGAAATGTTGCCATTCTCCCGGTATGTCTTCCTGATCCTCCAGAGCTGCCAGCCAAAAGGGATGGAGGCGCCATAACCTAGGCCCCGTCGGTGGGGATAATGTCAGGGAGGCCCAACATGGGGCATGATCGGAAAGGGATCTTGTGTGGTAGCCTGAATCTATCAGTTGGGGGAGTAGAGTGTCTGAGGTGAGTATCATGTCAATTCGTGACATGGAGGAATGTGATGCAGAGAAGCAGGAAAATACTCTATCACCCGGGTGTTGGTGTCTCCACGTGTCTGTAAGAGAGAACTCTGTCAGTGTGCGTCCAAGTCTGGTAGTACTAGAGGGCTGAGCATCTCGGTTCATCTGTAGCTTATCGGCGGATGGGTCCAGTACCATGTTGAAATCCCCAAGCCAGATGGCTGGCAATAAGGGGTGTTGTGTCATGTATAGAAGTCCTTCATTAATCAAGGTGGAAGTGTACGGTGGGGGTATATAAAACGCCAAAATTAGATATTGTGTGCCTGATATGGTGCAGTGCAGGAAAATAAATCTGCCCTGGGGGTCAGTCTTTACTGATATACAGCTGAATGGGACGAACTTAGCTATTAGGATTGAGACCCCTCGTGAGTATGGGGTGTGGGTGGCATGATATGACCATCCTATCCATGGGCGTTTTAAGGCGCTCTGAAGATGTCCAGTGACATGCGTCTCAGTCAGGACCGTAATAGCGGCGCGATATGATTTAAGGCAACCAAAAATCGCAGATCGTTTGATCTTATCTCTGATCCCTCTGACGTTCCAAGTTAGGAACTTTACGCTAGTCATGTTTGGGTTGTTTGTAATTATTGAGACGCATGTCAATGGGGTGTGCTCGGGCCACTAATGTCCACCACTCAGAGGGTTCCCATCCATGCAATCGTATACTGTGCCGTTTAGGGTGTCTATCAGTGCTTACTGTTGTGCCATCTATCAATAACCATAAATATAACGTATAACATTTAACTTAAGCGTCGTTTAATTTCACGAAAGCGAGCCCGCTGTTTTTGAACTTCTGCTGAGAAATCCGGGAAGGCCATCACGTGACCCGATTGGAATGGTATATTCCCCTTGGTTCTTGCCATGCGGAGAATGGCGTCCCGGTCCCTGAAGTTCAGTAGCTTTGCTATAAACGTGCGCGGCGGTGCGCCTTCAGGGGGACAGCGGGCAGGCATACGGTGGGCACGTTCCACAACAAATGTATTAGAAAAGGCCTCTCTGCCATATGTGTTAATGAGGAGTTTTTCCAAAAAGGTGGCTGGGTCAGGACCCTCCGAGCCCTCCGGTAAACCAATGAACCGTACGTTGGATCTGCGGGCCCGGTTCTCAAGCTCGTCGTGTTTTTGAGCGAGTTGTTGAAGTTGACGCTGCATATCCTCCTGGCTGTGCTGTAGGGGGTGAATTATGTCCTCCGCTCGACTTATCCTAACCTCCGTTTCTGTGACCCGTTCCCGGATCTTGGTCATATCCTGGCGAATCAATGAAATGTCCACCTTTACTTCCTCTATTTTAGAGGTCAGTGTGGCTTGGCATACCGAGATCGCCTCCAGGACTCTGTTAGTGTCTGCTGCCTCGTGTTCTGCTTGTTGGGCTGCAGGAGATGTTGCCGAGGCGCCATCTTGTCCCCCCAGGTCCCGGTCTACACGGCGGTACCTGTCTAGGGAGGAGGATGCCGCAGTGTTCCTTTTCGGTGGAGACATGCTAGACCAGGGGGCGGCTGGAGTAGTTACCCACGCTGTGGATCAGTTTGCCGGTGAGAGATGTGCAGGAGATCGCTTTCAGGATATATCACTGGCGGAGCTCTGCTCAGACGCGTCCGCTCACATTGCCGTCCAGGCCACGCCCCCGAATGAAGTCCTCTTTACTTCTTCATATTGACAACAGCATTGCTTTTTCCCTATTTCTAGAGACTTTGCTAGTTGTTTGACCATCCTATCGGTACCCAGCGACGGCCAGCATGTACCATCTGTCTACTAAGAATTCCTGGATGTCTTTGACAAAAAAAAGGCTGATGCCCTTCCTCTTCACCGCAATATGACTGCCCAATTGAGTTGCTTCCAGGCTCCGAAATTGCCTTTGGCCCTATATTTCCTCTCTCGGAAACAGAACTTGAACTTTACTGCACTACATTAACAAAAATCTAGAAAAAGGTTTCATCCGTCCATCCTCCCCTCCTGCGGGTGCTGGCATATTTTATTGTGGAGAAAAAGGATAAGACACTAAGTAGGAACTTGTGTAGATTACAGAGCGTTAAATAGAATCACCATCAAAAATTCTTATCCCAGAGTTGTTTCAAAGGTTTTGTACTGCTCGAATCTTCTCTAAATTAGATCTGCAAGGTGTCTACAATCTCATCCGCATTCGTGAGGGAGATGAGTGGAAGACTGCATTCAGAACACGATTCAGGTATTTTGAATACCCGGTGATGCCGTTCGGTCTCTGCAATTCTTCAGCTAAGTTTCAGCACTTTGTAAACCACATATTTCGGGAATATCTAGACAACTTTGTCATTGTATACCTTGATGATCCTTGTTTTTTCAGTTACTTTGGCGATCCATAGAATACATATGAAGAAAGTGCTGTCTACTTTAAGGAAGCATGGATTGTACGTGAAAGCCGAAAAATGTGACTTTGAGAAAGTATAAATCCAATTCCTGGGACTTATTATACGGAGGGGATTGCCATGGATCCACAAAAGGTGAAAGCTATCTTGGAGTGGCCAGGCCCATTAGATAAAAAGGGGGTCCAAAGGTTTGTTGGCTTTGCAAATTTTCACAGAAGATTTGTGAGACTTTTCTGTCATTATCACACCCATCACCCAAGTAACTAGTCAGCATGCCCGATTTCAATGGTCCTCTGAAGCTCAGGCGGCCTTTGATCAACTTAACTTTATTCATTTCAGCACCAGTTCCTAAGCATCCCAACCCCGGTTTGCCCTACGTCTTAGAAGTTGATGCCTCGGAGGTGGCCACGGGAGCAATCTTGTCAAAACGCCAGGGACCCAAAGCATTACTTCATCCCATAGCCTTTTCCTCACAAAAGATGAGCCAGCCAGAAAGGAACTATGATGTCAGGGACAGAGAGCTATTGGCCATAAAACAGCTTTAGAAGAATGGAGATACCTGCACACCCCATCATGATCTTCACAGATCACAAGAACCTGGGGTACCTTAGAACTGCCAGATGTCTAAGCTCGTGGGCGTTGTTCTTCTCCATGTCAACTTTCATATTACCTACCGCCCAGGATCCAAAAATTGGAAGGCCGATGCTTTCTCAGATGTTTCCGGATACTCCAGAAGAGAGCACACCTGGCACAATTCTGTCGACCCAGAATTTTCTTTCGATACAACCAGATTTGAAGGCATCAATTAAACAGGCCTCCCTCCAGTGCACAGAACCAGAGGTGTAATCTCTAAGAAACCAAGAGGGGTTCCTGTGGCACCGGGACAAAGTTTTCGTTCCTCAGCAAGCGAGACTACAGGCCTTAAAAATATTCCATGACCACCAACTTACCGGGCATTTCGGATTCGGAAGACAATTGCTCTTATCCAATGATACCTATGGTGGCCCTCCTCAAGACCGGACTGTAAGAAGTATGTGAGCTCCTGTATAACATGCCAACGCAACAGAGGTTCCAACAGCAAATCTTCGTAAAGTGGATGTAAACCCGAAAAAAACATTTTAACTAAGGCTTGTACCTTTTTAGATTATAGGATTTCATGTCGTCATCTGTGCCCAGTCTTGCCACGAAAAGTTAATCTAGCTCTGAGCAGTCCTCTTATCTTTTTTCAGTAAGATAAAAACAGACACAGAGAAATAGGTGTCCGTTCTTCCCCCTTGTTGTGACAGACAGGTGATTTCCTTATCTCACGCACGAGCATGAGAGAGGCATTCTGTGTACGTCACATCCCCCCTCCTTTCTTCTACAGCTCTCACAGGATTGGCTGCTGCACACCTCAGCATGATTGGACATGTTGAAGTCATGTGGTGCCTTTCCTGGGTTTTGACTGGATGTTGGTGATCATGGGGCATAATCCAGGAGACCAGCAGAAGGCAGTGTAAGAAATACACAGGAGAAAATATATGTTGCCAAGGGGAGTGTGGAGGTGGGCAGGGAGTCTGATGTCATGACTCTGCCCACCGAGCTCTGGACAACAGATACGGCCACAGAATATGGAGTTTGGCAGGGCTACAAACAGAAAAAGGGGAGATATTTGACAGGTAAGGATACATGCAGGAGGCATGTATATCCTTAGAGATGAGCACTATGGCAGTAGTTTAGCAATGATGAAAGTGGGTTTACATCCACTTTAAGACCACTACCAGTCCCAGTGCAACCATGGAAGTATATATCTATGGACTTTATCGTAGACCTGCCTCCATCAGAAAGATTCACAACTATCTTGGAGGTAGTGTACCATCTGTTCAAGATAGGCACACCTTCCCCTATGGATACGGCAAACCTCTTTATCAAAGAAATATTATCAGGTAGCCCATGCAGTCTGACTATCGTCTCGGATAGAGGGGTACAGATTACTTCTGAATTTTGGAGGAATCTCTGCAAGATCTTGGCAATCGAAGTATGTCTCCTCCTCCTATCGCCCACAGAGTAGTAATCAGAGGGGACATATCAAACTCTAGAACAATACTTACGGTGCTTCAGCTCTTCCTCCCAAGAGGATTAGATCTCTTTACTTCCATGTGCTAAATTCGCTTATAATAACTTTGTGCATGCTGCGACCAACCAGTTGCCTTTTTGGGCTTATTATGGATTTTACCCCCTCATTCCTGCCTAACACCATTCCTGAGTCTTCGATACCAGCAGTTCAAGACAGGATAAGCTTTATCCAGACAAACTATTAAACCCCCCGGGAAACCATGCAGAAGGCCCAAAAAGACTTTAAGAAACAATACGATAAGAGAAGAGCTAATCCTACTTTTAAAGTAGGAGATAAGGTATGGCTTTCTTCTATCAATCTTAAACTTTCTTGTCTTTCCTGGAAACCAGGGCCAAACTTTGTTGGGTCATTTGAAATGAAGAGGGAATTTAACCCTGTGGCTTTTGAACTTGTCCTGCCAAATTCTTACAGGATCCACTCGGTATTCCACGTCTCCTTGCTGAAACTATCGCTACCCATCCCATTTCCTGAAAATTGCCACCTCCTCCAGTCTTAGTAGAAAACGAAAGGGAGTAAGAAGTGGAAGCTATCTTGGATTGCCGGAAGAGAGATAGGCAAACTCAATTCCTTGTTAAATGGAAGGGGTATTCCTCAGAGAATTCCTGGGAGCCTGTGAGCAATATGCACGCCCCTAGATTCTTGCAAGGATTCAGTAGCAGATACCCTGAAAAATGGGCTAGTTTGGGCATCCGGAGGCTGCCCTTTGAGGGGGGGCACTGTCAGGGAAATGGAAGAACTGACAATGTTGCCCATATGCAGCATGGGTGCATATGGAGAACTTCCATGCACGCTGGTGCATGCATCGTGAACTGGCACAAGCAGATGCACGACTGTGCAAACAGGCGTATGTGCATTTGCAATAACGCGCTAGATACTGGTGCCCACTGGTCTACTTAAACCTGCTGCTGTATGATGTTGCTGGATTATTGTCAGGTTCCCTGTGCCTCTGTAGTCTTGATTTCTGCACTCCCTGTTACCGACCCGTCTTGCCTAAACCCTGTTTCCTGATATCCTGGTATTGACCTCTGGCTTGTACTTCTGACTTTGCTCCTGCTGATCTCCCAGTGTTGACTCCGGCTTGGCTCACCGACTCCGCTCTCCTGTCTCCAGTTTTTGACCCCAGCTTGTTCCAGTACCGCTGTCTGACTGATCCACCGTGTATGACCCTTTGGCATGGCTCTCGGTTTCCTCTTACCCAAGCACCTCAGCATACCTACTAGTGCTTCCAGCCTGATACAGCCATCTCCTGGTGATCAGCTCTTTGCACTACAGCAGCACCTGGCAAACCATGCTTCTTTGGGCACTACACTCCCTGTTCCATCTCCAGGGGTGTGTTGCACTTAGCCAGAAGGGGAGCCCTCTCAGCACCTCGGCCTCCAACTGGTACGTGACTGCGGCCCTATGATATAGCTCCAAGTGGGGCAACTTGGCTCCACCAGCACCTCGCCTCATCACCAATATATCATACCTGAGACTAGTTGAGGATTTAGGCCAAATAAATTTAAGTATTGAAGACCGTGCCGATCTAAAGAATTGAATGTGGGACTTGAATCGGGATCGTTTGAAAAATATAAAGAAAACTCGGGAGGATGTCCATCTTAAAAAGGGACACCTGTCCCAAGCATGAATGTCGCATTGATGCAAAAGCGGGTGGTAGTTTAGCTCATATAATTTATGGCGTTGCCCAGGCACCTGGACCCCAGATATTTAATAGAGTGCTGGGATCATTGGAAAGACAATTTATTGGCAAGAGAATCTTGAATCCCTGCAGAAAGAGAAATATTTAAGCAATGTGATATGGCTACATTGATTTTGAAATTACTTACTAAAAAGTTCTAATTCCTTTAAAAGAGGGATCATCCGTGAACAGGCTAATCTTATATTGCTTGCCCAGCAATATCCACCCCGCCTATCGAGTTGTTAGTCTGCAAGGCAGTCGCCAAGTGCTCCATCGCTAATATGTACAGAAGTGGCGAGAGAGGACAGCCTTGGCGCGTCCCGTTGGATATGGGTACTGGCTCCGAAAGTAGGCCATTCACCCTAACACGAGCTGATGTGCAGGAATACAGGGCCATAATATTTTGAATTAATACTGGGGGTAAGCCTATTTGTTCCAATATTGCTTTCAGGAATGTCCAATCCAGACGTTCAAATGCTTTTTCCGCATCTAATGAAAGGAGACAGGGACCTGTGACTGACAGTATGAGAGATAATAGTTTAATAGTCTTGTCTCTTGCTTCCCGGGTAGGGACAAAGCCCACCTGGTCTAAACTAATGCTAGAGGGGATAACCGACTGAAGTCCAACCGCTATTATTTTTGCATAAAGTTTAAGATCGACATTAAAGAGATTGGATGATAGCTTGAACATTCAGTGGGATCTTTCTGGTCTTTATGAATCAGGGTAATGTGGGCTTCCTGGGATTGACCGGGGAAGGGGCATGAATCAGAAATTGAGTTAAATGTAGAGTCTAGAACATCCTAAAATTGTTAGTAGAAATGGTTGTGAAACCGTCAGGGCCTGGACTCTTGCCCGATGGGAGTGCCTTAATGGTTTGATAAATTTCCTCTATAGTGAAGGGGGTGCTCCATAAATCAGCAGCACCCTGGTCTAGCCTTGGAAGAGCTGTATTCCAGATGTATTGAGCAATCCTTTCACGTCCCTGTGTGTTGGTAGGCTCCGTCAGATGATTGGGAATATTGTAAAGTGCCTTATAGTACTCTTGGAAAGTCGGAGCAATGTCTTCAGATGAACATACCAACCCCTTTTTAAGACACTGAAGTTTAGAGATGCACAGGATCTCACAAAAGTGAGTACACCCCTCACATTTTTGTAAATATTTAATTATATCTTTTCATGTGACAATACTAAAGACATGACACTTTGCTACAATGTAACGTAGTGAGTGTACAGCTTGTATAACAGTGTAAATTTGCTGTGCCCCTTAAAATAACTCAACACACAGCCATTAATGTCCAAACTGTTTGCAGCAAAAGTGAGTACACCCCTAAGTAAAAAAGTCCAAATTGGCCATTTTCCCTCCTTGATGTCATGTGACTCATTAATGTTACAAGGTCTCAGGTGTGAATGGGGAGCAGGTGTGTTAAATTTGTTGTTATCGGTCTCTCTCTCACACTGGTCACTGGAAGATCAACAGGGCACCTCATGGCAAAGAACTCTCTGAGGATCTGAAAAAAAGAATTGTTGTTCTACATAAAGATGGCCTAGGCTATAAGAAGATTGCCAAGACCCTGAAACTGAGCTACAGCATGGTGGCCAAGACCATACAGCAGTTTAACAGGACAGGTTCCACTCAGAACAGGCCTCGCCATGGTCGACCAAAGAAGTTGAGTGCATGTGCTCAGCGTCATATCCAGAGGTTGTCTTTGGGAAATAGACGTATGAGTCCTGCCAGCAGTGCTGCAGAGTTTGAAGGGGTGGAGAGGTGGAGAGTCAGCCTGTCAGTGTATAGATCATACGCCGCACACTGTATAAAATTGGTCTGCATGGCTGTCGTCCCAGAAGGAAGCCGCTTCTAAAGATGATGTACAAGAAAAGCCGCAAACAGTTTGCTGAAGACAAGCAGACTAAGGACATGGATTACTGAAACCATGTCCTGTGGTCTGATGAGACCAAGATAAACTTATTTGGTTCAGATGGTGTCAAGCGTACACGGTTATACAATCTGTACACTCACTACTTTACATTGTAGAAAAGTGTAATTTCTGCAGTGTTGTCACATGAAAAGATATAATAAAATATATACAAAAAATGTGAGGGGTGTTCTCACTTTTGTGAGATACTGTAACTCAACACACAGCCATTATTGTCTAAATTGCTGGCAAAAAAAGTGAGTACAACCCTAAGTGAAAATGTCCAAATTGAATCCAAAGTGTCAATATTTGGTGTGGCCACCATTATTTTCCAGCACTGCCTTAACCCTCTTGGGCATGGAGTTCACCAGAGCTTCACAGGTTGCCACCGGAGTCCTCTTCCACTCCTCCATGATGACATCACAGAGCTGGTGGATGTTGGAGACCTTGCGCTCCTCCACCTTCCGTTTGAGGATGCCCCACAGATGTTCAATAGGGTTTAGGTCTGGATACATGCTTGGCCAGTCCATTACCTTTAACCTCAGCTTCTTTAGCAAGGCAGTGATCGTCTTGGAGGTGTGTTTGGGGTCGTTATGTTGGAATACTGCCCTGCGACCCAGTCTCTGAAAAGAGGGGATCACTTTTTGCTTCAGTATGTCACAGTACGTGTTGACATTCATGGTCCCCTCAATGAACTATAGCTCCCCAGTGCCAGCAGCACTCATACGTCTATTTCCCAAAGACCAACCTCTACATATAATGCTGAGCACGTGCACTCAACCTCTTTGGTCGACCATGACAAGGCCTGTTTTGAGTGGAACCTGTCCTGTTAAACCGCTGTATGGTCTTGGCCACTGTGCTGCAGCTCAGTTTTAGGGTCTTGGCAATCTTCTTATAGCCTAGGCCATCTTTTAAGTAGAGCAACAATTCTTTTTTTTTTTTTTTTTTTTTAGATCCTCAGAGTTCTTTGCCATGAGGTGACATGTTGAACTTCCAGTGACCATTATGATAGAGTGAGAGCATTAACACCAAATTTCACACCTGCTCCCCATTTACACTTGAGACCTTATAACACTAACGAGTTGCATGACACCGGGGAGGGAAAAAAAGGCTAATTGGGCCCAATTTGGACATTTTCACTTAGGGGTGTACTCACTTTTGTTGCCAGTGGTTTATACATTAATGGCTGTGTTGAGTTATTTTGAGGGGACAGCAAGTTTACACTGTTATACAAGCTGTACACTCACTACTTTACATTGTAGCAAAGTGTCATTTCTTCATTGTTGTCACATGAAAAGATATAGTAAAATATTTACAAAAATGTGAGAGGTTTACTCACTTTTGTGAGAAACTGTAAAACCTCTTACATTAAAAGTTACAAACTTTATCGGTCGGTAGAGTGCTATTATATGCATCCCTATAGTCAGACCCTGTGTGTTGGATGCCATATAGAGAGAGAAAAAGAAAAATAGAAAGAAGGAAAACAAAAAAGAAAGACGGAAACAAAAAAAAGAAGAAAAAAGGTAAAGGTTGAGTTCTAACTGGACTCACAAAAATAAAGTGTCTACTCTGACATATTAACGGCCCGTAAAAACCAAAGCAGAGGCCTATAGGGGGCAAGGGCGTGTCCTGCGTCCTGTGCCCGCTCCTGCTCGGGGAGGGAGGGGGGGGGGGGCGAGGGAAAGGGGAGAAAAAAAAATGTAAGAAAAAGAGGGCAAAATATAATGTCATCCCCAGAGGTTGCCTTAATCCCAAAGCAGATGCCGAGTCAGAAGATCCCAGGGAGTGACGGGGGATCCCACAGGTCCCAGGCATGGAATTATTTCCATTCAATATTCTATTAGTATTGCCCACCAGTACAACCTGCAGTCCCCAACTATCCCTGAGGTCACCCTGAAATGAACAATAAAGCTTAGGAATATTGCTACAGATAGTCACTATTTATTTATGATGTAACCTTTAAATGACAGAGCAGAGAATAATCATGAATTGGGTCTAGCCACCAGTAAGCAGGTATAAGTCCTTAAGATCCAACACCATTTTTTTTTATCACATAGTGTTACGTATAATGTAGATGCTATAAAATAACTTGGTAAGATCACAGTTCAATTTTTCTTACCAGCTTATGAAAAGGGATTACTGGAAAAAGCCTCAGAGAAGTAACTTTAACAATAAATTAGTACATTGCACGGAAACTAAAAGGGCAAAAATGATTGCCAGTTCTGACAGCTGAATGAGCTAGTGTTCCAAAGTATAATTCATACAGTCATACACAGCCAGGCAGCAAAATGCACTACAGTGCATTTCTAATTACATATTTTTTCCCCAACTTTTGGCTGATACAAAAGAAGACAGCAGCAGGGCACAGGAATTCGTAAATCAAAGAGACAACACTTTATTAAAATAAGCACAGTATGGAGCTCTAATTCCAACCAGAGCCATGCCAAGATGGTAACAGTCGGTATGAACAGCAGCAGTGTATGGCGCTAGAGCCTCTGGGTAGAATAATCACCTGCGGCGTCTACAGTTGCAACTAATGCAGCGTGCCATGATGAGGCAGAGCAACCTCACAGGCTGGGCAGGCTGTTAGTGTGATCTACTGGAATTTTTACACTCTACCGTCTCCAAAGCATAGATCTCCTAACTAGCTATTACCTATACTGACTTGACCAGACCGTCAATTATTGTCACTAGTCCTATTTGGCACCAGTATGACTTCATAGGTCAAATGCAAAAAATATGGTTATAGTTTTTAAAATATATATATCTTAAAGTGATTGTAAGCGACTGACTTGTAAAACAACCCATTTAGTTTAAAAAAAGAAATGAAAGACAAAACATTTTTGTATAGATATAAAAAAAATAAAAAAACATTTATAAATACCTTTTTTCCCCTTTTTAATAAGTGATCACATTCTCTCTGTTCCCAGCTGCATAAGAGCTGGGGGGGGGGGGGAGAGAAGAGAGAAGCAGCAGCACACTGAGGTTTCCAGTGAATGGCTGTACACAGCGGGAGCATGTCAGGACAAGTCTGATCATTGAAGGAAAGTACACAGAGTTCCCAGCATAGCTAGAGAACTGACCATGTTGTGCTCTCCTGCTTGGTGTGGTCAGTTTCTTAATAGGAAAGCAGAGGGACTGGCAGGAAAACCTTTACTGTAAACAAAAAAAATGGGGCCAAGTTTCGAATTTACGGTATTTACTTCACAGTGCAAACATTTCAAACTTTGAGCTAAAATTCACTCATTCAAAGCATAGTCTCAGGTGAATGACGAGTTGTTACATCACACCACATTTTAGCACCACTTCCACCTAGAGCCCTTATAAGGTGCGTTGGCGCATCCTCCCGACCCTTTCACCACAAGGATTCATTACAGGATGGTCTACACCTAAGTTACCGCATACTCCTTACAGACACTCTCACCTCTATTTTGAGAGTACCACAAAGGGGAATATTGTCACCCATAGCTATGGTGGAGACCAGACAAAAGGGATCCAATGTAGAATGGCAAACGAACATTCGGTTAGCTGAAGGCCCTCACAACACTCAGTAAAGACTTGACCTTTGCACAGGATTAGGAACTGATGCTAACACTGATCTCAGCATCTGATTTGAATTTTAATTCAGGCCCTCAACAAATGGCTTAACTAAGGCAGAATTCTCTGCATCTACATGACATTTACTCAAACAGATTATGGCCTTCATACAGCTATCTTCGTCCAGGGTTCAAAAACACAATATATTTTGGCTAAATTCTTTTTTTTTTTTTAAATCAGAAAAAGTTTTATTTTTTTTGTTCGTTATGTCACAAACATAATATACAGAATAGTACATACCATAACAGAAAATTTAAGTATTGACATATAGTATTTAGTCATACCATGTATCAAACATTCTAGACATAAGACAGACCTTGTAGGTAATGTACAATAATGCAGGAGTATAAGCACAATGAGTACAAAGGCGCGATCCATCTGGAAGACTAAAAAAAAAAATAATATTTCCTTATAAAGAAAAATAAAACATTGACTATTTTGGACTGGATCCGCATGCCCCCAGATCCCTGAGGACAAGCCGCATCCTAGCATTTTATCCGACCCACCAGAGTTTATGAATATCATTACACTTCTAATTTCAGTAAGTATTTTTCCCCACCGTTTAAATCAGTTTCTCTTGGTCATTAGCATCGTAAAAGTCTATCTTTAACTAACTGAGGTGGTGCCAGCCCAGGCACCGCCAGCCAGGCCTCCCACATTGTAGAAAATTTGCGGGGTGCATTTCTGTACGGATATGTCAGTTTTTCCCTGATTGACATTCAATTAACCTGCTCAACCCACTGGCGCCTAGTGGGAACCCTAGGAGTTATCCAGAGTTGCGCAATTAATTTGCGAGCAACATATAGCAGGCGAATAATTGCCGTGTGTGCTAAGGGGGATAACAACTCATCATCCAGGGCCCCCAGTAGACATATCATGGGGGCTCGTGGCTCATCAAAGGAGTATACTTGAGAAATTGTGTCAAGAACTTCTTTCCAATAACAGAAAAGTTTGGGGCATTTCCATAGCATGTGCAAAAAGTCACCATTGTCGCTCTGACATTTTGGACATATGGGTGTGTCACGCACTCCCCATTTGTGGAGACGTGACGGTGTTCTGTATACCCGATGCAACAAATACAGGTGGGACAATTTTTGAGACGCAGATCCTGAAACCAGGGGGGCAGAGGCGAGGCACAAATTCCATGCCTCTCCATCTATGATACCTACATCCTCCTCCCATTTTTTTTCTGAAAGGCAGACTAGCTGTGTTCTGAATTGTGTTAAGAAGGATGTGTTCACATCTAGAGATCATGCCTTTCTTTTCACTTTCCATCAGTATCCCTTGTATCGGTTGGTGATCTGTCAAACTAAGCTCTGTTTGTCTTGACTGTATCTGTAGTGCGTGGCGTAGCTGCAAATATTTATAGAAATTAGTACGTGGAATGTTAAATTCTGATTGATTTAAGGTAAATGATTTAAGGGTAGTCCCATTGTATAATTGTGTAATGTATTTTATGCCCGCACTCTCCCAGTTCCCAAAGCCTCTGAGTTTGCACAATTCTCCATAGTTTAGGTTTCGCCACAAGGGAGTATGAAACAAATATCCAAATTTCCATAATGTTTTTAAAAGGAGTATGGTTGGAGCTCCAGGATCTAAGTGCGAATACCCTGCCTCCAAGCACACCAGAACCGTGATGTCATCACCAGCTGTGACATGGAGGAGCCTGCGGATCGGATCTGACGTATCTATTATTCCCCAGCCTCCCAGCTGTTGTAGCTGTGAAGCAAGATAATATGCTCTAGAGTGAGGTGCCGCTAGTCCCCCTTCATCCTTATTATATTGTAACGTTGATAAGCTAATTCTTGCTGTTTTTTTACGCCATATTAGTTCTCGAAACTGAGAATCAATCCTATCAAACCAAGACCGGGGAATCCAGACTGGGGAGTTATGAAAAATGTACAGCAATTGGGGAGCCCACACCATTTTTGCCCACCACAGATAAAGGCAGTTTGCACCAGGCTTTAGCCTTATCCCGAAATTTAGCAAGCAGAGGAAGCAAATTAAGGGATAAGTATTGGGAAACATCCGGAGATATTTGTATACCTAAATACTGAAAAGAGGACACTACCTGCATCGTTGCCACGCATTCCGGAAGAGGGGCTGTAATGGGGTCTATTGTCATTAACACCGATTTGTTCCAATTAATGGAAAAGACAGACGGAGTACCGAAGCTTTAAATAGAGCCATTACAGCGCTCAATGAGTTTTGCGTGTCACCGAGATAAAGCAACGTATCATCAGCATACAATGATACATCTGTACCCGTCGCACGCCTATATCCCACTCTGTCACTGTCACCTCTTATACTAGAGGCGAGAGGTTCCAGGGCCAGGGCAAACAGCAGGGGCGACAGTGGGCACCCCTGTCTGGTGCCCCGGAACAATGGAAAAGGCTCAGACAGTTCCCCATTTACCCTAATCCGGGCCGACGGTTGGGCATATAATAGTTTGACCCAGTTAATAAAGTTGGTACCCAGCCCTAAATGGTCCAGCACTTTCCACAGGTAAGGCCACTCGACACTGTCGAAGGCCTTAGCTGCGTCCAGTGAGAAAATTGCTCTATTTCCGGTATTACAGGCAGGGATCTGTAGATTCAGAAAAAGTCTCCTTATGTTTTGGGCTGTAGCTCTAGTGGGTATAAACCCTGACTGGTCTCTATGTACAAGCTTGTGTATCACTTGTGCCAACCTAGTGGCCAATACCCTGGCCAACAGCTTGACATCAGACGTTAGAAGAGAAATGGGTCTGTAGGAGTTTGGCAGTGCAGCATCTTTGCCTGGTTTCAATAGTAGGATAATAATAGCCTCATTCATAGAATTAGGGAGTGTTCCCTCCTTCAGTGCCTTATTATATACCTTCAATAGGGTTGGTAACAGTGTGTCTGCATATCATTTATAGACCTCACACGGAAGGCCATCAGCCCCCGGGGATTTGTTGTTGTGAGTTTGTGCTATTGCATTAGCTATTTCCTCTTCAGTTAGTGGGGCATTAAGTAAGGCCATGTCCGAGGCCGACAAACGAGGTAATGTGCATTTTTCTAAAAAGGTCTCTAGTTCCCCCTCTGTAGGTTGCACTTTAGATGAGTAGATATCCATATAGAATGTTCTAAAGATCTGTATTATTGTGGCAGTCTGTGTTTGAATGACACCCCGCACATCACGTAAGGCTGAGATTGTGGAGGTGGAGTTCTGTGCACGTGCTAGAATAGCCAGCATGTGCCCAGTGGACTCCCCCTCCTCAAAATGGGCCTGTTGTAAAAAAAACATTTGTTTTCAGCCAACTGCAAAGTTAGTTGTCTGGACATAGATTGTGCACCGAGCCAAACTCTTTGTATCTTCTGTAGGGTTGTTGATATATTTATCTTCAGCATCCCTAAGTGTCTTGCAGACCTCAGTCTCCCAGGCTTTAGTATTAGTTTTAATCTGGTTAATTACAGTAATAAATTGCCCTCTCATAAATGCTTTGGCTGCATCCCAGACCACAGTCAGACGCGTTGACTGAATGTTGTCCTGAAAAAAGAATTTTAAGTGTTCCCTTATGGGGTCCGGTTCAGGAAGCAGCGAAAGCCAAAAGGGGTTAAGTTTCCAACATTTGCGTTTGGTCACACTGGGCAATGATATTGAAACCCACAATGAGGAATGATCAGATATGTGTCTATCATTAGATCCTGCATCCACTAACAATGGGATTATAAGATCGTTACCCAGACCTAAGTCTATTCTGGACAGGCTCCCGTAGGAGCCTGAACAGCATGAGTATTGTTTTACTAAAGGATGTCCCAATCTCCATAAATCCGTTAATCTGAGTTCCTCAAGTAGACCCGCGAAAGATGTCTGTCCCCCTTTACTTAGGGGTACATTAGATGGAACTGGTAATTTATCTAGTTGATGATTTATATAGTTATTATAATCTCCTACTGCTAAGAGTGGTACATTCGGAAACTGGGCCATAAAATTTGCAAGGCGTTTGAGGACCTCGGATGAGTAAGGAGGTGGGATGTATATTGCAGCTAATATACATGATAAACCTGACACATTACATAGCAAGAAAATATATCTACCATCCTGATCCATGAGCTTTTGAGTACAGTGGAACTGAGTGTCCTGACATATCAGGACACTCCCTCCCCTTGAATAAGCCGAATGCGTGGAGTGGAACTGAGTACAATACACTCGAGGGCTAAAGCTAGGAGCCGGGTCTGGTAAAAAAAAAAAGAGTCTCCTGCAGGCACACTATATTGGCCCCTGTAGATTTGAGGTGCCAGTCTCTTCACAGGGTTGTTAAGTCCTCTAACATTCCATGACACTATTGTGATTTTAATAAATAAATAGAAATACCGCGCTCGGACAAAACAACTCAATAAACAAAAAGCAGCAACAATAAACCATCTAATACCTAATGGTGCTAGTATAAAAAAGTTGTGCTGAATTAAGTATTTCTCTGTACAGGAAATAACATAAACAAATGACGTGCAAAGATCGAGAACAAACCAGGATCGGAAGTGCACCCTGAGCTCAATCAAGTGATAAGCACATAAATAGTGAAATCAACAATATAGCAGCAATTGAAAACAATGTATAAATCAATTAATAAGTAAATTAGTGTCCATGTAAAAGATAAGTGCAATAGCCAGTGTCCTTCCCATAAATGTGGTAGATAAACGTAAAAATGTGGGTATTATGATCCACAGCAGGTATCAAGGTCCGGATGATCAGCCTTGCTCTTTAGTGGTGAAAATGAGAGACAACTTTGGTGTAAAGCTCTGTATGTGATAACCCTTACTGGAGCAGGTGGACCCCCTAAAGAGCGGGGTCATACGAGCGGACAGATTAAGCCCTCTGCGGGGACACTTGAATCCTCCAATATCTCTGGTCCTTTGGTTGCCTTGAATGGTCAGCAAGGATTTCGCCAGATAGCAATGAATGCTAATCAGCTGGATTTCCCCAATCTGAAAAGAAAAGCGCACTCAGGCTCCAAGCCACGAGTGAGCAAACAGAGAGGGACTCCAATCGTGTAGTAGGTTAAAACCAAAAATCTTTAATGCTAACTAAAACGAGCAGGCACTCGTAAGACAACATATACAGAAGTAATGCATAAGAAGTACATGAATGTATAAAAGCCGGCTAGCTAAAACAAACAAAAAAGCACCCGTGTGTCGGGTTACATGTGGCGTGATTGCGTCAGCACAACGCACCGCCCTACATGTTTCGCAATACCTTGCGTCTTCCTGGGACACATCTGTCACGTACCTGGTAGGTGGAGCCCGGAATGCAGAGAACGGCCTCTCGTATACCTCTGACTTAAGAACCCCTGAAGGTGTGAACAGGGACTCGAAAGTACAGAGGGGCACAAGTGCCTGACTGGAACACTGGAGCAGAAGGCAGGATCCTGTAGTCAGCAGGGAGGTGCACTGTAGTCCCGTAGCAGGTTGCAGACAGCAGGGAGGTGCACTGTAGTCCCGTAGCAGGTTGCAGACAGCAGGGAGGTGCACTGTAGTCCCGTAGCAGGTTGCAGACAGCAGGGAGGTGCACTGTAGTCCCGTAGCAGGTTGCAGACAGCAGGGAGGTGCACTGTAGTCCCGTAGCAGGTTGCAGACAGCAGGGAGGTGCACTGTAGTCCCGTAGCAGGTTGCAGACAGCAGGGAGGTGCACTGTAGTCCCGTAGCAGGTTGCAGACAGCAGGGAGGTGCACTGTAGTCCCGTAGCAGGTTGCAGACAGCAGGGAGGTGCACTGTAGTCCCGTAGCAGGTTGCAGACAGCAGGGAGGTGCACTGTAGTCCCGTAGCAGGTTGCAGACAGCAGGGAGGTGCACTGTAGTCCCGCAGCAGGTTGCAGACAGCAGGGAGATGCAGACAAGCCGGGTCAAGGTACTGGCGGGCAGATCAGGTACAGAAGGGCAAACCAAGAGAATAGTCAGAGTCCAAGCCAAGATCGGGGCGGGCAGCAAGCAGGTAAGTCAGGAACAAGCCAAGTAAATACTGGATACAAGAAAACTGGTAACAAGGTAGCAGGGGTCTCAGGAAACGCTGTAGACCGGACAGCAAGGCAGCATTGAAACAGTCTTCTTTAAATAGCCTATCTTTGGCGCCAAGTGGCGCTATTGCGCATGCGCGTACGCACGTTAGCGCCATTGGCGCTATTGCGCATGCGCGTACGTTTGTTAGCACTATTAGCGCAATTGGCGCTTCTATGCACAGGCATTCGTTTAAAACTGCAAGAGGGCTTTTCCTGACATTGCCCCCCTCCAATGGGCAGCCTCCGGATGCCCAACTGAGCCATTTTACTCGGATGAGTTCTTTTAAAGGCTAGGATTAACCTTTTGGCGTGTATGTTAGTCTCTGGTTCCCAGGAGTTCTCCTCAGGGCCGTAACCCTTCCATTTCACCAGGTACTGAACCTGATTACGTCTCCTTCGGCAATCTATAATGGACTCAACTTCAAATTCTTCTTCGCCGTTAATAAGTACAGGCTCAGGAGGACCGGTGTTCCGGTTAAGGAAGGGATCCGGGACTGCTGGTTTAAGTAGAGCCACGTGAAAGACTGGATGTATACGGAAGGACTCCGGTAACTTCAACTCATATGCCACACTGTTAATTTTCCTCACCACTGGGAAGGGACCCACAAACTTAGGGCCCAATTTCTTAGATGGGCATGCCAGTTTCAGGTTTAGAGTGGACAACCAAACTTGATCTCCAGGTTTTAGGTCAAGCTCCCCTCTTCTCTTCCTGTCAAACGTTTCCTTGTTATGGACTTGGGTCTTTGCCATTGTCTCTTGAAGTAACTTGTTGTTTGTGCTGAAGAAGTTCAAGGTTTCTTGAGCCGCCGGTACAGTACACTCTGGCATGTTATTGGACAGAAACAAGGGGTGGAACCCATAGTTCGCAAAAAATGGAGATTGGTTGGTTGCAGAATGCACAGAATTATTATAAGCGAACTCAGCAAGAGGTAGCAGAGGCACCCAGTCATCCTGAGAAAAACAAGAATAGCATCGTAAATACTGTTCCAGGGTTTGGTTAGTTCGTTCGGTTTGTCCATTCGTCTGGGGGTGGTAGGCAGACGAGAAGGAGAGGTCAATCTTTAGGGCTTCACACAGGGCTTTCCAGAATTTGGATGTAAATTGTACCCCCCGATCAGATACAATATTAGCAGGTATACCATGGAGCCTTACAATGTCCTTAATAAAAATCTTCGCAGTTTCGGAGGCAGATGGGGTACCCTTCATAGGCAGGAAGTGAGCCATTTTAGAGAGTCTGTCAACCACTACGAAGATGGTGGTGAAACCTTCTGAAGGTGGTAATTCCACAATGAAATCCATGGAGATCATCCTCCATGGTCTTTCTGGTACGGGTAGAGGCCTCAACAGTCCCCAAGCCTTGGTCTTGCTGCCCTTGTTCTGGATGCACGTAGTACATGCTTCGATATAATGTTTACAATCCTTTTGTAGCTGAGGCCACCAAAACATGCGCTGCAGGAGTTCGGATGTCTTACGTATCCCGAAGTGGCCAGCTAGTTCGTGGTCATGGCAAGACTTGAGGATGGCAACCCGTGTCTGTTGTGGCACGAAAATTCTGTCCTTGTACCAAAGTAGATCATCTTTCCACTGTAAAGTAACATCTGTTGGATGAGGAGCCAATGAGGAGGCTTGTTTAACTTGAGAGAGCAGATCTCCCTGAAGCATGAGAAAGTTTCCAGGAGCAAGGATGGTATCAGGGGGTGAAGGAACTTCAGGTTCGCTGAACATCCGGGAAAGCGCATCTGGTTTAGTGTTTTTAGATCCCGGCCTGTAAGTAATGTGAAAGGCAAATCTGGTGAAGAAGAGTGCCCATCTGGCCTGTCGTGGTTTTAATCTCTTGGCAACTTTCAAGTACTCTAAGTTCTTGTGATCAGTGTACACCAGAATAGGATGGGCCGCTCCTTCCAAGAGGTAACGCCATTCTTCTAGCGCAGCCTTGATTGCAAGTAGCTCTCTGTCCCCGACATCATAATTTCTTTCAGCTTCGGTTAGCCTGCGAGAGAAGAATGCCACTGGGTGTAACAAAGCCTTGGATCCTTGTCTCTGTGAAAGAACTGCCCCTACTGCTACCTCGGAAGCATCCACTTCCAGTATGTAAGGTAAGGCTGGGTCGGGATGCTTTAAGACAGAGGCTGAAACGAACTGTTCTTTTAAGGAAGTAAAGGCTGCTTGAGCTTCAGAAGACCACTGAAAACGGGTGCCTTGCCGAGTAAGACTTGTGATGGGGGAAATGATAGAAGAGAATCCCTTAATGAATTTGCGATAAAAATTTGCAAACCCCACAAATCGCTGAACTCCCTTCTTATCAGTTGGAGCTGGCCAGTCCAAGATGGCAGAGACCTTCTGTGGATCCATCTTGACACCGTCAATCGAAATGATTAGGCCTAGAAACTGGATGCTTTGGCGCTCAAACTCGCACTTCTCAGGTTTTGCATACAAGCCATGTTGGCGAAGGCGGGTTAGAACTTTCCCGACATGTTCCCGATGAGTAGCCAGTGAGGAGGAAAAGATCAGGATGTCATCTAGGTATACTATGATAAACAAGTCAAGGTAGTCTCTGAAAATGTCATTAACAAAATGCTGGAAGGTGGCAGGAGCATTACATAAACCAAAAGGCATGACAAGGTACTCAAAATGTCCGAAGCGGGTGCGGAAGGCTGTTTTCCATTCGTCTCCGCTTCGGATCCGGACTAAATTGTAGGCTCCACGAAGGTCTAATTTGGTAAAGATGGATGCAGTTCCGAGTCGCTGGAAAAGTTCGGGTACCAAGGGTAGGGGGTACCGATTCTTAATTGTGATCTTATTGAGGTCCCGATAGTCTACGCAGGGGCGTAGAGAGTGGTCTTTCTTTTCTACGAAGAAAATCCCTGCTCCTGCTGGGGAGGTAGAAGGGCGTATGAACCCTTTCCTCAGATTATCATCTATGTATTCTTTAAGAGTTCCGAGTTCAAGTTCAGTTAAGGGAAAAATTCTTCCAAAGGGAATTTCTGCTCCGGGAAGCAATTCAATCGGACAATCGTAAGGTCTATGGGGTGGCAGAGTCTCTGCCCCTTTTTTACTGAACACGTCCAGAAAGTTATGGTAAGCCTTGGGAACTGCTTGGCAGACTTCAGCATCGGTCTCCAGACATAGCAAAGAAGACGGGGTTTTGGTAGTGTCCTGTAGACAATGTTGCTGGCAATATGGGGAATGAAAACGGATTTTTCCAGTAGACCAGTCTATTTGCGGATTGTGTGCCTTGAGCCAAGGCATTCCCAGTATGATGGGAAACAAGGGAGATTCGATGATGTCAAGACAGAGTAATTCTTGGTGGTTGCCGGAAATGGTGGTCTTGAGAGGAACTGTTTCTTGTGTTACGGGCCCAGATTTTATAGCCGATCCGTCGGCCAGATGTACAGACAGTCCCTGTGCTCTGGGTCGTAGCGGAATGTGGAATTTACGGGCAAAAGACAAGTCCATGAACCCGCTGCAGGCTCCGGAGTCAATGATGGCGGTTGCTTGCATATTCCCTTCTGGAAGCTGTAGAGAGATGGGGATAGCCAAATGAGAAGCATGATCAAACACAGCAGATGAAGAGGTAGAGGAGAGAGTAAAGTGCTTACGGGTCTTTGCGGGACAAGTCCTCACATAGTGTCCAGATTCTCCGCAATAGAGGCAAAGGTTATTAGCTCGCCGGCGTTGACGTTCCTCCGGAGTCAGAGAGGGACGGATCAGGCCTAACTGCATTGGCTCAGTGGAATCAGCAGGAGCGTGGGCAGAAGGCTGTGGTACACGTGGAAGCATCCAGACTGGGCGAGTGGACCCGGCAGTCCGTTCAGCTCTTCGCTCTCTTAGACGCCTGTCAATCTGAATGGAGAGATTGATAAGGGCTTCAAGTGTCTCCGGGATGCCAACCCGGGCCAACTCATCCTTTAGCGGCTCGGAGAGTCCCATGCGGAACTGGTGACGTAGGGCGGCGTCGTTCCAATTGGTGTCGGAACTCCAACGCCTGAACTCAGATGCATAGTCCTCCGCCGCCCTACGGCCTTGCTGGAGAGAGAACAGAGCTGCTTCTGCAGTAGCAACTTGTTGCGGGTCCTCATAGAGAAGGGCCATGGCTTGGAAGAAAGTGTCCAGTAGGTTAAGGCAGCTGTTCTTTTGTTCCAGGAGTCGATGGGCCCATGCCTGGGGTTCCCCCAGCAAGAGGGAAATGACGAACCCCACCTTAGTGGTTTCTAATGAAAAAGTTCTGGGTTGCAGTGCGAAGAAAAGTTCACAGGCATTTCGGAATGCTCTAAACTTGCTGCGGTCCCCGGAGAACCTTTCTGGCGTGGGAACTTTAGGTTCTGGAGGCAACATTACTACAGAAGGGCCCGAGGACGGACCTGGAGCTGAAGTAGAGATCACTTGAACACGTTCTTCCAGACGTTTGTAACCGTCTTGCAGGTCTTTAACAGCCTGTGTAAGTCCAGCCAAATGATGGCATAAGTCCTCCATAGGCGACGTTCCCTGCGTGGGCTCGGACATCGCTGTCCGGTACTGTCACGTACCTGGTAGGTGGAGCCCGGAATGCAGAGAACGGCCTCTCGTATACCTCTGACTTAAGAACCCCTGAAGGTGTGAACAGGGACTCGAAAGTACAGAGGGGCACAAGTGCCTGACTGGAACACTGGAGCAGAAGGCAGGATCCTGTAGTCAGCAGGGAGGTGCACTGTAGTCCCGTAGCAGGTTGCAGACAGCAGGGAGGTGCACTGTAGTCCCGTAGCAGGTTGCAGACAGCAGGGAGGTGCACTGTAGTCCCGTAGCAGGTTGCAGACAGCAGGGAGGTGCACTGTAGTCCCGTAGCAGGTTGCAGACAGCAGGGAGGTGCACTGTAGTCCCGTAGCAGGTTGCAGACAGCAGGGAGGTGCACTGTAGTCCCGTAGCAGGTTGCAGACAGCAGGGAGGTGCACTGTAGTCCCGTAGCAGGTTGCAGACAGCAGGGAGGTGCACTGTAGTCCCGTAGCAGGTTGCAGACAGCAGGGAGGTGCACTGTAGTCCCGTAGCAGGTTGCAGACAGCAGGGAGGTGCACTGTAGTCCCGTAGCAGGTTGCAGACAGCAGGGAGGTGCACTGTAGTCCCGTAGCAGGTTGCAGACAGCAGGGAGGTGCACTGTAGTCCCGCAGCAGGTTGCAGACAGCAGGGAGATGCAGACAAGCCGGGTCAAGGTACTGGCGGGCAGATCAGGTACAGAAGGGCAAACCAAGAGAATAGTCAGAGTCCAAGCCAAGATCGGGGCGGGCAGCAAGCAGGTAAGTCAGGAACAAGCCAAGTAAATACTGGATACAAGAAAACTGGTAACAAGGTAGCAGGGGTCTCAGGAAACGCTGTAGACCGGACAGCAAGGCAGCATTGAAACAGTCTTCTTTAAATAGCCTATCTTTGGCGCCAAGTGGCGCTATTGCGCATGCGCGTACGCACGTTAGCGCCATTGGCGCTATTGCGCATGCGCGTACGTTTGTTAGCACTATTAGCGCAATTGGCGCTTCTATGCACAGGCATTCGTTTAAAACTGCAAGAGGGCTTTTCCTGACATTATCACTCAAATAACATCCAACTGGGACCAAGCCTCGCTTTCACTCCAATGCCATATTGGCTGTGACAGAGATCAAGCCTCGTTATCGCTTGGGCGCCATATTAGAGCTCAGAGAGCGCATGGACTGCAAATCTGGACCAAGCCTCAATCTGGGACTCCTATGGAACGCACCAGAGCCAAACCCTAATAGGAGATTCCTAGAAATCACATGATGATGTCTTATATTAAATAAACCAAAAATACATTAAACGTATATACTGCAAAACCTTAAATAAAGACACACTTAATAGTAAGACAAAACTGAAGGAAAAAGGGAATTATTTGAAAACAACGAAGGGTTACCTACAAAGACAACTCTATGAACCAAAACACTCATATGTAAGCACACTGTCGTACCTCCATAGATAGCAGAAAAAATGGTGGGCCATTCAATTAAGCAATAATCAGGTTTTCTTACATATTATCAATAAACGCATTAATTTCTATATCTGTATTCAAACCATAAGGTTTGAGACATCCCATTTTGTATATCCAGCTCATTTCAAGCTTTGAAATAGCCTGCCTCTTTGCCCCCCCCCCCCCTCCAAGGAAGTCTGAGCCTATCAATCCCTATCATAGAGGTACCCTTAGGGTTTTGTTGATGGACCTCCAGATGGTGTCTAAAAAAGGATGACCCTTAAAACCTCTTCTAACATTCCCTATGTGCTCATTCAACCTGACCTGCAAGGGTCGTACAGTGCGACCGACATACTGAAGCCCGCAAAGGCAGGTCAGGAGACAGACCATGCAGGGAGTAGAGCAGGTAATAAAGGATTTAGTAGGAAAAACTTGGTTTATTCCCCTAGAAGCAAATTGTGCAGTCTTCGTAGCCTTGGTGGCATTGATGGAACAAACAGCACACCTATTGCATCTATAAAATCCAACCAAGTTTTGAAAAAGCATTGGTTTGTTAATAGGTGGATCACAGACACTAGGGGCTACCAGTTGTTTGATTGGGGGAGCCCCTCTAAAAACCACCTTTGGCTTATCGGGGAGTACTGAAATTGTTTTTAATTATATGCCAATGCTTGTGTATGAGTTTCTTTATAGAAAAATGCTGTTGAGAATAACGTGTGATAAAGGGGCAAGAGAAGTTGTTAGTTTTGCGTGCTGAAACCGCAGGTTTATCTGCCAGTAGAAGATCACGATCTAACGTTCAAACTTCTACGATTTTATCATTAAGTCCAGTAATATCATAGCCCTTATCTTTTCTATCTCTAAGTATTCTGCTTTGAGAGTCAAAATCATCAATTTTAATACAATTTCTTCTCATGCGGATAAATTGACTTTTAGGAACTGAGTCTAGCCATGAGCTGTGGTGGCAGCTATGTCGGGGTAAAAACAAATTACGATCAGTCGTTTTAAAATACGTGGAGGTGACCAAACTGTCACCTTTACTACAAATGGTCAGGTCTAAAAAATTGATGGTGTGCTGGCTTCCTTCATATTTGAATTCTATGCCTCTTTCATTATTGTTGAGCTGGATCATAAATGTCTGTAAGGATTCCAAGGTGCCATCCCATAGGAGGAGAACGTCATCTATATACCTGGCTCATAGGACCAACTCAGATCTCCTATCGGCATAGAAGACGTCCTCCTCCCATTTACCCATAAAGAGGTTGGCCAAACTGGGGGCGAATTTCGCCCCCATGGCCACACCTCTTGTCTGAAGATAGTAACTGTTACTATGCCAAAAAAAGTTATGAGTAGTGGCATATTCTAAGAGGTTCATAATGAACTCGCTTTGTCTTCTAGACAGGGTTGAATCCTGCTTAAGGAAATATTCTACTGAAGATAGTCCCCAATTATGAGGAATTATAGTGTACAGGGACGTCACATCTGCAGTGACCAGCCAAAGGCCCTCCCTATACGCACAATTTTTGAGAAGATTAATAACATGTCTGGTATCCTCAATAAAGGCAGGCAGAGATCTCACCAGGGGCTGAAGAAACCCATCAATGTATTTACCAGCTCGTGAGGTAAGGGAATCAATCCCGCTAATAATGGGTCAGCCGGGGGGATGGGCCGAGTCCTTATGAATCTTAGGCAGATAGTAAATTATGGGAAGGTGAGAGGAAACCGGTATAAGAAAAGATTTTTCTTTTTTGTTAATTATACCAGACTCAAAGCCATGATTAACAATTGACTCTAGTTCCTTTTTGAATTTGGGACGTGGGTCTGAAGGGAGCGGTGAATATGTCTCCCCATCACCAACAATCCTATTCAACTCGGCGAGATAGTCAGATT
Source organism: Lithobates septentrionalis (assembly GCA_037952835.1). Lineage (NCBI taxonomy): Eukaryota > Metazoa > Chordata > Amphibia > Anura > Ranidae > Lithobates > Lithobates septentrionalis. Next base: position 477,654 of record JBBDGP010001436.1, read on the forward strand.
TGTCAAGGATCATGATACCTCCCCCCTTAGTGGGTCTGATTACCAAATCCTTCTGGTTACATAATTGGTCTAATCCCAGCTGTAAATGTTTGGTCATTTTAGCCCGTTTAACCTTGAGATGATCTAAATCTCTAAGGAGTACATCCCTAAATACCTTAATTGATGAAGACAGACCACATGGGGGGGTTGAACAGGGAAGCGTTGGTGAGACCAGAGTGTCTAATCTCAGTACAGTGAATCCCTCTAGAATTTATAGGGTTTGATAACATACATCTTTTGATATTAAGACTTCGTGTGTATTTATGGATATCCATGTACATTTCAAATTTATTAAGGGCTCGAGGAGGCGCAAATTTAAGACCCTTGTCTAAGACAGAGCTCTCCGCATCAGTAAGAGTGACTTTACTTAAATTAAAAATTCCCTCTCCTTTCATTCCCTTTTCCTATCCGCCATTTGGGTTAGTAGTGAACGGAAACCTGGTCTTGCGAGACCTGAGAGAGTGGTGCAAAACACTCCCCATCATGGCATCATAAAGTGCGTGTGGGACATACCTGCCAAAAATTATACCTGCATCAAACGTAGGTGGCTCAACATCATCTGTGCGTATGGAAGTCCGTGGCTGGAGGCCTGGTGGGTCAGATAGTGAACACGTATTGAAGCATGTGCTTAAAGAAACAAAAAAGTCAAAGGCAAATTTAAAGAGTGGAGCCAACGGGGCTGGATGGCGTTTTTCCCCTTATCACACTTTCCGGGGGGGGGGTAGGCATTGGAAATACCAGCAGCGGAGCAAGTCACTGGATGGTGATTGGGGTTCATACAGTGAAACATGAAAAGTTCTCCTTTTTGCCTGCCTGACCTAAACGAAACAGTTGGTGAAGAAGAGGTGAGGGGGGGAGCCCCTTCCTAAACCCCTGCCCCCCTCCGAACCCCTCACGTGTTAGGATGTAGGACCCTCATGCTGGAACCGGGCGCTGTGGTCTGGCAACTTTGAGTGCTCTATCCTCACGATCCATCCATTGTGCAGCTGCATTAGGGCGATCGAAGAAATGTACTTCTCCCAGTGCAACCACTCTGAGGCGTGCAGGGTATAGCATTGCATATTGCAGGTTGTGTTCTCTAAATATCAATAAATTTTGCACATTGCTTTTGCAGTTCTGCAGAGAAGTCTGGGAATAAAGACACTTTGGAGTTTGCGATCGCCATGTCCCCACAAATGGATCTGGCTTTGGAAAGGATCGCATCCCTATCTTTGTAATTTAGTAGCTTGAAAAGAAAAGCACGGGGGTGATTGCCCGGTGGCAAAGGGCGTGAGGGCACCCTATGCGCCCTTTCAACAGCAAACAGCAGGGAGAAAGCCTCTTTGCCAAACGTGGAAACAAGCCATTGCTCTGTAAGAGCTACGGGGTTTTTACCCTCCGCTCTCTCAGGAATGCCCAGGGCACACACATTATTGTGTCTCATGCGATTTTCTAAATTATCTAAACGTGCAGCATGCTGTTCAGTGAGTTGACAGTTAATGTTTAAGTCCCTTTGCATAGGAGCGATGTCGTCCTCTACTGTGCTCATTCTGTCTTCCAGGGCAGATGTCCTCTCCCTCAGTTTTTGCATAACATAAGAGATCTCAGCCTTCACCCCTTTAATCTCATCAGAGTGCCGCAATGGACAAGTTGCAGGATGTTACAGCTGAAAAAATGTCTCTAATAGGGTGTACACACGGTCGGACTTTGTTCGGACATTCCGACAACAAAATCCTAGGATTTTTTCCGACGGATGTTGGCTCAAACTTGTCTTGCATACACACGGTCACACAAAGTTGTCGGAAAATTCGATCATTCTGAACGCGGTGACGTAAAATACGTACGTTGGGACTATAAAAAGGGCAGTGGCCAATAGCTTTCATCTCTTTATTTATTCTGAGCATGCGTGGCACTTTGTCCATCGGATTTGTGTACACACGATCGGAATTTCCGACAACGGATTTTGTTGTCGGAAAATTTTATCTCCTGCTCTCCAACTTTGTGTGTCGGAAAATCCGATGGAAAATGTCCGATGGAGCCCACACACGGTCGGAATTTCCGACAACACGCTCCGATCGGACATCGGAAAATCCGACCATGTGTACGGGGCATAAGAGTGGGTTCTGGCTCCTCACTGCTAGGGGGGAGGATGCTTGAGCCCCAGTGAAAATGTCTCTAGGAGTACTCACTGTGTTCCACTCCGGGGACAATCCGCCTGCATCCTCCAAAGGAACGGTTTCACCCGCTTCCGGAAGGCCCCCTGGGCCTTCCCCTGTGTTTGATGCATCATTCAGGGTGTCTTTGTATGATCTTCCCCCAAACAGGAGCTTCTGAGCGGCCTCCTTGTATTTCTCCCTCAAGGAGCGCTGCGGGCCAGCGCCATCTTGGCACACTTTATCCACAGCTCCCCTTACTTCCTTAGGCTTTCTAGACCTCTTTTAGGGGTATCAATTGAGTGGCTTATCCCCAGGGCACAGATGCTTCGGTCTGTGAGTCCGGTTCGGTCCGATAATATATTCCATAGAATCAGTGTCAGGATATTCGGCGGAGAGGGAGACAAACACGTCCTGTTACATCTGCTGCTTAGCCATGCCCCCCTTGGCTAAATTCTTTGATAGCTGAAGCTGCCTGCAAAAGGCTCCTCACACGTATACCTTTTCAAGGAAAACATCTGTTCATGAGGCACTTCCAATCTATCAAAGAGGTCACAGGTGCAAAGGTTTTTCTTCCACAGCGGTTCCAAAATTGCCTCCTTTAGGATCCCCTTGCTCTTTAAAATGCAGAGCACCTATCCGCTCTCATCAGGGTTCAACTTCAAAAAAATCAAGTTCAGCCCTTCTTTTTGAGGAAAGACTTAGCCCACCAAGGCTACAAAGCCTTGCCCAAAACCCTCTTCACAATCAAGGGGTGCCCTCACTCCTAAGGAGAGGACGAATGTTAGTTTTCCTCTCTATGGGTCCCAGATATGTTGGTTCAATCACAGGTTTCAAAAGTGTACAAAATAGAATTCAAAACTCACCACCTCATTGCTTTCTTAAAATCAACCACAAATTGTCCAAAGACAGATTGCCCTGAACCACCCTTTTTCCATTACGTCATTGTGACAGTACTGCCACAAGACTCAAACCTGTTTACGGTACCAAAGCCCAATGGAGGTATTTATCCTACTCTGGATTTAAAATTCCTTTAAATTCCACAATTTCACATGGAATCCGCATGGTCTAACGAACCCATCTTTCTTGCAGCTATGAGAAAATTATAAATTTAAATAATCTAGGCCTTCAGCTGGGTGATCAATTTCAACAAATCTGCTCTCTAGCCTTACCTTCACCTGGAATACTCGGGTCTGGTCCTGGACACACCCAAGGCAAAAGTCTTTCTATCAGAAAAGAAATCGCATGCTCCAATCTTGAGGTCCAAGAGACATCCTACATTGAGATTCTTCATGAGAGATATGAGAGATGAGAGTTCTAGGCCTAATGGTAGCCTCCTTCAAAGCAGTACCATTTGTCCAATTCCATTCAAGAACTTGTAGGTTGGCTGCCTACAAATGTGGGATTATGTTATAGTGACTTAGCTTGCCCAGGCTGGGAAAGGGATAACTAGGTTTGGCTTCCTTTTCTGGGATTTTTGGGCCCTGCCTTTCCATCCTTTGATATAAAAATGGGGAAGGCCGTGTCCCGGGGGCTCACTGTTCCCACTCCTGTCTGCAATCAACATAGGATACTGAGAAGGGCTGCTGTGCCATGTGGTCCTATGGAACACCAGATCACTGGAGAAGTACCTTTGTCAAGGTACGCCTGGGAAGCTTTAGTTTAGGCAGTTAGGGTTTAAAAATGTTTTGTGCCGGAACTGGTATTGCAGTGTTTTGGATTGTGCAGGGCCGCCATTGGGGGGGGGGGGACAGCCCATACACTTTTTGGCAGCCTGGGTATCCCAAGGGGCCCGGTCCCCTAGCAGGGCAATGAAAAGGCAGGAGTGGGTGCATGGACACTCCATGGCTACGCTGGCTTTCTGAACGTGTGCAATTCGGCAACTGCTGCTGCTCTGTGTCATTGAGCTCACATCGGCTCTTTGCTGTCACCTCTGGCTACTTCCTGCATGTGCGTTCATGTGTGCTGTCTGTACTGTATTGTGGACTGTACTTCACTCTGTGTCTCAGCAAAAATGTGGAAACAAGAGCAGAGACAAGGAAGACCACCTTACACGTGTGTGTGTCTGTGTCTCACATTATTTATATATATATATATATATATACACACACACACACATGTGAGGAGGGGCAAAGTGCGTACAGGTGTGAGAAGAGGGCAGATTATGTATAGGTGTGAGGAGGCAGAGATTGCGTACAGGTGTGAGGAGGGGGCCGAGTGCATACGGGTGTGAGGAGGGGGCCGAGTGCGTACGGGTGTGAGGAGGGGGCTGAGTGCGTACGGGTGTGAGGAGGGGGCTGAGTGCGTACGGGTGTGAGGAGGGGGCTGAGTGCGTACGGGTGTGAGGAGGGGGCTGAGTGCGTACAGGTGTGAGGAGGGGGCTGAGTGCGTATGGGTGTGAGGAGGGGGGCAGATTGCGTACAGGTGTGAGGAGGGGGCTGGGTGCGTACAGGTGTGAGGAGCGAGCTTGGTGCATACAGGTGTGTAGTTTAGGGTCCTGCTCAAAAGGGTCCACCTTGTCGTGGTGGCAGGCTTCATATTTTTTGTTCAAAATATAATTCCTTACTGTTAAATCTTGAAAGCACTGGTGACTTGGAATACACTTTTAATTTCCAGATATTCAGTTGTAAAAGTGTTAAAATAAAAAGTAGGTGCACTGAAGGACTCAGTGGAATGGCCAGTGGACGGGCCCTAGAGAATGTTAGTGGTCAACACTGGGGGGGTCCAGGCCTAAAGCTATGTAAGGGACCCCAACATTTCTTTTTTTTTTTTTAAATACTTTTTATTAAGAAATTTCGTTTGTTTTTCCAAACTCTTAATCACATTACATAGTCGTGTACAAAAGAAAAGAGTGGTTAGCATAGGCAACATAAAAGAAAACATAAGAGCACAATAATATCAACCTTACCCCCTCCCAACCCTCCCCCTTCCCCTTCTATCCACTCCAACCATTCTCACCTACTACATTCACACACATTCACATTCTCCTATTTAATTAATTCCGAATCTAACCACTGTTTCCATATTTTAAGGAACTGCTTATGGTTCTTTCTTTTCCTGAATATATATTCCTCCTTATCGATCGTTCCATTCACCACTTTCTCCCATTCCCTTACTGTTGGGGGTTTTTTTTCCTGCCATTTACGAGCAATTAGCAACCTTCCCTGGAACAGGCATCTAGTCACTGCGGTCTGGACATGGCCCCGCACCCCTTCTCCTTCTATTTACCCCAGGAGGCATAACCTGGCCCCCGCATCAAGTGTCGTCCCGAATACCCCATTGATCTTCCTAATTATACCTTGCCAGTATCTATACAGTTTGGGGCATCGCCAGGTCATGTGCACCAGGTCACACCTCCCATCTCCACATCTTGGGCATTCTGCATTCGGTCTTTTCCCAAACAAAAACAGCCTTGCAGGTGTGTAATAGGATCTATGCAGCAGATATAGATGTGATATGGTCTGAGATGGTGATAGCGAGACCTTGGGGCCCAAAGCCAAGACTCTACTCCATTGATCCTCTCTCATTGGCTCCACATCCCTTTCCCACTTGGTCCTGTTACGACGCTCCACCTCACCTTTCTGTGCTGCCCCCCTTATCTTCCCATACATTCCTGATATCAACCCTTTATATGAGCCTGCCTTAACCAGCCTCTCAAGGGACGGCATTTTACTCAGTTCTGGGGTTTTCCCTTTAAATTGTGTATTCAACGCGTGTCTGACCTGTAAATAGCTATAAAATAATCTGTTCGAAATTCCAAATTCTGCACTGATTTCCTGAAATGATTTCAGTCTACCATCCCTATATAACTGTGTCAGGAAGCCAATTCCCTTCCTGGCCCATTTATCCACCTTCCCCAGTGTCTTGAGTTCTTCCAAGTTTTTATTATCCCAGAGAGGGGAGAATTCAGAGAACCCACCATAGCCCATTATGGTCTTAACAGTATTCCAAACTTTAACCATTAATTGTGTTGTTAAACATCTGGTTTCAAATGAGTCTGCCTCCACAGCTTCTACTATTGTGCTATGTTTGGTATCATTTGCTAATAAGTCGTTCCCTCCCTCCTTCCTCATGGGTGAGTTACTCCCTCTCATATATTGTAGTTGTGCTGCCAAAAAATAGAATTCCGGGTCCGGTAATGCCACCCCTCCCATATCTTTCGGGCGCTGTAGTGCCTGCAGGCGGATTCTTGCTGGGCCATTCCTCCAAATCAATTCCCTGAATACCCCTTCTAATTTCCTAAACCAATGCTTTGGGATCCATACTGGGGAGTTGTGTACTATGTATAATATTTGTGGCATCCACACCATTTTAATTAAATTAATCCTGCCCGCCACCGACAGTGGCAGACGGCCCTATACCTTACATTTCTGTTTCAGTTTGGCCATAAGCGGTATCATGTTCCTTGCTATAAACTGTCCCGGGTCTTTTGTTAAGTTAACGCCTAAGTATCTCATTTGATTTGCTATCTTTAACTGGGTTGCCTGCTGTGGGAGTGGCTCTACTAAGGGGTCTATGGGCATAAGCACTGACTTCTCCCATCCTATTTCCAATCCAGAGAAGCGTCCGAAGTCCTGTACCAGCCCCAGAACCTCTTCCAGAGACGATTGTGTATCCCCCAAAAATAACAAAACATCGTCCGCATACATAGCTACTTTTTCTTCTCCCATTTCTCTTTTAAATCCCTGTATTTTCTGGGAGGTTCTCAAGGCAATAGCCAGGGGCTCCATAGCGAGGGCGAAGAGGAGGGGAGACAAGGGACACCCCTGCCTCGTCCCCCTCTCCAACTGGAACCACTCCGAGCACTCCCCATTAATTCTGACCTTTGCCCTAGGGCCCTCATACAGTAATTTTATCCAGCGGACAAATTGGGGACCAAAACGGAATTCAGCCAATACTCTCCACAGGTAATGCCATTCAACGCTGTCAAAAGCTTTGACTGCGTCTAATGATAGAATGGCTCTATTCCCACCACCCATAACTGGGATTTGTGTGTTCAAGAAGGCTCGTCTTATATTTAAACTTGTGGACCTATCTGGGATAAACCCGGTTTGGTCTGGATGTACTACCTTGCTAATTATTTTATTCAATCTAGCGGCCAAGGTCTTAGCTAAAATTTTAACATCCGTACACAAGAGGGATATTGGCCTATAGGAGGATGTTTCTAAACTATTTTTCCCTTCTTTTGCTAGAACTATTATGGTTGCTTCTGCCATAGAGGACGGCAGCTTCCCTTCCTCCATGGCTCCATTGAATACCTGAAGAAGTTTAGGCAGTAAAATATCCCCATATTTTTTATAGATTTCTATTGGCAGGCCGTCTGGTCCCGGAGCTTTCTGGCCCGCCATATCTGCCACAGCTTTACATAACTCCTCGAGGGTCAATGGAGCCTCTAACCCCTCTCTGTCCTCCTCCGATAGTTGAGGGATCTTCAGTTTCCGGAAGAAGCCCCCCATCTCCTTTTCCACATTCCTCTGTGAGGTACTATATAAATTTTTGTAATATTCCTTAAATTCATACGCTATTTAAGAGGTGGTCCTTCTAATCTCCCCTCCTTTAGCTTGTATTGCTGATATGGTATTTGAGGGGCTGTTTGCTTTAGATATTAATGCTAGGATTCTCCCCACCTGTTCACCCTCACCAAAGAAGGTCCGCCTCTGAAACAGTTTTTTATTTTCTACTTTCTCCCAGACTGCTTTTTTATATTCATCCTGCTTCCTTAACCATCTGTCATGGTCCTCAGGAGAGGATGACTCCACATAGCGTGATTCTGCCCTTTCCACCTCTTTCCTCAACTCAGTTTCTTTAGCCCGTGATTGTCTTTTTACATACGTTATTTTTTGTATCAGCTCCCCCCATAGATATGCTTTGAGCGTGTCCCAAATTATGCCCAGTGATGCAGTCCCAGTATTCACCTTTATGAATTCTCTCAAGTTGGTGGCAATCCCTTCCGAATCTTTAATTATCTCCAGCCAAAATGGATTTACCTTCCAATCTCTCCTGCCATAGCTTATCCCTATCTTTATTGAAAAGACTATTTGTGAATGGTCCGAGATCCCTCTAGGTTTATATTCTACCTCCTCTACCACCTTTAGAGCCTCTTTGTTACATAGTATAAGGTCAATCCTAGACAAGGTAGAATATGATCTAGAATGGCAAGAGTACTGCTTTACCCCGGGGTTCCATCTTCTCCATATATCCACAAACCCTGTCTCTTCACAGAATCGAAACAATGGGCCTCCAGGTGCACTTTTTACAGGAGTCCTCTGTGTAAACCGATCCAGATTTTTATCCATTGTCATATTAAAATCACCTGCTATTATAACCGGCACTCCTGGTTTATCAGCAACAAACCTCAGCAAATCACATAAAACATCTAACTTGAACGGTGGAGGGATGTAAACATTTGCTATCACGCATTCACACTCCTCAATCATACAATAAAGGAAAATATACCTGCCGTTTTCATCCGTTACATTCTGCCTGCAGGAGAAAACCACCCCAGATTCTATCAATATACTCACCCCTCTTGAATAAGAGGTGTGTGTTGAGTGATATTGTATCCTATATTTTTTATGTTCCAGAACCTTGACAGAATCTCTCTCTAGGTGTGTCTCCTGCAGGCACAATATTTTGGAGTCATCTAATTTAATTTCTGCAAAAATTGCCTGTCTCTTGGCAGGATCCTTAACCCCCCGTACGCTCCAGGAGCAAATCCTAACATTCCTGCCTTTCTTGGACCGACCTAGGGCCACCTCCCTCCTATCCCCAAACCTCACCATCCCTTTTCCAAATCTTCCTATCACTACAAAATAATTCCTTACTTCTATTATACTCTTTTCCCATGAAAAAAAAAACTCTTATCCTCATGCACTGTGTACTTTGTGGTTTCTCCGCCAATGTATACTCAAACCCTATCCCATATATATTGCTATATCCCATCCACAACCCCCAGCTCACAATCTCCCCCTTTCCTACTCCAAGTTCACCCCACCTACCCCCACACAATCTCCCATTCTTCCTCCCCCGCTCCTGCCCTCCCCAAACTCTCACCCACCCCCCAACCCCTCCCAACTCCCCCCCTTCCACCACCCCCTCCCCCCCCTCCCTCTTTTCTGCCCACCTTTGGGCCTATATTGGGGGCTTCTAAATTGACCGCATTTCTTCCCCAAAGGGAGATTCCCTAACTTCCCAGCAAATAAATACAAAGCAAACCGTGCACTATTCATCAAGAAAAAAAACAACAAAAAAGAAAAAAAATTGTCCCAAAAGTCCCAAATAGCTCAGCTGTGTTCATTATAAAAGGATAACACACAAACCTACTTCAAAGTTCCCCCTGCTGGAGGGGGATAATTCCACCTTCTCACACTTCCTTTTTACCTTCAAACCTCCCTTCCCTTATTCCCCCCCCACCCCCATCCCTGTGCGTATAATGTGCAAATAGCTACAAAAGAGAAAAAAAAAATAGAAAAAGAAGTTCGGACGTATATAAAAAATGACAAGGGGAAATGGGCCCAGGTCTGTCCACTGAATCATAACTCTTCACCCAGGCGTAACTTCCCTTCATTTAATTCCAACCATGTTGTTGCTTCTACAGGTGTATTAAAAAATTTGGTTTCTCCAAGGGCTGTCACTTTTAGGCGGGCAGGGTACAGTAACGCATAGTTGATTTTAAGCTGTTGCATTTTGCGTTTACAGTCAATGAATTTTGCGCTTTGTTTCTGCAGTTCAGGGGAGAAGTCTGGGTATACAGAGATTTTTGCGCCTTTATACTGAATATTCCTCACTGCTCTTGCCCTCTGGAGTACTGTGCTTTTATCCTTAAAATACAAAAACTTAACGATCATGGGCCTGGGCAGGTTTCCTGAAGGCGATGGTCTAGATGGCACCCTGTGTGCACGCTCGATAGCAAAAAAAATTGAAAAAAATTCTCCACCAAATATTTCCCTGAACCATGCCTCCATGAATTCTGCGGGGCGATCCCCTTCGCTTTTTTCCAGGAGGCCTAGTACCCTTACATTCTTCCTGCGTGCTCTATTTTCCATCTCATCCATTTTGTGGATGCACATATTCAACTGTTTCTGCATTACTTGCATGTCCTGCTTGATCGGGCTTACATCGTCTTCTAACTGGCTAAGTCTCTCCTCCAATGCTGTTGTTCGCCCAGATACCTCCTGTATCTCGCGTTTAATTAGTAACACATCTTCCCCAATATATTTAAGCTTTGCAAATACTTCATTTAAAGATGACTTACAGTTATTAATTGCAGAGAGGATCTCTTTTAATGATGGTTCCTCGCCTACCGTCAAGGTGGTCGTGGGTGTAGCTTCCGCCCCCCCTTGTTTCACCTCCGGGCCCGGGGGTGTCGCTACCGCTGGTACCTCCGCCAGTACCGCTACTGCAACTGTGGATTTTGTTACCTTTGATGCTGCTTTCAATTGTGTATCTATCAAAGAGCCCTGGCTTTTCCTCCCCGTAGGTTGGGCCGCTAAAGGTAACTGGTGTTGCTGCTCCCCTCCTTTCCTTGGTGTCTGATTTGGCGTGTGCGCGAACCGTTCCAGCTTTGTTGCAGCCAGTGCAGCCTGACTTGTTTTTTCCCCCTTAGTGCCGCGTATGGCCTGGGCGCTTCCCGCTGCACCCCCTCCTTCCTGTGTGGCCACCTCATCCCCCCCTCGCCTCCTAGTCATAGCCATGCTAGGGAGCGGGTTCGTTCGTTCATATACAACGGGACTCACGGGACTCACCGGCGGCTGCTCGATCCCGCACTCACTTCCACACCCCCCTCGCTCTCACCGGGGGAGTGTGTGTTGTCCTGTTGTCCTTGCGGGAGAGCCACAGGAGGGTCCACTACGCGTCCTGGTCACAGGTGTTCGGGTACCAGCTGCCAGTACTTCCTCCACTTTCCTATCTTCCTCCAGTCTCACACATGGGAGCGGGCGTGAGGTCCGGGATCGCAGCGACCTCTCACCTCAGCATCCGCTCACGCCCCCGGGCCCCAACATTTCTGATTGCTGCCCTGGGATTGTGCCATGATATGTTCTTAGTAAAAGTTTCTAAAACTTTCTAAGCCTGGTCTGAAGTTACTCAAGATAGATTATGACATATCAAAAGAACAGGGCCTGCAACGCACAATGGGGTATGAAGCAAAGCCACTACTACAGGTTAACTCAGCAAGACTAGTAGGAGGAGGAATGCAGTTGCCACAGGTATCCAAGAACGCATGGGAAGTGTATAGCAGTGGGTCACCTTTGCCAGGTACCACGCTTCATGACCCACTGCTATACACTTGACGGCTAGGTGTGTAGTAACACGGGACAGCACATTTCACAGAGGAACCGGGTACCGCCATAATGTTAGACTTTCACATGAACGCAGCTCTGCCTGGTCCCAGGAATTGGGGAGCACATACACACAAAAGGTAGCGCCTACTTGCAGGGCTAGTAGGCCTTGCCCACAAACTCTGCAAAAAAATATTGTCTAAAACCAGCAGCCTCCTTCTCTTGATTGGCAAATGCTCCTGTCCAGCCAAGCAAGGAACTAATTTATCTTGATGTATTTACCACCCAAGCCCTAGCAGTGGTGAAGTCCTTCCTTCCCTATCACTGGAAAGTTATCACAACAGAGCAAAGTCTCTCGGGCTGGGGAGAATTGTTCCAAGCCCTAACAATCAAAGGAACATAGTATTTGAGAGAAGCCAAGTTTCCCACCAACATCTTGGAGTTCAGAGCAGATAGATTGGCCCTACAGCACTGGATCCCCCTTCTGAAAGGGCACCCAATTAGGGTACAGTAATACAAACAAATTGCCACTGCCCCGCCTATAACCGACCTATGCAGCAAGGAGCACAGGAAGGGCAATGCATATCAAACAAACCCAGAGAAATTTCTAAGCTCAACTTACTGACCAGCTTATGACCAATCGAATTGACATGTCTAACAGAATGTGTTAAAAACAGGGGTTTAGTCTGTACACATTTGCAAATACATGCGTAAGCTATAGTCCCCCCCCCCCCCATTTTCTGTAGCCCCTATCTCTAACTTTTAAGAATCTCCACAGTGGAAGCACATCCATTTTGATGGATAGGTAGAGGGCAGAGGGAGACCACCCCTCCTTAAAGGCACACTGAACACCCAGCACATAGCACCATGACAGCAAAGACATCAGTGCACTTGCCAGACCAATATATTTACAATACAAACAAATGGCCACTGCCCCACCTATAACTGGCCTATGCAGCAAGGAGCACTGGAAGGGCAACACATATCAAACAAAACCAGAGAAATGCATGTGCTTCCATTGCGGAGACTCTTAAAAGTTAAAGTTTTTAACGCATACTGTTAGGTCAATTTGGTTGGTCGCAGGCTGGTCGGTAAGTTGAGTTTGGAAATTTTTCTCGTTTTGTTTGATATACAGTAACACAATGCCTGGCGGTTGCCTACATCAACCATCAAGGGGGCACAAGGAGTATGGCTGCATAGAGCAAAGCGAGCCAAATCATCTCTTGGACAGAAACTCGCTATGCAGCAATCACTGCAGTCCACATTTCAGGAGTGGACAAGTGGAAAGCAGATTATCTCAGCCGCCGTCTCCGAGATCAAGGGGAATGAGCGCTTCATCTAGAGCAGTGGTTCTCAACTCCAGTCCTCGGGACCCACCAACAGGCCAGGTTTGCAAGATAGCTGAAATACATCACAGGTGATATCACTTGCTGCTCAGTGATTGCAATATTCTAGTCTGCAACTCCCCAAGGTAATACTTAAAATCTGGCCTGTTGGTGGGTCCTGAGGACTGGAGTTGAGAACCACTGATCTAGAGGTCTTCAACCTGCTATGCCAAAAATAAGGTATTCTGGATCCTAGCCTCCAGACTCAACAACAAACTGCCTCTGTTGCCAGAACCAGGAATCCTCTAGCCTCAGATACCTTCATAATCCCCTAGTCTCAGTTCAGGCAAATTTATGCTTTCCTATAGTACAAATCCTAAATCGTCTACTCAAGAAAATAGAGCAAGAGAGGGAAAACTGGTTCTAATTGCGCCAAACTGACCCAGAAGAACCTGGTACACAGATAAACTCAGACTTCTAGACAACCCCTGGCCTCTTCTCACATGGAACAGACCAGGTCTACCATCACAAAGGCCCTCTATCTCATCCTGCTTCTCAGTCTCTGGGTTTAAAGCTAAACTCCAAGAATTCAGCCTCTTGAAAATGTTCTTGATTAATCCAACGAGGTGCATGCCACTTCTTGAACATTCCTCTTTACTATTGACAGAGCACCAGCAGCAAAGCTTTCACTATACTTCTGGTGCTCTGACCCTGGATCCTTTTGGTCTCAGCTCCAGCAGCTGCAGAGTCACATGGAGCTGCTGTGCCACCCCTAGGGGGGCAGAGATGCTATGTGTGCTGTCAGAGCTCTAGGAGTGTAGCAATAGCCGTGCTCCCGGAGCTTCATAAAACTGTCAGATCTAAATTAAAAGTATACGTTCACCTTTATGGAAAAAAATAATAAATGCACATATTTTTGCAAAAAAAATAAAAAATTTCGTTCATTATTTTTTCCAATGGGAGCCTGGGAAACATTGCACCAGTTATCAGTAGATATAATATATTCTTCTCCCCACACCAGCCGTCGCTTTTAGGTCCATATGTTTTTTCACACTCTTGACTCTGTATGCCACCAGAATAAAATTAAAAGGAAACAATCCAAATTAATTTGAAGTGCAGACTTTCAGTTTTAATTCAAGGGAGTGAAGATAAATAGCAAGTACAAATTTTAGGAACTGCAACCATTTTCAGGGGCTCAAATGTAATTGGACAAGTGAATATAATCATATATAATCATTTTTGATTTTTTGTTGAATAATTTACTGGCATTTACTGCCTGAAGTCTGAAACCCATGGGCTTTACCAAAGACTGGGTTTCTGATGCTTTGCCAGGCTCTAACTACAGCTGTCTTCAGTTCTTTGTGGGTCTTTCTGGCTTTAGTTTTGCCTTCAGCAAGTGATATGCATGCTCAATTGGATTGAAATGAGGTGATTGACTTGGCCATTGTAGAATATTCGACTTCAAAAGCTCCTGGGTTGCTTTTGCAGTGTGTTTTGGATCATTGTCCATCTGTACTGTAAAGCGCCGTCCAATATACTTTGCAGCATTTGGCTGAATCTGGGCTGACAGTAGATCTCTAAACACTGCAGAATTCATCCGGCTGCTTCGGTCTTCTGTCACATAATCAATAAACACCAATGACCCAGTGCCACTGGAACCATGCATGCCTATGCCATTACATGTGTGCTTTGGATCATGAGCTGTTCCAAGCCTTCTCCACACTTTTTTTTCTTCCCATCATTCTGATACAGATTAATCTTAATTTCATCCGTCCAAAGAATGCTTTTCCAGAACTGGTCTGGCTTTTTTAGATGTTTTTTGGAAAAGTCTAATCTGGATCTTTTATTCTTTAGGCTTATGAATGGTTTGCGCCTTGTGGTGAACCCTCTGTATTTGCTCTCTTGAAGTCTTCTCTTGATTGTAGACTTTGACAAGAATACGCCCACCTCCTGGAAAGTGTCCTGAATGGGTTTTTCTTAACAGTGGTGGATGATGGCAGAATCCTCTCTATGGTAGTCTTTCATGGATGTCGAGGCTTTTTTATGTTATGTTTTTTATGTATTAGTGCTTTCTTCTTTCCTCAGAATGTACCAACTTATTGATTTGGCCACTCCTAATGTTGCTGCTATCTTTCTGGTGGATTTGTTTGGTTTTTGAAGCCTTACAATGGCCTGTTTCACTTGCATGGACAGCTCCTTTGAACGCATGATGTAGCTTCACAGCAATAGATTCCAAATACAAATAGCACACTTAGAATCAACCAACAGAGGTTTTACCTGCCTAATTGATGAAGAAATAACGAAGGAGTAGCCCACACCTGGCCATGAAACAGCTTTTGATCCAATTGTCTAATTACTTTTGGTCCCTTGAAAAAGGGGGGTGACTATTCTTAAGAGCTGTAATTTCTAAACCCTTCCTCCAATTTGAATGTACAGTTATGGCCGAAATTGTCGGCACCCCAGAAATTTTTCCAGAAAATCAAGTATTTCTCACAGAAAAGTATTGCAGTAACACATGTTTTGCTATACACATGTTTATTCCCTTTGTGTGTATTGGAACAAAACAAAAAAAGGGAGGAAAAAAGCAAATTGGACAAAATGTCACACAAAACTCCAAAAATGAGCAGGTCAAAATTCTTGGCACTCTTAATTTAATATTTGGTTGCACACCCTTTGGAAAAAATAACTGAAATCAGTCGCTTCCTATAACCATCAATAAGCTTCTTACACCTCTCACCCGGAATTTTGGACCACTCTTCCTTTGCAAACTGCTCCAGGTCTCTCTTATTGGAAGGGTGCCTTTTCCCAACAGCAATTTTAAGATCTCTCCACAGGTGTTAATGGGATTTAGATCTGGACACATTGCTGGCCACTTTAGAACTCTCCAGCGCTTTATTGCCATGCATTTCTGGGTGCCTTTTGACATATGTTTGGGGTCATTTTCCTGCTGTAAGACCCAAGATCTCGGACGCAAACCCAGTTTTCTGACACTGAGCTCTACAGTGAGACCCAAAATCCTGTGGTAATCCTCAGATTTCATGATGCCTTGCACACATTCAAGGCACCCAGTGCCAGAGGCAGAAAAACAACCCCAAAACATCATTGCACCTCCACCATATTTCACCGTAGGTACTGTGTTCTTTTCTTTGTAGGCCTCATTCCATTTTCGGTAAACAGTAGAATGATGTGCTAATTTACCAAAAAGCTCTATCTTGGTCTCATCTGTCCACAAGACGTTTTCCCATAAGGATTTTGGCTTACTCAAGTACATTTTGGCAAACTGCAGTCTTGCTTTTTTATGTCTCTGTGTCAGCAGTGGGGTCCTCCTGGGTCTCCTGCCATAGCGTTTCATTTCATTTAAATGTCGATGGATAGTTCACGCTGACACCGATGCTCTCTGAGCCTGCAGGACAGCTTGAATTTCTTTGGAACTTGTTTGGGGCTGCTTATCCACCATCCGGACTATCCTGCGTTGCAACCTTTCATCAATTTTTCTCTTCCGTCCATGCCCAGAGAGATTAGCTATAGTGCCATGGGTTGCAAACTTCTTGATAATGTTGCGCACTGTGGACAAAGGCAAATCTAGATCTCTGGAGATGGACTTGTAACCTTGAGATTGTTGATATTTTTCCACAATTTTGGTTCTCAAGTCCTCAGACAGTTCTCTTCTCCTCTTTCTGTTGTCCATGCTTAGTGTGGCACACACAGTCACACAATGCAAAGACTAAGTGAACTTCTTTCCTTTTTATCTGCTTTCAGGTGTGATTGTTATATTGCCCACACCTGTTACTTGCCCCAGGTGAGTTTAAAGGAGCATCACATGCTTGAAACAATCTTACTTATCCACAATTTTGAAAGGGTGCCAAAAATTTTGACCAGCCCATTTTTGTGGAATTTTGTTTGACATTATGTCCAATTTGCTTTTTTTTCCTCCCTTTTTTGTTTTGTTCTGTTCCAATACACACAAAGCGAATAAACATGTGTATAGTGTTACTTTTCTGTGAGCAATACTTGATTTTCTGGAAAAATTTCTGGGGTGCCAACAATTTCAGCCATGACTGTACATACCCACAAATTAAACCTGAGTGTGCACTTTCAACCCATATCCATTATATAACTATAGTTTTAACAGGTTTTGGTAAATACCTGAAAAAAAAAAAAAATTGTGCCCGTGTCCAAGTATATATGAACCTAACTGTATACGGGTGGAATATGTAACATGCTCTGAAGGTGAACTTAACTTTTGAATAGATAAGTTTACAAGGTGGCATGCACCTGTTGGACTTAACTCATAGTTTGCACATGTTTCAGACCGGCTGAATTCCTGAAGTTCAGCTTTAACAGCATGGCTGTTGAAATCCAGGTGTTATAGGACAGGGGTCTAGGAGTCTGTGATTCCTATCTTGGTAAAAGCAAGAAAAGCCTCTTCTAGGAAGATACATTATAGCATTTGAGATTCATTTTTTTGCCTGGTGTTAACACAGACACTTCAATCCCAGAGATTACTCTGTACCTTGCATTCCTGCTTTCCTACAATCAGGTCTTGACTAGAACTTGCATTTAAGCATTTGTAAAGGACAGGTCTTGGCCTTATCCATTCTCTTGCAAAGGCCTCTGGCTTCGCTCTCCCTTGTAAAAACTTTTGTTCAAGGTGTATTAGAGTAGAAGTATAGCCAAAGCTTTTTTTGACTATACTCCTCCTATGTATAACAGGAGTGCAGTTGATTCTGTACTCCTGTGACCCATTGTCAGCTAACAGCAGTCTGAAGCCTGCTGTCTAGTGACATTACAGAGCCGGTCCAGGCTCTGAGAAGATCCCCACTATATGGATCCACCCAGAAGCCTGGACTGTCACCTGACTCAGCAATGCGCTGAGAGCCTGAGCCAGTCCCTCTACAGTGAGCGCTGGAGAAGCAGAGCACAGATCAGAGACTGACACAGCCCCAGCTCTCTGCTTAGGAAGGAGGGGGAGAGAGTGATCAATGTGTAGTTCCGACTGCAGAAAAGGCAGGGGACATCGGATTGATGCTGCATCCACCTAGGTAAGTATGCTGTGTTTTTTTTTTTTTTTTTAAAGCTATACTTCTCTTTTAAGCTCCCCCCCTTGCAGCACCCTGTGCTGCCTTGGGATTTCAACTTGGTTCTCTCTGCCCTGCAGAAACCACCCATTGAACCTATTAGGGATGTTACCCCTAGCCTAGAAGCATGCAAAATGGTCTTCTTAACCACTTCCCGACCGGCGCACGCCGATGTACGTCGGCAGAATGGCGCGGCTGGGCAAATGGACTTACAGGTACGTCCATTTGAATTCCCCGCCGTGCCATTGCGTGCGCGCCGGGCAGGAGCTCCGTGAGTCGGGTCGCGGGTCCTGCAGACTCGATCGCTGCGGGGATACCAGCGATCGCCTCACGGAGAGGTCGAACGGGGAGATGCTGATGTAAACAGCATCTCCCCGTTCTGCCTAGTGACAAGAGGCACTGATCACAGCTCCCTGCCATCGGGAGCAGTGATCTGCGTAGTGACACTGTTAGCTCATCCCCCTACAGTTAGAATCACTCCCCTAGGACACACTTAACCTCTCCCCGCCCCCTAGTGGTTAACCCCTTCACTGCCAGTGTAATTTACACAGTAATCAGTGCATTTTTAATCGCACTGATCGCTGTAAAAATTACAATGGTCCTAAAAATGTCAGACATGTCCGCCATAACATCGCAGTCACAATAAAAATCGCTGATCACCGCCATTACTAGTAAAAAAAAAAAAAATAATAAAAATGCCATAAAACTATCCCCTATTTTGTAAATGCTATAACTTTTGCGTAAACCAAACGCTTATTGCGATTTTTTTTTTACCAAAAATATGTAGAAGAATACGATTGGCCTAAACTGAGGAAAAAAAAGTTTTTTTATTTATTTTTGGGGGATATTTATTATAGCAAAATGTAAAAAATAATGCGTTTTTTTTCAAAATTGTCGCTCTTATTTTGTTTATAGCGCAAAAAATAAAAATCGCAGAGGTGATCGAATACCACCAAAAGAAAGCTCTATTTGTGGGAAAAAAAGGATGTCAATTTTGTTTGAGAGCCACGTCGCACAACCGCGCAATTGTCAGTTAAAGCGACGCAGTGCCGAATTGCAAAAAGTGCTCTGGTCAGGAAGGGGGTAAAATCTTCCGGGGCTGAAGCGGTTAATCGCTATCACATCTGTCAGATGTGTTTTTGAACTGGCAGCCCTTTCCTGAAAAACAAAACAAAACAAAAGGAAAGTGCACCACTACTGCAATAAAAACTTTTAACTAAGAATAATATTTAAAAACAATATTCACTCACATGACTCCAGCGGAAGCGTGCGCCTTTCACAGCATGTCACAGATGGCTAGCCTGGTAAAAGCCAGCAGAATCTTTCCTCTGCACTGTTAACCAGCAAGCTTGCAAGACAGAGCTTCTCTGACAAGCTAAAAATGCACTCACAATATCACAGTAGATCAAGGGCAACCTTTGAGAATCTCCGGAGAGATGCAACACGTCAGATGGGAGGAGCCAGTACCCGGGGCATCATCTTGTTTGCTTAGAAGTCTGTGTTATTGAATGTCTTTGATCTCCTATCATATGGTGAATGCATTGTAAATGTAACTTTTTTCTTTTTTTTTTTAATGGTTTTACACTATGGAGTTTTCTCTTTAGCTATGGAATGGCCTGCATTGGAGCCATTGCAACTCTTGTTTGATGGATTGCTGAAGAGTCAGCAAACTGTCCAAAGGGTGAATTATCTATATCAAAAAGCACTTTTTGACCTATTTATAGGAGTAGTGGGGTCCATCTCAAAAGGTGAGAGTACATCTTTTGTGGTATGGTAGTTGTTTTTCACAAACATATGATTATAGAAGGCACAGTGGATAACCCTTAAAGACAGTGTTTTCATCTACTGTATATAAAACTTTTTTTGCTTTAAAGGACTGTTTTTAGATGAATGGTATATGGTTTCAAAACACAACACAGTGAGGTTGATTTACTAAAGGCAAATACACTTTGCACTGCATTTGCAGTCGCTGTAGATCTGAGGGGAAGATCTGAAATTAGGGGAAGTGCGCTGCTGAATTTATCATTCAATGATGTGCAAGCAAAAATACTGGTTTTTATTTTCCTTGCATGTCCCCCTCAGCTCTACAGCGACTGCACTTGCAGTGCAAAGTGGATTTGCCCTTAGTAAATAGCACCCAGTATTATTTATGTTTGCCATTGATTTGTTATACATTGCTTAAAGGGAGGGTTGCACCATACTCGGTTCAGTTTATGATTTATATGAAGTGATAACACATATTGGTGTTTAGCATCTCTTTTTTCAGATCACTATGTGTTTGTGAGATCATTTTATTTATTGTCATGTATTGGTGTAGCAAGGGGCTCATATATATTAGTCATACTTTTTAGAAGTTTACCAGGTGGACATCCAACGAAGTTTACTTTTCGAAGCTTACCAGGCGGACATCCAATCTTCTACTGCGAAAGCTTTGTTCGCCTGGTTGTCACATCGGCTCTCTAAAGTTGGGTTCTTTGACCCTTGTTGTTGGCACAGTTTAATTTGCCCTGTTCTTGCCCTCCCTTCCTATTCAGTTCTTGGGGCCATACCATGGTGTATGAATATTCTGCCTGTGTCCTGTAGTATACGGTTAAGATACGAGGAATTTTGACTTACCTGTAAACTCTATATCTTTGAGTGCAGTACCGGGCACAGGACACTCTCCCTTCTGCTCCTTGATTTAATCTTCATAGCTTGCTACAAAAGTGAGTATTCACTGAGTGGGGTGGAAAGTCATAGGGGAAACACCCAGGGATCATGCGTTCCTAAAGCATTGTACAATCACCTGACCCATGATATTTGAATATTCGGCCTATGCCTTGTGCTGTACTTCAAGATATGGCATTTACAGAAAAGTGAAAATTCCTCTTTCAGAGATCCAATCCAAAATCACCACCATTTGCTTCCCATAACCAAAGAATCCCTGCTCTGCAGTCTACAAAGAATGATGCCAAAAACAACCAGAAAACCACAGTTGTTGGTGAAATAATGGTGAAAAACTCAATGGAATGTTCCCACCACCAACCATGCTGAAATGAAGGCTATTCTGAAAGCAAGGAGGGATCCTAGATAACTGTACACAGTGCAGTGGTCACTAAACACATATTAAGAACAAATACTAGATACATTCAAATAGTTTTAAGTGAATCATCACTAACTTTACAAGTCTCCATGAATAAATCCCTGAAAGCTGGTTAAGGGATCTTGCATTTATCTGACCAAAATTACATGCTGATCAGAACCACTAGCCATTTTTCAAACTCAATATACTGTAATTGGCAGCCCACTGAAGCCCAAAACTGTGATTCTATGATGACTTTTTTTTCTGAGCTCGTTCTCTCTTGGTTATATACCCCATTACCAGCAGCCCTATGGTGTCCCATGTGCACAAACCACCAGGCCAGGTCTATATAGCGACCAGTGTGACGGCCGCGGCATCAGTCCCCAGCCACCTTCACCAACTTGTGACAAATGGCTGGTCAAACTCACACTGTGCTGTCACTGGTACGTGACAGTGACCCTCTCAGCCTCATCCTGCAGAAAGATTTTGCGGGACCACAGTCATGTGCAAGCAGACCGTAATCGTTGCTGGGTTTGGTTATCTAAAAAAATAACCCTTCATACCCCAAATCAATCACTGCCACAAGATATTTATAGTGTAAAATATAATACGTTCACAATATTAGCGATATAATTATGACTTTAAATAAACCTGTAATGCACACTGTCACCACAGAAAGGGCTATCCAGGGATTTATCATATATAGTAGCACTCTTCAAAGAGATGGGGATTCTTTAAATTTGTTGTTACAGCAACAGAGATAATTTATTAAAAAAATTATTGTTTAACCCCTTCCTGCCACCTCCCAACCCTGTAGCAGGACCTAAATGCTGGGAGGCAGAGGTGGGCATTCCAATCATGTTACCGCAACTGTGATTGGTAGTCACAGCAGTCACAAGATCGAGAAGCTCCCAATCGCTAGTATGCATCGGGAGCTTTCCGAGAAGGGGTCATTACTGTGCTGGGAGCATTCTCTCAGCGCAGGAAAGTGTTTACCTAGGGTCACATATATGTGGCCGCTTGGCATTAAAGCCCAACCGCTGAGAGGCCACATATATGCGCCAGGTCGATGGGAAGAGGTTAAGTTAGCAGGTAAAATGATGCAAACAAATATTTACAGAAAAAGGGTATTACAAATGAAAAATAGACAATAATGCAACATAAAAAAGGGTTAAAAGTGAAAATCTGTTTGAATAGTTCAGCAAAGTCCTATCAACAAGCAAGATGGATCAGTGACTCTCATAGATCTTGGCTAAAGTTCCTAGTTTTTGATGTTAAAAGAGAGCTCTTGATAGCTGAAGCATCCCTGCTTGCGTGTCTGGTAACTTCTATATTATTGTCCAGCATCAAATTGCCTTTTGAATGAACACAAATATGATTAGTATCGGATGGCTGTTTCACCTAGGAGAGGTAATGGGCTTATATCATTCGGATACCTCCTAAGATAGTGGTGTTTGGGCTTAAATGCTGCTACTTAACTGATACAGGTAAATATGTCTTTATTCTGGCTGTACTGTTATGTCAGCAGTGAAATACACTGAAGTTTTAATTCTACCAGAAAAGACAGACAGTAATGTATATTTGCCACCTACTACAGCTAAGCCATTTACAATAGGTGACTGAGATGTGTATGACTGAGTGCGTACGGGTGTGAGGAGGGGGGCAGATTGCTTACGGGTGTGAGGAGGGGGGCAGATTGCGTACAGGTGTGAGGAGGGGGCTGAGTGCGTACAGGTGTGAGGAGCGAGCTTGGTGCATACAGGTGTGTAGTTTAGGGTCCTGCTCAAAAGGGTCCACCTTGTCGTGGTGGCAGGCTTCATATTTTTTGTTCAAAATATAATTCCTTACTGTTAAATGTTGAAAGCACTGGTGACTTGGAATACACTTTTCATTTCCACATATTCAGTTGTAAAAGTGTTAAAATAAAAAGTAGGTGCACTGAAGGACTCAGTGGGATGGCCAGTGGACGGGCCCTAGAGAATGTTAGTGGTCAACACTGGGGGGGGGGGTCCAGGCCTAAAGCTATGTAAGGGGCCCCAACATTTCTGATTGCTGCCCTGGGATTGTACAGCGCATACAAATGAAAATAAACAAAGCTAAAAAGTCCAATAAAAGTATGATGCAGGCAAAATCCAATGATTCCTCCAGTGATAAAGTGACATGAGAGAATAAATAAGGTGACTGTGGTGACAAACATGGACCTCCACCTTCGGTAATAATGGCCGCTCACCTCAATGGATGGACCCCTGAGTGAATCAGTCAGGTCAAAACGGCTGTTCCCTCACAGGGATAATAACAAAAGGAGATGAATGCACAATCAGGTATCAGCAGCAGCGGCTTCAAATAGCGGACACCCAGGCAGTATTCACATGTAAAAGATTTAAAAAGGATCTAGTGCTCTCTGAATAGTACTCAAGCAGGTTTATTAAAAATAAGCAAAAATACACTCACAATGTAGTGCACTGTGCCCCAGTGCGAAGGATAACAGCGTGGATGCAATAGATACAATGGATGTCCCATTCAGGATGGACGAGCGGAGCGCGGGTGACGTCACGGTCAGGACACGTACACGATGCCGTACGCGTTACGTCCCTAAAAGTGGGCGGGACTTCCTCAGCGGCGACGGCTGAGCATGATGACACCCATATAAATACAAGTCCGCTCCTCCCTGGCAACCAATAGGCATAAGTGTTTACCTATCACCATGGTGACCAGGGTCAAAGTACTCCAAGAAACCAGGAAGTAACAATGTCCATAGAAAACCATGGACACTTATAATAATAGGTCATTAATGGGAAACCTATATTAACTGTACTGGGAACAACATATCCCCAAACAACTTGAGGCATATGAAATAGCACCATAAAAAATGTAAATAAATATGAGATAATTAACAACAATTAACAACATCAAGAAAGGCATAAAAACTCATAATGTTTCAAAACACTTTAAACTGGTACACAATCAAAATCCCATTGAGGTGAGCGGCCATTATTACCGAAGGTGGAGGTCCATGTTTGTCACCACGGTCACCTTATTTATTCTCTCATGTCACTTTATCACTGGAGGAATCATTGGATTTTGCCTGCATCATACTTTTATTGGACTTTTTAGCTTTGTTTATTTTCATTTGTATGCGCTGTACTGCCTTTTTATATGTCATTGTATGGGATTTGATAAATTTACCCTCAGTACCACAGCTGATTTTTGTTAGGGTTTGCGCTGGTTGATTCTGTTTACATTTGCCCTGGGATTGTGCCATGATATGTTCTTAGTAAAAGTTTCTAAAACTTTCTAAGCCTGGTCTGAAGTTACTCAAGATAGATTATGACATATCAGAAGAACAGGGCCTGTAACGCACAATGGGGTATGAAGCAAAGCCACTACTACAGGTTAACTCAGCAAGACTAGTAGGAGGAGGAATGCAGTTGCCACAGGTATCCAAGAACTCATGGGAAGTGTATAGCAGTGGGTCACCTTTGCCAGGTATCACGCTTCATGACCCACTGCTATACACTTGACGGCTAGGTGTGTAGTAACACGGGACAGCACATTTCACAGAGGAACCGGGTACCGGGTACCGCCATAATGTTAGACTTTCACATGAACGCGGCTCTACCTGGTCCCAGGAATTGGGGAGCACATACACACAAAAGGTAGCGCCCACTTGTAGGGCTAGTAGGCCTTGCCCACAAACTCTGCAAAAAAATATTGTCTAAAACCAGCAGCCTCCTTCTCTTGATTGGCAAATGCTCCTGTCCAGCCAAGCAAGGAACTAATTTATCTTGATGTATTTACCACCCCAGCCCTAGCAGTGGTGAAGTTCTTCCTTCCCTATCACTGGAAAGTTATCACAACAGAGCCAAGTCTCTCGGGCTGGGGAGGATTGTTCCAAGCCCTAACAATCTAAGGAACATAGTATTTGAGAGAAGCCAAGTTTCCCACCAACATCTTGGAGTTCAGAGCAGATAGATTGGCCCTACAGCACTGGATCCCCCTTCTGAAAGGGCACCTAATTAGGGTACAGTAATACAAACAAATTGCCACTTCCCCCGCCTATAACCGACCTATGCAGCAAGGAGCACAGGAAGGGCAATGCATATCAAACAAACCCAGAGAAATTTCTAAGCTCAACTTACTGACCAGCTTATGACCAATCGAATTGACATGTCTAACAGAATGTGTTAAAAACAGGGGTTTAGTCTGCACACATTTGCAAATACATGCATAAGCTATAGTCCTCCCCCCCCCCCCATTTTCTGTAGCCCCTATCTCTAACTTTTAAGAGTCTCCACAGTGGAAGCACATCCATTTTGATGGATAGGTAGAGGGCAGAGGGAGCCCACCCCTCCTTAAAGGCACACTGAACACCCAGCACATAGCACCATGACAGCAAAGACGTCAGTGCACTTGCCAGACCAATATATTTACAATACAAACAAATGGCCACTGCCCCACCTATAACTGGCCTATGCAGCAAGGAGCACTGGAAGGGCAACACATATCAAACAAAACCAGAGAAATGCATGTGCTTCCATTGCGGAGACTCTTAAAAGTTAAAGTTTTTAACGCATACTGTTAGGTCAATTCGGTTGGTCGCAGGCTGGTCGGTAAGTTGAGTTTGGGATTTTTTCTCGTTTTGTTTGATATACAGGAACACAATGCCTGGCGGTTGCTTACATCAACCATCAAGGGGGCACAAGGAGTATGGCTGCATAGAGCAAAGCGAGCCAAATCATCTCTTGGACAGAAACTCGCTATGCAGCAATCTCTGCAGTCCACATTTCAGGAGTGGACAAGTGGAAAGCAGATTATCTCAGCCGCCGTCTCCTAGATCAAGGGGAATGAGCGCTTCATCTAGAGCAGTGGTTCTCAACTCCAATCCTCAGGACCCACCAACAGGCCAGGTTTGCAAGAAATACATCACAGGTGATATCACTTGCTGCTCAGTGATTGCAGTATTCTAGTCTGCAACTCCGCAAGGTAATACTTAAAATCTGGCCTGTTGGTGGGTCCCGAGGACTGGAGTTGAGAACCACTGATCTAGAGGTCTTCAACCTGCTATGCCAAAAATAAGGTATTCTGGATCCTAGCCTCCAGACTCAACAACAAACTGCCTCTGTTGCCAGAACCAGGAATCCTCTAGCCTCAGATACCTTCATAATCCCCTAGTCTCAGTTCAGGCAAATTTATGCTTTCCTATAGTACAAATCCTAAATCGTCTACTCAAGAAAATAGAGCAAGAGAGGGAAAACTGGTTCTAATTGCGCCAAACTGACCCAGAAGAACCTGGTACACAGATAAACTCAGACTTCTAGACAACCCCTGGCCTCTTCTCACATGGAACAGACCAGATCTGCCATCACAAAGGCCCTCTATCTCATCCTGCTTCTCAGTCTCTGGGTTTAAAGCTAAACGCCAAGAATTCAGCCTCTTGAAAATGTTCTTGATTAATTCAACGAGGTGCATGCCACTTCTTGAACATTCCTCTTTACTATTGACAGAGCACCAGCAGCAAAGCTTTCACTATACTTCTGGTGCTCTGACCCTGGATCCTTTTGGTCTCAGCTCCAGCAGCTGCAGAGTCACATGGAGCTGCTGTGCCACCCCTAGGGGGCAGAGATGCTATGTGTGCTGTCAGAGCTCTCGGAGTGTAGCAATAGCCGTGCTCCCGGAGCTTCATAAAACTGTCAGATCTAAATTAAAAGTATACGTTCACCTTTATGGAAAAAAAATAATAAATGCACATATTTTTGCAAAAAAAAAAAAAAATTTCTTTCATTATTTTTTCCAATGGGAGCCTGGGAAACATTGCACCAGTTATCAGTAGATATAATATATTCTTCTCCCCACACCAGCCGTCGCTTTTAGGTCCATATGTTTTTTTCACACTCTTGACTCTGTATGCCACCAGAATAAAATTAAAAGGAAACAATCCAAATTAATTTGAAGTGCAGACTTTCAGTTTTAATTCAAGGGGGTGAAGATAAATAGCAAGTACAAATTTTAGGAACTGCAACCATTTTCAGGGGCTCAAATGTAATTGGACAAGTGAATATAATCATATATAATCATTTTTGATTTTTTGTTGAATAATTTACTGGCATTTACTGCCTGAAGTCTGAAACCCATGGGCTTTACCAAAGACTGGGTTTCTGATGCTTTGCCAGGCTCTAACTACAGCTGTCTTCAGTTCTTTGTGGGTCTTTCTGGCTTTAGTTTTGCCTTCAGCAAGTGATATGCATGCTCAATTGGATTGAAATGAGGTGATTGACTTGGCCATTGTAGAATATTCGACTTCAAAAGCTCCTGGGTTGCTTTTGCAGTGTGTTTTGGATCATTGTCCATCTGTACTGTAAAGCGCCGTCCAATATACTTTGCAGCATTTGGCTGAATCTGGGCTGACAGTAGATCTCTAAACACTGCAGAATTCATCCGGCTGCTTCGGTCTTCTGTCACATAATCAATAAACACCAATGACCCAGTGCCACTGGAACCATGCATGCCTATGCCATTACATGTGTGCTTTGGATCATGAGCTGTTCCAAGCCTTCTCCACACTTTTTTTTCTTCCCATCATTCTGATACAGATTAATCTTAATTTCATCCGTCTAAAGAATGCTTTTCCAGAACTGGTCTGGCTTTTTTAGATGTTTTTTGGAAAAGTCTCATCTGGATCTTTTATTCTTTAGGCTTATGAATGGTTTGCGCCTTGTGGTGAACCCTCTGTATTTGCTCTCTTGAAGTCTTCTCTTGATTGTAGACTTTGACAAGAATATGCCCACCTCCTGGAAAGTGTCCTGAATGGGTTTTTCTTAACAGTGGTGGATGATGGCAGAATCCTCTCTATGGTAGTCTTTCATGGATGTCGAGGCTTTTTTATGTTATGTTTTTTATGTATTAGTGCTTTCTTCTTTCCTCAGAATGTACCAACTTATTGATTTGGCCACTCCTAATGTTGCTGCTATCTTTCTGGTGGATTTGTTTGGTTTTTGAAGCCTTACAATGGCCTGTTTCACTTACATGGACAGCTCCTTTGAACGCATGATGTAGCTTCACAGCAATAGATTCCAAATACAAATAGCACACTTAGAATCAACCAACAGAGGTTTTACCTGCCTAATTGATGAAGAAATAACGAAGGAGTAGCCCACACCTGGCCATGAAACAGCTTTTGATCCAATTGTCTAATTACTTTTGGTCCCTTGAAAAAGGGGGGTGACTATTCTTAAGAGCTGTAATTTCTAAACCCTTCCTCCAATTTGAATGTACAGTTATGGCCGAAATTGTCGGCACCCCAGAAATTTTTCCAGAAAATCAAGTATTTCTCACAGAAAAGTATTGCAGTAACACATGTTTTGCTATACACATGTTTATTCCCTTTGTGTGTATTGGAACAAAACAAAAAAAGGGAGGAAAAAAGCAAATTGGACAAAATGTCACACAAAACTCCAAAAATGAGCAGGTCAAAATTCTTGGCACTCTTAATTTAATATTTGGTTGCACACCCTTTGGAAAAAATAACTGAAATCAGTCGCTTCCTATAACCATCAATAAGCTTCTTACACCTCTCACCCGGAATTTTGGACCACTCTTCCTTTGCAAACTGCTCCAGGTCTCTCTTATTGGAAGGGTGCCTTTTCCCAACAGCAATTTTAAGATCTCTCCACAGGTGTTAATGGGATTTAGATCTGGACACATTGCTGGCCACTTTAGAACTCTCCAGCGCTTTATTGCCATGCATTTCTGGGTGCCTTTTGACATATGTTTGGGGTCATTTTCCTGCTGTAAGACCCAAGATCTCGGACGCAAACCCAGCTTTCTGACACTGAGCTCTACAGTGAGACCCAAAATCCTGTGGTAATCCTCAGATTTCATGATGCCTTGCACACATTCAAGGCACCCAGTGCCAGAGGCAGCAAAACAACCCCAAAACATCATTGCACCTCCACCATATTTCACTGTAGGTACTGTGTTCTTTTCTTTGTAGGCCTCATTCCATTTTCGGTAAACAGTAGAATGATGTGCTAATTTACCAAAAAGCTCTATCTTGGTCTCATCTGTCCACAAGACGTTTTCCCATAAGGATTTTGGCTTACTCAAGTACATTTTGGCAAACTGCAGTCTTGCTTTTTTATGTCTCTGTGTCAGCAGTGGGGTCCTCCTGGGTCTCCTGCCATAGCGTTTCATTTCATTTAAATGTTGATGGATAGTTCACGCTGACACTGATGCTCTCTGAGCCTGCAGGACAGCTTGAATTTCTTTGGAACTTGTTTGGGGCTGCTTATCCACCATCCGGACTATCCTGCGTTGCAACCTTTCATCAATTTTTCTCTTCCGTCCATGCCCAGAGAGATTAGCTATAGTGCCATGGGTTGCAAACTTCTTGATAATGTTGCGCACTGTGGACAAAGGCAAATCTAGATCTCTGGAGATGGACTTGTAACCTTGAGATTGTTGATATTTTTCCACAATTTTGGTTCTCAAGTCCTCAGACAGTTCTCTTCTCCTCTTTCTGTTGTCCATGCTTAGTGTGGCACACACAGTCACACAATGCAAAGACTAAGTGAACTTCTTTCCTTTTTATCTGCTTTCAGGTGTGATTGTTATATTGCCCACACTTGTTACTTGCCCCAGGTGAGTTTAAAGGAGCATCACATGCTTGAAACAATCTTACTTATCCACAATTTTGAAAGGGTGCCAAAAATTTTGACCAGCCCATTTTTGTGGAATTTTGTATGACATTATGTCCAATTTGCTTTTTTTTCCTCCCTTTTGAGATTACTCTGTACCTTGCATTCCTGCTTTCCTACAATCAGGTCTTGACTAGAACTTGCATTTAAGCATTTGTAAAGGACAGGTCTTGGCCTTATCCATTCTCTTGCAAAGGCCTCTGGCTTCGCTCTCCCTTGTAAAAACTTTTGTTCAAGGTGTATTAGAGTAGAAGTATAGCCAAAGCTTTTTTTGACTATACTCCTCCTATGTATAACAGGAGTGCAGTTGATTCTGTACTCCTGTGACCCATTGTCAGCTAACAGCAGTCTGAAGCCTGCTGTCTAGTGACATTACAGAGCCGGTCCAGGCTCTGAGAAGATCCCCACTATATGGATCCACCCAGAAGCCTGGACTGTCACCTGACTCAGCAATGCGCTGAGAGCCTGAGCCAGTCCCTCTACAGTGAGCGCTGGAGAAGCAGAGCACAGATCAGAGACTGACACAGCCCCAGCTCTCTGCTTAGGAAGGAGGGGGAGAGAGTGATCAATGTGTAGTTCCGACTGCAGAAAAGGCAGGGGACATCGGATTGATGCTGCATCCACCTAGGTAAGTATGCTGTGTTTTTTTTTTTTTTTGTAAAGCTATACTTCTCTTTTAAGCTCCCCCCCTTGCAGCACCCTGTGCTGCCTTGGGATTTCAACTTGGTTCTCTCTGCCCTGCAGAAACCACCCATTGAACCTATTAGGGATGTTACCCCTAGCCTAGAAGCATGCAAAATGGTCTTCTTAACCACTTCCCGACCGGCGCACGCCGATGTACGTCGGCAGAATGGCGCGGCTGGGCAAATGGACTTACAGGTACGTCCATTTGAATTCCCCGCCGTGCCATTGCGTGCGCGCCGGGCAGGAGCTCCGTGAGTCGGGTCACGGGTCCTGCAGACTCGATCGCTGCGGGGATACCAGCGATCGCCTCATGGAGAGGTCGAACGGGGAGATGCTGATGTAAACAGCATCTCCCCGTTCTGCCTAGTGACAAGAGGCACTGATCACAGCTCCCTGCCATCGGGAGCAGTGATCAGCGTAGTGACACTGTTAGCCCATCCCCCTACAGTTAGAATCACTCCCCTAGGACACACTTAACCTCTCCCCGCCCCCTAGTGGTTAACCCCTTCACTGCCAGTGTAATTTACACAGTAATCAGTGCATTTTTAATCGCACTGATCGCTGTAAAAATTACAATGGTCCCAAAAATGTGTCAAAAATGTCCGACATGTCCGCCATAACATCGCAGTCACAATAAAAATCGCTGATCACCGCCATTACTAGTAAAAAAAAAAAATTAATAAAAATGCCATAAAACTATCCCCTATTTTGTAAATGCTATAACTTTTGCGTAAACCAAACGTTATTGCGATTTTTTTTTTACCAAAAATATGTAGAAGAATACGATTGGCCTAAACTGAGGAAAAAAAAGTTTTTTTATTTATTTTTGGGGGATATTTATTATAGCAAAATGTAAAAAATAATGCGTTTTTTTTCAAAATTGTCGCTCTTATTTTGTTTATAGCGCAAAAAATAAAAATCGCAGAGGTGATCGAATACCACCAAAAGAAAGCTCTATTTGTGGGAAAAAAAGAATGTCAATTTTGTTTGAGAGCCACGTCGCACAACCGCGCAATTGTCAGTTAAAGCGACGCAGTGCCGAATTGCAAAAAGTGCTCTGGTCAGGAAGGGGGTAAAATCTTCCGGGGCTGAAGCGGTTAATCGCTATCACATCTGTCAGATGTGTTTTTGAACTGGCAGCCCTTTCCTGAAAAACAAAACAAAACAAAAGGAAAGTGCACCACTACTGCAATAAAAACTTTTAACTAAGAATAATATTTAAAAACAATATTCACTCACATGACTCCAGCGGAAGCGTGCGCCTTTCACAGCATGTCACAGATGGCTAGCCTGGTAAAAGCCAGCAGAATCTTTCCTCTGCACTGTTAACCAGCAAGCTTGCAAGACAGAGCTTCTCTGACAAGCTAAAAATGCACTCACAATATCACAGTAGATCAAGGGCAACCTTTGAGAATCTCCGGAGAGATGCAACACGTCAGATGGGAGGAGCCAGTACCCGGGGCATCATCTTGTTTGCTTAGAAGTCTGTGTTATTGAATGTCTTTGATCTCCTATCATATGGTGAATGCATTGTAAATGTAACTTTTTTCTTTTTTTTTTTAATGGTTTTACACTATGGAGTTTTCTCTTTAGCTATGGAATGGCCTGCATTGGAGCCATTGCAACTCTTGTTTGATGGATTGCTGAAGAGTCAGCAAACTGTCCAAAGGGTGAATTATCTATATCAAAAAGCACTTTTTGACCTATTTATAGGAGTAGTGGGGTCCATCTCAAAAGGTGAGAGTACATCTTTTGTGGTATGGTAGTTGTTTTTCACAAACATATGATTATAGAAGGCACAGTGGATAACCCTTAAAGACAGTGTTTTCATCTACTGTATATAAAACTTTTTTTGCTTTAAAGGACTGTTTTTAGATGAATGGTATATGGTTTCAAAACACAACACAGTGAGGTTGATTTACTAAAGGCAAATACACTTTGCACTGCATTTGCAGTCGCTGTAGATCTGAGGGGAAGATCTGAAATTAGGGGAAGTGCGCTGCTGAATTTATCATTCAATGATGTGCAAGCAAAAATACTGGTTTTTATTTTCCTTGCATGTCCCCCTCAGCTCTACAGCGACTGCACTTGCAGTGCAAAGTGGATTTGCCCTTAGTAAATAGCACCCAGTATTATTTATGTTTGCCATTGATTTGTTATACATTGCTTAAAGGGAGGGTTGCACCATACTCGGTTCAGTTTATGATTTATATGAAGTGATAACACATATTGGTGTTTAGCATCTCTTTTTTCAGATCACTATGTGTTTGTGAGATCATTTTATTTATTGTCATGTATTGGTGTAGCAAGGGGCTCATATATATTAGTCATACTTTTTAGAAGTTTACCAGGTGGACATCCAACGAAGTTTACTTTTCGAAGCTTACCAGGCGGACATCCAATCTTCTACTGCGAAAGCTTTGTTCGCCTGGTTGTCACATCGGCTCTCTAAAGTTGGGTTCTTTGACCCTTGTTGTTGGCACAGTTTAATTTGCCCTGTTCTTGCCCTCCCTTCCTATTCAGTTCTTGGGGCCATACCATGGTGTATGAATATTCTGCCTGTGTCCTGTAGTATACGGTTAAGATACGAGGAATTTTGACTTACCTGTAAACTCTATATCTTTGAGTGCAGTACCGGGCACAGGACACTCTCCCTTCTGCTCCTTGATTTAATCTTCATAGCTTGCTACAAAAGTGAGTATTCACTGAGTGGGGTGGAAAGTCATAGGGGAAACACCCAGGGATCATGCGTTCCTAAAGCATTGTACAATCACCTGACCCATGATATTTGAATATTCGGCCTATGCCTTGTGCTGTACTTCAAGATATGGCATTTACAGAAAAGTCAAAATTCCTCTTTCAGAGATCCAATCCAAAATCACCACCATTTGCTTCCCATAACCAAAGAATCCCTGCTCTGCAGTCTACAAAGAATGATGCCAAAAACAACCAGAAAACCACAGTTGTTGGTGAAATAATGGTGAAAAACTCAATGGAATGTTCCCACCACCAACCATGCTGAAATGAAGGCTATTCTGAAAGCAAGGAGGGATCCTAGATAACTGTACATAGTGCAGTGGTCACTAAACACATATTAAGAACAAATACTAGATACATTCAAATAGTTTTAAGTGAATCATCACTAACTTTACAAGTCTCCATGAATAAATCCCTGAAAGCTGGTTAAGGGATCTTGCATTTATCTGACCAAAATTACATGCTGATCAGAACCACTAGCCATTTTTCAAACTCAATATACTGTAATTGGCAGCCCACTGAAGCCCAAAACTGTGATTCTATGATGACTTTTTTTTCTGAGCTCGTTCTCTCTTGGTTATATACCCCATTACCAGCAGCCCTATGGTATCCCATGTGCACAAACCACCAGGCCAGGTCTATATAGCGACCAGTGTGATGGCCGCGGCATCAGTCCCCAGCCACCTTCACCAACTTGTGACAAATGGCTGGTCAAACTCACACTGTGCTGTCACTGGTACGTGACAGTGACCCTCTCAGCCTCATCCTGCAGAAAGATTTTGCGGGACCACAGTCATGTGCAAGCAGACCGTAATCGTTGCTGGGTTTGGTTATCTAAAAAAATAACCCTTCATACCCCAAATCAATCACTGCCACAAGATATTTATAGTGTAAAATATAATACGTTCACAATATTAGCGATATAATTATGACTTTAAATAAACCTGTAATGCACACTGTCACCACAGACAGGGCTATCCAGGGATTTATCATATATAGTAGCACTCTTCAAAGAGATAGGGATTCTTTACATTTGTTGTTACAGCAACAGAGATAATTTATTAAAAAAAAATATTGTTTAACCCCTTCCTGCCACCTCCCAACCCTGTAGCAGGACCTAAATGCTGGGAGGCAGAGGTGGGCATTCCAATCATGTTACCGCAACTGTGATTGGTAGTCACAGCAGTCACAAGATCGAGAAGCTCCCAATCGCTAGTATGCATCGGGAGCTTTCCGAGAAGGGGTCATTACTGTGCTGGGAGCATTCTCTCAGCGCAGGAAAGTGTTTACCTAGGGTCACATATATGTGGCCGCTTGGCATTAAAGCCCAACCACTGAGAGGCCACATATATGCGCCAGGTCGATGGGAAGAGGTTAAGTTAGCAGGTAAAATGATGCAAACAAATATTTACAGAAAAAGGGTATTACAAATGAAAAATAGACAATAATGCAACATAAAAAAGGGTTAAAAGTGAAAATCTGTTTGAATAGTTCAGCAAAGTCCTATCAACAAGCAATATGGATCAGTGACTCTCATAGATCTTGGCTGAAGTTCCTAGTTTTTGATGTTAAAAGAGAGCTCTTGATAGCTGAAGCATCCCTGCTTGCAAGTCTGGTAACTTCTATATTATTGTCCAGCATCAAATTGCCTTTTGAATGAACACAAATATGATGGGTATTGGATGGCTGTTTCACCTAGGAGAGGTAATGGGCTTATATCATTCGGATACCTCCTAGGATAGTGGTGTTTGGGCTTAAATGTTGCTACTTAACTGATACAGGTAAATATGTCTTTATTCTGGCTGTACTGTTATGTCAGCAGTGAAATACACTGAAGTTTTAATTCTACCAGAAAAGACAGACAGTAATGTATATTTGCCACCTACTACAGCTAAGCCATTTACAATAGGTGACTGAGATGTGTATGACTGAGTGCGTACGGGTGTGAGGAGGGGGGCAGATTGCTTACGGGTGTGAGGAGGGGGGCAGATTGCGTACAAGTGTGAGGAGGGGGCTGAGTGCGTACAGGTGTGAGGAGCGAGCTTGGTGCATACAGGTGTGTAGTTTAGGGTCCTGCTCAAAAGGGTCCACCTTGTCGTGGTGGCAGGCTTCATATTTTTTGTTCAAAATATAATTCCTTACTGTTAAATGTTGAAAGCACTGGTGACTTGGAATACACTTTTCATTTCCACATATTCAGTTGTAAAAGTGTTAAAATAAAAAGTAGGTGCACTGAAGGACTCAGTGGGATGGCCAGTGGACGGGCCCTAGAGAATGTTAGTGGTCAACACTGGGGGGGGTCCAGGCCTAAAGCTATGTAAGGGGCCCCAACATTTCTGATTGCTGCCCTGGGATTGTACAGCGCATACAAATGAAAATAAACAAAGCTAAAAAGTCCAATAAAAGTATGATGCAGGCAAAATCCAATGATTCCTCCAGTGATAAAGTGACATGAGAGAATAAATAAGGTGACTGTGGTGACAAACATGGACCTCCACCTTCGGTAATAATGGCCGCTCACCTCAATGGATGGACCCCTGAGTGAATCAGTCAGGTCAAAACGGCTGTTCCCTCACAGGGATAATAACAAAAGGAGATGAATGCACAATCAGGTATCAGCAGCAGCGGCTTCAAATAGCGGACACCCAGGCAGTATTCACATGTAAAAGATTTAAAAAGGATCTAGTGCTCTCTGAATAGTACTCAAGCAGGTTTATTAAAAATAAGCAAAAATACACTCACAATGTAGTGCACTGTGCCCCAGTGCGAAGGATAACAGCGTGGATGCAATAGATACAATGGATGTCCCATTCAGGATGGACGAGCGGAGCGCGGGTGACGTCACGTCAGGACACGTACGCGTTACGTCCCTAAAAGTGGGCGGGACTTCCTCAGCGGCGACGGCTGAGCATGATGACACCCATATAAATACAAGTCCGCTCCTCCCTGGCAACCAATAGGCATAAGTGTTTACCTATCACCATGGTGACCAGGGTCAAAGTACTCCAAGAAACCAGGAAGTAACAATGTCCATAGAAAACCATGGACACTTATAATAATAGGTCATTAATGGGAAACCTATATTAACTGTACTGGGAACAACATATCCCCAAACAACTTGAGGCATATGAAATAGCACCATAAAAAATGTAAATAAATATGAGATAATTAACAACAATTAACAACATCAAGAAAGGCATAAAAACTCATAATGTTTCAAAACACTTTAAACTGGTACACAATCAAAATCCCATTGAGGTGAGCGGCCATTATTACCGAAGGTGGAGGTCCATGTTTGTCACCTTGGTCACCTTATTTATTCTCTCATGTCACTTTATCACTGGAGGAATCATTGGATTTTGCCTGCATCATACTTTTATTGGACTTTTTAGCTTTGTTTATTTTCATTTGTATGCGCTGTACTGCCTTTTTATATGTCATTGTATGGGATTTGATAAAATTTACCCTCAGTACCACAGCTGCTTTTTGTTAGGGTTTGCGCTGGTTGATTCTGTTTACATTTGCCCTGGGATTGTGCCATGATATGTTCTTAGTAAAAGTTTCTAAAACTTTCTAAGCCTGGTCTGAAGTTACTCAAGATAGATTATGACATATCAGAAGAACAGGGCCTGCAACGCACAATGGGGTATGAAGCAAAGCCACTACTACAGGTTAACTCAGCAAGACTAGTAGGAGGAGGAATGCAGTTGCCACAGGTATCCAAGAACTCATGGGAAGTGTATAGCAGTGGGTCACCTTTGCCAGGTATCACGCTTCATGACCCACTGCTATACACTTGACAGCTAGGTGTGTAGTAACACGGGACAGCACATTTCACAGAGGAACCGGGTACCGCCATAATGTTAGACTTTCACATGAACGCGGCTCTGCCTGGTCCCAGGAATTGGGGAGCACATACACACAAAAGGTAGCGCCCACTTGCAGGGCTAGTAGGCCTTGCCCACAAACTCTGCAAAAAAATATTGTCTAAAACCAGCAGCCTCCTTCTCTTGATTGGCAAATGCTCCTGTCCAGCCAAGCAAGGAACTAATTTATCTTGATGTATTTACCACCCCAGCCCTAGCAGTGGTGAAGTCCTTCCTTCCCTATCACTGGAAAGTTATCACAACAGAGCCAAGTCTCTCGGGCTGGGGAGGATTGTTCCAAGCCCTAACAATCTAAGGAACATAGTATTTGAGAGAAGCCAAGTTTCCCGCCAACATCTTGGAGTTCAGAGCAGATAGATTGGCCCAACAGCACTGGATCCCCCTTCTGAAAGGGCACCCAATTAGGGTACAGTAATACAAACAAATTGCCACTGCCCCGCCTATAACCGACCTATGCAGCAAGGAGCACAGGAAGGGCAATGCATATCAAACAAACCCAGAGAAATTTCTAAGCTCAACTTACTGACCAGCTTATGACCAATCGAATTGACATGTCTAACAGAATGTGTTAAAAACAGGGGTTTAGTCTGCACACATTTGCAAATACACGCGTAAGCTATAGTCCTCCCACCCCCCCCCATTTTCTGTAGCCCCTATCTCTAACTTTTAAGAGTCTCCACAGTGGAAGCACATCCATTTTGATGGATAGGTAGAGGGCAGAGGGAGCCCACCCCTCCTTAAAGGCACACTGAACACCCAGCACATAGCACCATGACAGCAAAGACGTCAGTGCACTTGCCAGACCAATATATTTACAATACAAACAAATGGCCACTGCCCCACCTATAACTGGCCTATGCAGCAAGGAGCACTGGAAGGGCAACACATATCAAACAAAACCAGAGAAATGCATGTGCTTCCATTGCGGAGACTCTTAAAAGTTAAAGTTTTTAACGCATACTGTTAGGTCAATTCGGTTGGTCGCAGGCTGGTCGGTAAGTTGAGTTTGGAAATTTTTCTCGTTTTGTTTGATATACAGAAACACAATGCCTGGCGGTTGCCTACATCAACCATCAAGGGGGCACAAGGAGTATGGCTGCATAGAGGAAAGCGAGCCAAATCATCTCTTGGACAGAAACTCGCTATGCAGCAATCTCTGCAGTCCACATTTCAGGAGTGGACAAGTGGAAAGCAGATTATCTCAGCCGCCGTCTCCTAGATCAAGGGGAATGAGCGCTTCATCTAGAGCAGTGGTTCTCAACTCCAATCCTCAGGACCCACCAACAGGTCAGGTTTGCAAGATAGCTGAAATACATCACAGGTGATATCACTTGCTGCTCAGTGATTGCAGTATTCTAGTCTGCAACTCCGCAAGGTAATACTTAAAATCTGGCCTGTTGGTGGGTCCCGAGGACTGGAGTTGAGAACCACTGATCTAGAGGTCTTCAACCTGCTATGCCAAAAATAAGGTATTCTGGATCCTAGCCTCCAGACTCAACAACAAACTGCCTCTGTTGCCAGAACCAGGAATCCTCTAGCCTCAGATACCTTCATAATCCCCTAGTCTCAGTTCAGGCAAATTTATGCTTTCCTATAGTACAAATCCTAAATCGTCTACTCAAGAAAATAGAGCAAGAGAGGGAAAACTGGTTCTAATTGCGCCAAACTGACCCAGAAGAACCTGGTACACAGATAAACTCAGACTTCTAGACAACCCCTGGCCTGTTCTCACATGGAACAGACCAGATCTGCCATCACAAAGGCCCTCTATCTCATCCTGCTTCTCAGTCTCTGGGTTTAAAGCTAAACTCCAAGAATTCAGCCTCTTGAAAATGTTCTTGATTAATCCAACGAGGTGCATGCCACTTCTTGAACATTCCTCTTTACTATTGACAGAGCACCAGCAGCAAAGCTTTCACTATACTGGATCCTTTTGGTCTCAGCTCCAGCAGCTGCAGAGTCACATGGAGCTGCTGTGCCACCCCTAGGGGGGCAGAGATGCTATGTGTGCTGTCAGAGCTCTCGGAGTGTAGCAATAGCCGTGCTCCCGGAGCTTCATAAAACTGTCAGATCTAAATTAAAAGTATACGTTCACCTTTATGGAAAAAAAATAATAAATGCACATATTTTTGCAAAAAAAAAAAAAAATTTCTCTCATTATTTTTTCCAATGGGAGCCTGGGAAACATTGCACCAGTTATCAGTAGATAGAATATATTCTTCTCCCCACACCAGCCGTCGCTTTTAGGTCCATATGTTTTTTTCACACTCTTGACTCTGTATGCCACCAGAATAAAATTAAAAGGAAACAATCCAAATTAATTTGAAGTGCAGACTTTCAGTTTTAATTCAAGGGGGTGAAGATAAATAGCAAGTACAAATTTTAGGAACTGCAACCATTTTCAGGGGCTCAAATGTAATTGGACAAGTGAATATAATCA
The DNA here is from genome assembly GCA_037952835.1 of Lithobates septentrionalis. Classification (NCBI taxonomy): domain Eukaryota; kingdom Metazoa; phylum Chordata; class Amphibia; order Anura; family Ranidae; genus Lithobates; species Lithobates septentrionalis. Next base: position 517,028 of record JBBDGP010001436.1, read on the forward strand.
TATATAATCATTTTTGATTTTTTTGTTGAATAATTTACTGGCATTTACTGCCTGAAGTCTGAAACCCATGGGCTTTACCAAAGACTGGGTTTCTGATGCTTTGCCAGGCTCTAACTACAGCTGTCTTCAGTTCTTTGTGGGTCTTTCTGGCTTTAGTTTTGCCTTCAGCAAGTGATATGCATGCTCAATTGGATTGAAATGAGGTGATTGACTTGGCCATTGTAGAATATTCGACTTCAAAAGCTCCTGGGTTGCTTTTGCAGTGTGTTTTGGATCATTGTCCATCTGTACTGTAAAGCGCCGTCCAATATACTTTGCAGCATTTGGCTGAATCTGGGCTGACAGTAGATCTCTAAACACTGCAGAATTCATCCGGCTGCTTCGGTCTTCTGTCACATAATCAATAAACACCAATGACCCAGTGCCACTGGAACCATGCATGCCTATGCCATTACATGTGTGCTTTGGATCATGAGCTGTTCCAAGCCTTCTCCACACTTTTTTTTCTTCCCATCATTCTGATACAGATTAATCTTAATTTCATCCGTCCAAAGAATGCTTTTCCAGAACTGGTCTGGCTTTTTTAGATGTTTTTTGGAAAAGTCTAATCTGGATCTTTTATTCTTTAGGCTTATGAATGGTTTGCGCCTTGTGGTGAACCCTCTGTATTTGCTCTCTTGAAGTCTTCTCTTGATTGTAGACTTTGACAAGAATACGCCCACCTCCTGGAAAGTGTCCTGAATGGGTTTTTCTTAACAGTGGTGGATGATGGCAGAATCCTCTCTATGGTAGTCTTTCATGGATGTCGAGGCTTTTTTATGTTATGTTTTTTATGTATTAGTGCTTTCTTCTTTCCTCAGAATGTACCAACTTATTGATTTGGCCACTCCTAATGTTGCTGCTATCTTTCTGGTGGATTTGTTTGGTTTTTGAAACCTTACAATGGCCTGTTTCACTTACATGGACAGCTCCTTTGAACGCATGATGTAGCTTCACAGCAATAGATTCCAAATACAAATAACACACTTAGAATCAACCAACAGAGGTTTTACCTGCCTAATTGATGAAGAAATAACGAAGGAGTAGCCCACACCTGGCCATGAAACAGCTTTTGATCCAATTGTCTAATTACTTTTGGTCCCTTGAAAAAGGGGGGTGACTATTCTTAAGAGCTGTAATTTCTAAACCCTTTCTCCAATTTGAATGTACAGTTATGGCCGAAATTGTCGGCACCCCAGAAATTTTTCCAGAAAATCAAGTATTCCTCACAGAAAAGTATTGCAGTAACACATGTTTTGCTATACACATGTTTATTCCCTTTGTGTGTATTGGAACAAAACAAAAAAAGGGAGGAAAAAAGCAAATTGGACAAAATGTCACACAAAACTCCAAAAATGAGCAGGTCAAAATTCTTGGCACTCTTAATTTAATATTTGGTTGCACACCCTTTGGAAAAAATAACTGAAATCAGTCGCTTCCTGTAACCATCAATAAGCTTCTTACACCTCTCACCCGGAATTTTGGACCACTCTTCCTTTGCAAACTGCTCCAGGTCTCTCTTATTGGAAGGGTGCCTTTTCCCAACAGCAATTTTAAGATCTCTCCACAGGTGTTAATGGGATTTAGATCTGGACACATTGCTGGCCACTTTAGAACTCTCCAGCGCTTTATTGCCATGCATTTCTGGGTGCCTTTTGACATATGTTTGGGGTCATTTTCCTGCTGTAAGACCCAAGATCTCGGACGCAAACCCAGCTTTCTGACACTGAGCTCTACAGTGAGACCCAAAATCCTGTGGTAATCCTCAGATTTCATGATGCCTTGCACACATTCAAGGCACCCAGTGCCAGAGGCAGCAAAACAACCCCAAAACATCATTGCACCTCCACCATATTTCACTGTAGGTACTGTGTTCTTTTCTTTGTAGGCCTCATTCCATTTTCGGTAAACAGTAGAATGATGTGCTAATTTACCAAAAAGCTCTATCTTGGTCTCATCTGTCCACAAGACGTTTTCCCATAAGGATTTTGGCTTACTCAAGTACATTTTGGCAAACTGCAGTCTTGCTTTTTTATGTCTCTGTGTCAGCAGTGGGGTCCTCCTGGGTCTCCTGCCATAGCGTTTCATTTCATTTAAATGTCGATGGATAGTTCACGCTGACACTGATGCTCTCTGAGCCTGCAGGACAGCTTGAATTTCTTTGGAACTTGTTTGGGGCTGCTTATCCACCATCCGGACTATCCTGCGTTGCAACCTTTCATCAATTTTTCTCTTCCGTCCATGCCCAGAGAGATTAGCTATAGTGCCATGGGTTGCAAACTTCTTGATAATGTTGCGCACTGTGGACAAAGGCAAATCTAGATCTCTGGAGATGGACTTGTAACCTTGAGATTGTTGATATTTTTCCACAATTTTGGTTCTCAAGTCCTCAGACAGTTCTCTTCTCCTCTTTCTGTTGTCCATGCTTAGTGTGGCACACACAGTCACACAATGCAAAGACTAAGTGAACTTCTTTCCTTTTTATCTGCTTTCAGGTGTGATTGTTATATTGCCCACACCTGTTACTTGCCCCAGGTGAGTTTAAAGGAGCATCACATGCTTGAAACAATCTTACTTATCCACAATTTTGAAAGGGTGCCAAAAATTTTTGTGGAATTTTGTATGACATTATGTCCAATTTGCTTTTTTTTCCTCCCTTTTTTGTTTTGTTCTGTTCCAATACACACAAAGCGAATAAACATGTGTATAGTATGACGTGTTACTGCAATACTTTTCTGTGAGCAATACTTGATTTTCTGGAAAAATTTCTGGGGTGCCAACAATTTCAGCCATGACTGTACATACCCACAAATTAAACATGCTCTGAAGGTGAACTTAACTTTTGAATAGATAAGTTTACAAGGTGGCATGCACCTGTTGGACTTAACTCATAGTTTGCACATGTTTCAGACCGGCTGAATTCCTGAAGTTCAGCTTTAACAGCATGGCTGTTGAAATCCAGGTGTTATAGGACAGGGGTGTAGGAGTCTGTGATTCCTATCTTGGTAAAAGCAAGAAAAGCCTCTTCTAGGAAGATACATTATAGCATTTGAGATTAATTTTTTTGCCTGGTGTTAACACAGACACTTCAATCCCAGAGATTACTCTGTACCTTGCATTCCTGCTTTCCTACAATCAGGTCTTGACTAGAACTTGCATTTAAGCATTTGTAAAGGACAGGTCTTGGCCTTATCCATTCTCTTGCAAAGGCCTCTGGCTTCGCTCTCCCTTGTAAAAACTTTTGTTCAAGGTGTATTAGAGTAGAAGTATAGCCAAAGCTTTTTTTGACTATACTCCTCCTATGTATAACAGGAGTGCAGTTGATTCTGTACTCCTGTGACCCATTGTCAGCTAACAGCAGTCTGAAGCCTGCTGTCTAGTGACATTACAGAGCCGGTCCAGGCTCTGAGAAGATCCCCACTATATGGATCCACCCAGAAGCCTGGACTGTCACCTGACTCAGCAATGCGCTGAGAGCCTGAGCCAGTCCCTCTACAGTGAGCGCTGGAGAAGCAGAGCACAGATCAGAGACTGACACAGCCCCAGCTCTCTGCTTAGGAAGGAGGGGGAGAGAGTGATCAATGTGTAGTTCCGACTGCAGAAAAGGCAGGGGACATCGGATTGATGCTGCATCCACCTAGGTAAGTATGCTGTGTTTTTTTTTTTTTTTTTAAAGCTATACTTCTCTTTTAAGCTCCCCCCCTTGCAGCACCCTGTGCTGCCTTGGGATTTCAACTTGGTTCTCTCTGCCCTGCAGAAACCACCCATTGAACCTATTAGGGATGTTACCCCTAGCCTAGAAGCATGCAAAATGGTCTTCTTAACCACTTCCCGACCGGCGCACGCCGATGTACGTCGGCAGAATGGCGCGGCTGGGCAAATGGACTTACAGGTACGTCCATTTGAATTCCCCGCCGTGCCATTGCGTGCGCGCCAGGCAGGAGCTCCGTGAGTCGGGTCGCGGGTCCTGCAGACTCGATCGCTGCGGGGATACCAGCGATCGCCTCACGGAGAGGTCGAACGGGGAGATGCTGATGTAAACAGCATCTCCCCGTTCTGCCTAGTGACAAGAGGCACTGATCACAGCTCCCTGCCATTGGGAGCAGTGATCAGCGTAGTGACACTGTTAGCCCATCCCCCTACAGTTAGAATCACTCCCCTAGGACACACTTAACCCCTCCCCGCCCCCTAGTGGTTAACCCCTTCACTGCCAGTGTCATTTACACAGTAATCAGTGCATTTTTAATCGCACTGATCGCAGTAAAAATTACAATGGTCCCAAAAATGTGTCAAAAATGTCCGACATGTCCGCCATAACATCGCAGTCACAATAAAAATCACTGATCACCGCCATTACTAGTAAAAAAAAAAAATATTAATAAAAATGCCATAAAACTATCCCCTATTTTGTAAACGCTATAACTTTTGCGTAAACCAAACGCTTATTGCGATTTTTTTTTTACCAAAAATATGTAGAAGAATACGATCGGCCTAAACTGAGGAAAAAAAATGTTTTTTTATTTATTTTTGGGGAATATTTATTATAGCAAAATGTAAAAAATAATGCGTTTTTTTCAAAATTGTCGCTCTTATTTTGTTTATAGCGCAAAAAATAAAAATCGCAGAGGTGATCGAATACCACCAAAAGAAAGCTCTATTTGTGGGAAAAAAAGGATGTCAATTTTGTTTGAGAGCCACGTCGCACAACCGCGCAATTGTCAGTTAAAGCGACGCAGTGCCGAATTGCAAAAAGTGCTCTGGTCAGGAAGGGGGTAAAATCTTCTGGAGCTGAAGCGGTTAATCGCTATCACATCTGTCAGATGTATTTTTGAACTGGCAGCCCTTTCCTGAAAAACAAAACAAAACAAAAGGAAAGTGCACCACTACTGCAATAAAAACTTTTAACTAAGAATAATATTTAAAAACAATATTCACTCACATGACTCCAGCGGAAGTGTGCGCCTTTCACAGCATGTCACAGATGGCCAGCCTGGTAAAAGCCAGCAGAATCTTTCCTCTGCACTGTTAACCAGCAAGCTTGCAAGACAGAGCTTCTCTGACAAGCTAAAAATGCACTCACAATATCACAGTAGATCAAGGGCAACCTTTGAGAATCTCCGGAGAGATGCAACACGTCAGATGGGAGGAGCCAGTACCCGGGGCATCATCTTGTTTGCTTAGAAGTCTGTGTTATTGAATGTCTTTGATCTCCTATCATATGGTGAATGCATTGTAAATGTAACTTTTTTCTTTTTTTTTTTAATGGTTTTACACTATGGAGTTTTCTCTTTAGCTATGGAATGGCCTGCATTGGAGCCATTGCAACTCTTGTTTGATGGATTGCTGAAGAGTCAGCAAACTGTCCAAAGGGTGAATTATCTATATCAAAAAGCACTTTTTGACCTATTTATATGAGTAGTGGGGTCCATCTCAAAAGGTGAGAGTACATCTTTTGTGGTATGGTAGTTGTTTTTCACAAACATATGATTATAGAAGGCACAGTGGATAACCCTTAAAGACAGTGTTTTCATCTACTGTATATAAAACTTTTTTTGCTTTAAAGGACTGTTTTTAGATGAATGGTATATGGTTTCAAAACACAACACAGTGAGGTTGATTTACTAAAGGCAAATACACTTTTCACTGCAATTGCAGTCGCTGTAGATCTGAGGGGAAGATCTGAAATTAGGGGAAGTGCGCTGCTGAATTTATCATTCAATGATGTGCAAGCAAAAATACTGGTTTTTATTTTCCTTGCATGTCCCCCTCAGCTCTACAGTGACTGCACTTGCAGTGCAAAGTGGATTTGCCCTTAGTAAATAGCACCCAGTATTATTTATGTTTGCCATTGATTTGTTATACATTGCTTAAAGGGAGGGTTGCACCATACTCGGTTCAGTTTATGATTTATATGAAGTGATAACACATATTGGTGTTTAGCATCTTTTTTCAGATCACTATGTGTTTGTGAGATCATTTTATTTATTGTCATGTATTGGTGTAGCAAGGGGCTCATATATATTAGTCATACTTTTTAGAAGTTTACCAGGTGGACATCCAACGAAGTTTACTTTTCGAAGCTTACCAGGCGGACATCCAATCTTCTACTGCGAAAGCTTTGTTCGCCTGGTTGTCACATCGGCTCTCTAAAGTTGGGTTCTTTGACCCTTGTTGTTGGCACAGTTTAATTTGCCCTGTTCTTGCCCTCCCTTCCTATTCAGTTCTTGGGGCCATACCATGGTGTATGAATATTCTGCCTGTGTCCTGTAGTATACGGTTAAGATACGAGGAATTTTGACTTACCTGTAAACTCTATATCTTTGAGTGCAGTACCGGGCACAGGACACTCTTCCTTCTGCTCCTTGGTTTAATCTTCATAGCTTGCTACAAAAGTGAGTATTCACTGAGTGGGGTGGAAAGTCATAGGGGAAACACCCAGGGATCATGCGTTCCTAAAGCATTGTACAATCACCTGACCCATGATATTTGAATATTCGGCCTGTGCCTTGTGCTGTACTTCAAGATATGGCATTTACAGAAAAGTCAAAATTCCTCTTTCAGAGATCCAATCCAAAATCACCACCATTTGCTTCCCATAACCAAAGAATCCCTGCTCTGCAGTCTACAAAGAATGATGCCAAAAACAACCAGAAAACCACAGTTGTTGGTGAAATAATGGTGAAAAACTCAATGGAATGTTCCCACCACCAACCATGCTGAAATGAAGGCTATTCTGAAAGCAAGGAGGGATCCTAGATAACTGTACATAGTGCAGTGGTCACTAAACACATATTAAGAACAAATACTAGATACATTCAAATAGTTTTAAGTGAATCATCACTAACTTTACAAGTCTCCATGAATAAATCCCTGAAAGCTGGTTAAGGGATCTTGCATTTATCTGACCAAAATTACATGCTGATCAGAACCACTAGCCATTTTTCAAACTCAATATACTGTAATTGGCAGCCCACTGAAGCCCAAAACTGTGATTCTATGATGACTTTTTTTTTCTGAGCTCGTTCTCTCTTGGTTATATACCCCATTACCAGCAGCCCTATGGTGTCCCATGTGCACAAACCACCAGGCCAGGTCTATATAGCGACCAGTGTGACGGCCGCGGCATCAGTCCCCAGCCACCTTTACCAACTTGTGACAAATGGCTGGTCAAACTCACACTGTGCTGTCACTGGTACGTGACAGTGACCCTCTCAGCCTCATCCTGCAAAAAGATTTTGCGGGACCACAGTCATGTGCAAGCAGACCGTAATCGTTGCTGGGTTTGGTTATCTAAAAAAATAACCCTTCATACCCCAAATCAATCAATGCCACAAGATATTTATAGTGTAAAATATAATACGTTCACAATATTAGTGATATAATTATGACTTTAAATAAACCTGTAATGCACACTGTCACCACAGACAGGGCTATCCAGGGATTTATCATATATAGTAGCACTCTTCAAAGAGATAGGGATTCTTTAAATTTGTTGTTACAGCAACAGAGATAATTTATTAAAAAAATGATTGTTTAACCCCTTCCTGCCACCTCCCAACCCTGTATCAGGACCTAAATGCTGGGAGGTCAGAGGTGGGCATTCCAATCATGTTACCGCAACTGTGATTGGTAGTCACAGCAGTCACAAGATCGAGAAGCTCCCAATCGCTAGTATGCATCGGGAGCTTTCCGAGAAGGGGTCATTACTGTGCTGGGAGCATTCTCTCAGCGCAGGAAAGTGTTTACCTAGGGTCACATATATGTGGCCGCTTGGCATTAAAGCCCAACTGCTGAGAGGCCACATATATGCGCCAGGTCGATGAGAAGAGGTTAAGTTAGCAGGTAAAATGATGCAAACAAATATTTACAGAAAAAGGGTATTACAAATGAAAAATAGACAATAATGCAACATAAAAAAGGGTTAAAAGTGAAAATTTGTTTGAATAGTTCAGCAAAGTCCTATCAACAAGCAAGATGGATCAGTGACTCTCATAGATCTTGGCTGAAGTTCCTAGTTTTTGATGTTAAAAGAGAGCTCTTGATAGCTGAAGCATCCCTTCTTTTCTTGTCCATGAGGAGGATGTTCACCAAAATGATTTAACAGATCAAGCAGTCTGAGGGGTGGCCAATGGACTTTCACAGATTTATGATCATGCAGCTGTCCCCCCCCCCTCATATCTTTTTCTATAGATATTAATATCATTAAATACCTACAAGTTACAGTCTGTTAACTTCTATATTATTGTCCAGCATCAAATTGCCTTTTGAATGAACACAAATATGATGGGTATCGGATGGCTGTTTCACCTAGGAGAGGTAATGGGCTTATATCGTTCGGATACCTCCTAGGATAGTGGTGTTTGGGCTTAAATGCTGCTACTTAACTGATACAGATAAATATGTCTTTATTCTGGCTGTACTGTTATGTCAGCAGTGAAATACACTGAAGTTTTAATTCTACCAGAAAAGACAGACAGTAATGTATATTTGCCACCTACTACAGCTAAGCTATTTACAATAGGTGACTGAGATGTGTATTAGGTTAGATTCTGCTAATCCTATCATAATACCAATAAGGGTGCTTGGGATGCAGCTAAAAGTTTGTTAGATGCATTCCTGGGATGATGTTAAGGCAATCACTGCTATTATGCGTCTCGCATTGTTACAAATTTGTCGTGGCTGACTTAGGAATTCTGATCAACATCGAGACCTTGCCCTTTCACACAGTTTTTTGAGGTGCCTAGTCCACATTATCATGACAGACAGACCTGTGTTATACACATTGTAATGACAACTTGGGTTGCATCAACTGCAGATACACCATTCTTTCGATACAGTGCCGGCTGCATGTGTAGTTGGCCAAACCTCTCATCTATGAGGGTAAAGAAATGTAACCATTACGCTAGCTGGTGAATTTCAGTTTAATCTGTTAAGTTATTAAATTCAATAAATGTTTAGAGGTGGGTTTTTTTCTTTTTTTTTTGGTGAACACAATGTACAGGGATATTAAAAATGGTAGTGACAAACACGTACATACTCAAATTAAACTTGATAGACAGTACAGAACAGGTTATGGGGCAGAGCAGGGGTTGACTGCCACTTCAGTGTTGGGTGTGCCTATACTCCTCTCAGCTAGAGGGCTGATCCCTGCAGGATATAAGGGCCTATAGCCTGTCAGTGCTGCCCTTTTGATTTGTGTTCAGTTTGAGAGGTTCCCCCTTAAATTGGAGGCCAGTGGTAGATGTGCTCCATTAGAATATTGGTCTTAAAGAAAATGACCCTCTTATTTTGGTAGCTTGTGATGACATGGCAACTTACAATACTGATCAGTAGAGAAGTCCAAATTTGATGTGTGCTTAGTACGAGGATACCTTAGATTGGTGGTTGATCAAGAAAAACCTAGCGACCTCTGGAAGAACTCTATAGTGGTTTTGGAGCTGGGGTGTGTACATCAACACTTATATATTTATAGAGTTCTGCAAAGACAATACAGACTACCCTTAATTTATACACAATAGAAAAAAAAAAACTAACACCACAGAAGAAGATATAATACACAAATGACCAACTAAAACAAACATTGAAAAGAATATGTTCTACAAAAAAAGTGAAAACATAGATCTTAAAATAAATAACAAAAAAGTAACAACAATCTTTATTATATAGAAGAACTAACTATACGAGGAGAGGCCAATAAGTTCTTACCCTCACCATGATCTAGATGTGCTAGGGATCTGAAATCTTGCAGGTTTATAGGTGGATATCTTCTTTTGAAAGGGTAATAGGTTATCTTTGTAATATTCATGCCAATTTTTGTAGGTCGTGGTGAATTATAGTTATAGAGAAATGGAGTAGGTGTCATGCCAAAGTTAAATACCAAATCTTGATTAGGTTCTTCCATCTTCAAGCAAAATCTGCCCAAATAATTCATGAAGAGAGGTCAGCTGTGGATGGAGAGCATTGTCCTTCATCTGAGACTGTCTAACGATGGAAGAGAGAATTAAAGTGTGGTCGCACAAATATACAGGATGACCCAAAGGAAGGTCGTCCATCAACTGCCACAGAACCAAGTGTGGTTGCAAAAGTTGAGCAGCTAGTGCTTAAAGATAGACGTGTGACTGTTAATTTCTTAGCTAGGGAAATGAACATTAGTATAGGGTCAGTTTACAATGTATTACATAACATCTTACATATGAGCAAAATGGCTGCACGTTGGGTTCCCAGGTTACTGACACCTTTCCAAAAACAGCAACGAGTGGAATGTGCACAAAGCATTTTGGACCTGTACCAACTGTCACTTTTGCTCGCAATTGAATCTCTGCCCCATCTACCTTATTTACCTGACCTGGCACCTTTGTACTTCTTCGTTTCCAACGAAGAAGAACCATTTACGAGGAAGACGTTTCCACAATGATGAGGCAGTCATTACTGAAGTAGCTGGTTTTCCTCCAAATCTGCATACTTATATGCAGATGGTATTAAAGGTTTGTTCCACTGATGTGAGAAGTGTGTAACCATAGGAGGTGGGTATGTAGAGAAGGAAGCGTCAGTGGACTAAATTTCAGATCCTTAGCACATCTGGATCTTGGTGAGGGTAAGAACTTATTGGCCTCCCCTCATAATAGACTATAGAGAAGGGAAAAAAAATACAAAATCCATAATTATGTTAAAAGAACAGACAAGGAATACTTTAAAAACAGAAAAACACTCTTGAGATGCCTGCAACCAGGATAAACACCAGCAGCTTGTGATTCCAATACTTTGCTCCTCTGGAAGAACCCTAGGTCTACAACATAAGCATTTGTAAACATACAAAATGGGGACAACTGTTGGGACAAGAAAGAGGAACAACTGTGAATTACTCTCTTCTAGAGGTCTACTAGCAATTTATGTAGATGTCTAAATCCTTTTACAATTTTTTTCCCTCCGTTTCAGAACAAACTATAAGATGTATTGTAAGTAAATTTCAGCTTCACTTGCTGTGACAATAATGTCTAAAAATAGCTGGAGCGGTCAGTGGTGGAGAAATGTGGGAAGTAGTAACAATAATACCCATTATGCAGTAGTTGCCTGTGCCCCAGCAATGCCATTTCACCCTCAAAAGGTTGATTACGTACAGATGATTACTTGCAATATTCCTCTGAAAAGTAAAACAGCTTATCATAGGATATTACAGTCAGCACCAACAGGGCTACTGTACAAGCAGTGCATATCAATACGCTGATCATATTAACGTGTGGGAGTTCTGTTTCTGGTTGTGCTTTTAGTGATCAAACGTGAATTAAAAAATACATATCAATTTGGGTCATCTAAAACCATTTCGATCATAGGTTCATAAACATAAGGACACTTCTCAGTCTTATGCCGAATTTGTACTCTCTGCCAAATTATCCAGCGGTTCTCTGAAGAGGACAACAGCAGCAAAGAAAGAAAAAGAAAACCTAGCCTTAACAACCATGGCAACAAATTACCCCAAAGTATTGTATGTAATCATATCTTTGCTACTATTCTCATTACCATTTTGCAAGTTAAGGACAGCTTAACCACTTCAATACCAGACAGACACTTTCCCCCCTTCCTGCCCAGGCCAATTTTCAGCTTTCAGTGCTGTCGCGCTTTGAATGACAATTGCGCAGTCATGCTACACTACCCAAACAAATGTTTTATCATTTTGTTCCCATAAATAGAGCTTTCTTTTGGTGGTATTTGATCACTGCTGGGGTTTTTATTTTTTGCGCAACAAATAAAAAAGAAAAACGAAAATTTTGAGGAGAAAAAAAAAGTTTCTTTATTTCCGTTATAACATTTTGTAAATAAGTATGTTTTCTCCTTCACTGATGGGCACTGATGAGGCTGCACTGACGGGCACCGATAAGGTGGCATTGGTATGCAGCACTGATGGGCATTAATAGGCGGCATTGATGGGTACTTATTGGTGGCACTGATGGGCATCACTGATAAGGAGGCACTGGCAGGCATTAGTGATGGGCACTGACTGGCATTGATTTTGGGCCAGATTGGCATCCCTGGTGGCCATGGGTGGCATACGTGGTGGCAATTCCTAGTGGTCTGAAGTAGGCATCCTTGGGGGAGCTGCGCTGATAATTAATCAGGGCAGACCCCCCCCCCCCCCCCCCCCCCCCCCCGACAGGAGAGCAGCTGATCAGCTCTCCTCTACTCGCGTCTGTCAGACACAAGTGAGAAAAAAAAAGCAGATACATGGCTTTTCCTGTTTACACTGTGATCAGCCATGATTGGACACGGCCGATCACATGGTAAAGAGCCTCCGTCAGAGGCTCTTTACCAAGATCGGTGTTGCGCCACCGACACGTCGCACCACTGATTGCCGCATTGCGTGCCCCTGTCATTCTGCTATAGGCCAGGTGGGAAGGGGTTAAAGGTCCAAATTTTTTAAATGATGTATACCTCCAGGCTGCACAGCCACAGGTCATTTAGAATGGATTTGTGGACAATGAATATAGCTTAATAGATTTGGTCTAAAGATTTATAAAGCTGAAATCTGCAGAAAACAGAAATCTTCCCTTGCAGTGGAGCTGCCTCTGCACTGCAAGGGTTAAATGTTCTTGTCTATGGTACCAGAAAAAGGAAAGGGGAAATTTGACTAAATTCTGTATCTTGGAGTACAGTACAGGACACAGGCTGGATATTCATAAACCCTGTATTATAGGCTGGTACCTTCAGGTGATTGAAAATCGCCCCTGGGTGTACACGGTGTACACCTATAACAATACCCCACTCTGTAAGACCTTTTTAGCAAGCAATGCAAAGCAACACAGGAACAGAGGGGAGAGTGGCCTGTGTCTTGTACTGTTATACAAGATATGGAATTAACATACATGTTATCTTAATCATACAGTGCAGAGGCTGGATTCATAAACCCTGGAACATCTCCAAGCAAGGAATAGGAAGGATGGGCAAATTATATAAAAGGATAAATCCGCGCTTAGGACAGAGTAAGAGCTATCTCTAATTAGTACCCTAAGGCTCTAATTGCATAATAGATAAGTAAGATGAGACCATAAGCGGCGCTGCCCTCTGTAATATTAGTGGGTACCAGATACAAATATCACAAAATCCACACTGAATCCAGATGACTCCGAAACAAGTAAAATAGTTATTTTGTAAAGAGTTCATATATATAATCCATGCAAAGCAAATATTGTGACCCAGGTGAGGGGAACAGAGTTCAGCTGTAATTGCTGTTTATTTCATCCAAGAGGGTACCCCGTAGTGACTTCTGTGCGATTTTTTTCATAAGGTGACTTGAAGTGCTCGCCCCCCTATGCTACCCCACTCACCAGAAATAATCACCCCTGCAGGGGTACCAAGCGACAAAGTGGGTGCCTCAGGGCGAATGGTGTTCACTTCAAAAAAGCTTCCATTCCTCTGCTCCGTGCGATCCTTATGGCTGTTCCAGGTAAGATGTATGCTCTGACATGACCATGCTACTCCAGCAGTGTACCACCTTAAGCTGTTAGACACTCCAGAAATCCAGAGAAAAGAGAAACACAAGGGGCTGCCTTCGTGAAGTATGTCAAAGTATTTATTCCATAAAAGCAAAGCCAATCCAAAGAATGCAAGCCACAATGTACATAATAGACAGCGCTGTAAGCAAGGAAGGGACCAGCAGCGATCTGCGGGCGTGCGTCCCAGCTTGCGTTCCAGCGTCCAATTCCGGGTATGACATGTGAGCGCGTCTCCGCCTTACGCGTTTCGTCATAGGACGTTTTCAAAGACTGTGTCCACGCCTACGCTTCACACTATAATATAGTCATGCAGCCCAACAATACCACTCCCCTTATTATGGTAATGTCGCTCGGGGGGAGGGTATGTTATTGCCACTAGACTGCAGAGATGTATTAAATGCATATAGCAAAGCTAAGCGCTTTCCAATCATTCTACCAGCTGTTTACCGCTACTTATACTCCAACTGTTCACTGTGTTGAAAACCCCTAGACTAAAAACAATGCATTTAGAACGGGTATATATAATTGGTCAAAGTGGGAGTAAGGTCTCCTAGTATAGTGTATATCATTGGAGACAAATAGCGGTGATTGGGCATCAGTGCACCGTTGATCATAATTAAATATAATTACTAGCTGCTTAAATTGAGCTAATTAATAAGAACAAACACAAGTATAGGATATATAAAAAATATCCCTAAAAGGTATATATAAAAATTACATAAAACATATGCATGTGTAAAAAAACCCACAGCATTATTAATTTTAATATTCGCAGAAAACACAAATTATTCAGAATATAATTAAAAACCGTTAAAAATAATAATATAATTAAAAACATTGTGTTAAAACGACCTGATATAAAGAGGCAGATGTATATAAATAATGAGTAAAAATGCATGTTAACAAACACATGCATTTTAAGGTGTATATGGAAAGATGTTAAAATGTATTTTACAAAGTACATATGTTAACAAGCGTGGGGTGAAGGAGTGTTAAGTAATTGTACAGAAACTGAACAGAGCACATGTAATGTAAAAGACCTGCCCCACTACAAAAGGAAAGAATGAATTGTCAACTTAAGTGCCATATCCTCATGCCTAGTATCAGATTGACCCCAGGATTCAAAAATATTGGGACAAAGTCCATATACCAAATCTGATTAACCAACTGTTACGCTGTAGGGGAATGTGGGATAAAGAGGGGGCTCCCCCATTTTTAAAAAGGGGGGGGTGTTTGTTGTGCACCTAGATCTAACAGTCAACCCCCAATCTTCTATCTATATCGGTCAGCCCCTAGTTTGCTAACCCTATGATAGGCCAAATGTCCACATCCTGATTACTGAGCATAGAGGGATACCACCAAGCCCCCGTTGACCACATATTTGTAGCTAAATCAAACTTTTGCCTTTTTGTTTTTTAAAAAATCTATGGGTTGGCTATATAGCAATTCAAATCTATGTCGAGGTTCAGCCCTTTGGGGGCAAGGGAACCCAATCGGTATATCCAACTCGTTTCATTTCTAGAGATTGAGGTTTCTCTATTACCTCCACGCCAATGTTCCTGCACAGAATCAATCCCATAGAAAGTAAGTAAACTTGGGTCTCTGTGGTGAACCTCGTCGAAATGTCTCGATAGGCTATGGTTAGGGAACCCCTTCCTAATATTTTTGATATGTTCCCGAATTCGGACAAAAAGTTGACGGGTGGTTCTCCCCACGTATTGGAGGCGACACGGGCATTCCACAACGTATGTGACATGTGTGCTACGACAGGTAATCAATTGGTTAATTTATATTCTTTGTGATCATTGCATGATTTGAACGTATTCTTCCTTCTGGGTTGTCATTTAGCTACTTTACACGGTAGGCATCTCTGGCACCTGAAAAATCCTTTTAGTTCTGGACATATTTTGATAGCCTTCGGGGGATCAATAACATTTTTCACTAAATGGTCCCTTAGATTGGGTGCCTTTCTATATATAAATTTAGGTCTGGCTGGCAAGAGTTTTGTTAGGATGAGGTCTTCCTTGAGTATGGGCCAGTACTTTTTTATTATTTTCTCAAAATCTCTGAACTGGCTGTTGAACCCTGTAATAAACGCTACTTCCGGCATCTTCTGAGCTTTTTTGTTCTTATTGGAGAGCAGGGAGGTTCTGTCTAGCTTCATAATATCTGCTTTTAATTTCAACAGTCTTTCTTTCTCATATCCTTTATCCTGAAATTTTTTAATTAGAATATCGGCCTGTTTATTGAAATCTTCAGCTATATCACAGTTGCGTCTTATCCGTAGTAACTGTCCTTTAGGAACATTACTTTTCCATCTTGGATGATGACAGCTGGAAGTGGGGATGTAACCGTTTCTATCTGTCGGTTTAAAAAAGGTACGGGTAGATAACTTGTCTCCTGTCTTGAAAATTTCTAGATCTAAATAGTCAATTTTCTCATAACTCCACTTCCCGGTGAACTTAATGCCATACTTATTGTTGTTCAAGTTCTCAAGGAATTTTGTAAGGCTGTCTGGTGTTCCATTCCATAAAATGATCAAGTCATCTATGTATCTTTTATACATCTTAATCTGTGGTATATTTTTACTGTAGATGTATTTATCTTCCCACAGGTCCATGAATAAATTAGCTACGCTGGGAGCATAGCGTGCTCCCATTGCAACTCCCTTCGTTTGTACGTATTTTTTATCATGCCAAAAATAATTGCATTCCATGGCCATTTTTAGGCCCTCAAGGATATAGCTAATCTGCTCCTGCTTCATACTTGTGTTCATGTGGAGGGCTCTTTCCACACCCCGTAGGCCGTCCTTCTGTTCTATGCTCGTGTACAGAGAATTGACATCTACTGCCACCAATAACCATTGTTCAACTCCCTTAATCTCTTGTAGTTCTTGAATTAATTGCATACTGTCCCTCAGGTAGGATTTCCCTTCTTTCACTAGAGGCTTAAGGAATATATCCAGGTACTCTCCCAACCTAGAGAAGATGGAGTTGATCCCACTGATAATTGGCCTCCCTGGTGGTTTTTCCAACCTTTTGTGGATCTTAGGTGTGTGATATATCACTGGTGTTTTAGTTGAATTGGATATTAGATATTCTGCCTCTTTACAATTTAGTATACCTTTAGTTTTACCTTTTTCCACATAGGTCTTAAGCTTCTTTTCATATTTTTTCTTCGGGTTCCCCTTTAACGTTTTGTATGTATTTTCTATACTTAGAAGGTTATTCATCTCATCCTGATAATCCTTTTTATTCAGAATAATGTTTTTAATTATATTATTATTTTTAACGGGTTTTTAATTATATTCTGAATAATTTGTGTTTTCTGCGAATATTAAAATTAATAATGCTGTGGGTTTTTTTACACATGCATATGTTTTATGTAATTTTTATATATACCTTTTAGGGATATTTTTTTATATATCCTATACTTGTGTTTGTTCTTATTAATTAGCTCAATTTAAGCAGCTAGTAATTATATTTAATTATGATCAACGGTGCACTGATGCCCAATCACCGCTATTTGTCTCCAATGATATACACTATACTAGGAGACCTTACTCCCACTTTGACCAATTATATATACCCGTTCTAAATGCATTGTAGTCTAGGGGTTTTCAACACAGTGAACAGTTGGAGTATAAGTAGCGGTAAACAGCTGGTAGAATGATTGGAAAGCGCTTAGCTTTAATACATCTCTGCAGTCTAGGGGCAATAACATACCCTCCCCCCGAGCGACATTACCATAATAAGGGGAGTGGTATTGTTGGGCTGCATGACTATATTATAGTGGGAAGCGTAGGCGTGGACACCGTCTTTGAAAACGTCCTATGACGAAACGCGTAAGAGGGAGTCACGCTCACACGTCTTACCCGGAAGTGGACGCTGGAACGCAAGCTGGGACGCACGCCCGCAGATCACTGCTGGTCCCTTCCTTGCTTACAGCGCTGTCTATTATGTACATTGTGGCTTGCATTCTTTGGATTGGCTTTGCTTTTATGGAATAAATACTTTGACATACTTCACGAAGGCAGCCCCTTGTGTTTCTCTTTTCTCTGGATTTCTGGAGTGTCTAACAGCTTAAGGTGGTACACTGCTGGAGTAGCATGGTCATGTCAGAGCATACATCTTACCTGGAACAGCCATAAGGATCGCACGGAGCAGAGGAATGGAAGCTTTTTTGAAGTGAACACCATTCGCCCTGAGGCACCCACTTTGTCGCTTGGTACCCCTGCAGGGGTGATTATTTCTGGTGAGTGGGGTAGCATAGGGGGGCGAGCACTTCAAGTCACCTTATGAAAAAAATCGCACAGAAGTCACTACGGGGTACCCTCTTGCATGAAATAAACAGCAATTACAGCTGAACTCTGTTCCCCTCACCTGGGCCACAATATTTGCTTTGCATGGATTATATATATGAACTCTTTACAAAATAACTATTTTACTTGTTTCAAACCAAAGAACTTTGAATTAATTGTATTACCTTTTTATTAACTGTACCGTATTTTTCCGTGTATAAGACGCTATTTTTTCCTAAAATAATAGCCTGAAAATCGAGCGGCGTCTTATACACGGTCAGTCAGCCTGGGAGACAGCCGCGCAGCTGCATCGCTGCCCATAGCTTATCAAACGGCTTCCTCCAATCACGAGCCGTATGTTACCGACGTCAGCTGGAGCTGGAGGTGAGGGGGGAAGTGGAGAGTGCGCAGATGCAACAGGGACCGGAGTGTTCTGAGCCCAAGATGTCAGAAAATACAAAAGTAAGTGATTGTCTTACTCTGCAAAATTCAGACCAAATGTAGCCAGCTATGCAAAAGAGCATAGGAATAGAGCTGCAGATAAACAGTTTGTAGCTCCCTCCACTGAGTGTATAATCAGACAGTGGAGAAAACAGGACGAACCCTGCATAATATGCTGGTATTTAAACATTAACTGTAATTACTAAATAAACGTGTTCTGTTTTACCTATGTTTAAAATATTGAATTCTTAATTTTGGGTTGAAAAAGTGGGGGGCGTCTTGTACATGGGGGCGTCTTATACACGGAAAAATACGGTAATTTAAATATTAGGAGTGGTTTTATTATTATTTGCTTATCACATAGGATTATTCACGTTGTTGCACAAAATAGGATATTTCACATCTCACGTTTTTTTAAGCGCCATGTTGTCCCAATACTTTTGAATATTGGGGTCAAACACAACCATATTCATTACCTTTTGCATATAAAAATGGAAGGGGACACACAGACACCACACTGATAATATTAAGCACACTTATCACAATTTTTTAATTTGTGTCCTTTTTTATACTGTTCTCTGGTTTGCACTGTTCAACCCAAATTTTCCCCACTCAGGCATTATATATATTTTTTCGCTCAGGTATTATATAATTCACTCTGGATGATACTTATATTCCGCTGGGGGAATACACCCTATCTAGCAACTTTTAAGTAGAGGTGTTTCTTGCAATTTTTCTCACCTCCAAATATATGGTTCATTTTTGGCCTAAACCGTAGTATGTTTTGATATTGGTGGAGTTTTTATTTATCGGAGTCATCTGGATTCAGTGTGGATTTTGTGATATTTGTATCTGGTACCCACTAATATTACAGAGGGCAGCGCCGCTTATGATGGGCAAATTATGCCAACAGGTGCAAGAGTCAACAAACCCAACTCAGAGTGCTGCAGCAGGAACCTTGCAGCCAAATGCTGCATCTGCAGAAGCTTGGAATTTACATATTAGAATTTGGAGAAGGTTTAAACTGAAGACCAGGTGGTGGCATTGCAAAGCTGGGCAATAGAGGCTCGGTGTCAGAAATGCCTACTGATCTGGTAGAGTGAGCACAGAAGAGGGCTGGAGTGGTCATACTTTAGAAAGTAAGCTCATGAGAGTTGTCTTATCCATCTGTTGTAAACAAACCGAGATTGGTACAGTGCGAGGGGAGAGATTGGTGGCAGCAGTCCTGATATGTGCCCATTCCAGCCATCTATGCTCAGCATACCCATCCATGCTCAGCATACTCATCCATCCATCCTCACCCATCCATACTCATCCATCCATGCTCAGCATACCCATCCATCCTCCTATCCATGCTCACCCATCCATACATGCGCACCCATCCATACTCACCCATCTATACTCCGCATACTCATCCATCTATGCTCTGCATACCCATCCATACTCTGCATACTCATCCTTCCATCCTTGCTCACCCATCCATCCATACTCGGCTCACCCATCCATCCATCCATGCATGCTCAGCCATCCATACTCATCCAAGCCATCCATCTCCATCCATAATTAGCCGTACCCAGCCATCCCATCTATACCTAGCCATACCCATCCGTACCCGGCCATACTCATTTATGCTCAGCCATCCCCATCCACGGCTCATCCATCCCCATTCATGCCACATCAGTTATCATCCATGCCACTACAGTGCCTCACAGTGTAATAGGTAGTCAAATTAGATTTGAAACTTATGTCCCTAGAACACCTGATGGTGCTCCCTGCATGTTGATCCTCAGTATGTGGCCACACTGTGGAAAAGTCTCACACATGTGGTATCGCCGTACTCAGGAGTAGGAGAATCCATTTTGGGGTGTAATTTTTGTTATGTACATGCTATGTGTTATAAACATTATGTAAATGGATAAAGTTGTGTAAAAAAAAAAAAAAAATGTGTTTTCATTTTCTTTACACATTTCCAAAAACTTGTAGAAAAAAAATCACATGTTCAAAAGACTCGATATGCCTCATAGATTATACATTGGGTCGTTTTCCTTTCCAAAATGGGGTCATTTTTGGAGCGTTTCCATTGTCCTGGTTCTCCATGGCCTTCAAAAGTGTAAGAGGTAGTCAAGAAATTTTATGTGTAATTTATGCTCCAAGAACGCCTGATGGTGCTCCCTGAATCTTGGGCCTCTGTATGTGGCTACGCTGTGTAAAAGTCTCACACATCTGGTATTGCCATACTCAGGAGGATTAGTAGAATGTGTTTTGGGGTGTAATTTGTGCTATGCATATACTGTGTGTGAGAAATAACCTGCTAATAACAATTTTGGGAAAAAAAATCTTGATATTGCAAAGAATTGTGGGAAAAAATGACAACTTCAAAAAACTCAGCACGCCTTTTACTAAATACTTTGGAATGTCTACTTTCCAAAAAGGGGTCATTTGGGGGGTATTTGTACTTTCCTGGCTTGTTAGTGTCTCAAGAATTGAAATAGGCCGTCAGTACTTCAAGTGTGATCAATTTTCAGAGATTGGCACCATAGCTTGTAAACTCTATAACTTTCACAAAGACTAAATAATATACACCAATTTGGGTTATTTTTACCAAAGATATGTAGCGGTATAAATTTTGGCCAAAATATATGAAGAAAAATTACTAATTTGCAAAATTTTATAACAGAAACGAAGAAAAATACATTTTTTTTTTACAGAATTTTCAGTCTTTTTCCTTTATAGCGCAAAAAATAAAAAACCCAGCGGTGATTAAATACCACCAAAAGAAAGCTCTATTTGTGTAAAAAAGGGACAAAAATTTCATATAGGTACTGTGTTGCATGACTGAGTAATTGTCATTCACAATATGAGAGCACCGAAAGCTGAAAATTGGTCTGGTTAGGAAGGGGGTTTAAGTGCCCAGTGGGTAAGTGGTTAAATTTATCTTTTACAGATATAACTGGCCCTTTGAGGACAACCATAATGTTGATGTGGCCCACAATGAAATGGAGTTTGACACCCCTGTTCTAGGGCATCAAAACAAAAGTGCAAGGCAGAGGGCAAAGTGTGCAAGTGCTTTGCTAAGGTTCGATCCTAGAAGACAGGATCCTGCTGGTTGTTCATTGCCATAGTACAATTAGCTGCAGTCTTACAAACAGAAATAGCAGTATTGCAGGTTGCAAAGCTGGGCCTGTAAGGTAAAGAGGGCCTTTACAAGTGTTTCAAATTTTCTGTCAGCAAAACCTTTTAATTGGTTGTAAACCTCTGATATGAATTATATGCACAAAGCACAATTCTCTACAGAACACTAAGTGTCAAATCTCTCTGCTGCCTCAATCCTCTGCTATCTACATGAGTCACTTCTGACACTAAGAGGTAAAACGGTGACGGGGAGGGAGCTCCAGCACACACCTTGTGATTGACAGCCTCAGCTCAGTCACATTCACAGACAGTCACAGCTTTGCTGTGTGAATGGGAAAATACATCTGCACCCTGTTAAGACCCAAACACAATATTTTAGAAAGAACAATTTTCCCTAGAAGCTACCAAAATGGTGTATCCGTGTAACACCCGCCCAAATTCTATGAATGATTAAGTTGGCAGCGCTAAAAACACAAAAATCTTTATGTGCATATCTTCAAATTCAACTAGTGTATCGGCAGGCGCCCACTTGTGCAGGACTCCAAAAGGTTCCTCTTTCTTTTTTGTACCTCCTTACAGATGGCTCATCCTGACCTGTGCCAGGGGTGTCCAATAGACCAGTTCACGCATCGCCCCCCCTGCTGTAAACCAGTGCACCTGCAACCTGGGCCCCTGTTAGATGGCCCTTAATGACCTTTATGTACCTTTGGCTTATCCCACTAAGTCGCCCAGTGGACAGTTATATAAAAAAAAAAAAATTAATCAGACTTCTCCAGCCCATACCTTTCTGTTATGTCCATTGTGCTGTACCCCTGCATGGGTGAATGTTTGTTAAATGGTATACTTATTACAATAAAAATTGTACCAGAAAATCCAACTAGTGTATCAAGTATTTGTGATAAGAACCATAAAAATACAAAAGCTCACAAAAGTTTAATGTTGTGCAAGTCTGTGCTTGACACCTGTGCACAATAGCAAAACAAAGTTTTGAAAAACAGTGATCAGTCTTTTGCGTCTTCTTAGTCCCAAAAAAAGTGCCACACAGTGCTCCAAAAAAACAAAAAAACAATGTAAACATATACACAAAGTGCTTCAGTTCTCACACACCAGTGGAATAAATCACTCACCAGCGGAAAATGACCATCCAGAATCAAAAGGAGCGCCTAATATCAATCTTCTCGGATACTCTCAAGTCAGTGGGGGGAGATTCAGATCATGGAAAATGTGCTTGGCACTTTTGAGTTCTGGTCAGTGATGGCCATATGAAACCAGTTAGTTTTCAAATCTGACATAGTTGTAGAAAAATTTGTGTTGTCAGATAGGCCGCTTGTGTGCCTGAGATATTGCTAGAATCATATACAGAAATGCTGTTAAAATAGGGTCCTGCTCCGATGCAAGGGAAAAGACATCACTGAACAGTTTGAGTGTTTTTGCACACCTTTGGCAGAGTGAATGTTTGCCTGAATTTTTGTAGTTATTCCATTGAGCCTAGTTTCCATCATTGCTATTGGTTAGGGCATGTCCCTTTGGGGTCCACACAAAGTAGGGTGTGGGGATGGAGTAATTGTGTCTTAAGGAGTACACAGCAACTTGGGTCTCTTAACCGCTTCAGCCCCGGAAGATTTTACCCCCTTCCTGACCAGAGCGTTTTTTGAGATTCGGCACTGCATCGCTTTAACTGAATTGCGCGGTTGTGCGACGTGGCTCCCAAACAAAATTGACGTCCTTTTTTTCCCACAAATAGAGCTTTCTTTTGGTGGTATCTGATCGCCTCTGCGATTTTTTTTTTTTGCGCTATAAACAAAATAAGAGCGACGATTTAAAAAAAAAAGGCATTGTTTTTTACATTTTGCTATTATAAATATCCCCCAAAAATATATAAAAAAATAATTTTTTTTCCTCAGTTTAGGCCGATCATATTCTTCTACATATTTTTGGTAAAAAAAAAAATCGCAATAAGCGTTTATTAATTGGTTTGCGCAAACGTTATAGCGTTTACTAAATAGGGGATAGTTTTATGGCATTTTTATTAATAATTTTTTTTATTAGTAATGGCGGCAATCAGCGATTTTTATTGTGACTGCGACGTTATGGCAGACATGTCGGACATTTTTGACACATTTTTGGGACCATTGTCATTTATACAGCGATCAGTGCGATTAAAAATGCACCGATTACTGTGTAAATGACACTGGCAGTGAAGGGGTTAACCACCAGGGGGCGGGGAGGGGTTAAGTGTGTCCTAGGGAGTGATTACTAACTGTAGGGGGATGGGCTCTGTGTGTGAAGTCACTGATCTCTGCTCAAATGTCAGGGAGCAGAGATCGAGTGACACTTGTCACTAGGCAGAACGGGGAGATGCTGTTTACAACGGCATCTCCCCGTTCGTCCTCTCCGTGAGGCGATCGCGGGTATCCCCGCGGCGATCGAGTCCGCAGGACCTGCGACCCGGCTCACGGAGCTCCCGGCCGGCGCGCGCGCAATGGCACGACGGGGAATTCAAATGGACGTACAGGTACGCCCATTTGCCCAGCCGTGCCATTCTGCCGACGTACATCGGCGTGCGCCAGGTCGGGAACCGGTTAAGGAGTACACAGCAACCTATGTGTCGACCATCCCGTAGCAAACTCCTCGTGTCAATAGGACATTGGGAAGTGCCCAAGTACCTTTTAAAGGGCTCAAGGCAGAAGTGGTGATACAAGTATGCCCAGGGGGCACGTTCAGCAAAGCTTTGCCAGTGTCCAATCATCTGAAGGTACTAGCCTATAAATGTCCATTCTGTGTCCTGTACTGCACGATTAGGATAAGCACTTTCTTACCTGATCCCTGCTCCTGCAGCCACCATCTAGATCAGTGGTTCTCAACCTTAATAGTGCAGTGACCCCTTGATAAAATTTCCCAAGTTGTGGGAATCCCTAACAGTGAAATTATTTTCAGGTTGTCAGCACCCAAGGCAAGACAAGTAATTTGTGCCCCTAATGGACATTTAGCACTCCCTGAGTCCCTTCCACTCATACAATAATGAAACCCCTTATGGTACATTTTAGGATGTACCACTCTCTTTGTTCTCCTTTCTTTCTCTATCCTAATTTCTTGTTATTTTCCCATCCCTCTCTCTAGCCATCTTGTTCTTTTTATTTTTTTTTCTCTCCCTTTTTCTTTGTTCCTCCCCCTTCCATGTATTCTCTATTTTTTTCCTTCTCTTACTACTTGGTGGGAATGGGATGAGTGGCATTGCTGGCGGGGAGTTCGGATGCGTGGCAATGCTGGGGGGAGGTCTGATCAGCCAACTTAGGTGCTCTTGATCAAGCTCATCTGAGAACTGTAGTGGGGACTTTTAATGGCAACTATAATCACAGGTAGTGTTACTCACTGTGTCTCCGACTTTGTGGTGTCTCGTAACAGTGACACCTATGCTGAAATCAGGAGATAGGGTCTCCTCCAGCCCCTCCCACCTAACATTCCTCACCAGTCAGCTGACCTCTAGTCTCTGTCCCCCAGCCATGCCGTGAACTGAATGGGCGGCTGCGAAAAGGCTGAGTGGGTGGCCACGGGCTCCAGGAACAGCCAAGCTGGGCGGCCACAGGCTCCAGAGACAGCCCTGCTGGGCGGCCGCAAAAAGGCTGGGAGAGCGGTGCGGGCTTCAGGAACAGCCCAGGATTCGGTGACCCCTGGCAAATCATCATTCGACCCCCGAGGAGGTCCCGACCCCCAGGTTGAGAACCACTGATCTAGATAGATGTACACCATTTTCTCCCCAACTCTTTGCCAGTTGTAGGTCCACCAACATTAAGTACAAGGCAGGGCCCAGAGCCCTGTGTTGTATGAAAGGACGCTGAGGGACAATCCACAAACTGGAGTGTAAGGAAGCAATGGGTGCTGGGAGAACAGGGATTAGGTAAAATTGCTTCTTCTGGTACCCTAGACAAACAAATATTGCAGATAGGCGTTAAAGTGATTGTAAATCTTTTTTTTTTCTACAAAAATAACAAACATGTTATACTTACCTGCCCCGTTGCAGTAGATTTGCACAAAGCAGCCCAGATCCTCCTCTTCAACGCCCCTGGCCCCTCCTGCTCATTGAGTGCCCCCACAGCAAGCAGCTTGCTATGAGGACACCCAAGCCGAGCTGCAGCTCCGTGTCTCCATTCAGACACAGAGCTGCGGTTCTACCCCACCCCCTCTCTCTCCTGACTGGCTAACTGACTTTGATCGACAGAAACGGAAGCTACACAGCACGGAGAAGTGTCCTAAGGCCTCATGCACACAGGATGTTCAAAAAACGCCAGCACTGCTGCCAGGAAAAAATCAGCGTTAAAAACGAAAACTAGCTGTTAGCCACGTTTTTGAATATCTTTTATAGGCTTTTTTCAGTGTTTTTTGGCGTTAGCATTTTTTCTCAGTAAAAGCTCTCCCTATAATGTAAAAGTGCCAAACGCTTGTTACAGCGTTTAGCCACATTTTTCGTTTTTACAGCTCAACAGCCTTTTCTCCTGGATGCACAGGCTGTAATTTTTTTCCTACTATCTCTAAACGCTTATGCCTCTGAAAGTTTACGTGTGCATGAACACATAAGCTAACATGAAGGGGCGTTTAGAAGCAGTTTAAAAAAACGTCAGATGCCCCTAACGGCAGCTGTAAAAATGTCCTGTGTGCATGAGCCCTAATAATGAAAGATTTCCAATCATACATAAACCTAGAAAGTACAGGATACTCTTCTAATTACTGTGACTGGTTTCAAAAAGGATATTGGGTATTCGCTAATTTGGCCTTCAGCCAATCAGCTTGGTTTTCATTCTGCTCTTTGTCAGCAGGCTCCCAGCGTTCTTTTGAAAGCAGCTGGTTGGTTCAACCTGCTGCCTCTTGCAATGCAGGATTGGAGGAGGCTGATATAAAATAAATTTAAGGAGTCCTGGAGATCACCTTTAAAGCAGGATTAAAGCCCAAAGTATACATTTATTATATACCAATTCTTAGATGTGATGACTGTTCTAGTTTCCTTTTTCAGGCTTTCTTCTATTTTCATTTGGGCATCCAGCCAGTCTGTTTTTTAACAGAGAAGCTGTCTTACAGTTACAGGGATGAGACAGACCATTTAACCCTGGCAGAGGTGCTTAAAATGATCAGTATTTAAAACATTTATGCCAAAAGGAAAAAAATGCTTTGTTATAACTGATTATGAACTATTAGTTGGAGTCTGGCTTCAATCTGTTACTGTATTTAAACCTGTGAGTGCATCTAACACCCCCCTCCCCCCAGACTGAAAATGCTGCTGTCCAAATTTGCCCCCTGTGCTCCTTCATCCAGAGTGGTGTCTGTATAATGCAGGAAATGTGTTACTTGCCAGATCACTTTGGGAAGACAGAGCGGAAAGCCCAAAAAAACTAAAAAAAAAACTCATGAAGCCACCTCATTTAATGATTGGTAAGCTGCAATATATTAAATTTTTGCTTTTGGGTTTAATACTGCTTTATCTGATCAAAACATAATTCAATATTACATACATGAAGTACAATTTGAACAGCATAGATACAAAAAAAAAAGGAATCAACTTTAAATACAGAATTAGAATTTTATTTTCTTTTACATTGTATTAACAATATGGACATGTATGTCAGCAATATAAAATCACAACTGTTAATTATCTGCAACCATACTTTAAATGCACGCTGATAATTATTTATTAGCTACCAGCATTTGAGCTAAATGAAACCAGGCGATTTGTCCTCTGGAAAAACATTCCTTTATTAGCCTCCTGTTGTATGATTTGGTGGGGTGAGTCAAGAGATTACCTACTTAAGTATGTTTTCAATAAAGGATCAAAGGACCGCATAGCTACTGATATTAAATACTTGCAAGTCTAAAAATGCTGAATGTAATGAGACGAGGAGTGGTACAGCAGCATATACATGATGATATAATAGCCAGTTGCAAAATTATACAACATTGTACTAAATTAGATCTTTGACCCTTTACAAAGTTTCTACCGCTAGTGGGTAGGAGTTCTCCACACATGGCTGTGATAGGCTGAGCTCAGCCTATCACTGTTGTAACCAGCCTAAATTTTTCCTCTGGAGGCAGCAGAACAAAACACCCCATTAAGACAAATGAAGACTACATTTAAGTTGGTGACAACAGTACCAAAAAGCCAAACTTGTCCTGTCAATGTTTTATCGAGGATGAGATACATGTCTCTTATGAGGCACCATACTTTGTTAACAACCTGGTAGATTAATAAAACTCTTCCACCCAAAATAGAAGAAGAAACTCTGCAGGGTGGGTTTGCTGTTTAATGGGAACACACAACCATGGGCTGTACACAACTGTCAATGACGTGAACATCATTTGAAAGCATTACACAGAAATTAGTTATTCAGGAAAAATAAGCAACATCTATAAACACCACAAACACCTTTACATCACATTTTTCTTAAACACTGCTCAGAGAATGATGAAATAATTATATAAAACAGTTGTTCAAATGCCAAATTAGGATTCAAAAATGGATGCCTGGTTATTTATGTAAATACATTTCATACATGTAAAGCACCTAAATCTGTTTAAAATAGGTGATGCTGCAGTACAGATCTTTTGAACTGAGATTTTTTTTTTTTTTTGATAAAGCACCAAATGAGAGTAAATTATTACAATTATACAATTTCTTATTCAATTTCTATTAGATTTACCTTCAACTATGTAGTGCAAGGGCCTGTCTGATTACATACAAATTGAAAGAGTTTAGGTTTGACCTTATATTATATGGTTTTGGTAAATCTAAAGGAAAGTTGTATGACAAAATTGTATAATGTATGACCAACCTTAGGCGCGATGGTGTGTATCCCATTACCTGCAGGCCGCTGCTTCTGGTAATAATCTTCCCAGCATTGCCTCCTTTATAGCCGTCTGATACTGTCCTAAGTGGCTGTCTTTTGGTGCACTGTCCACACTCAGCAGCTGTTGCTACTGAGAAAAGTTGTCTCACCTGTCCCTTTTCTGCCATTCAGAGAGCTTTTATTAGTTACTCTAACACAATGCATTGAGTCTTGTGAAAGGGTGGTGGAGATCATCATTTGACTGCTCCTCCTTCATTCACAAAATGCAATGCACTGTGGATATCCAGTAATATGAGCAATATGAATGGTGGGGAAGGGGACAGGCAAGCAGTGCAACTTTTATCAGTAACAGCGGCTGCTGTTTAACCTTAAAGCACCAGAAGATAGCTGTTTAGGGCAGTATCTGACAGCTATTAAGGAGTAACCAAAAACTGAAGTTTTTTTCTTTACCAGATGCAGCCACCTGCAGGTAATGGGGCACAAACAAAAACAACATGAGTTCATTAAATACAGACTATTAAATTGTCCAATGTTTAGAAACATTTTCTTTATTATAGTTTTTATTCTCCAAAATATTGTTTTAAAGTATGGTATTTTAATAGTAAAAATGCAGCCCTAGGAACTAATTAGAGCTTCTTATTCTACTCAAACGAGTTCTCTGAGTTCAGCTTTAAAGTGAATCTATTTTGACAAATATAGGTTCTGCCATTACAGTCTTTTTCTAAAGTCACTTTAAAAAAAATGGTCATGGTATTTTTTGTGTCCGATACTTTGTCTATTACCTGGAGAAAGCATGCAGGTCAGGACTTCTCCTCACTGGCTGCACATGGATTTCTGGATCAGTATATAGTGATACCATTCGATGAACCTGTCAGCAAGGTTACCAACAACTTTAAAAAGAGAAATGGCGGTTATGGCAGTTCCCATGTTTGTACCCATTTCAAATAATAATGCACCATTCAACATAAAACATCTTACATTTATGTGTCTTATAGACTGCAAGTACCGTATTTATCAGCGTATAACACGCACCCCAAGTTTAGGAGAGAATTTTAAGGAAAAAAAACTTACATTTAAATGCCCATCAATGCAGCCTTATCAGTGTCCATCTGCAGCCTTGCACAGCATCCATCTGCATACTTGTCCAGTGTCATTTGCAGCCTTGCCAGTGTCATTTACAGCCTTGCAGCCTTATCAGTGTCCATCTGCAGCCTTGTCAGTGACATTTGCAGCCTTGCCCAGGCTGCAGTTAAACTGCAGTGACATGTCAGTGTCACTGCAGTTTGAAAATGGCGCGGCTGAGATACACAGAGCCGCTCCTGTGTATCTCGGCTCCTCTCGTAATCCCGCCCTATGTTGGACATAACACAGGTCCAATGGCGGGACTGGGCGTGACTGTGAGCGGAGCCGAGCACCGCCCATATACATACAGAGCCGCGTGTACTCGGCTAGGTTCGGCAAGCTCCGCTCACAGTCACGCCCAGTCCCTGTGTTATGTCCATCATAGGGTGGGACTGGGTGTGACTGTGAGCGTAACTAGCCGAGTACACTTGGCTATGTATATCGGCGGCCGGCGCTCGCTCTGCTCACAGTCAGCAGGGGATCGGCGTATAACATGCACTCACGATTTGCCCCTGATTTTAAGGGGAAAAAAAGTGCGTGTTATAAGCCGATAAATACGGTATGTAAATCTTTGACATTACATATGAATCACCAAGTCATGGCCAACCATCCTACTTGAGTTTCATACATTTTGGGCCTAAAACTTCAAGGGTGGTGTTCAGCCAAGCAAAAAAAAAAAAAAACTAAACTTTGAACCAGTTTTTTTTCTATACGATTGTCACACTAATAACATGGCACAAGAGTTATTCAGATAACCAAATCAATGTAAAATTGTGAAGCAAGTACTTATACCAGTCCATAGGAGCAGAAGTCATTTGGGGATTATGGGGCCATTTTTTATAAAATCTAATAAAAAGAGGAATTTTGACATACCTGTAAATTTCATATCTCAGAGTACAGTGCAGGACACAATCTATTCATAGACCACAGGTTATATGCCACTACCTTTAGGTGATTGAACACTGGCAAATCCTTTGATGGGTGTGCCCCCTGGTGTCCGAATATATCCTCACTTAATCAGGCACCATTTGACAGCAAGCAACAGAGTGATCACAGAGAAGAGAGAGGAAGGACCTGCGACCTATACAGAATTTACAGTTACATCTAATATCCTTAGGTTTATCTTAGAGTACAGGTCACAGGAATTTATTCATAGACCATGGAACTTCCCCCAAGCTATAATCGAGGGGTGGGCAATGACACAGCTAAACAGCCACAACAGGTCCACATGGAGAAAACAAGGCAGCCAACAGACCTCAAATCAAAAACATAATAGCAGAAACACCTTGCTACATCAATAGTGGAGATTGAACAGCCACTGATCAACCAACAATTAGGGAGAAATGAGAAACTAGAATTTAGTCAGTGGCGTCACTCATAGGAGTGCAGAACTCTATGTGCTGTAAAGGACCCAGAACCCAATTTTAATAGGGCACTGGCTATAGAAGAAAGGAGGAACAAGCCAACTGTTGGATGTCAGATAGAAGCGATCTGGCGGCTCTGCAGCCGTTGTATAGCTTCAACACACCCCAATAAGGGCCACCCCTTCCTTGCCATGTTTCCCGGGTTCTGCTTGCCCATCCATGCACACGGGACCAGCATAGTGGGTGCTGTCGGGTAGAGGGGAGGGAGCGTTTGTTGCTCTCCCCTTCCTGTTACTGACCCAGTAGTGATGTGGAAAAACATCACTTCTGGATCCATGTGTCATTTTCCCCAGCCATACTGCAATTTCCAATTTTCATTGGAGGACAGGTGAGACATCAGGAGCCACATCAAATCAAGGGACATAAAAAAAAATTAAATAAAAAAAAGTGTAAAAAATTGAAACCACCCCCCCTTCATTTGAAAATAAATGCATGTGTTGGGGGTGCCCATGCAGGAATAATGTCAATTGCACTACATGTTACATATCTCACTGGGCACGCCAGAGTGAGAGCAATAATTCTAGACCCATTATCTACAG
Organism: Lithobates septentrionalis; assembly: GCA_037952835.1. Taxonomy (NCBI): domain Eukaryota; kingdom Metazoa; phylum Chordata; class Amphibia; order Anura; family Ranidae; genus Lithobates; species Lithobates septentrionalis. The sequence continues at coordinate 548,345 of JBBDGP010001436.1, forward strand.
TTAACTCTAAACCGATGGCCCCTACAGGCTTTTAAAGTGTCACCTATGAAAAATAAATGGTACCAATGTTTTTCCCTGTTTCACGGGCACACGCAATTTTACAGCCTAACATGCTGGGTATATATTTACCCAGAGCAACCTCTTATTTTTACCATAAATTGGGTAATATATTGTGTTTATGTGCCCTAAAATTCACTTTAGTGTACTTACTGAAATGTTGTTTCATAAACTGTTGCACTAATATCACATGACAAAAAAAAATAAAAAATGTAAGGCTGCTTTCACTGAGGCGCTTTGCAGGCGCTAAAGTGCTAAAAATAGCGCCTGCAAAGCTCCCTGAAAGAGCCACTCAATGCACTCCAATGTGAAAGCCCCTAGGGCTTTTCCACTGAAGCAGCTTGTAGGGCGGTCAAAAAAGTCCTGCAAGCCGCATCTTTGGATCGCTGTAGGAGCGGTGTATTTACCGCTCCTAAAGCTCCCCTTCCCATTGAAAACAATAGGGCAGCGCAGCAAACCCTTTTTTAACCCTAAAACGACGGTAAAGTGACGCTATATTTAGCGCCGCTGTACCGCCAGCGCCCGCACGCCTCAGTGTGAAAGCAGCCTTACTACAAATATATTATTCTCCAAGATGTCTGCTTTCAGAAAATATATGTTTGGGGGTTTTACATAATCTTCAGGCCTAAAATGATTTTTTTAAACGCGTGCAAAAAATGAAAAAACAGCTCTGGCAACAAAAGGGTTAGGGAATCATGTTCTTTTCCAAGTGAGTAGAGAAGGAGAAGTAGAGAGGTTAGGAGAGGACAGTAATTAATTGTACATCTCCTTAAAAAGGTAAAGAGAATTTTTTTAGCATCTCTTTTCTAAGTTGGGGTATGTGAACGTAGACCACCCCATCTCATCCACAGGAGGGGTGACCTATTGTCCTGAGGGAGGCTTTTTAGTAGATCAGGTGGGCTTAGGGAAGAAATGATTGCAGTGACCGGAAGGACTACAGTAGATAATGATTGTATCTGGGAAGTCGAATTTCGGATAATGAGATCTGAAACCTCTCCCATGTGTTCACTGAGGGCCTTGTCAAAGAGAAGCTTCCCCTTGAAGGGCATATTGAAATTGCATCTATCTTGCATCAGATCAGTTGCCCAATTTTTAGGCCATAGGATTCGGCGCATGTGCAGAGAAAGTAAAAACTAGAGATCTGACTAACCAGGTTCTCCATGACCTCCACATAAAATATTAGGGCTGAAGAAAAAAAGTAGCAACTCTGAGTAAAGATTTGGGTTGTTGAAGTTTCATCATGAATTTCTGAGCTCCAGTTAGCCATAGTTAGGGCACTTTCTTAGGTGACAGTGGGCGGTCCTACTAGTGCAAATATGTTTTTTAGAAGCGTCCCTAAGTGCCTATCCACAATCTTTAAAGGAGGGGTACCCTTAATAGGGATGGTAATGCCAGCATTAAGTGCAAGAATGGCCAGGTCTACCATGGGGATGGACCATTTTTGGCTAAACTCTATATGCAGTGCACTTGTATAGGAGCTGGAGTCATGGGCTTCGAGCGTTGGTTTTAGACTGCTCCACAGCGAGGGAAACACTTTTAACTTGAGAAAAACTTGAAGTTTCCTCTGGGCCTGCAGCAGACTCACCGCTGTCTGTCCCATGTGCATGTAATCCTCTATTGCCAAGTGAGGGTATTCCCCTGAAGGGTACTAACACAATGAATGTGGATTAAGAGGGTTTAGAGTGTCCAGTGGCTTCCTTTTGGAGTTGGTCAGCAGATAGTGTCGCAAACAATCAGCTTGCATTGGTAACAGAAAATGGCAGCCAGAAGTCCACAGCCAAGTCTTATAAGCACGGTTTCAGTAGCTGGAAATACATCATCAGTGATAGGTTAAAAAGAACCGCCAAATTTGTGTATGGAAAAACACCAGTGCACTTGTGCCATATGAACTGCTTGTATTCATAGCACTCTGATGTGTTGTTGTAGAATAAGGCAGTAGTTTATACTATAGAGCCATCAAGACATATTAGAATGGAACTGGTAAAGGAAAAAAAAAAGGTACATGGCCTCATTTTGTCCACATCACTGGTCGCAGCTTTGCCTGTCATGGTGAACATACCCACAGAGGGGTCTTTAGGGTCTGCGTGCCAAAGGGATGGAGCAAGGTCCTGTACCTGTAGAGTACTCTGTGGTTAACTATACTGATTGCACCATGTACCAAAGTGAGCGCTGAAGGTATGATCTGGTGTTCTAAGCAAACATTACAGGACAGCCCTGCTACTGTGGCATCCAGTTCCCAAGGTGTGCTTGAGGGTCACCAATCCGGAAACTGATAATGAGTCATGAAGACAGTAACCAGTGTCAGTTGAAGGAGGTAGTTAAATCTAGGGAAACAATAGTAGGGGAAACATCTTCAAAAGTAGAAAGAGAACACTAGCAAAAACCTAAAGCCTCACTGAATGGGTGGTGTTATAAGGGGAGACCGTTAGTGGACAGCCATTTTAAGGTCTCTCCAGGGATGCTCAATTGGGTTTAAGTCAGGGCTCTGGCTGGGCCATTCAAGAACAGAACAGAGTTGTTGTGAAGCCACTCCTTCGTTATTTTAGCTGTGTGCTTAGGGTCATTGTCTTGTTGGAAGGTAAACCTTCAGCTCAGTCTTAGGACCTGAGCACTCTGGAGAAGGTTTTCATCCAGGATATCCCTGTACTTGGCCGCATTCATCTTTCCCTCCATTGCAACCAGTCGTCCTGGGCCTGCAGCTAAAAAACACCCCCACAGCATGATGCTGCCACCACCATGCTTCACTGTTGGGACTGTAGTGGACAGGTGATGAGCAGTGCCTGGGTTATCTCCACACATACCGCTTAGAATTAAGGCCAAAAAGTTCTATCTTGGTCTCATCAGACCAGAGAATCTTATTTCTCACCATCTTGGAGTCCTTCAGGTGTGTTTTTTTTTAGCAAACTCCATGCGGGCTTTCATGTGTCTTGCACTGAGGAGAGGCTTCCGTCGGGCCACTCTGCCATAAAGCCCCGACTGGTGGAGGGCTGCAGTGATGGCGGACTTTCTACAACTTTCTCCCATCTCCCGACTGCATCTCTGGAGCTCGGCCACAGTGATCTTTGGGTTCTTCTTTACCTCTATCACCAAGGCTCTTCTCCCCTGATGGCTCAGTTTGGCCTGATGGCCAGCTATAGGAAGGGTTCTGGTCGTCCCAAACGTCTTCCATTTAAGAATTATGGAGGCCACAGTGCTCTTAGGAACCTTAAGTGCAGCAGAAATTTTTTTGTAACCTTGGCCAGATCTGTGCCTTGCCACAATTCTGTCTCTGAGCTCTTCAGGCAGTTCCTTTGACTTCATGATTCTCATTTGCTCTGACATGCACTGTGAGCTGTAAGGTCTTATATAGACAGGTGTGTGGCTTTCCTAATCAAGTCCAATCAGTATAATCAAACACAGCTGGACTCAAATGAAGGTGTAGAACCATCTCAAGGATGATCAGAAGAAATGTACAGCATCTGAGTTAAATATATGAGTGTCACACCAAAGGGTCTGAATACTTAGGACCATGTGATTTTCAGTTTTTCTTTTTTAATAAATCTGCAAAAATGTCAATAATTCTGTGTTTTCCTGTCAATATGGGGTGCTGTGTGTACATTAATGAGGAAAAAAATGAACTTAAATGATTTTAGCAAATGGCTGCAATATAACAAAGAGTGAAAAATGTTAGGTTGTCTGAAAACTTTCCGTCCCCACTGTATAGCATAGAATAGCACAGAAATACTACATAACCGGCAAATACATTAATAGCTTTATTTCTTTTGTCAGTTATCAGCCTAAGCATGATATTTTTGACCTACATATGGATAAGTAAATGTCATTAACAGTTCTACATAAACCAAGGTATAAAGAAGATTTAGGCTTTCATTGCATGAAGTGGGATAAAATGTAATGCCTGGGAAGTTCACAATTTCAGCTGGTAAAGAGTAACACAGATCTTATAGTAGCTATAAAAAAATAATTTTAAATAAAAATTGACATGTAGTAGGTTTTCCAGGGTGGAAATAAACAGCAACACGAGACAGGCTCATCACAGAATCCAACAATGAACTGAATAACAGATCATCAATTTTAAAACACTTCAACAGAAGCTTCTGGTCTTTGGCAGCATCGCTTTAGCCTTCATTTGCTTTACAGCAGTGATAGTCAAGTGGCATAAACATGGTAACTGCTTATGGAGCCAATAACCACAAAATGTAGCTGCAAGGAAGAGCCAACTAATTAAGGATTTGTTCATATGGGCACTGGGAAAAAGAAAAAACCCAAAAAACATCCAGAGCCCATGTTACTTGGCAGGCAGGTATTCCAACCCTTCAAAAAATGTTCTCCCTTTCAGAAGTCAATGTCTGGTATGCCTTATGCCCCGTACACACGGTTGGACTTTGTTCGGACATTCCGACAACAAAATCCTAGGATTTTTTCAGACGGATGTTGGCTCAAACTTGTCTTGCATACACACGGTCACACAAAGTTGTCGGAAAATCCGATCGTTCTAAATGCGGTGACGTAAAACACGTACGTCCGGACTATAAACGGGGCAGTGGCCAATAGCTTTCATCTCTATTTATTCTGAGCATGCGTGGCACTTTGTCCGTCGGATTTGTGTACACACGATCGGAATTTCCGACAACGGATTTTGTCGGAAAATTTTATATCCTGCTCTCAAACTTTGTGTGTCGGAAAATCCGATGGAAAATGTCCGATGGAGCCCACACACGGTCGGAATTTCCGACAACACGCTCCGATCGGACATTTTCCATCGGAAAATCCGACCGTGTGTACGGGGCATTAGTGTTCTATATCAGCCTTTTTTCAACTAGGATGCCTAAACACCCTGGTATGCCTTCTGAGTTCTTCAGGGGTGCCTTGGCAAAATGCCTAAACATTGGCCAAAAATTGTATACAAATCAGCTGGGTGGATCAAGCCTGCTTTTTTGTTACATAAACTGATAGGTTTTCATTGTGCAACATTACAACCTTGGGTGCTGTGCAGATCAACCGCCAGCATCCTAACCATATGGTTGTAATGAAGGACATCAGGCACCTGCGCAGCATCTTTGTTTGACCCTTCCCGCCCCTGTCTGTCAGCACTGGGGCCACCATTAGCTGCATGGGAAAGAGAAAATGAGGAAGAATAATGGCTGGCAATGCCTGCGAGCTGTGATGTCAGTCATAGGCTCCTATTGCTCATCTATTGTCAGCGCTCCCTCCTCTCCCCTGCAGTTGCTGCTGGCTGACACCCTGACTGGGGAGCCAGAACATGTGATCAGGCCAGAGCAGCCTGAAAATATGAGGGGCGTTCAATTCAAACCAGGACTTTTAATTTCACAGGTAAAAAAAAAATGCTAGCGTGTAGTAAGTGTGTCCTATTACTGATAGGCGGCACACATGTCCAGTCCGGAGACCGTTAAGATGGCAGACAACAGTGTTAGTGAGTGCATGAAATAGCGTATGGTGAGAAGTTTCTTGCGAAGGCGTAAAACCCGTGGACATCTACAGAAGACTTCAAACACAGTACAGTGATGAGATGCTCATCCGCAGTAAGATATTTGAATGGTGTAAACGTTTCAAAAATGGCCGTACGTCCTTCAGTGACAATCACGGCCGTAGTGGTTCCCAGCCCATCGCTATCATTCCTGCGAGCATTCAGCGCATGGAATGACTGATCCTAGATCACCGCATAACTTGAAATTGCACAAGAGATGAATCTTTCTGTGGGAATACGATAATTCACGAACATTTACATTTTCGAAAGGTTAGCGCACACTGGTTACCAAGACAGCTTTCTACTTTTGATCGGCACAGAAGATTTGAAGTCTGCACTGCGCTGAAGGACGCACAAGCTCATACTGCTCACTGCACTATGCGCACATTAAGCAACTCAGCTGGCAGGTATTGCCACATCTCCCTTTCAGGCCAGACCTAGCACTGTGTGACTTCTACTTTAAGGTAAGCAACCCAAAAAGATTGGAAAGGTTCATATTTCAAAATGATAGACGCCTTCCCTTACCCTACCTCACGCAAGTCCTCAATTTTGTAGCAAGTTGAAAGTCCTCTAATTTTAAACGTACAGTACAGGAAACAGGCAACTTAGTTAGACACCATAGGACGTCCCCAAGCAATGAATACAAGGGTGGGCAACTAGACAAATGGAACTGTGCCAACAGGCCAAGGAAAGAACAGGGTATAAACCCCAGGTTCAGATCCCTGCTGCAAGAACCTTGCCACCAAAAGCTATATCTGCAGAAGATTGCATATCTACCTGCTAAAACTTTGAAAAGTATGAACAGAAGACCAGGTGGCGGCCTTCCAGAGTTGGGAGATAGAGACTAGGTGCCTAAAGGTCCAGGATACTCCCAGCAGGTCTGATGGAGTGGGCCCATATCAGCGAAGGAGGAGGTATTTGTTTTTGAACATAAGCTCTTGTAATAAAATCCCTTATTCATCATGTAATAGTGGATTTTAAAGTAGGTTGCCCCTTGCAAGGTCCCACTGAAAGAACAAACAGGAAATCTGTCTAATGGAAGCAGTAGCTTTTTGATTCATTCCAATGGCTCTGACTATGCCCAGGCAAAGTAAAGAAACTTTCTCTGGATGCTTGGGAGCAGGGAACAACGATGGCAGAACAAGGTCCTCGATGTGGAATGCTGAAGCCACCTTTGGGAAAAAAAAGAGGGTCTTGGGCATAATACAACCTTGATGTTGTGAAGTATGAGCTTTGGATAAACGTGGCTGAACTAAGGCTGTAATCTGTCCGAGAAATTGTGACATAGATGAAGAGAAGTCAGCTTTTGTCAAGTAGTCTGCTTGTGACTGAGGCCTGATGTTAAAACAGAGCTCTTCTCCAGTGCAAGGGACACATTGTCACTCTTGGCTTGAGTGTTTTGTGGGCCTTTGGCAGAGGGAATGTTTGCCTATTTAGAATTGGCTCCCCGTTTGCCTGGTCTCTGCTATAAGTGAGGGTATTCCCCTGTAGGGTACTCATGGAGTAAAGTGTGTGATAGATACATCCACTATAAGTGAGGGTAATTCCCCTGCGGAGTACTCAGTGAGCAGGGTGTGGGAGATAGGGTAGGCATGCCTGGAAGGAGTACACAATAGCCCAGGTGCAGACTGCCCTGCAACAAACCCTTGTGGTGAAAGGGCAAGCAGCAGTGTGATGCAACACCTGGTCAACCACATGAGACCAAGCTTTCAGCGGTGGAATTTTAGCGCAGATTTTTAAAAAGATTTGTCCTGTGAAGGGAATACATTCCATACATAGCCCAGTTTTACACAGCAATGGTCAGAAATTCAGGGTGACACTGTCTTACTTGTCCACAACACTGGACATTTTCTGTATAGCACCCTGTGGCTAACAATTGTAAATAAATCCCCTTCCAAAGTGGTTACTAGGACTTTTGCGGTACCCCAATCGTTGATTTAAGGATTAAACATATCCAAAGTTTATTTATTTCAAGTCAAATGTGGAAATTTCATTTATTTATGCTTGTGATTGTAAACCAATGTTTAGAACCACTTAGGTGGATAGTTTTACCTGAATGCAACAATTAAGTGCATAACATTTTTTTTTATTTTAACTGCGTACTGTGAAAGTCCTAGTAGTCACTTTGGAAAGCAATTTATTTACAATGGTTTTTGAGGATGTGGTACCTGGTGTAAAATCATGTATAAATATAATTTATTCCCATATTATATATTCTTTTGTTTACCCTTCGGCTAACATGTTGCACCAAGTGCCAAGACGAGCGCCCTATGAAGGAATCTGTGCCCACAGCAACAATACAGGCCATCCCAACAGCATGGGTTCTGGGTATGGCTCCCAAGGTTTTACCATGGTTGCACCAATCCAGATGTACTGCTTCTGTGTAGCCATTAGAAGACAGTGAGGGTTGACCAGAGAACTGGAGGATAAAACAACGAAAAAAAAAATAAACAAGTGAAGATAGTTTCTCTGGGGGGGGACTGAGGACTCACCGAGTGGGGTAGGATTATAGGGGGGCATGTGCTCAAAAGCTTGCCAGTGTCCAAACCACTAAAGGTATCCGCTTATAACCCATTGTGTATGAATAAGTGGTCTGTGTCCTGAACAATTATATTTAGGCTTTCAGACGATCCTTGAAAACTCATCTCTTCAGAGAAGCCTATCTGGCCCCCACCTAATAACTGTACATTTATTTTCTCCATCAGCACATCCCCCCACTATTATTACCTCTTGTATCTCTTGACCCTTCCTCTTAGATTGTAAGCTCCAATGAGCAGGGCCCTGATTCCTACTGTATTAAAAAGTGTATTGTATTTGTACCGTCTACCCTCAAGTTAAAGTGCTGCGTAAACTGTCTGCGCTATATAAATCCTGTATAATAATAATGGGCTTCCTTTTGCATCAAATTCAAAATCAATTCCAGAACACTAACCTTTTGTTCTTTGAGGTCAACAAAGTGAAATTTGCCTGAACAAATACTTCGATCATTATTTTAGCTGAGAATCTTACCAGCCTTTTCCAGCAATACTTATACAGATATTGTGTTTTAGGGACAGGACTGGATAAGAAAACAGCATGTATTAACTTTGGCACAGAGAAGCTGGTTCAAACGTTGTACCCGATATCACTATAGAATGAAAACCAAATCCTATTCTGATCTAGCATTATTGTCTCTTTCAAGGTTTGATTTGTAAAACTAAAGGCATATGGCAGTATAAGATATCTTCAAGAAAAGGAAAATGTAAGCTTACGGTTTACAAATAAATTCAGGGTCATGTAAAAAAACCCATTAATTATTTTGTTACTTAAAGCAATGTGTTATAGAAACGGACAGTTATCCAATTGACAGTTGTGATGTTAGAAACTCACTAGCACAGGCACAACGGTCCAGTAAAATCACTAACCTTATTGAATTTTTATCCAATGACTGCCCAAGAATGTGCTCTGTTACCCTTTAAGACAGAATCTGCTATGACTACTTGCTAGATGCCTGAAATGCATAGTACATTTTCATGTTGGTCATCAAATGAAGGTTCCGTAAAGACTGTGGTTATGAGGCAAAGAATTTGGCATGTAGTCTCCTCAATTCCTTTAATCAGGCTATTATCTGGAGCATAATCACAAGTAGGCATGAGCTTCGAGTTCGAACAATTTGGGGTGTTCGCGGCAAATTCGAATGCCGCAGAACACCCTTTAAAAGTCTATGGGAGAAATCAAAAGTGCTAATTTTAAAGGCTTATATGCAAATCATTGTCATAAAAAGTGTTTGGGGACCCGGGTCCTGCCCCAGGGGACATGGATCAATGCAAAAAAAAGTTTTAAAAACGGACGTTTTTTTCAGGAGCAGTGATTTTAAAGTCAAACAATAAAAGTGTAATATCCCTTTAAATTTCGTACCTGGGGGGTGTCTATAGTATGCCTGTAAAGAGGCGCATGTTTCCCGTGTTTAGAACAGTCTGACAGCAAAATTACATTTCGAAGGAAAAATTCCATTAAAAACTACCCGCGGCTATTGCATTGCCGACAATACACATAGAAGTTCATTGATAAAAACGGCACGGGAATTCAACACAGGGAAACCCCGAACCAAAATTAAAAAAAAAAAAGACGACGTGGGAGTCCCCCTAAATTCCATACCAGGCCCTTCAGGTCTGGTATGGATATTAAGGGGAACCCCGGCCAAAATTAAAAAAAAAATGACGTGGGGTTCCCCCTTCTATTCTATCCTCTTCTATTCTTCCTTCTTCTCTTCTTCATTTTCTTCTCCGGGCCGCTCTGCACCCATGCTGGCATGGAGGGAGGCTCCCACTGTGTGACAGAGTCTCCTCGTCTGACGGTTCTTAAATAACGGGGGGCGGGACAACCCGGTGACCCCCCCCCTCTGACGCACGGTGACTTGACGGGACTTCCCTGTGACGTCACGGGGAATGCCACAGGGAAGTCCCGTCATGTCCTGTGCGTCAGAGGGGGCAGGGTCACCGGGTGGCCCCGCCCCCGTTATTTAAGAACCGTCAGACGAGGAGACGCCATCACACAGCGGGAGCCTCCCTCCATGCCAGCATGGATGCGGAGCGGCCCGGAGAAGAAAATGAAGAAGAGAAGAAGAGAAGAGGATGAAGAAGAAGATGAAGAGAAGAGCGGGAGCCTCCCCCCATGCCATGGGTGCGGAGCGGCCCGAGGAGAAGATCGAAGACGCCGCGGAGGAGATGCTGGACGAGAACGCCGGAGGAAGAACCAGAAGAGCCAGAAGAAGATGAAGGAAGATAGGAGAAAGAAGAAGCATTTAAATAAAGGAATTGTCAAAAACTGTCTCTTGTCATTTTTAACAGTTTTTTAGTGAAATGGTAGGGGTAAGTACCCCCTTACCATTTCACACAGGGTGGGCCGGGATCTGGGGGTTCCCTTGTTATAGGGGGCTTCCAGATTCCGATAAGCCCCCCGCCCGCAGACCCCCACAACCACCGGGCAGGGTTGTGGGGATGAGGCCCTTTTCCTCATCAACATGGGGACAAGGTGTTTTGGGGGGCTACCCCAAAGCACCCTCCCAATGTTGAGGGCATGTGGCCTGGTACGGTTCAGGAGGGGGGGCACTCTCATCCCCCCCTTTTCCTGCGGCCTGCCAGGTTGCGTGCTCGGATAAGGGTCTGGTATGGATTTTTGGGGGGACCCCACGCCGTTTTTTTTTTTTGGCGCGGGGTTCCCTTTAAAATCCATACCAGACCTGAAGGGTCTGGTATGGAATTTAGGGGGAACCCCACGTCGTTTTTTTTTTAAATTTTGGCCGGGGTTCCCCTTGATATCCATACCAGACCTGAAGGGCCTGGTATGGAATTTAGGGGGACTCGCACGTCATTTTTTTAAAATTTTGGTTCGGGGTTTCCCTGTGTTGCATTCCCATGCCGTTTTTATCAATGAACTTCTATGTGTATTGTCGGCAATGCAATAGGTAGTTTTAAATGGAATTTTTCCTTCGAAATGTCATTTTGCTGTCAGACTGTTCTAAACACGGGAAACATGCGCCTCTTTACAGGCATACTATAGACAACCCCCAGGTACGAAATTTAAAGGGATATTACACTTTTATTGTTTGACTTTAAGCATTAAAATCACTGCTCCTGAAAAAACGGCCATTTTTAAAACTTTTTTTTGCATTGATCCATGTCCCCTGGGGCAGAATCCGGGTCCCCAAACACTTTTTATGAGAATAACTTGCATATAAGCCTTTAAAATTAGCACTTTTGATTATTCATGTTCGTGTCCCATAGACTTTAACGGTGTTCGCGTGTTCGAGCAAACTTTTTTCCTGTTCGCATGTTCTGGTGCGAACCGAACAGGGGGGTGTTCGGCTCATCCCTAATCACAAGTCTAAGAGTGATCACGTCCATCAGAAAGACACAAACTAGCATTTAATAAGTCAGTCTTTTCCCTAATTTAATTTATATGGTAAAATATTTTCTAAAATATAACCAGATAAAATTGTATTTGTGTGATGCTGATTGCTTCTGAAGTTTGGAACCAATAGTTATCTTTACATTCAATTTCCGAAAGCAACTGGTCACATTGCTTGCTAAATAACTAACCTCAGTTGAGGCTTTAGCCTAGGTTCATATTGGGGCGGTGCAGGAAACGCACAGGAATCACTACGTTTCCCTCATCGCATATATGTGAACCGAGGCTTAAATATGGCCATACACTGAAATTCAGCCAGTTCAGTAGGGACTGGTCTGATTTAGATCAGTGTGTGGCTGTCCCCACTAAAGAGAAGTCCATAGTTTGATCAACCCTTATTAAAAGGGACATGCTGGAAAGTTTTTCTCAATCAGTGGCTGCAGCTGCTGATCAGTGTATTCTGACAGCAGCAAGTCCTGCTGTCAGTATACAATGTCCTGGAAGATTCCTCCATTTACCTTGTTTGTGTCCACTGGCTAAATGGAAAAAACAAAACATAAAACAAAAACATTGTGTGGCTAGCTTTAGTTACTTGGCTAAGCCAAAGCCTGTCCCCAGGTTTAAAGCAAATGTGTATTTTTTTATCCAGGGCAAAGCAACAGGTTCACTTTAGACCTCCCCAGCAGCACATGACTCCCAACTATGTGACATCACTGGGACAATCACTAACGTTGTCACATGAGGAGCATCCATAGCCCTGTGTAAACGGCAACTTCATTGACACACAGGTTACCGTATATACTCGAGTATAAGTCGAATTTTTCAGCACATTTTTTTGTGCTGAAAGTGCCCCCCTCGACTTATACTCGAGTCAAGCACTTTTCTGCAGCAAAAAAATTCATTTTCAGAACCGACTTTGGGGCCCCATATCTCAGGGCCACTTGGCGCTAGGAACCCCAAATTTGGTGTGCAAACCAAGTGGAACTGGTCCAATAACATATCCAAAGCTGAAGTTCCTAGCACCAAGTGGCCCCAAGATACGGGGCCCCAAAATCGGTTCGGAAAATGTCATTCTCTGCTGCAGAAAAGTGCTTGACATTTTCTGAACCGACTTTGGGGCCCCATAAACAGGGCCACTTGGTGCTAGGAACCCCAAATTTGGTGTGCAAACCCAACTGGTACCATAACATATCCAAAGCTGGGGTTCCTAGCACCAAGTGGCCCTGAGATACGGGGCCCCAAAACTGGTTCGGAAAATGTCATTCTCTGCTGCAGAAAAGTGCTGGACACTTTCTGAACTGATTTGTGGGGCCCTGTATCTCGGGGCCACTTGGAGGTAGAAACCCCAGCTTTGGCAATTTTATGGTGCTAGTTCCACTGGGGTTGCACACCAAATTTGGGGTTCCTAGCACTAAGTGGCCCCGAGATACAGGGCCCCAAATTCGGTCAACTGTGTCCATCTGCAGCAATGTCATTTCGGGACCCTTTGCTAGGGGGCATCTAGGAACCCTTAACTACCGAGTTTGAAGTTCAGGGGACCTATGGCTGCAAATGGGCACAGTGAGGCATGCAAATGGGCACAGTGATGCTGCAAATGGTCATTGTTGACCCTCTTTTCCACTTACAGTAGCTGTGCATTTCTCACCCTCGTCTTATACTCGGGTCAATAAGTTTTTCCCATTTTTTTGGTGGAAAATTAGGGCCTCGACTTATACTCGGAACGACTTATACTCGAGTATATACGGTACACAAATTGGCATTTCCTGCCCTAGACTGCCAAACAGAACAGCAGGAGAGCGAAGGAAAACCAAGTATGTGTGCTGGGAAGTAGGAAGGTTAAAGAGAACCTGCTGCTTTGCCCTGCATGGACCAAAGTCCCAACTGCAGCCCAAACCTTTTGTTTACATTTTGGAAAGTGTACATGAAGATTAGCAGCACATTAAGCTGACTGTGTGCCTATAGAGGGAATTTTGTTTCTCACCCAGTTCTAAATATCGCATAAACAGGAAGTGAGGCAATTTCCCGCATGAGATATATATTTTTTTATCATTGCTGCCTGCATCCCAGTTGAAGGGATTGTCCATCACGCTTCCCCAGACACATGACACAATCAGCAATTAAAAAAAAAAAAAAAAAAACTTTGGCTCCCATAATGATGTACTTTTCCTACTGAGCCTACAGGGACCGTCAATCACAATAATGTAGCATGGAGGACGTAGACACATATAAATAGGGGGTGTCAGGTAGCACGCTTGCATAACAGCTGCTCTGCCAAAGCTAGCAAGGGAAAAGTGGTGATTTCACAAAACTTGGCATTTTATAACAATATCCTGCATTTTAATTGGACCAAAGTCTAAAAAGTCATCCGCACATTTCTCAGCTATATCATAATGAATAAAACATATAAAACAAAGGCCCCTTGCAACAATGATAGGTATTGCCCTTGGACTGCTACAGCAGCCTGGTCTTACTTCAAATAGTTGGATCTTCATATAAGAAAACAACGTTACAATGAGTTAAGTTCTGTTACATTTTTCCTAGCAAAAAAATGTTGATGACATATACAAATACATTTTAATCCATTTATGTATCAAACGACAGACTTAGAAAATTATTTCAAGTATCCTTTGTAATCACAGTGAAAACGTAAGACCAAAATATTAATGACAAACTTTCTCAGATGGAAAAAAAAAAAAAACACAAAAACATACGTACCAAATTAAGAATCACAAAAAAATGCTTTAACGCATTTCCTTCATGTATTATGAATAGAAAGATTATCTTTAAAAAGTTATAAAAATTAAAATAAATTACATATTTAGGTACACTTTCCCTTCAAAGTGTTCTATAAAAATTCAGAACAGTGTACGATCCTTTAAATCCTTACGTGGAAATAAACACAAGGAACCCACGTCTCCACTGTAGAAGCTCCCGCTGCGTAGTGTCTTTATTATTGGTTAATAAAATTTATAGCTCAATAAGTCAGTAGACCCAGCTAATTGGAACCCACTGCTGCTCCATTCGTAACTTCTCAACAGCTGCCTGGAGCTTCTCAAAGGCCTTGTCTAAGTTGTCATTTACAACGGTGAGGTCAAAGTAATGGTTGTAGGCTCTCATAATTCGAGCACTCTCATCAACCGTCTTCTTCAGATCAGTATCCTAACAAAAAAAACAGAAGAAAAAAAAAATAAGTATTACATGCCCACAAAACGTGTACCTTGGTTTAAGAGCCTGGTGAACCCAGGTGGTGTAATGTGACAACATAGCTCAATAAACAACATTTTAACCAAAACTAAGAAAATAGCATACTTCAATATACAACTTTATTACACATAAAAAAAACCCCTAAAAACTAAAAGGGGAACTGCAATCCCTTATAATTAGAACTTCAATGCCATTATAATGTATTCATTTTTATTTCCTCTCATATACAAATTAACAGGATGATCCATCAAAGAAAATTTGGGAAAAATAGGCTGAAAAATAGTCCTGCATTTACAGAAACCTAAATCCACAGGTGATCCAGAGGAAAGTGAAAAAGGTCTTAAAGCATGGTCCAACAGGGGGAAAAGGTCCTTCCTGATCTCGGGTGTTATAGCTTATAAAATATTAACCAGTTATATTCAGTGCATTTAGAAAACATCATATACAGTATATACAGTAGAAGTTCTTTTTTCGTCCTCGCTCAGGACACCTTTTAAAGTTTATTTATTTTCTCTTCTCCATCCATCCTGTCGGGTTCAGCCTCTCCCGATTCAGAAGACCCCCCCCCATATAGGCTGCAAATCTCCTGAGGAGTTTATCTCCTTTTTGGGTCGTATACTGTGGATAAGGATTTCCTGACTACAGCAATCAATCTCCCAGTGTGATATAGAGCCAAATGAGTGCAAAGTCTGAGAGTTGGTAAGCACACTCTACAGCTGCGGTGGTGGGATATCACCTTTCGTTTTAAGTGCACAATAGGGTGTTGGTCACGTTTGTATGTCCACACATATTGTATAACAATACTACACTATGGCCAGTCTTCTTGTCATTTTTCTTCTTCCGGTATCAAACTGAGGGAACTACGCCTGAATTTTTACAGAGCTGATTGGTCTCTACCATAAAGGCCCTGGCTGGGTTTAAGCCATCTGCCCACTATATTTGGTGTTCTGGTAAGGGCAACTTACTATCATGACGTTTGGACTGTGAATCATTTTTTGTGTATGCTGAAGCACTTGGGTGATCCGGAGTGCCTTTTTTGCTTAAAGGGATATTTGGACTGTATTACTTAATATTTACTTCAGATGTTTATGATATATAACGTTTTTAATAATGTAAAGGACATTTAGCGCAGTTTATTTTTATTATTGTTATCTTGTGTTGTCACACTGTTTACTGCTGCTTTATTTTTGTTGCTCCAGCGCGGCATTTTTTATTGTACAAAGAGTCAACCACCCGCTCTAAAAAACGGTTACCAGGTTTGCACACATCTCAGGAGGGATTTTGGTCCACTCTTCTTTACAGATCTACTCTAGATCCTTAAAGTGGAGGACCCTGAAAAAAGGACAGGTAAGCCTACTTAGCAGCTACAGTGTTTGTAGATGCTGACTTTAAAAAATTTTTTTAGCTGGCCGGAATCCCGCTTTAAGGTTTTTTAGCTGTCGCTTGGCAACTCAAAGTTTTGGCTCCCTCTATGAATTTTCTATAGGATTAAGGTCTGGAGACTCCACACACTCCATGACCTTAATATGTTTCTTCTTGAGCCACTCCTTTGTTGCCTTGGCAGTATGTTTTGGGTCATGGTCATGCCGGAAGACTCATCTTCAGTGATCTGGCTGAGGCAAAAAGGTACTCATCCAATACATGGCCCCGTCCATTGGCCCCTCAATGCGGCAAAGTCAGCCTTTACCTTTAGCAAAGAAACAGCCCCAAAGCATAATGTTTCCACCTCCGTGCTTAATTGTAGATATGGTGTTCTTAGGGTCATAGTCCATCAGCATTTTTCTTCGTACAAACATGGTGAGTCAAGTAAATGCCAAAGAGCTCAATTTTGGTCTCATATGACCACAGCACTTAGATCATTGGTTCTCAACCTAGGGGTCGGGACCCCCTCGGGGGTCAAATGATAATTTGCCAGGGGTCACATCCTGGGCTGTTCCTGAAGCCCGCACCTCTCTCCCAGCCTTTTTGCGGCCGCCCAGCAGGGCTGTCCCTGGAGCCTGTGGCCACCCAGCAGGGCTGTCCCTGGAGCCTGTGGCACAGTGAAGCCGGAGAAGCAGTGAGTAACACTACATGTGATTGTAGTTGCCATTAAAATTCCCCACTACAGTTCTAAGATCAGCAGATGACCTTGATCAAGAGCACCCAAGTGTGCTGATCAGAACTCCCCCCAGCATTGCCACTCATCCCAACTCCCACGGGCACTGCCACTCATTTCATTCTCCCCTCACCCCCCACCAAGGAGTAAGAGGAGGAATGAAAATAGAGAATACATGGAAGGGAGAGGAAAAGAGGGGGAAGAACAAATAAAAAGGGAGAGAAAGAATAAGAGCAAGAACAAGAAAGACGGATAGAGAGAGGGATGGGGAAAAAACCCAAGAAATTAGGATAGAGATAGATAAAAGGAAATTAAAGGAGAACAAAGAGGAAGAGTGGTACATCCTACAATGTACCATAAGGGGTTAAAGCGCTAAATGTCCATGGGTTAGGGGCGCAAATTACTTGTCATGCCTTGGGTGCTGACAACCCATGCCACGAAAATAATTTTACTGTTAGGGGTCCTCACAACCTGTGAAATTTTATCAAGGGGTCATGACACTACAAAGGTTGAGAACCACTGATTTAGATGTTCATTGGCAAACTTCAGACAGGCCTGTACACGTGCCTTCTTGAGAGGGGGGACCTTGCTGGCGCTGCAGGATTTCAATCCATGGCGGCATATTGTGTTGTGTTACCAATGGTTTATTTGGCGACTGTGGTCCCAACTGCCTTGAGATCATTCACAAGCTCCTCTCCTGTAGTTCTGGGCCCCCGAAATCTTGCATGGAGCTCCAGACCGAGGGCGATTGATGATTATTTTGTATTTCTTCTATTTGCAAATAATTGCTCCAACAGTTGTCTCCTTCTCACCAAGCTTCTTGCTGATGGTCTTGTACCCCATTCCAGCCTTGTGCTCGTCTACAATCTTGTCCCGGACGTCCTTTGATAGCTCTTTGGTCTTGCCCATGATCCTGAGGTTTGAATGGAAGAAAGATACTGTGGGCAGGTGTCTTTTATACACAAACTAATTGTCATTAGGAGCACATTCCTAAATTGACAGGACTAACCTGTGTACCACATCAGAATATAGTATGGCCAGTCTCTGGGGCCAGAATTATTGTTGGTTGGTAGGGGATCAAATACTTATTTTACTCACTGACCTGCAACTCAATTTATAACATTTGTATCATGTGTTTTTTCTGGATTTTTGGTTGATATTCTGTCTCTATCACTTAAAATACACCTACGATAAAAATGATAGACCCTTCATTTCTTTGTAAGTGGGCAAACATACAAAATCTGCAGGGGATCAAATAATTATTTCCCCCACTGTATACACATATGCACATTTTTTTTGACCAGGTTCTTTCTGTCAACAAGTCCCATCATCCATCCAACATAAACATCAGTAGATTAAGATGTCCATGTGCAAGGGGCTTGATATGTGGGAAGAAGATCAAATAGCAGACCAGTCATCAGAGGGCAGAAAATTTACAACCAAATTTGTGCACAGACCTCAAAGCCCTACACCTTCCATAATTAACCAAAAAGTGGTGACAATTCCAGAAAGCACAGTGGAAAATTTCAAGACACTACTAATGAATAAATATCTACTTTAACAGGGCTTACAAAGAAGTGCAAATACTTATTTATAAAAGAAAGATTAAAAAATGGTCATGTATCAACCTCCCCCCCTCCTTGGCTCACCTTGCAGTAACTGAAAGCCGGCGCGGAGAGAGAGGAGGAGAAGCCACATGCACTATAGGAAGAGCCACGCAGGGGAATTAGTTCCAATAATTGTACCACCCACCTCCCTTCCCAGCACTCTGATCACCACCCCCTGCGTCACTTTCTAACCCCCCCCCCTTCCTGCAGGTAGAGGAGGCAGTGGGAGGGAACCTGGTAATTAAATATTTGTCCAGTGCTGCAATTTTATGCATCTGTACTCCTGTGTATGTACTATTTTTTTTTTTTTAAGGCGCTGTACTCAACACTGCTGTACTGATCTTTTACACAGCAGTGTGCACTGTGTCAGACAGCAATGCATCGGATTACAGAACTGTAAAAAAAAGTTTTTTTTTTTATAACGTACCAAATGTATCTGATGCATTTAACCAGCTTTAAATGTCCTACTTCACATAGCTTGAGAAGCCTCCAAGTGCAAACTCAATTTGCACCTATTATTTGGAGTTGGCCATTAATTGCTGTCTTTAAATAAATATTGCTGATTTCCTTTCAGAATTATAGAAATCAGCAAGTTCTTCTTACATCAGAAGTCTGTGTTTTTAAGTCTTATGCACACTGCACATTTTTTCTGTTGCTCCTAGGCGCGTTTGGCTTTTTTTCCCTGCCTCTAAACACTTCTTGCACGTTAGCCTATGCACACATACATTTAGAGCAGTGGTTCTCAACCTGGGGGTCGGGACCCCCTCGGGGGTCAAATGATGATTTGCCAGGGGTCACCAAATCCTGGGCTGTTCCTGAAGCCCGCACCTCTCTCCCAGCCTTTTTGCGGCCGCCCAGCAGGGCTGTCCTTGGAGCCTGTGGCCACCCAGCAGGGCTGTCCCTGGAGCCTGTGGCACAGTGAAGCCGGAGAAGCAGTGAGTAACACTACCTGTGATTGTAGTTGCCATTAAAAGTCCCCACTACAGTTCTAAGATCAGCAGATGACCTTGATCAAGAGCACCCAATTGGCTGATCAGAACTCCCCCCCCAGCATTGCCACTCATCCCAACTCCCACAGGTACTGCCACTCATTCCATTCTCCCCTCACCCCCCACCAAGGAGTAAGAGAAGGAATGAAAATAGAGAATACATGGAAGGGAGAGGAAAAGAGGGGGAAGAACAAAAAGGGAGAGAAAGAATAAGAGCAAGAACAAGAAAGACGGATAGAGAGAGGGATGGGGAAAAAAAACAAGAAATTAGGATAGAGATAGATGAAAGGAAATGAAAGGAGAACAAAGAGAAAGAGTGGTACATGCTACAATGTACCATAAGGGGTTAAAGCGCTAAATGTACATGGGTTAGGGGTGCAAATTACTCGTCATGCCTTGGGTGCTGACAACCCATGCCACGAAAATAATTTTACTGTTAGGGGTCCTCACAACCTGTGAAATTTTATCAAGGGGTCACGACACTAGAAAGGTTGAGAACCACTGATTTAGAGGCATTTAGAGACAGAAAAAAAGCCTCACAGCCAGTGCATCCAGGAGCAGCAGAGTTATGGCTGAAAAACGTCTGACGTGCCTAAATACATGTAAACATGCTTAAGCACTAGGTGCATTTAGCATGTGCTTGGGCATTAATACATTTTAATGGACAGAACAAATAATTATTCTGGCCAATAAAATGAATGCCCAAGTACTTGACGTGTCTAAACACGATACACGAGTTTACAAGTGTCAAAGCGTTTTTTCCGCCAAAACTCTGCTGCCAGGAGGAAAGGAGTCTAGGAGAGTTAGCAAACCTTCCAGTGAGCATGAGGCCTTAGACCTCTAGATGAAGACTAGTGGCTCTACTGAGACAGGATTTTCCTTAGTACAGTGCTTTTTCTTGCCCAGAAAGCAAGAGCTCTGAGGTGGATAAAACCAATACCACCCAACCATATTAAAGTTAACAAACAAGTTAACCAAATTAGATCATTTGAAAAATATGAAAAAAAAAATGTCCAAGTTTACATTTAGGTTGTGTGTTGGGAGTCTTTTAGCACCATATATTTTGGTTGGAAATGGCAATACATTTTTGTTATTATAAGACAGCATTTTTGCAGATTTTAAAATAGAATATGTGAACTCAATGTAACTGTTTCTCATAAAAACACAATAGCCAGAGGTTTTAATTGGATTTAAAAAAAAAAAAAAAAAGTTCACAAATAAACTTGTCATACAATAATTCCAAAAAAGGTAAATCTACTTGAAACAGAATGCAATGATTTTCAAATATTTTAAACCCGTATTCACAGCAATTTAAACAGTTAAAGCATCTATGTTTTCTATTGTGCATAAAATATTGGTCAATGAGATTTGCAAATCATAAGAAAAGAAAAATCATTGCATTCGGTTTTTATGCAGCATCCCAACTATTTTTAAATTGGTGTTGTACTTACTGTATGTACTTAGAGCAGTCCTGATCCTCCTCTTTTGGGGCGCTCCTGGCTCCACCTCTTACAGGCTTGATCCCAAGCCATGCTGTCTGTGTCTACAGAAACAAACAGCCTGGCTCAGCCTCACCCCCCACTCCCTTGTCACAGGATTTGATTGCCAGCAGCAGAAGACAATGGCCCGTTGCCATCAATCTGCCCAGTGAGGAGAGATGCGCTGCTCTTGGGCATAGCGTTGGATCGAGGTTGGGCTCGGGTAAGTATAAGAGGGAATGGAGGGTATCCTCTGGCACAGAAGTTTTTTTACCTTAATACAGAGAATGCATTAAGACAAGAAAAAAAACACTTTAAAGCCTTAAGAACCACTTTACATAACAAAATGGAGTTGAGCTTACTGAGACACTTTATGTGCTACAAGATCATTATGCAAGTAGTGAGGATATACAAATAATTAAAAAATATGACTTTGTAGAACCTCCCCCTTCCTTTAGATTGTAAAGTCCATGAGCAGGGCCCTCCTATTCCATCTGTATTGTAATTGTTTGGTCTCCCTTTATATTGTAAAGGGCTGCACAAACTATTGGTGCTATATAAATCCTGTATAATAATAATAAATATGTATGGATTAGCATAAATGAAATTCATGAGAATTCCCACACTAAACTATCACTTTAACTTTCAAAATGAGGTGGAGCATGTCCAGGTGTGAGCCGAGGAGGACATGCTAGCGAGGAGCTCCGTTCATCCTGAGGCAATCCTTCGCCATCCTTCTTTCTGCACTCCCTGGTGAGCCTAACTAGCAGCCCTGCTTGTTCCCAGACATTCCCTGCCTCAGCCTCGATTTCAGTGCCCTGCCGGCCGCCTAGGTCAATAATTAGGCCGTGGCCGGCTTCACACATCCGCGGCCTGCCGCCATTGAGGCCTACAGAGCTTCTAGCATCCTACCTGCTCCAGAGCCACAATCTGCTAGGAGAGCAGTCTCTCCACACCTCTATCCCTGCTGCATCATCCCTGGAAGGGACTGGTTGAGAGTGCTGCACCTGGGGGCGGTTGGCTGGACCCATACGGCCGTTGCCTTTTAGGCCTCATTAGAAGAGCTTGGCAAGGCATCCATCTCAGTGTCACTGCAGTCCCTGCATGTGTGTCTCTCTCTTCCTCACTGCACACCAGAGGCTTTTAACCACTTCAATACTGGGCACTTTCACCCCTTTCCTTACCAGGCCAATTTTCAGCTTTCAGCGCTCTTGCATTTTCAATAAGAATTGCGCGGTCATGCAACACTGTACCCATATGAAACTTTATCATTTTGTTCACACAAATAGAGCTTTCTTTTGGTGGTATTTATTTTTTGCGATATAAGCGAAAAAAAAAGAGCGGAAATTCAAAAAAAAAAAAAAATTCTACTTTGTTTTAAAAGAAATCCAATAAAATCTAATTTTGTCATAAATTTAAGCCAAAATGTATTCTACTACGTCTTTGGTAAAAAAAAAATCCTGTTAAGTGTATAATAATTGGTTTGTGTAATCACAGACATATGTACGCAGATGATCATGTGCAGATATACGCAGATGATCATGTGCAGATATACGCAGATGATCATGTGCAGATATACGCAGATGATCATGTGCAGATATACGCAGAGGATCATGTGCAGATATACGCAGAGGATCATGTGCAGATATACGCAGAGGATCATGTGCAGATATACGCAGAGGATCATGTGCAGATATACGCAGAGGATCATGTGCAGATATACGCAGACACGTGTGTGCAGATGATCGCAGACACGTGTGTGCAGATGATCGCAGACACGTGTGTGCAGATGATCGCAGACACGTGTGTGCAGATGATCGCAGACACGTGTGTGCAGATGATCGCAGACACGTGTGTGCAGATGATCGCAGACACGTGTGTGCAGATGATCGCAGACACGTGTGTGCAGATGATCACAGACACGTGTGTGCAGATGATCACAGACACGTGTGTGCAGATGATCATTGGGACAGATGATTTTACGGTTACATATGAGGGGAACAGGTGTTTTTACTGTGTGGGGACAATGTTTTGGGGACACTATTTTGGGGACATTGTGTGGGGACACTGGGCTGGTGATCAGTGTGTAAAAAGCTGTAAAAACAGCTCATACTCACTGATCGCTGACTTCAGCGATCCGCTCTCCTCTCCTCACTGACAACTTCTGCTGTATATTTTACGGCACTCCTCGGTTTGGATACCTAAGACTCTTTTTCCAACAGTTGGATTCCATAGTGGCTTCCTCCTTGTGGCAATCACATGCGTCTAGATTCAGTAGGAAAATCTTACATAGGCCCTGGACACAGGGGGGACTTGCTTGCCCTGTCTTCAACACATACTATTTAGCGGGAAAGCGCACTCATGCACATAATTGGCTGGCCTCGGACGACACCAATGAGTCAGTCGTCCTGGAGGCAGCACATTTGGAATCCTTTTGAGGCCCTTCGCAATGCCCTTTATAGGGGGTTGGGGGGTACTTTTAACACTGACTATGAAAGCGGTTATTAAGGCATGGCACACGGTAGTAACTAAATATAATTTGGTAAAAGCCAGATGGTCCACTAATACACCGCTCTGGTGCAATCCAAGGTTACGGGACTTTCTCTAACCAAGACCCGGGACTGTGGGCCAGTAAGGGCATTAAATATTTGAGGAATATTTGTGATGGTTCTGGGATATGTACATTTGATAGGCTGAAAAACAAATTCCAACTCTGCCACACCTTTGATTCACAATTTAAGTCAGTCCAGCTTCGGCTGGAGCATGATGACCTGGTGACTCTGCTAGACGATGCTGATCTCTCAAAACCATTATTCCAAATTTACCGAGCACTACTATCATTCATACAGGTTGGATTGGATGGTTTGTGGCAAGTGGAGGTGCAATCCAATTCAAAATTCTACATAGGATCTACTATACGTCCCAACGCCTCCACCGCATGTACCCAGCCTCATCAGCTAACTGCTGGAGATGCTCTGGTACTTCTGCAGGCTTCACACATATATTTTGGGATTGCCCACAGATTTAGGCCTATTGGTGGGAGGTAATTCAATTTATTCATGGGTTAACTACCATTCCTATTCCTCTGATAAGTAGTGTGTCTCCTTGGCCTAGTGGAACAACTGGTGTTCGCTAAAGCAACACGCACCCTAATTAGTATCCTCCTTTTTTTTGAGAGAAAAGTCATAGTACTAAAGTGGAAGTCAGCCAATCCCCCTACCATGTCGTCATGGAAACAGTTAACACAATGATACCACCCTATAAAGCAATGCATCAGTCTCGAGGATGCCCCAAGAAATATGAAAAAGTCTGGCACCTGTGGATAGACTCAGAGTCCACCACAGATGATCAGCCCTTAGGGGATTAGCCCGATTAGATTTCCTCTGTATTTACCTGGATCTGTTAAAAGCTGAGGTCCATGCCCCAGATAGGTGAGCAGGGGTGTAAGCCCAGAGGTCAAAATAATCACACGCCATCCTTAACATTCCTATAGCGTCCAGTACTAACAGCTAAGAGTGAGACAAGGTCCTCCAAGAAACAAGAACAATGTGTAGTTTTAAGGTAAACTGTGAGTGGTACTTTGTTTTGCACATGATTATGTGCAAATGTTGGCCGGGGTATGCCCCAATGGCTCTGTTTTGTACCTCTACGGAAATATTTTCAATAAAGAGAATAAAAAAAAAAAAAATCAATCAAAATGCCCACAGACATTGATGAAAAAAAAAAAAAAAAAACAGGATCGTACACACAACAGGTTTTTCCATGTTAGCTTTGACTTGGTGGAAAATTGTTTCAAGTTTAGCAATACCACTCAACACTGTTGAGCAGAGGTGGATCCATACGGACACATAGCAACCACTACATATAGGGTGCTCAATATTCGTTAAGTGGTAGAATACAGGGTGAAAGTCTTTTGGAGTCTGTCAGCTAATGACTCTTCTTAGCGTACTGGATGTTGTGTTCTTTATAAGGCTCAATCTGGAAGCAAACTACATTCCGCATTGAACTCTGCAGATAGCATTAAGTCGAACTCTCTTGAAATAAAAACCTAAAGAAAGGTAAGCTGCAATATATTCAATTGTTTGTTCTTGGGTTTACATACACTTTATTAGAGGAACTTCAGCCAGGTCTGCAAAAAGTAAAAAAGTCAGCAGCTACAAATACTATAGCTGCTGACTTTTACAGAACAGGTACTTAGCAGCCAATGGAGTCCATCAATGTCTTCATACAACTATATTCAGTGATGTCTATAGTCCCGCACCGCCTTTTTAGATTTGAGAGTCAGCTGGTACTTCCTGAACAGTCGCAGCTGGCTCTCAACCGTGCAAGTGTGAGATGGCCAAAGCCTCCTGGGATGTGTGACATCTGGGGAGGCTGCAAGGTGGGAACTGGGGTGGACCCATCAAATGGCATCCCTGTCTAGGCATGAAATAAGGAATTACACACAAATGGCAACAAAAGAAAAGAAAGAGAAAAACAAAAAAAAAACAGCAGTTTTAACCCTTCCCCAATCTATACAAAATGGGAAAAAAAACAATGAAAACTTCTGTGTTTAGACCAGTGGTCTCCAAACTGCAGGCCTGATGTGGCTCTTTGCTTTCTTTTATGGGACACTATATAGTGCCTTGAAAAAGTATTCATATCCATTGAAATTTAACACATTTTTTCATGTTAAAACCAAAAACGTAAATGTATTTTATTGGTATTTTATGCGATAGACCAACACAAAGTGGCACATTGTGAAGTGTAAGGAAAATGATAAATGGTTTTGAATTTTTTCACAAATAAATATCTGAAAAGTGTGGTGTACATTTGTATTCAGCCCCCTTCACTTTGATACCCCTAACTAAAATCTAGTGGAACCAATTGCCTTTCAAAGTCACCTAATAAGTAAATAGAGCCCACCTGTGTGTAATTTATTCTAAGTATAAATACAGCTGTTCTGTGAAGCCCCCAGAGGTTTGTTAGAGAACCTTGGTGACCAAACAGCATCATGAAGGCCAACGAACACACCAAAAAGGTCAGGGATAGAGTTGTGGAGAAGTTTAAAGCAGGGTTAGATTATAAGAAAAATATCCCAAGCTTTGAACATTTCACGGAGCACTGTTCAATCCATCATCCAAAAATGGAAAGAGTATGGCACAACTGCAAACCTACCAAGACATGGCCGTCCACCTAAACTGACAGGCCGGGCAAGGAGAGCATTAATCAGAGAAGCAACCAAGAGGCCCATGGTAACTCTGGAGGAGCTGCAGAGATCCACAGCTCAGGTGGGAAAATCTGTCCACAGGACAACTATTAGTTGTGTAAATAGAGTGTATTCTACAGACATAAATCACAGTGCAAAATTATATAAAGTGCTCAATATGAATAAGTGATCATCCAAAGTGCTGATGTGCATAAATGAATCAAAAGTTTATATAGTGCTTCATCCACTGGGACCATATAATGGAGGGGAGGGGTGATGGTGATGTCTTAGATTGAAGGGATCCGGTGAAACCGGGCTCTCTAAACTCTCACCTTAGATAAGATAAATTTAGGCATCAAAACAGGTTCTTTGTTGGGTGTTGTATGGTGCCATTCAGGTGGGGCTTCTCTGGTGGTGTAATGGTATTCCCGATATAAAGCACCTATCAGATAGAGGAAAGAAGGGGATTGCCCACCAAAAAGGAGATTTCTTCATCAAAATCCAGAATGGTGAACAGCGCAGGTCAAGAGACAACTTCCCCCCACTGAAGAATGTTTTGATACTTGGCAGACTGCCGTCTTTTTTTCTTTTGACGGCTGGTCGGCTTCAGCAGACCAGAGAATTCTCCTGAAAAAGGAAACAGTAGCATATATTTTCATAAACGGTACTTGAGCACCTGCTGAACCCTCATTTTTGAGATTTGAATTTGAGAAGCTCTGCTTTAAAGTTTGGCAGGTGGATCCCCTTGAAATATCCAGCACTTTGAGGTACGAACCTCCCAGCTGTCCTACTTAGAGAACAGGCACCTAGTGCTGCATTATAGAAGGAAGAGAAATGTAATGCTCCTTCGTACCTCAGAGCGCTGGATATTTCAAGGGGATCCACCTGCCAAACTTTAAAGCAGAGCTTCTTAAATTCAAATCTCAAAAATGAGGGTTCAGCAGGTGCTCAAGTACCGTTTATGAAAATATATGCTACGGTTTCCTTTTTCAGGAGAATTCTCTGGTCTGCTGAAGCCGACCAGCCGTCAAAAGAAAAAAAAAAGGGGGGGGCGGGACCGGAAGTTGCCCTGCATGGACGCCTGAGCCTTCAGCTCTCCACCAGCCCGCAGCATTAAGGCCTGAAAGGGGGATTTTCAGCTACATTTTATGGGAGGCAGCAGGAGAACCAGATCCTCCAAACCCAGGGGATCATCCCAACCACCGTCCGGCTCCACAACAACCCTCCACGGGTACTTTAAACATCCCTCTATGTCCGAGGACGGCAGGGACAAGATGGCGCCGACGGCTCCTGCCTCATCCACGAGGCAGTCACCGCGGCGGAGCTCGGCATCCCCTCCACTACTCCAGAGCACAGCGGACCTGGACCGGGAGACAGGGGACCGGAGAAGCAGGGGATCAACTGCGGTGAGTCCACCCCCTCCACTCCCAGCACAAGGGAAGCATCCCGGCCCGCCACAGGACCCCTCGCTAGGCCTCTTCACTAACTCCTACACGCAGTGCTCACAGGCCTTCCCGCAGCTACTGCGCACCATGTCTGATCCATCCCTGTCCCTGGGAGGAACGGCGACCCCCACACCATCCCTGCAACCCAGTGACTTTCCCCCACTGCCAGAACCAGGACACACAGGACACACAGGGGACGTTGGTCAGCCATCAGAAATGAACTTTGACGGTGACACCCTCCAACCATACTTCGGCCCCCCTCCGGTCTCCCCTCAGCCACAGAGACAGACCCGCCATAATACCTCCAGGCTCACAGAGCAAGGAACAAATCAGACAAAATCATATGCCCAGGTAACAAGCTCGCCATCCCTGATCCCTATGGAGGTTAGAGATGGGGGTCTCCCCTCTCACTCACAGAGGCTCACATGGGGGGACAGGATGGTCCCTCAACCACAACACTGGGACCCCAGGGGATCAGCATCCTCCCAAGTCGCAAGGGAACCATCCCCACCACATAGCCCACAACGCCATATGGAACACGCTCACCACCTCCAGCACCCCACCTCATGGCAGGACTGTCTCCAGGCTATTCCCACTAAAGAGGACTTCAGACTCCTTATCGAGGAAGTCAAGTCAGCATGCCGAGCAGAAATACAAGTGATACATGCTAACCTTAAACACCTATCTGACAGGGTGGAGATGGCGGAGGAGGAAATTCAGGAGACCAAGCTGGCAGTACATCGCACTCAAGTACAGGGGGCCGACCATCATATAATGCTCCGGAACATGCAACGTCACCTCGAAGACTTGGATAACCGAGGACGTCGAAACAACATTCGTGTCCGGGGTCTGCCTGAGTCAGAGGGTCCCGAAGATCTTCACGAAACTCTGCAACTCCTGTTTAACAACCTTCTGGGGGACCCCCCAAACAAACCCATTGAAATGGACCGTGCCCATCGTGCCCTCCGCCCCAAAGGGCCCATCTCCAGACCCCGAGATGTCATATGCAGGGTCCATTCATTTCCCCTGAAAGAGGACATCATGCGCAAAGCCCGCACCACAAAAAAGATTCTTTTTGAAAACACGCAGGTCCAGCTATTTCCAGACCTTTCCTGGATAACATTACAGAAACGCAGACTGCTCCAACCCCTACTCATCCTGCTCCAAGAAAACGACATTACCTACCGCTGGGGATTCCCCTTCAGCCTCACTGCCCGAAGGCAGGGAAAAACTGCAGTGCTACGCTTTCCAGGAGACTTGGAAAATTTCTGTGACACCATGGAAATCCCACTACCTCACTTGCCTGAATGGGACTTAGTGGATTTGCCCACACCTCCTCCAGTGGTGTGGCAGAAGATACCACCAACTAAGCGACCCAGAGATCGGGACTCTCCCAGCGGATCCACCAAAACAAAGCCTAAAAAAGGATGACTATATCTCCCCCCTCTCCTGCCCCACCCAATACAATTATAAGCTACCCCCCCTAGGCCTTCCCCACCTGTCATTTCACTAGCAACA
The DNA here is from genome assembly GCA_037952835.1 of Lithobates septentrionalis. Taxonomy (NCBI): domain Eukaryota; kingdom Metazoa; phylum Chordata; class Amphibia; order Anura; family Ranidae; genus Lithobates; species Lithobates septentrionalis. The sequence continues at coordinate 577,300 of JBBDGP010001436.1, forward strand.
TAGGGCACCCCCCCCTCTTGCTGGAGACAGCTCAGCGGTGGAACTTTTGGTCGCTGATCCCCCCCTAGAGGTCAATCCCACTAGAGTTCCCTACTGTCACTCTGTTTTGAGGACTTGAACACAGTTGATTTTGTTTGTTCGCTATGCCCCCCCGGCCTGAGCCCTCGTTGGGGGCCCCGGCCGAGGGGACCTACTGGAACCTCTTAGAATCCGGGCGGTCTCTACTGCCCGAGACAACAACAAAATGTTTATTACTAAATGATTTGCTACTATTTTTCTCTTTTCCTTTTCTCCCCTCCACTTATTCTACTTCTTCTATCTCCCCCCCACCCCTATTTTTTTTCCTTATATGGTTCGCCGCAGGTCTGGAGCAACCACTCGGCTTCCTCTCACGCCTGATCCCCGTCGCACCCTGGACTTCCTGGAAGGTCCACGACTGGATAAGCTAAGTAATCTGATGCACGCACACACCATCGAGTGAGTGGCTAAGATCTTATCGTTTAATGTCCATGGCTTAAACTCAAACAAAAAAAGACATCTTGCACTGAGGGAACTCAGGCAGATTGGGGCAGATGTAGCTATGCTGCAGGAGACACACTTCAATAGAGGGAATGCTTTCGCCTTCGCATCCAAACAGTACCCCCAGACGTATCAGGCCTTTAGTCCTCGTAAGCGGGCGGGTGTTGCCATTCTGTTTAAAAAAGGCTCTCCATTTAAATGCACCGACTCCCTCATTGACCCGAAGGGACACTATATAATTCTAAGAGGTCAGTGGCAAACGCAGGCGGTAACTTTCTGTAATATTTACGCACCCAATACCCATCAAATACATTTCCTATCTAGGGTCCTCGCCCGCCTGTTTAAACAACCCAATGATTACTTAATCGTTGGCGGAGACTTCAACTTGGTGCACTCAGTGGGTCTGGACCGTCACGTGATTAACCCTGCGGCCCATCAAGCTCGGGCCGTCCGTGATTCCAAGTTGTTTCGTCAGCTGACTAGACGACATGCTTTATTCGATGCATGGAGAGCCCTACACCCAGGGGACAAGCAATTCACATTCTATTCTGCCCCCCACCTCATGCATTCCCGCATAGACTATATTTTCGTTAATAACAACACCCTACGCGCCACCAAAACTGCCCAGATCCTCCCCATCTCGTGGTCTGACCATGCCCCAGTCCTTATGTCACTAGAAATAGGTACCCCAACCCATAAACCTAGTAACTGGCAGCTAAACAACTTCCTCTTACAACATATTCCGTCCAGATCGGAACTAGAGACAACCCTGCAGAATTACTTCCTAGAAAACAACACCCCCGAAGTCTCCTTAACCACCCTCTGGGAAGCCCACAAGGCAGTCCTACGGGGACGGTGTATAGCGATTTCTTCGGCTATGAAGAAAAACGCAATGGCATCTAAAATTCAAGCCGAAAGAGATCTTAAGACTCTAGAACTCCGACTGCAAGTATCACCATCCCTACACCTTCTCAAAAAAGTAATCTGCCTCAGAAATACCCTTCGAGATTTAGCGTTAGGACAGGTAGAGAAGGCACTTACTCGATTAAGACAAACATATTATGACAAGGGGAATAAGGCCCATACTATCCTGGCACGTAAACTTTCGGAGCGATCTCACATGTCCACACCCCACCAAATTAAAGACAAAAAGGGGGCCCTCATGTCACACCCCCAAGACATAGCCCGGACCTTCGGAGAATTTTACACAACACTATATAATAACCCTGAAATTCCCCGAGACCCGCCCCCACCTGATATAAAAGACCGTATGAAACAATACTTAGAGGACAGTGGACTCCCCAAATTACTTAAGACGGATCTAATGTCACTTAATGCACCAATCACAGAGGAAGAGCTAACGGCCACCATCAAAACCCTACCCTCTCATAAATCACCTGGCCCAGATGGCCTTCCCTATGAGTATTATAAAGCATTCCTCCCGATTCTACTACCATATATGTGCAGGTTGTTTAACGCCTTCTTTCAGAAAACCTCCATTCCCACTGATATGCAGAGGTCGTTCCTCACGTTGATTCCTAAGCCTGGCAAAGATCCTTCTGTGTGTGCCAGCTACAGGCCAATCGCACTCCTAAACTCTGATTTAAAAATTTTTACCAAACTCCTCTCAATGCGATTAAACCTCATACTTCCCTCGCTAATACATAAGGATCAGGTGGGATTCGTCCCCCTACGCCAGGCGGGGGATAATACGAGAAGAATTATTGACCTAATAGACGTGGCGAACAGGAATAAGCAGCAAGCGTTAGTCCTGGGCTTGGACGCGGAAAAGGCTTTCGACCGCCTCGGCTGGTCCTTCCTCTTCGCCACGTTGAATTGCATGGGATTTCAGGGTCCATTTCTCCAAGCAATTAGACATCTATACACTAATCCCTCATCCCAAGTAAAAACTCCCTTCGCCCTTTCACAGGCCTTTCCAATCACGAATGGGACCCGCCAGGGGTGCCCACTCTCACCGCTACTTTTTGCGTTGTGTGTCGAGCCTCTGGCGGCTTCCATTCGAAAAAACCCGAGCATTCACGGCATACCGCTGAAGGACAGGGAATTCAAACTAGCCTTGTTTGCTGATGATATTATCCTCACCCTAACCCAACCTAGAATATCACTCCCTAACTTACACGCCGAACTTGACCTATACAGATCCCTATCAGGATACAAGATAAATGCAACTAAATCAGAAGCCCTACCCATTAATATCCCAACACAGGAAACACAACACCTACAACATCACTTCCCCTACCATTGGCAGACATCATCACTGAAATACCTGGGAGTACAGCTAACTCCCTCTTACTCCACCCTATACCGGGCAAACTACCCCCCTCTCTTTAAAACTATAAGGGACCTTCTACTGAAATGGAAGGCCCATTATATCTCCCTACTAGGGAGGATAGCCTCTGTTAAGATGGTCATCCTACCAAAGTTGCTGTATTTATTCCAGACTCTCCCCATCCCAATACCCCTATCAGAGCTGAAAAAACTCCAGGCGGACTTAATACGTTTTGTTTGGAATTACAAAAGACATAGAATTCCACAATCAGTCTTGACAGCGGCACGATCGGACGGCGGTCTATCATTCCCTGACCTAACTAAATACTACCAAGCCACCCAACTGCGGACCCTGGCCTCTTGGTTCACCCAACGCTCATATAATAAGTGGACAGAAATAGAAAAACTTTGGATGGCCCAGGTCCACCCAAATAGCATGCTGTGGAATGCGGAGGTGAAGGTGGAGTCCACTCAACTCTTGGGCCCCATGCTCCACATTAGTACACTTTGGCGTAAAGTATCACGGCTCTATAAGCTATGCTCAGAAAGATCACTCCTCACATCGTTCCTCTACAACCCCAAGCTGCCTGTAGGCCTTACTCATCAGATGTCTTATCCATGGGCGATGAGGAATTTATTCCACTTTGGCCATTTGGTACACCCATGCACGCGCAGATTGCTGTCCTTTACAGAGCTACAAAGAAAATTTGATTTACCAAGGCAAGTGTTCTTTGGATACTTGCAGATTAGGCACTACGCTCAAGCAATTACCCCGAACTTACAGTTCTCGGCCCCATCACCCTTTGAGGGACTGATATTAGAGGGCTCAACTAGACGAGGGCTAATATCAGATATTTATCAGATACTGAACTCCTATAACTTTACAGACCATGGCAAGCACTCGTACATGACCCGCTGGGAGAAGCTCCTAGGGGAGGAGATCTCGGAAGCTACCTGGAAGACGATTTGGTCCCGGGCGGCTAAAAGCTCATTATGCACTCTGTACAAAGAGAATGCATACAAGGTCCTTTTCTTCTGGTATATGACGCCTGATGTCCTCCACACCATTTTCCCATCTAGTTCGGATAGATGCTGGCGGTGTATGAAGGACAGGGGGACCTTATTTCACATTTACTGGACATGTCCCAAAATAACTCCCTTTTGGACGGAAACACAATTACTGCTGAATCGCCTACTGGGCGTCCAGGTCCCCAAAGTCCCGAAACTGTTCCTTCTTGGTGTGTCTGGGCTACGTATATCCCGACACTCTAGGAAACTACTAGGTCATGTTCTCACAGCAGCGAGATGCCTGGTGGCCCTCTACTGGAAGAAACAGATTCCACCCTCCCAAGCAGACCTCTATACCAGAATAAAGGACATAGAGCTAATGGAGAAAATGACAGCCAGGATACAAAACAGATTGGAGGCCCATGACATGGTCTGGGAGGAATGGCATAAGCGAGAGGACCCGCCCTAGATCTGCGGCTAGACCCCCCCCCCACTCCCCCTTCCCCCTTCCATCCCTCTTTTCTCTTTTCCTACTTTATTTTCCTTCTCTCTGTAAAATGCTAATACATTCTCAGTTTAATAATGTTACTTGCTGGTTGAAAACTTCAGATGGTATGGAAGATATTATACCACTAATGTACCTGGATGATTACCATCAGAAGCTCAATGTCTATAGCGTTGACTGTTTACCTATTGCACTTAACTATAAGCAACACTATTGCTCAATGTATATGTATGTCTATACGTTTAATAAAAAAATGTTATTTAAAAAAAAAAAAAAGAAAAAAAAAAGACGGCAGTCTGCCAAGTATCACAACATTCTTCAGTGGGGGGAAGTTGTCTCTTGATCTGCGCTGTTCACCATTCTGGATTTTGATGAAGAAATCTCCTTTTTGGTGGGCAATCCCCTTCTTTCCTCTATCTGATAGGTGCTTTATATCGGGAATACCATTACACCACCAGAGAAGCCCCACCTGAATGGCACCATACAACACCCAACAAAGAACCTGTTTTGATGCCTAAATTTATCTTATCTAAGGTGAGAGTTTAGAGAGCCCGGTTTCACCAGATCCCTTCAATCTAAGACATCACCATCACCCCTCCCCTCCATTATATGGTCCCAGTGGATGAAGCACTATATAAACTTTTGATTCATTTATGCACATCAGCACTTTGGATGATCACTTATTCATATTGAGCACTTTATATAATTTTGCACTGTGATTTATGTCTGTAGAATACACTCTATTTATATAGTTGTATACATAATCATGCTTTGATGTGATAGATTTGAAGCGCGAAATCACTTTACTATTTTTATTTTGTTGAGTGTAAGTGAACACTTTTGATTTTGCTGCAGTCCACAGAGACATCATCACCATTCATACGTTTTTCACCATTTTTATCATTCTCTATTTTAGTTATTTAGTATTGACTCAGTCCGTTTACTCATTATAGCGCGAGGGACTACACCACATATTCTGTTGAAACTATTAGTTGTGCACTCCACAAATCTGGCCTTTATGGAAGAGTGGCAAAAAGAAAGCCGTTGTTGAAAGAAGGCCATAAGAAGTCCTGTTTGCAGTTTGGGAGAAGCCACGTGGGGGACACAGAAAACACGTGGAACGTGTTCTGGTCAGATAAGACCAAGATTTAACTTTTTGGCCTAAAAGCAAAATGCTATGTGTGGCGGAAAACAAACATTGCACATCACCCTGAACACACCATCCCCACTGTGAAACATGTTGGCGGCAGCATCATGTTGTGGAGATGCTTTTCTTCAGCAGGGACAGGGAAGCTGGTCAGAGTTGATGGGAGGATAGATGGAGCCAAATACAGGGCAATCTTAAAAAAAACCTGCTCAAATCTGCAAAAGAGACTGGGGCGGAGGTTCACCTTCCAACAGAACGACGACACAACATACAGCCAGAGTGACAATGGAATGATTTAGATCAAAGCATATTTATGTGTTAGAATGGCCCAGTCAAAGTCAAGACCTAAATCCAATTGAGAATCTGTGGCATGACTTCAAAATTGCTGTTCACAGACGCTCTCCATCCAATTTGACAGAGCTTGTGCTATTTTGCAAAGAAAAATGGGCAAAAATTTCACTCTCTAGATGTACAAAGCAGGAAGAGACATACCGAAAAAGACTTTGGAGCGAAAGGTGGTTCTACAAAGTATTGACTCAGGGGGCTGAACACCAATGCATGCCATACTTTTCAGATATTTGTAAAAAAAAATGTTGAAAACCATTTATCATTTTCCTTCCACTTCACAATTATTTAGCACTTTGTGTTGGTCTATCACATAAAATCCTAATAAAATACATTTACAATTTTGATTGTAATATGACAAGATTTGGAAAATTTCAAGGGGTATGAATACTTTTTCAAGACACCGTACCTCCCACTAATACCAGGCACTATTTTTTCCACTGACACCAAGGATGAGGCACCATTTATTCCACTGAAACCAACAATGGGGCACTATTCCTCCCACCAATGATGGGGTGCTATTCCACCCAATGACACAAACAATTGTCACTATTCTTTATTCCAATACCAAAGATTGAGCCATTGCTCTTCTGTTATTTCTTTCAGTAGTGAGCCATAGTTACGTTCATACAATAGTTCATAGTCTGCGCTAATTTGTACCCCCAAGTATGTCAGTGACTCCTTATTCCATATAAATGGATACATCTCTTTCAGTGACCTCTCCATCTCCGCTGATATATTACTAGGAAGGATGACTGATTTCTCAAAATTAATTTTGAAACCAGACACCCCTCCGAATCTCTGTACCTCCGCCATCAGTGCGGCTCTAGATGTCTGGGGAGCGGAGAGAAAAAATAACAGATCATCCGCATATGCTGCTACTTTATGTTCTATATGTCCTATGTACGTCCCCACTATCTCCTCGTTCTTTCTAACTCTGCATAGAAATGGTTCCATCACTATCGCAAATATCAAAGGGGACAGTGGACACCCTTGCCTAGTACTGTTTTGCATGTTGAAGCATTCGGATACTGTCCCATTGACCTTAATTCTTCCTCTTGGTTTCCCATATAGTGACATGATCCATCCTAGCATTTTTCCCCCCAGACCTATCCTACCCAGTACTGCTCTCATAAAGCCCCAGTTCACTCTGTCGAAGGCCTTCTCGGCATCCATCGACAGAGTGATACCTGGGGCTCTATCCGGACCATGTCGCGTCCAATGCAATACATGGAGAGCGCGGATGGTATTGTCCCTGGCTTCCCGTCCTGGGGCACTATTCCTCCCACTGCCACCAATGATGGGGTGCTATTCCACCCAATGACACAAACAACTGTCACTATTCTTTATTCCAATACCAAAGATTGAGCCATTGACAGCAGCCAATGGCTCCCGCTGCTGCAGAGTCTCTTGTGAGAAAGGTGAAAGGAGATAAGAGCTGCTGCAGAAGGGCACAAGGATGGATTGAGATTTGAGTGTTAGGGAGGGGGGCTGGGGAAGAAGCATTTGAAAGTTTTTTTACCTTAATGCAGAGAACGCATTAAGGTAAAAAAAACTTACTAGGGATGCACCGAAATTTCGGCCGCCGAAACATATGGGCCGAAAATGGCCTTTTGCAATTTGCCGAAAGAGAAATCATGGCAATAACGGCGCCGCCCAGTACGGGGGTGTCGTTCTGGAGTGTCCCCATCCAGCCCCAGTACTCTCCTCTCCGACGAGGAGGCTGAAAGCAAAACAGTGCTCTATGGAGGAAAGCTGTCAGCACACCGCGTTAAGGAGGAGCTTGTCGGTATGATCAGCTGGAGGAGCATTATCAGTGTGCAGCGCCGTGGGGGTTAAGAGCGCAGGACTTGTTTGACATGCTGTTGGAAACAGTGAGCCCGCATGTGCCAGTGCTTTGGATTTGCAAACTGAAATCACATTTTGCGTAGTTGTGTGCCCCAGATTCAGGGGCTCCTGGGCTACTCTATACTTTGCAAGCACTTGGGCTACACTTGTATTTTAAAGATATGTCATATGATTTTGTAGTGTTATTTTTGTAGCCCGAGAACTTTTACTAAAGTGGTTGTAAAGATAAAAGTTAGGGGTGCACCGAATGGGTTTTTTTGGTGCCCAAACCAATACCGAAAATTAAAAATACACTAGGCCGAAAACTAAAACCGATACCGAAAATGACTTTAAAAATATTTTTATACAGGAGATGGTCAGAGACTGCAGACGTGGGTGGTACAGGAGATCAATGCAGCCTCACCAGGGTACTTTAAATGCAGCCTGCCAGTGCCCAGCAGCCTACCAGTGCCCATCATGCAGCCAGCCTTTGTATGTCAGACAGGATAAGGACAGGGCAGTTTATCCAAAAAAGTTTTTGTAAAAAATACTGTATGTTTTTATTATCAAATACTCCAAACATGATTTAAGAATACAAGAGTTTAAAAATATGAGCTCCGGTTTCACACGTAACGAGACATAATGGGTACATATGTATGTTAAGCAAAAAGATTCTCACATAATTGATCACTAGGAGTGTGTATATATAATGCTACTCCTTACAATATCACGTAAGATTATAATGATGCTTGCCAATAATAGAGAAGACTCCTCTCTTCTCTATTATTGGCAAGCATCATTATAATCTTAAGTGATTATAATGAGGCTGCACTGATGGGCACCGATGAGGCTACACTGATGGGCACCGATGAGGCTACACTGATGGGCACCGATGAGGCTACACTGATGGGCACCGATGAGGCTACACTGATGGGCACCGATGAGGCTACACTGATGGGCACCGATGAGGCTACACTGATGGGCACCGATGAGGCTACACTGATGGGCACCGATGAGGCTACACTGATGGGCACCGATGAGGCTACACTGATGGGCACCGATGAGGCTACACTGATGGGCACCGATGAGGCTACACTGATGGGCACCGATGAGGCTACACTGATGGGCACCGATGAGGCTACACTGATGGGCACCGATGAGGCTACACTGATGGGCACCGATGAGGCTACACTGATGGGCACCGATGAGGCTACACTGATGGGCACCGATGAGGCTACACTGATGGGCACCGATGAGGCTACACTGATGGGCACCGATGAGGCTACACTGATGGGCACCGATGAGGCTACACTGATGGGCACCGATGAGGCTACACTGATGGGCACCGATGAGGCTACACTGATGGGCACCGATGAGGCTACACTGATGGGCACCGATGAGGCTACACTGATGGGCACCGATGAGGCTACACTGATGGGCACCGATGAGGCTACACTGATGGGCACCGATGAGGCTACACTGATGGGCACCGATGAGGCTACACTGATGGGCACCGAAGAGGCTACACTGATGGGCACCGAAGAGGCTACACTGATGGGCACCGAAGAGGCTACACTGATGGGCACCGAAGAGGCTACACTGATGGGCACCGAAGAGGCTACACTGATGGGCACCGAAGAGGCTACACTGATGGGCACCGATGAGGCTACACTGATGGGCACCGATGAGGCTACACTGATGGGCACCGATGAGGCTACACTGATGGGCACCGATGAGGCTACACTGATGGGCACCGATGAGGCTACACTGATGGGCACCGATGAGGCTACACTGATGGGCACCGATGAGGCTACACTGATGGGCACCGATGAGGCTACACTGATGGGCACCGATGAGGCTACACTGATGGGCACCGATGAGGCTACACTGATGGGCACCGATGAGGCTACACTGATGGGCACCGATGAGGCTACACTGATGGGCACCGATGAGGCTACACTGATGGGCACCGATGAGGCTACACTGATGGGCACCGATGAGGCTACACTGATGGGCACCGATGAGGCTACACAGATGGGCACCGATGAGGCTACACAGATGGGCACCGATAGGCAGCACTGATAGATGGTACTGGTGGGTACTGGTGGGCACTGATGGATGGCACTTATAGGCAGCATTTCGATCTGAAGGACGGTATTCTGCAACTTGTTCAGAAAGTTTGGAGACCCCTGATTTAAACCAAAGATCAGCAGATAGCAATTACAAATAGTTTGCAATTAAATAAAATATAACTATAAAAAAGCATTTAGGAGGCACTGACAGGCATCACTGATGGGCACAGAGTGCCACCCTAGGTGGTCTCCAGTGGGCATCCCTGGCAGTCTCCAGTGAGCATCCTCGATTGGTTTGCACTGCTAATCAATGTCCTGATTATCAGCGCAGACACCCCCCCCCCCCCAGTCAGAAGAGCAGCCGATCGGCTCTCCTCTACTGGCGCCTGTCATTGCGAGTAGAGGAAAAGCTGATAATTGGCTCTTCCTGGTTACTATGTGATCAGCTGTGATTGGACACAGCTGATCACGTGGTAAAGAGCCTACATCATAAGCTCTTTACCTAGATCGGAGATGAGGTGTGTCAGACTGACACACCACCAACTTATTCTGCTGGATGTCGAATGACATCCAGCAGGATAGCCGCCGTATGACAACCACTTTGCGGAAGTCAGTTTGCTATATGGCGGGCAGGAAGTGGTTAAGGTCGACAATTACCTTAACATGATACAAAAGTAAATCTTTGTTCATTAACATAAAAAAAAAAAAATGTTATAATTATCTTCTCTCAGCCATGCCCCCCTCCTCACAGGATTTGACCAATAGCTGCAGGAACCACTGAACCAAAATAAATACGCACATCAAGAAAATAAGTGTAAAGTCAAAAGACTTCTTATCTGCAGGGCTCTATACTTGTTCTCAGTTGTTGACTTAAAGTGGTTTTAAAGTCACATGTATTAAGTACTTTGATCCTCTCGGTTTTGGGTCCCTGTTCAGTACAGTGTGTGCGTTTTCCTAAAATTATAATGCTAAATACCATCTTTGCAGAGCCCTGCTGTGCTGTCATGTGAACTCTCTCTGCTTTCCTTCCTGACTAAGTACAGTGGGAGGGGCTGAGATTTCCCTCTGATGAATCCAAGCTAGCAGAGGGAAGTCACATCAGCAGGGTATTTGGCATTACAATTTTAGGAAAACACACACACTGTACTGAACAGGGACCTAAAACAAAGGATCAAAGTACTTGATACATGTTTCTTTACAAGCACTGGGACAGCTGCAGGGAATAGAATTACAAAGGCATAAGAGGAGAAGGGAGGGATGGGGAGGAGATCGGCTCTCACATAGACTACAGAAGAGAGAGGGATGGGGAAAGGAGGAGATGCAGAGACGCTGAGGAGATAGCTGGATGACAGAGGGATGAAAACTGACCACACTATCAGATCAACAGCCATGATAAATGAGGTCAGTTTACACAGGGGAAGACAGGAACAGGTAGGATCAGCCAGGTATTGTACAACATAGAAAGGGACAATTGACATGGCAAAAGCACTGTGCCATCTCTCATGCTTTAAAGGGACAGGAAAGTTTTTTTTTAGGGTAGCTAACATTTGCAGAAGTCTAAAATGGCAGCATCCCAGGAAAAGTTTCCTTTAAAAAAAAGCAGGATGTGGGAGGTGGATAAACACTTGACTTTGTGAACGTCAAGAGTCCCACAGCTAAGCGCCCATGATTTTAGGGCACTCTGGAAGTATTGTGAAAGCTATTAAAGGGTTCTAGTAAGTCCTGGCAGCAGTTTACACCACTGAGCACAAGCATTTATTTTTCTTGGCCAACAAAACTTTAATAAAAGTCACATTATAAAAACAAACTTTATCAAACTGTTCCTCTGGGAGGTCAACCTGCTTATTAATCATTGCTAGTTTTTACTGTACCATGTGTATGGCCGAGCCAAAGGTTACTGTAAAACTATTGCTTTATCATTTATTTGAAAGGGAGCGTCATTCTTTTCTAGAGACAGACATCTTCGGATTTATGACAGGGATGGCCCATCTAAAGTTAATCTCTCTCAAACTTGTATAATCTATATCAGGCTGGAGTTGAGCTATTCAATATCTCTCTGTAAGAACTCCACTATTGAAATACACAAAAGAAAAAAAAAAAAAAAAAACACAAGCAAAGGTATTGAAAGAAAGAGGACAAAACCACCCTCATGGAGAAAACTGATCTCCTGCAAATAGACTTTGGCTTGATGAGAAGGGACATGGACAGATTCCGAGACCAGCTGGGGGAGGCGGAGAGGCAGGTGGGGGAGTCAGAGGATGCATTCAGGGAGCAAAGGCGTCCATCTACACTCTACAAGTCAAAATGAAAGCTCTGGAGTCGCGCGCTGAAGACAGCGAGAACCGGAGCAGGAGGAAACAACCTGAGAGTGGACGGCCTCCCGGAGGGAGCGGAGGGCCAGGACCTCACCACTTTCACAGAGCAGCTCCTCCGAACCCTCCTTCCGAGGGCACAATTCTCCCCGCATTTTGTGGTGGAGCAAGCCCACAGAATGCCGGCCGCGCGAGGCCCACAGGGCTCCCCACCACGCACCTTCATTTTCCGGCTCCTAAACTTCAGGGACCGGGATCTTATCTTGAGGGAGGCAAGGAAAATCGACGAGCTCCGATATGAAAATGGGAAACTAATGCTTTTCCCGGGTTACTCCGTCGTAACTCAGAGGCTCTGCAGAACCTTCGATCATGTGAAAGCCCAGTTATGCACGAGAGGGATGAAATACAGCATGTTCTTCTCTGCACGCCTGAGAGTAGTGGATGGGGAACCCACTAAATACTTTGTTTCCCTGGAGGGTGCTTCCCAATGGCTCAAGAATCTGCCTAGAGCAAGGTAAGTGTTTCCCTGTGGCACCTGACTTTTACACCCTGTATTTACCCTGTACATTTTTCCCATGCTGAAAGATCGCACCCGCTTCTATATATTTGGCCTGTCGCACATGGCACCCGTTCTTCTCACTATGTGACTATGGCGCCAAACATTGCTGAATGAACACCCACTACAATGCCCTTGTGGCTGCTGACACTGACTCTGGGCTTCTTCGGCCTGAAGGTCTGCCCACTGCTGGAGGATAATCATCTGCTAGCCACTGTCCCTGAGGCTGGAGTGGAAACGAACCTCTCATGCACCTTGTGGCTGTTCTTTTCCCCTTGGAATGTACAATCTCCTTCCTCAGCACTGTACCCCCCTGCTGGTGGCGACAGGCATGTGCAGCTCCCCATGGACCTCTGAGATGCCTTGCAGAGTTAGCCCCAGAACCAGTCACCATACTTCCAGAAGCAGAGAGCAACATGGGAAACAGGGACAGACCACGTTTAATGGCTCCCGGTTCAAGGCGTTAGTAACTAATAAGCCTGTTTGCCCTAGTACAAGCTAGGTGTGTTTTTTCTACAGACTTAGTTTCTCTCTATTCCTCTTGGTTTCACCTATTTGCCTAACCAGTTTGCAGGATATGTAACCCTGTTTAGCACTGTTCATTATACACAGGTAGTTGTGGTTGCGGACCGCGACGATCACACGATTTAGCTGTGTAAGATCTCCATTTTACAGCTTGTTTCACGGTCCACATAGGAGGACGTCCTAAATTGGGTGGGGGTTGTTAGTTTTGGGAGTTGGGGGATAAAGCATTCCAAGTTTTTCTTTTCCTTTTTTTTATGGATGTGCGGGGTGGGGGGGGGGGGGGGGGGGTCTAGTTATGCACTTTTGTTCCCCTTTTTTTTTTCCGTTTTAACTTGTTATATGCAGTGGCTCCTTTCATATAGCAGTGCAGGATGTGCCTAAGCAGTGGTCGGGTGGCGGGTTGGTGAGCGGGGATATTAAACTACTGATGATGTTAGAAGAAAGTCCGTCCCCCACTAGGTCATAAGACGTGCATATCAGGTTACCTTCCAATTGTTTGATGTATGGCCCCCCTAAGAATACTTTCATGGAATGTTAGGGGCCTCAATGATAAAGTGAAGCGATCCCTGGTAATGGCATTCCTTAAACATAACCCCAACATATGTATCCTGCAAGAAACCCACTTGGTGGGCAGCAGGGTTATGAGTCTTAAAAAGCCTTGGGTAAGACACTGTAGACACTCTTGAATTATTGATTGTGGGAATCTATATACCCCTGCCTGCTACCATCTCACTGCTGAAGGGTTTAGTCCCTATTATAGCTACATATGCAACTGATAACATTAATATAGTGGGGGACTTTAATATGCTTCCGAGTCCTGCCCTAGATAAATTAACCTCTGGCACTGCCTCTATCCAAATGGGCGTCCCTGTATGATTTGACGGATGTCTGGAGATGGAAGTACCCTACAGACCGTTCCCTTACCTGCGGGTCTGCCTCATACCTTACCCTCTCGCGAATAGACCTGATTTATGCCAGTGGGGGGAATTTTGCCAAGGGTAATCAAGATTGAGATCCTCCCAAGGGGCATATCAGATCATGCTCCCATGCTCTGTTGCCTCCAAACGTCGACCCCGCATCCTGAGAGGGTGTGGCGACTCTCCCGATATTGGATTTCAGAGCCCACTATAGAATTGGAAATGGCTAACCTCATTTCTGAGTATTGGCGGTTGAATGCCCATACCGAGGAGTCAATAGATTCCTTCAAGGCGTACGTTAGGGGCTGCTATCAGTCTCGAGAGCCCGCCAAAATGCAGCTATCACTATAGAGGAGGCTGAGAACAGGGCGAGCACCCTGGAGTCTCAATATGTCCTCTCTAAAAATCTGATTACCTGTCTAGATATGCAGGCTGCCTATCACATATAATATAGCATAGTATAGTATAGTAGTAGTACTATAGTAGTCCTCCTAAGAGTCACTAAGGCCAGAAAACACCAATTAGCACAAACACAGTACATTCTCAAACAGAGAGAGAACACGGCACAACTTCTAGCTTGGTTATCAAAAGAACAACAACCGACCACAAGCATAGCCCACATTAGAGATGACCATGGGATGGTTGTAACTGACCCACAGGCCATCAATTACTGCTTCGCTTCTTACTACAAGTCCCTATACTCTACCAGGGCAGCATACTCGATGGAGGAACTGGGCGGGTACCTGGATGGGACTGACTTTCCCAGGCTCACTGAAGAGGCTAGAAAATGCTTAGATAGCCCAATTACCCTCAAGGAAGTGCAGCAAGCGTTGGGTAGCCTACAGGTGGGGAAAACTCCAGGGGCAGACGGATTGCCGACAGAGTTCTATAAAAAGTACAGCGAACAAATACTGTCCAGACTGCACGACGTGATGGCCAAAGCCTTGGAGAGGGGTGTTCTTCCTGCCTCCGTGGTGGAGGCGATCATTGTCGTGATAAATCCAGGAAAGGATCCTGAACTATGCACATCATACAGACCTATATCTCTGCTTAACGTTGACGTTAAGATACTTACCAAAGTACTGGCCAGTAGAGTAAATGACATCATCCTAACCCTGATTCATGAAGATCAGACAGGATTTATGCCTGGAAAGGAAAAGGATATCAACCTTAGGAGACTGTATATGGTTCTGGCAGCCTCTGATTACCTTACTCCATTGGATCTGGTAGCCTCTCTTGATGCTGAAAAAGCATTCGATTTGGTGGAGTGAGTCTATCTGTGGGAGGTTCTACGCCGGTTCGGCTTTGGACCTAATTTTATCTTGTGGGTTCGGGCTCTATACAGTTTTCCAAGGGCTAGAGTGCATACGGGATCCACCATCCCCCCCGCCCTTCCTGCTTCACAGAGGCACGAGGCAGGGGTGTCCCCTGTCTCCGACCCTCTTCGCGCTGGCTATTGAACCAATGGCGATTCTCCTGCTATCCTCTGAGGCGCTGGATGGGATTCCCATTGGTCCAGTGCAGGTGAATATTTCCCTCTATGCTGACGACACCCTGCTATATCTGCGCAAGGATAGGGACTCTCTGGGGGCTGCCCTAAACATTATAGACACGTTTGGTCGCTACTCTGGAATCTGCATCAACTGGCGGAAATCAGTGTTATTCTCTCTGTCCCCTGTGGACGCAACTTCACCAAATAATACCCCACTACAAATTGTTTCCCAGTTCAAATATCTAGGTATAGTTGTACATAGGGAGTTGTCACAGTATATTAAACTAAACTTGACCCCCCCCCCCCCGGTGCTTTCATCCCTGGTTGAAAGATCTGCGGTTTGGAAAAACCTGCCCCTCACCCTAGTAGGCAGAGCCACATTAAAATGTCAATTCTCCCTAAATTTTTATATCTCTTTAGACAGACCCCAATCCCTATTCCAACTTCCCTTTTTAGGAAACTAGATAGCATAATCACCTTGTTCCTCTGGCTTGGGGGTACTCCTAGGATAGCGAAAACGACGTTACAACTCCCAACTTCTCTAAGGGGACTGGCCCTACCCTGTCTTATTAAATACTGTTGTGCCGCGGTCTTGGTCACGATACGCTGGTGGCTCTTGGAAGAGCCGGTCAACCCAGCTGCCAACCTGGAAGCGGCACTGCTGGGTTCCTATGCTGAACTCAGGAACCTGATCCACAGAGGACCCCGATCCAATAGTAAAATCACCACCCCTATGAAAACTACACTGAAAGTGTGGGATACAGTCCGGTCCAAAGTGCAAGAAGTGGACACTTGGTCTCCACACACCCCACTTTGGGGTAATTCTCGATCGCCCCTTTTATAACCATACCAGACCCAGTGTTATGGGCAAGGTTTGAAATCAAGACCCTGGGAGATATAGTCTCTAATGGCAGACTACTTAGCTGCGATGACCTCAAGAGGGCCCGAGACCTCCCTAATCGCATGCTATTTAGATACCTACAACTAAGACACGTCCAGGCCCAGTTCCCGGGATCCTTTAAGCTAGAGGTGAATGATGTAGAGGCTTTTCTGAGGACCTCGGAGATGGGGGAAACTCTGTCTGCCCTGTACTCCATTCTGGCGGGACTTGACACCTCAAAGGCCTCTCGGCTGTTCTCAGTGTGGCAATCGGATATTCCGACGTTGGCTGACGATGACTGGGAGGAGGGTATTCAGCAGCATATTCCATTAATGATTTCAGCCAGGGACCGCCTTACACAACTGAAGTTCATTCATCAGGTCCACTACTCCCCGGACAGACTGGACAGGAAATACCCTGATAGACAACCGACCTGTCAGATGCAGTGCAGAGGTTGGAACCTTCTTTCATGTAGTGTGGTCCTGTCCACAGCTAAGGCCATTCTGGATGGGGGTAGTGGAGGTGATAAACTCCATAGGTAAACTAAGGGTCCCATGCGACCCAATACCCTAACTGGTGGGTATCTGCGACACACTAGATGCCCCTCAGTCTAAAAAATTATTTGTATTTTATGTAGCTTTTTATGCCAGGAAGGCAATCCTGATACAATGTAACAGGCCCCTTCCCCCTACGGTCAGACAGTGGCAGTCCCTGATAGATTGGGCATTGCTGCTATATAAACTGACATACATGGGACATAGCTGCTTACTGCGATAGCCAGCTATAAATGAGAGTGGTGGCACGTTTGTGTTTTCACGTGAGTGTTTGTATTGGTCCAGCAGTGCACCAACACCTTTGCAGCCATTGTGCTATTGCTGGGTGTTTGGTGTGCTCCTGTACCTTTAAGGAGGGGTGGGCTCCCCTCCAGCCACCTGCTCTCATTTATCCATTAAATGCATGTGCCTCCACTGTGGGGACACTTATACTTTAGTGTTAGGACCACAGATACAAGGGTGCCGTGACGTGGCTCTGTGGCTCACGCATACGTTTGCAAATGCGTGCGGACTAAACCCCTTTTTTAACGCTTACTGTTAGATAGGTCAATTTGGTTGTCTGCAAGCTGGTGGTAAGTAGACTTTGGCTTTTTCCTGGGCATTCCCCAGACACTTGTTGGTACCTGTTTTAGCCTTCCAAAGCTGCTTACTGCGATAGCCAGCTATAAATGAGAGTGGTGGCACGTTTGTGTTTTCACGTGAGTGTTTGTATTGGTCCAGCAGTGCACCAACACCTTTGCAGCCATTGTGCTATTGCTGGGTGTTTGGTGTGCTCCTGTACCTTTAAGGAGGGGTGGGCTCCCCTCCAGCCACCTGCTCTCATTTATCCATTAAATGCATGTGCCTCCACTGTGGGGACACTTATACTTTAGTGTTAGGACCACAGATACAAGGGTGCCGTGACGTGGCTCTGTGGCTCACGCATGCGTTTGCAAATGCGTGCGGACTAAACCCCTTTTTTAACGCTTACTGTTAGATAGGTCAATTTGGTTGTCTGCAAGCTGGTGGTAAGTAGACTTTGGCTTTTTCCTGGGCATTCCCCAGACACTTGTTGATACATGGGACATAATTGCCCTAAAAGGTTTGACAAACTATGGGCGGCTTGGGTCCGCGAACGATGGTTGCCACTAGGATAGGACTCGGAACAAGGAAGCACAGAGGATAGATGATGGATAACTTGGCAATCAATGCATACTGATAAAAATGCACTCAATGCCTACCGTTGATTAATCCCAGCTGAGATAGAAGCGGAACCCCCCCCGATCCCTCCTACCCTCCACGCCCCTTCTGCTCCCCCCCTTACACCGGGATGTGAGAAACACCTCCTCCTTCTCCTATGCCACCTGGCTGAAATGTTGTGCCCCTGGCAATAGTCTCCTTTAGTCTCCTTTTTTCTGTTGCATGTACACCAGACCGACACCTATTTACTGTAAGACTTATTTTGTAACCCGATATCTAATGCACTGTTGATGAGAATGTACCACTGTATTCTTGTTTTTTTTTTTTTTTTCCTGTTTTGTTTGAAATTTGAATAAACTTTTCTGTTAAACAAAAAAATTATGTCTTTGATCTGATTGAGCTATGTAATACTTGTGCAAGTTGCTGCCCAAAAGTTTATATATCAGAATATAACCTTGTATCCACAAGCTTCGAACTTCGGAATATGACAACCCATAAAGAACACTGTGCTTTCCAGTCCACAGAAAAAGAAGCATAAGGGTGAATAATAAAGGCACAAATTTGGCAAGTCAGGGAGTATTAGGTACCAGCAGAACTTTGGACAAGATCCCTAGCCACTTCAGCCCCGGAGGATTTTACCCCCTTCCTGACCAGAGCACTTTTTACAATTCGGCACTGCGTCGCTTTAACTGCTAATTGCGCGGTCATGCAATGCTGTACCCAAACGAAATTTGCGTCCTTTTCTTCCCACAAATAGAGCTTTCTTTTGATGGTATTTGGTCACCTCTGCCGTTTTTATTTTTTGCGCTATAAACGGAAAAAGACCGAAAATTTTGAAGAAAAATGATATTTTCTACTTTTTGTTATAAAAAAATCCAATAAACTAAATTTTAGTCATACATTTAGGCCAAAATGTATTCGGCCACATGTCTTTGGTAAAAAAAATGTCAATAAGCGTATATTTATTGGTTTGCGCAAAAGTTATAGCGTCTACAAACTAGGGTACATTTTCTGGAATTTACACAGCTTTTAATTTATGACTGCCTATGTCATTTCTTG
Source organism: Lithobates septentrionalis (assembly GCA_037952835.1). Classification (NCBI taxonomy): domain Eukaryota; kingdom Metazoa; phylum Chordata; class Amphibia; order Anura; family Ranidae; genus Lithobates; species Lithobates septentrionalis. The sequence continues at coordinate 596,486 of JBBDGP010001436.1, forward strand.
AGGTGCTAAAATGGCAGGGCAGTACAAACCCCCCCCCAAATGACCCCATTTTGGAAAGTAGACACCCCAAGGAAATTGCTGAGAGGCATGTTGAACCCATTGAATATTTTTTTTTTGTCCCAAGTGATTGAATAATGACAAAAAAAAAAAAATTTTTTTACAAAAAGTTGTCACTAAATGATATGTTGCTCACACAGGCCATGGGCATATGTGGAATTGCACCCCAAAATACATTCAGCTGCTTCTCCTGAGTACGGTGATACCACATGTGTGGGACTTTTTGGGAGCCTAGTCGCGTATGGGGCCCCGAAAACCAAGCACCGCCTTCAGGATTTCTAAGGGCATAAATTTTTGATTTCACTCCTCACTACCTATCACAGTTTTGAAGGCCATAAAATGCCAAGATGGCACAAAACCCCCCCAAATGACCCCATTTTGGAAAGTAGACACCCCAAGCTATTTGCTGAGAGGCATGGTGAGTATTTTGCAGCTCTCATTTGTTTTTGAAAATGAAGAAAGACCAGAAATGTTTTTTTTTTTCTTTTTTCAATTTTCAAAACTTTGTGACAAAAAGTGAGGTCTGCAAAATATTCACTATACCTCTCAGAAAATAGCTTGGGGTGTCTACTTTCCAAAATGGGGTCATTTGGGGGGGGGGGGGGGTTGTGACACCTGGGCATTCCATGGCCTCCGAAACTGTGATAGGCAGTAAAGAGTGAAATCAAAAATTTACGCCCTTAGAAAGCCTGAAGGCGGTGCTTGGTTTTCGGGGTCCCGTACGCGGCTAGGCTCTCAAAAAGTCTCACACATGTGGTATCCCCGTACTCAGGAGAAGCAGCAGAATGTATTTTGGGGTGTAATTTCACATATCCCCATGGCATGTTTGAGCAATATATCATTTAGTGACAACTTTGTGCAAAAAAAAAAAAAAAAATTTGTCTCTTTCCCGCAACTTGTGTCACAATATAAAATATTCCATGGACTCGACATGCCTCTCAGCAAATAGCTTGGGGTGTCTACTTTCCAAAATGGGGTCATTTGGGGGGGTTTTGAACTATCCTGGCATTTTATGCACATTATTTAGAAGCTTATGTCACACATCACCCACTCTTCTAACCACTTGAAAACAAAGCCCTTTCTGACACTTATTGTTTACATGAAAAAGTTTTTTTTTTTTGCAAGAAAATTACTTTGAACCACCAAACATTATATATTTTTTTTAAAGCAAATGCCCTACAGATTAAAATGGTGGGTGTTTCATTTTTTTTTTCACACGGTATTTGCGCAGCGATTTTTCAAACGCATTTTTTGTGGAAAAAACACACTTTTTTAAATTTTAATGCACTAAAACACACTATATTGCCCAAATGTTTGATGGAATAAAAAAGATGATCTTAAGCCGAGTACATGGATACCAAACATGACATGCTTTAAAATTGCGCACAAACGTGCAGTGGCAACAAAATTAATACATTTTTAAAAGCCTTTAAAAGCCTTTACAGGTTACCACTTTAGATTTACAGAGGAGGTCTACTGCTAAAAATACTGCCCTCGATCTGACCTTCGCGGTGATACCTCACATGCATGGTGCAATTGCTGTTTACATTTGACGCCAGACCGACGCTTGCGTTCGACTTAGCGCGAGAGCAGGGGGGACAGGGGTGCTTTTTTTTTTTTTTTTTCTTTATTATTTTTTTGCTTTTTTATCTTATTTTTAAACTGTTCCTTTCATTTTTTTTTTAAATCATTTTTATTGTTATCTCAGGGAGGGGAAATATCCCTTATGATAGTAATAGGTAGTGACAGGTACTCTTTTTTGAAAAAATTGGGGTCTATTAGACCCTAGATCTCTCCTCTGCCCTCAAAGCATCTGACCACACCAAGATCGGTGTGATAAAATGCTTCCCCAATTTCCCAATGGCGCTGTTTACATCCGGCGAAATCTAAGTCATAAAATGCTCGTAGCTTCCGGTTTCTTAGGCCATAGAGATGTTTGGAGCCACTCTGGTCTCTGATCAGCTCTATGGTCAGCTGGCTGAATCACCGGCTGCTTTCTCAGGTTCCCTGTTGAGACAGGAGAGCCAGAGAAAAACACGGAAGACGGTGGGGGGGGGGGGCATTCCCTCCCACTGCTTGTAAAAGCAGTCTAGAGGCTAATTAGCCGCTAGGATTGCTTTTACATGAAAGCCGACCGCTGGCTGAAAAGAATGATACCAAGATGATACCTAAACCTGCAGGCATCATTCTGGTATAACCACTCAAAGTCGTGAATGGCGTACCTGAAGACAAAAAATGGTTAACAATAAAGCACAGTAAACAGTAAAGTATAAAAAATTGCATACCTGAAAAGCAAACATGATAAAACATAACAACAATAAAACATTGCAGAATAGAACACAGTAAAAAAGAGCAGAACAATAGAGAGAATAGAGAGAGAGAGAACAATAAAATGACAACTATTTTTGTTTTGTGTTTTTTTTGCAAACTTGTAACTTTTATAACGGTAACCGGTTCCAGGTTCGGGTCTCTCAAAATGCGATGGCATCTTGGGAGACCCTGTGAAAGTGTGCCTAGTCTGTGCAATGCTGTACCCTACGCTAATACTCAACTAGTGAATGGTAGCGTTCAAAACATTCACCAATGCAAAGACCAGGATTGTCAGGACAGGAGGGACAATAATAGCGGGTGTCACGCCTATATCCGCGCTTGCTGCAGACACGACATCTTTTTTGGGGGGGTTCGCTGGGTAGGGGTACTCGGGAGGACATAAAAATGCCTCTCATGCAGCCGACTGCATTTGGTTGGGGATGTGAATGGGGGAAGTACGGGCGCTGCAGAAGCGGTGGGTTCCCAATTAGGATTGGCGAATGCAGCAGGAAGGGCATTATGGGCACGATGGGCCTGTGTTTGTCTTTTTGGTGGCAGCGGGACACTACTTGTGCTTGCCACCTCACCAGCTTGAACTGCACTTATGGGACTTGCCACGTCACCAAGTGTTACTGCAGTGCTGGTTTGACTACGACCGGGGTGTACTAGGCCGCTGGCGCTTGCCAGTTCACCAAAACGCTACCAAAAAAACTGTTAGGGTGGTGTACGGTGCGTGCGTGGGTGTTAGCGGTACTGGTGCTAATCTGACGCTGCCTGGGGCTGGTGCTTGCCAGTTCACCAAAACGCTACCAAAAAAACTGTTAGCGATCGCAGGGATCAGGCCTGACTCTGCGAATGCTGCAGTTATGCGTTTAGTGTTTTGTAAGTGTCAGTGATCGATCGATACTGCACTTGGGTGGGCTGGGCTGGGCCGGGCGGAGGGGCAAAACGCAGGTGCTAGCAGGTATCTGGGCTGATCCAGCTAACACCGCGTTTTTGGGAACCCTAAACTGCTGGGGACGCTAGTATAGATCTGATCGGATCAGATATTGATCCGTTCAGATACTATACCACTAAGGGAGGCGTATGCTGCGTGCGTGGGTGTTAGCGCTACTGGCGCTAATCTGACGCTGCCTGGGGCGACGCACATCACCGCCGGGCGATCAGGGGGCTAAACCTTTATTCGGTAATAAACGGCGGGTGCCCTGACACTATAAAAAATAAACGAACTAACCAGCGTCACCCGTAACACTTATACGGTGATCAGTGGTGAAAGGGTTAATTAGGGGGCAATCAAGGGGTTAAAACTTTTATTAGGTAGTATATGGGGGTCCATGTCGCTATAAAACGCTGACGGCGAACCTATATATTTACGTCCCTAACTAGCGTCACCAGCGACACTAATACAGCGATCAGAAAAATGATCGCTTAGTGACACTGGTGACGGGGGGTGATCAAGGGGTTAAAACTTTATTAGGGGGGGTTAGGGGGGTACCCTAGACCTACAGGGGGTAATACTCACTGTCCTAACACTTCTAACTGTCACAAACTGACACTATGCAGTAATCAGGAAAAAAACAAAAAAAACAAAAACCTGCTTGGTGTCAGTTTGTGACGGGGGGGGGTGTGATTGGGGGGGTGATTGGGGGGGGATCGGGGGGGGGATCGGGGTGTTTAGTGTGCCTGGCATGTTCTACTGTGTTGTGTAGTGTTGGTGCAGTCACTCACATGTCTTCTCTCCTCGGCCCGGAACGGAAACTCCCGAGCCGAGGAGAGATGACATCACATCCTCTGCCTCTGTGTACTATACAGAGGCAGGGGATGTTTCTCATTGGCTGGGAGCGATCGCGAGGGGGGGGCCACGATCGGATGGCCTCTCCCTCATCTTTGATCGCTGCCAGACCAAAGCCGACCGCCGCTGGCAACGGGGGGGGTCCGATCGGACCCCCCGCCCGCGGGAAGGCATCACGTATCAGGTACGTGATTTTGCCTGCCCGTGCCATTCTGCTCACGTATATAGGCGTGAGGCGGTCGGCAAGTGGCTAGAGGTGTTTTCAGTACTTGCAAAAAAATAAATAAAAATATTAGCCCGAAAAAAAACAAATGCAACCACCACAACTGATGACTTAAGGTGCAATATATTGCATTTTTTTTTTGTTTTCTGGTTTAGTCATACTTTAACACAGGTCATGTCTGTAATGCGCAAACACAGAATGTACAAGATGTTACATAGTTACATAGTAGGTGAGGTTGAAAAAAGACACAAAGTCCATCAAGTCCAACCTGTGTGTGTGATTATATGTCAGTATTACCTTGTATATCCCTGTATGTTACGGTCATTCAGGTGCTTATCTAATAGTTTCTTGAAACTATCAATGCCCCCCACTGAGACCACCGCCTGTGGAAGGGAATTCCACATCCTTGCCGTTCTTACTGTAAAGAACCCTCTACGTAGTTTAAGGTTAAACCTCTTTTCTTCTAATTTTAATGAGTGGCCACAAGTCTTGTTAAACTCTCTTCTGCGAAAAAGTTTTATTCCTATTGTGGGGTCACCAGTACGGTATTTGTATATTGAAATCATATCCACTCTCAAGCCTCTCTTCTACAGAGAGAATAATAATTCAGTGCTCGCAACCTTTCCTCATAACTAATATCCTCCAGACTCTTTATTAGCTTTGTTGCCCTTCATTGTACTTGCTCCATTTCCAGTACATCCTTCCTGAGAACTGGTGCCCAGAACTGGACAGCATACTCTAGGTGTGACCGGACCAGAGTCTTGTAGAGTGGGAGAATTATCATTTTATCTCTGGAGTTGATCCCCTTTTTAATGCATGCCAATATTCTGTTTGCTTTGTTAGCAGCTTGGCATTGCATGCCATTGCTGAGCCTATCATCTACTAGGAACCCCAGGTCCTTTTCCATCTTAGATTCCCCCAGAGGTTCTCCCCCAGTGTATAGTTTGCATTCATATTTTTGCCACCCAAATGCACTATTTTACATTTTTCTACATTGAACCTCATTTGCCATGTAGTTGCCCACCCCATTAATTTGTTCAGATCTTTTTGCAAGGTTTCCACATCCTGCGGAGAAGTTATTGCCCTGCTTAGCTTAGTATTGTCTGCAAATACAGATCGAATTGTTTACCCCATCCTCCAGGTCGTTTATGAACAAATTAAATAGGATTGGTCACAGCACAGAACCCTGGGGGACCCCACTACCCACCCCTGACCATTCTGAGTACTCCACCATTTATCACATGTACTCACCCTATGGTCCAGGCCAACGGACCTTATTTTGTACAGTAAACGTTTATGGGGAAGACCCAATAAACAGGGTTTAGGGTCAAGTTGTAAGGGCGAGCCCATGTGGTCATGCAAAAATTGTATGATTTGTGCCCAGTAATTTCGGATCACTGGGCAGGTCCATAGTAAGCAATAGAATGTACATGGGTGGCCTGCACATCTTGGACACAATGGGTTGTGGTTTGGGTGGTACTTGGCGATTCTTGCCGGTGTAAGGTAAGATTTGTGTATGATATATAATTGGGTTAAGCGCTCTGAAAGCCTGGGAGAGACCTTCTTAGTGTTTTCCAAAATCTCGTCCCAGTCTGATTCTTCCATGGGGCCTATATCCTCCTCCCATCTAGTTCTGGCCATATCTATATTCCGTGACACCGAGCAAGTTCTTAAAATATTATAAAAAGTGAATATCAGTTTGGAGGGATCTGCACCTATAATTACATCTACTATGGATAGCGTCTGCGGGTTTGGAAAGCCGTCTGCGAATTGGGTTCGAAGGGCGTGTCTCATTTGCAGAGATCTGAATATCATATGTGGGGGTAGCTCAAACTCATCCTTCAATGATTGGAAGTTTCGTACTCTAAGTGGGGTAATTACCTGGTGTAGATATAGTATCCCCTTAGATGCCCAGGTATCAATGCCTGGGATTAGTGACAGTTCCCTTAGTTGGGGATTATGCCACAGGGGTGTATGCGAGTTGAAGAAGTCCACGCCAGTCAATTTGAGCGCGATCTCCCATATGTGTTTGTGATGGGATAGTAGGAGGATACGGCTGTTGGCTCCCCCCCTCTGCCTCCCTTGCCCCTGAACAATACTTGTAGGGGAGAATGAGTGTTGCTATTTGGCTTCTTGCACGTAAGGATTTGGTACCTGGGTCCATCTGTTTTGTGGAGGTGGCTAGAAGTGGGAGAGTTGAGCAGCTATATAGTATGAGTGGAAGTCTGGGAGAGCTGCTCCTCCTGAGGAGGTTGGGTTTTTAAGCGTGTTCCATGCTAGCTTATGTCTGCTGGGTCCCCAAATAAAGGTGTTAAGAATACTATCCAGCAATTTAAAGGTTTTTAAGGGGATGAGAACCAGTGAATGCCAGAACATGTAGAGGAGCTTTGGCAGCAGGATCATTTTGGTAAGATTAATCCTTCCCATCACACGTGGGAGTCGTGCCCAGAATTGCGTACGAGTTTTCAGGTAGGTGAATAGCGGTTCTATGTTATTGTTGATGTATTCTAGGGGCTCTCTAGTGATCTGTAGTCCTAGGTATTGAATAGAGGACACCCTGTGCAATGGGAGGGAAGCAGTGCAGCTTCTTGGTGGGGAGAGGTCCAGGGGTAATATTTGTGACTTAGACCAGTTTATGCGCAATCCTGAATGTTTACCGAAATCCTCAATGGTCTGGAGAGCAGACTGTAGAGACAGACAAGTGTCCTCTAAATAGAGAAGCATGTCATCCGCGTAGAGGCTCACCGTTTCCACTAGGGAGCGCAGCCGAAGACCATGGATATTCAGGTTTGTTCTGAGTGAAATAGCGAGTGGTTCTGCGGCAAGGGCATATAATAGCAGGGACAGCGGGCACCCCTGCCAGGTTCCATGCCCTAGAGGAAAGGGGTCTGATGTCCGCCCGTTCACTGCCACTCGGGCCTCCGGGGAGTAGTATAACAGCTTCACCCATTTAATAAAATTGGGGCTGAACCCGAAGCTTTTCAAGCACTCCCACAGGTAACCCCACTCCACAGAGTCAAACGCCTTGGCGACGTCTAACGCTATCACTGCCCTGGCACCCACTGTCTCATGACACGCTTTGAGGTTCATGTGTAGTCAGTGGATATTCATGGCTGTGTTTTTAGTAGGCATAAATCCCGTTTGATCAGGATGGATAAGGGATAAAATAATTAGATTAAGGCGAGTGGCTAGTACTTTTGCCAATATTTTAATGTCCACCTGGAGTAGTGAGATTGGACGGTAGGAATCAAGGTATTGGGGGTTTTTGCCTTGCTTGGGGAGCACGATGATCACCGTTTGACGCATGGATTCAGGTAGTGATTCGGATTCAAAAATATGATTGTATAGCGTAGCCTCCCTGACGGTAATCCCGAGTGTGGCTCAGGGTTAAAATTTCAGTCCCATTAGCGGTAACCCCGAGCCACACTCGGGATTACATCGCAGGATCCTGGTGTGGCTTTACTTACCTTGTCCCCGGGATCCTGCGATGTCCCCCGCAGTGTCCGTGGGCTCTGTCCTCCTCCGAAGCCTCTCCGTGCCAGGCTCCGTTCCCTGCGAGCGTCGCGACGCACGGGGGCGGAGCCTGGCGGCAAATTCAAAAAATTGTAAAAATCATAACACATACAGTACTGTAATCTTACAGATTACAGTACTGTATGAAATGATTTCACATCCCTTTTGTCCCCAGTGCTCTGGCCCATGCACTGCATGCAGTTTTATGTTATATATACTGTTCTTTCTGCCTGGAAACTGGAGATTGTCCATAGCAACCAAAAAGTGTCCCTTTACGTCAAAAGTGGCTTTAGACCAGCTAGAAAACATACATAGTAAATTAGAACACTTGCAGAATTGAGCGATAGTGAATCGTGGGGAAATTAATTTTATTATTTTTTTTTTTTTTTAATTATTTATTTTTATTTATTATATTATTATGTTTTTGTGTTTCAAACTTTACCATACCCGGGATATCTACTAGACTCTTGTTTGGACAGATTTAAGTGTGTTATTGTTAAGAATTACAGACCTACAATATAAAACGCCAAATTTCCATGCAAAATAATTGTACCGCTTTCAGCACCTAAAATCCGAAAGAATCATACCGCCAGGGAGCTTAAGTAGATCAGTACCTCCGAATAGGTTGCGTAAAAGTCTAATGGTAGGCCATCCAGGCCTGGGGCTTTAGCGGGTGCCAGTGATGCTATTGCCAATGCAATTTCATCCGTGGTGAGGGGGGCCTCTAGGTCTGTTACCAGGGATTCAGGTAGCTGCGGGAAGGGTATATTTTGTAGAAAGGCCTGTGTCTCCTGTGTAGTAACATTCACCTGGGAGGAGTATAGGTTAGGGTAGTATGAACAGAATGCCGCGGCCACCGACAAAGGGTCTGTTATGGGTGTGCCCTGTAGGTCCAACAAGGATACAACTGATGGCTTAGCATCCTGATGGGCCAAGTAAGCCAAAAGCTTACCCGCCTGCTCTCCCTGCTCGAACACCCGTTGCCTCGAGAAGAAGTGCTTCTGCTTGGCCTTTTCATAATGGAGTTGATCAACTATGCGTATTTGGAACTTAAGCGCCGAGACATTGGCCAGTGTGGGGTCTGACATAAATACGTCTGTTGCTGACACTAGTCTCTCTGAGGCCTGTCGGAGTAGTAGTTTGGAGGAAGCTTTCATTCTATTTATGCGTCTGGATTGAGTGGAGCGGACATGTAGTTTAACCACTTTAGCCCCGGAAGAATTTACCCCCTTCCTGACCAGAGCACTTTTTGCGATTCGGCACTGCGTCGCTTTAACTGACAATTGCGCAGTCGTGCGACGTGGCTCCCAAACAAAATTGACGTCCTTTTTTTCCCACAAATAGAGTTTTCTTTTGGTGGTATTTGATCGCCTCTGCGGTTTTTATTTTTTGCGCTATAAACAAAAATAGAGCGACAATTCTGAAAAAAAACGCATTATTTTTTACTTTTTGCTATAATAAATATCCCCCAAAAATATAAAAAAAACAAATTTTTTCCTCAGTTTAGGCCGATACGTATTCTACATTTTTGGTAAAAAAAAATTTGCAATAAGCGATTATCGATCAATTTGCGCAAAAGTTATAGCGTTTACAAAATAGGGGATAGTTTTATGGCAATTTTATTATTATTTTTTTTTTAAATGGCGGTGATCAGCGAATTTTTTCGTGACTGCGACATTATGGCGGACACATCGGACATTTTTGACACATTTTTGGGACCATTGTCATTTATACAGCAATCGGTGCTACAAAAATTCAATGATTCCTGTGTAAATGACACTGGCAGTGAAGGGGTTAACCACTAGGTGGCAGTGTAGGTGTTAAGTGTGTCCTAGGGGCGTGTTTCTAACTGCCAGGGGGATGGGCTGTGTGTGTGACATCACTGATCTCTGTTCCGATGACAGGGAGCAGAGATCGAGTGACACTGTCACTAGGCAGAATGGGGAGATGCTGTTTACATCAGCATCTCCCCGTTCTTCCTCCCCGTGAGGTGATCGAGTCCGCGGGACCCACAACCCGACTCACAGAGCTGGCCGCGGGCACGCACGCGCGCTGCTGGCCGCCTCTTAAAGGGCAACGTACAGGTACGTGGTTTTTGCCTGTACGAGCCCTTCTGCCGATGTATATCTGCGTGAGGCAGTCGGCAAGCGGTTAAATACTTCCCATACTAGACCTATGGACGCCGTGTCTCTGTTAGTATTAAAATAGAATTGCCATTCCCTCTGTATGTCGCCCTGATCAGTTAGGGCAGACAGCCAAAAAGGATTAAGACGCCAAGTGCGAGGCCCTGTTTGAGGAGCAAGGCGCAAAGATGCCCAACATGGAGCGTGGTCAGACAGGGACCTGGTGTTATGTCCAGAGTCCTCAAGCAGGGGGAGTAAAATATCGGAGACTATAATAAAGTCTATATGGGACATGGTGGAGTGTGTCGCTGAAAAACATGAAAAGGCCTGAGTGTCAGGGTGTTTAACCACTTGCTTACAGGGCACTTAAACCCCCCCCCCCTCCTATCCAGACCAATTTTCAGCTTTCAGCGCTGACGCACTTTGAATGACAATTGCGCGGTCATACAACACTGTACCCAAATTAAATTTTTATCATTTTTTCACCACAAATAGAGCTTTCTTTTGGTGGTATTTGATCACCTCTGCAGTTTTTACTTTTTGTTAAAAAAAAAAATGTAAAAAACTGAATTTTTTTTTGTAAATTTTTTAAATTTTTTTTTATATTTTGTTAAAAATTTAAAACGGGTAATTTTTCTCCTTAATTGATGTACGCTGATGAGGCGGCAGTGATGGGCACTGATAGGCGGCAGTGATGGCCACTGATGGGTGGCAGTGATGGGCAGCACTGCCAGGTGGCACTGATTGGCACTACAGGTGGGCATTGATAGGTGGCAGTTGTTGGGATTGATAGGTGGCACTGTGGGCACTGTTAGGTGGCACCGTGGGCACTGTTATATGGCGGATGTGTAGTGGTTAAAGCGCCATATGTCTGTCAGTGAGAATTCCGTCAGTGTGCGACTCAAACGGGTAGCGGTAGGGAGCTGGGCAGTCTGGCTCGATTGTAGTCTGTCTCTGGTTGGGTTTAGGACCATATTAAAGTCCCCAAGCCAAATGGCTGGGATTGTGGGGTGCTGGGTCATGTACAAAAAACCCTCATTAACCATAGTAGAATTATAGGGAGGAGGAATACAGTAAGCCAGAATAAGGTATTGTGTACCATAAAGAGTGCAGTGCAAAAAGATGTACCTGCCCTGGGGATCCGTTTGCACAGAGATAATGCCAAATTGGGTTTTTTAGCAATTAAAATGCACACGCCACGGGAGTAAGGAGTGTGGGTGGCGTGGTACGTCCACTCAATCCATGGGCGTTTAAGTGCAAGTTGGAGTTGGCCAGTGACGTGTGTCTTTACTAACACCATTATATCCGCCCGGTAGGACTTGAGACAGCCAAACACAGCTGTGCGCTTGAGCTTGTCCCGGATCCCACGGACGTTCCAGGTTAGAAATTTTATGGTGGCCATGTGGTATTGGGTTGGGTATTTTCCAGGAGGGATGACGGATCAGTCCCCAGAGCAGGGTCATCCACATAATACAGTGGTGTGTGCAATCCAGAACATCGCATTAGCAAAGTGTACCATGCATACTTACAACTCATGTATCTCATTACATTACAAATAACCACAAATAAAACTTACATTCTAAAAAATTGTGCAAACCTCTAGTTTGGGATTTTTAGGGCAACGAAACAATTGAATTGATTAAAAAATGTGTTCATTAGAAATACAGATAAAAATTCATCATACAAAAATTAATTGGACTTCAAAATATTTGTAGACAATATATAATATTAAAAGACACAATGCATAATTGAGAAGGATGATAGAGAGTGATACATCTTACTACAAGATACAGTCACCACCAGTACAAAGAAGGTGGCGTCAAATAGCAGAATTCCAACGCGTTTCAACATATATTACTCAAGAAAGTCTTCCTCAGGGAAAATTGTATCACAATCTAAGAAAAATCAGAGTAACAATATTATAGGCTACATACATATATCACATTTATTGTAAAATGGACAGAGTATCTGCCAAACAACTTACATTTTAATTGCATTTAGTAAATAACAGCTAGTGCATTCCCAGTGCCAGAGTGAGGTTTAGTCCTCCATTGCCCAAGCTGCCACACTTCCTCTACAAGACGGCTGGATATAGTAAAGATCCCAAAGAAATGGCATTCCAAAAACTATTGCTTGATGGCTGTATAAAACACATATAGAAAAAAGGGGATTTAAGAAAAGCCCCCCCATATATCTATATGTAGGCAAGTTCCAAGAACAACCTCTATTTACATATACATTTATGTTAGTTAATGGTTTTTGTATGGGGTCCTCCTGACTCTCCTCCCCCTGGCATAGTTAGGCACTCTAGGCCGGGGCAATGCGGGGTCAGGATGACTACTATCATTACCTATTATTCATTAATATTTTTTATTTTTTCATTTCTTATTTAGGTTCAAATCTTATTAGCAGCTGAGGGGGTTTCCAGTGTCTAGAATCAGGTGTTCTTTTTGGGTTGGTGTCTTGCCTCTGGTTTCCTAGTACGTGGGAACTCCACCCTCTCTGCCCACTCTCCTCTACCCGACACAGGGGGGCCATGGTGCCCTGCTCTGACACTGCGGCATCCCCACCCCTGAGCTTGAACTTTGTTCAGGCCGGGGGACTTTATGTGTCGGTGGTTATTAGTCCCCCCCATTGGCCCTCCTTCCACCTGCCCCAATTGTTTGGAGTTGGTGGAAATGATGACCAAATGGTGTGTACTGCAAGATTTGCGGCACTTGGGAGCCCCTTGCGGCGCATCGCACCGCCACTCTTCTAGTTTGGTTGGCCTGTTGTTCCGGATGTTGTCATCCCTCAACAGAGGATTACACCTGTAACACGTCCCATCACTGTCTCGGATGTTCTCATCCCCCCCACAGGTGATTGTGCTGCATTGCGCCCCAGCTTTGCTTTGGCGATTGATGCAGCACAATTGTGCTATCTGCTTGCCAGCGGGACCCTGTCCCCCTGGTGGGCATTGCACACTGCCCTTTTCCAACATAGCGACGACCCAGTCTGTCCGGATGTTTACATCCTTCTGACATGTGATCACGCTGCACCACGCACCGGCTGTGCTGTGGAGGCGTCACGTGTCGGGTCACGGCGCCCCCACCTCTCCATCGCCCACACCATTTAAAAGGACGCCAGAGATGGCATATGTTGCCATTCCTCCCCCTGGTGTGTAGCCGAAGGGGGTTACCATGGAGTGAAGGCTTCCCATCTGATGGTTTGGTCCGATTTTGGATGTACCCCTGCACCCTTCTCTGTAAGGTTAGTTTCTGGTCAAGGAATAACCAGACTTTTTCAAAGGGGGGGTGTTCTTGGAACTTGCCTACATATAGATATATGGGGGGGCTTTTCTTACCATCCCCTTTTTTCTATATGTGTTTTATACAGCCATCAAGCAATAGTTTTTGGAATGCCATTTCTTTGGGATCTTTACTATATCCAGCCGTCTTGTAGAGGATGTGTGGCAGCTTGGGCAATGGAGGACTGAAACCTTCTCACTCTGGCACTGGGAATGCACTAGCTGTTATTTACTAAATTCATGAAAAATGTAAGTTGTTTGGCAGATACTCTGTCCATTTTACAATAAATGTGATATATGTATGTAGCCTATAATATTGTTACTCTGATTTTTCTTAGATTGTGATACAATTTTCCCTGAGGAAGACTTTCTTGAATAATATATGTTGAAATGCGTTGTAATTCTGCTACTTGACGCCACCTTCTTTGTACTGGTGGTGACTGTATCTTGTAGTAAGTTGTATCACTCTCTATCATCCTTCTCAATCATGCATGGTGTCTTTTAATATTATATATTGTCTACAAATATTTTGAAGTCCAATTAATTTTTGGATCATGAATTTATATCTGTATTTATAATAAATGAATTTTTTACTCAATTTAATTGTTTCATTACCCTAAAAATCTCAAACTAGAGGTTTGCACAATTTTTTAGAATATTTATGGGATGATGGCAATGACACATCCAACCATGAGTCAATTATTTTCTCAATAAAACTTACATTTTCCCCTTTCCCCCCACCCAGCCTTCAGCTTCCCCAACTTAGTTGGAGCATAATTCCCAAAACTTGTGTGGGGCTGCCTTGACAACAATCTAACTAGGATGGCCGGCATACCCGCATCAGCCATACTATCACCCACAAGGGCCTTTCGGGTGGTATGGGTGAAAGACTAACTACCTAGGGGGGGGTGAACATTCGCTGGTTGTAGACTCAGCAGTAGGACTTGTGGCCTGTGCAGTTCACCAGTGCTCGGTTGGTTAACAATGTTCATATGCTTATTCACGGTAACTAGTAGAAAAAGGAAAAATTGAAAGGTATTGGCAAATATAGAAAATAATGAGAAAAAAAAAAAAAAGGTGGGGGGGACCCATTTTCAGGAGAAGAAAAAAAAGATTAAAAAAAGGAAAGGGGAAACAAAAGCGCCCCTTTTTGGTTTCAGCATAGTGTCTCCAGTATAATGTCAATGATGAGTATAGCAGTATGGGTCTGAGTCAACGATTGAGAACATCGTGTAATCATGGTGTCCAGCTTGCCGATAGTGACAGAGGGCTAGTGGCACGGGCAGAAAACAAAAAAGGGAAAAGAGGAAGGGGGTACGGGCCTCCGCATATATGAGTTCAGTGTGCAGTGCTGTTACATACCGGGGAGAGCCGTATCGTGTATTCAAAATATTGTGGGAGAAGGACGGCGGGCACGATCCCATGACTAAGGCAGTATGTGGGTCAGGCTTCCGTAAAGGAACCGGGTGTGTAAAGGCTTACCAACAGTAGGAGGCAGGTGAAGATCTCCATCAAACAGGACAATTTCTCTCTGCGTCTCGCTGATCCAGCCAGGCCGAGGCGAGCACCGGGTCTTCAAAAAAAATGTGCTCGGTTGCCTCCCACGATGCGAAGATGGGCAGGAAACAGCATGGCATATTTCAAATAATGTGCCCTCAAGTGCCGTTTGACATCCACAAAGCGAAATCCCTGTTTCTGGACCTCTGCCGAGAAGTCGGGGAAAACCGATATGTGGCCATTCTGTAAAGGAATGTTCTCCTTGTCACGGGTCAGGCGAAGGATGGCATCTCGGTCCCGGTAATTTAGGAGCTTTGCTATAAAGGTACGTGGCGGTGCGCACTCAGGAGGGCGGCGTGTGGGCATACGATGGGCATGCTCGACCACGAATGTAGTTGAAAAGGCCTCCCTGCCATTTGTTTTAATCAGGAGCTGCTCCGGGAAAGTGGCTGGGTCTAGGCCCTCGGAGCCCTCAGGAAGTCCGATGAGGCGGAGATTTAAACTGCAAGCGCGGTTTTCGAGGTCGTCATGCTCTTGGGCCAAATGCCAAACAGTGGTATAAAAATAAATGATTCAAATACTAAAATATTAAAATACCAAAACAGCGCTAAAAATTAATAAACGTGATAAAAAATGCAATATCACGTGTGGTTAATCCCACACGTAAAAGTCTATAAGCAGTAGAGGGCACAGCGTCACTTCCAGGATGTCATGTAGGGCGTGACCTACACGACATCCCGGAAGTGACGCTGTGCACTTCACCGCTCTCCACCGCCCACCCAGAAGTATCCACAGCTATCTGCAAGGAAACGCTGGATCTATCCTGGACGGCTGATTAAGGTGATAGCGCCCTCAGGGTCACATACTATATCTTGCTTGTGTTTTTTAATCTTGATGTACGCAGTTTTATTAAGGAGTCCGCTTGTTTATGGGGGGTTTTGTCTTAAATAAACGAGGTTACGCTATGTGCCGACTTTCTTGTATTTTATGACACAAACTCGGCCCCTATACTGGTGGACCTTGATGGTGATTTGGACTGAATCTGAGTGGCTGTATTTCATTCTACCAGAACGCTGACTTATCTTGAGAGTCTGGTGAGCTTGACCCCCTGGGGGAGTGTGTTACACAAGGTGGAATTTGCTCACGTTGTATGGTGAAAGGTGCAGCCTCTGACCACTTACTATCTACAATCAAAAAACTTCTTATGAACTGTCTGCTTCACAATCTACTGCTTATAGACTGTTACGTGTGGGATTAACCACACGTTGTGATATTGCATTTTTTATCACGTTTATGAATTTTTAGTGCCGTTTTGGTATTTTAATATTTTAGTATTTGAATAATTTATTTTTATACCAGTTTGGCTTTTTCTCTGCTCTTTTTAACAGCTGCTTAGCACCTTGTAAATATTAGGATTGCTATATTTCAAGGATTTAAGTATTTCTGCTAACAGGCTTGTGGGATTGATCTGGCGCTGAACAGGTGCTTTTTTTAGGCCTTATTTATGCACCTTTCCTTTATTTGCTTTTGGGCCAGTTGTTGTATTTGGCATTGCATGTCCTTGTGAGAATGTTGGAGGGAGTACAAAGTGTCTTCCGCTGAGCTGATTCTGGTCTCAGTCTCTTTGACCCAGTCCCTGAGTTTGGTCATGTCCTGCCTTATTAGGGAGATGTCCACCTTTAACTCCTCTATTTTAGTAGTCAGGGTGGACTGACAAGAAGAAATAGCCACCAGGACCTTAGCTGTGTCAGCCGCAGCATGCTCCACTGGTGAGGCTGCCGGGTCGCCATCTTGCTCCTCATGGTCCCGTTCCTGTCTCCGATACCTGTCTAGCAAAGAGGAGGCTATAGTGTTCCTCTTCGGCGGGGACATGATGGGTACAGTGTGGGAGTCTCAGGCTGTCCAGAGATTGTGCAAATAGGCAGCTGTGGGTACACAGGATATCGGTATCAGGATATACCGAGAGTGGAGCTCAGCTCACACGCGTCCTACACCATTGCCGTCCCACTTTCATATGCATTTTTACATTGGAGTTAAGCCATCCAGGACTTTTGTTCGCTCTTTTAAATTTATTACCCAATGGGATGCATTGGCTAATGCCATTATTTAATATGCTCTTAAAGCAAACCCATCTCTCCTCCGTGTTCTTTGTTCCTAAGATTTTATCCCAATTTATGCCTTCTAGCAAGGTTCATAGTTTAGGGAAGTTGGCTCTTTTGAAATTCAGTGTCCTTGTATTCCCTTATGTTTCCTATTTGTGTGATTTATACTGAAGCCAATTGACCTGTTATCGCTGTTACCTAAATTGCCCTGTATTTCCACATCCGTGATCAGGTCTGTATTGTTGGTAATCAGTAGAACCAGTGATGCTTTATTTCTAGTTGGTGTGTCTACCATCTGACCCCTAAAAATTGTCCTGCAAGACCTTTAGGAACTGGCGAGCCTTAGATGAATGCGCAGTTCCCTCCGTCCTTGCTGCTAATCCAAATTGTGATAGGAGATCTGTCTTCCCTTCCTCCCTCAGGTTAGGGGGCCTATAGCATACTCCCAGTATTATTTTCTGCTTACCTTCATCCCTTTGGAGCTCTACCTATAAAGATTCCACCTTCTCCTTAGCTCCTTTAGTGATGTTATCTCTCACATTCACTTGCACATTTATCTTGATATATAGACATACCCCTTCCCCTTTTTTACCCTCTCTATCATTGCGATAAAGGGTATACCCTTGAATGTTTGCCAGCCAATCATGAGAGCTGTTGAACCAGGTCTCTGAAATTCCCACAAAATCCAAATCCTCCTCATACAAAAGTATCTCTAGTTCACCCATCTTGTCCGCCAGGCTCCTGGCATTGGTGAACATGCCACGTAGTTTAGACCGGTCGCATATTATCCTCTTATTGGGTTTTCCGAGATTGCAACTAGGACTTGCTACTATACTTACCTTGGGTTTAATGTGCTTTGGTCAACCTACCACTAATGCCCCCAATACTACCCTCTAGAATATGTTCCGGCGCTATCTCTACCTCTGGACCCTCCCCCTATTACCTAGTTTAACAACACCTCCAACTCTTTGGCCATCTTCATTCCCAGCTGATCTGAACCCTCCTCGTTTAGGTGCAGTCCATCCCTTCTATAGTACCGGTTATCTACTGAGAAGTCGGCCCAGTCCTCCAGGAACCCAAACCCCTCCTTATTACACCAGCTCTTCAGCCACTTGTTTACTTCCCTAATCTCCCTCTGCCTTTCTGGTGTGGCTCGATGTACCGGTAGTATTCCTGAGAATAAGAATACTACCTTGGAGGTCCTTTTCTTCAATTTAGCTCCTAAGTCCCTAAAATCGTTCTTTAGGACACTCCATCTGCCTCTGACTTTGTCATTGGTGACAACGTTCACCATGACAGCTGGGTCTTCCTCAGCCCCTCCCAGTAATCTGTCCACCAGATTAGGGCTGGGAGATTTTCCCCCCCAAAAAAGTCTGCGATTTTTTCATAAAAAACTCGATTCACGATTCGAATCCGATTTTTTTTTATTATTTTAAAGTGCATCAACAAACAAAATATCAAAAAAAATTTAAGTGCATTCTTTGCAAGGAAAATGCACCTATCAACAACAGCAGGTTGAGGCAAGCTCGGTGGTGACAGGTGACAATATGATATCCCCACAAAACAAAAAATCCTGAGGTAACTGACTCTAAGTCAAGACTGGCCATACTTAGTTACCTATAGATTATCTGCAGATTTCTATGGTCAGGTCAGATGGAAAAAGTAGAACAGATTCCTCCATCTATGCTGAACTGTGTGGATGGAAGAATCTATCTCCCACTGGCCCAAGCTTCCATATCTTGCGCTCATCGGCCCCGCTGGCTCTCACAATACCTGAACATTCTGATTGGGTGCAGGCATTGTTTAGGTAGAGAATCCAACGGGGCTGACTAGCAAGATACTGAAGCTTGGCCCAGTGAGAGTTTCTGCCATCCACACAGTGTAGCGTACATTACAATACATGGAGAAATCTGTTGCACTTTTTTCATCTAACCATCTCACCGTATACTGACACACTACATCACCGTATACTGACACACTACATCACCGTATACTGACACACTACATCACCGTATACTGACACACTACATCACCGTATACTGACACACTACATCACCGTATACTGACACTCTACATCACCGTATACTGACACACTACATCACCGTATACTGACACACTACATCACTGTATACTGACACACTACATCACCGTATACTGACACACTACATCACTCAGTGATGTAGTATGTCAGTATTCAGTGATGTAGTATGTCAGTATACAGTGATGCGCACATTGCTGTGTGATGTCATATGGGGGTATTGTCATATATTGAGCACAGTGCTGTGTAATGAAATTTAAGAAGGGTGAATATATGGAATGGGATGTGATGTGACTTCTCTCCTCTGAAGTATTATTCTTTCTGGCAGTGATCACATGGCTATCAGTATCTCATGAAATACACCATACAGGCAGCTCTGACTCACCCTCCCTTCTCTCTCTCTCTGCAGCCCGGGAATGTCCCTGTGATCCCCCCACCCCCCTCCTCCTCCTGATATCTCAGCCCTCCAATACACAGCGGTGTTCCACCAACAGCCTCGCCCACTAACCCGCCTACACACCCACCCACCCATGCACAGCGTCGGGCCTCGCGGACTAGGCCGAAGCCGCGGCCTCACCTGAAAAATCGTGCCCGCAGCTCCTCAGGCCCGGCGCGGTGCTGTTAAAAAAAAAAAAAAAAATCTAAAAAAAAATCGATTTGAAGAAGATTTGACCTCTCAACTCGATTCAAGATTCAAATCGATTTTTTTCCCAGCCCTACACCAGATCCGTGATGTGCCGAACCCAAGCGCCAGGTAGACAACATACTGTTCGGCGCTTCAGGTCTTTGTTACAGATTGCCCTTTCTGTCCTCCTAAGAATTGAGTCCCCTACCACCAGAATCTGTCTTTCCTTTCCCTTCTCCCCCACTCTCACTGCAGTTCTTCCCCTGGCAGCTAGGAGAGTCCCTCAGCTCCAGCAGTGCTGGTCCCTGACTGCTTTCACCAATGTCACTCAATGGAGCGTACTTATTGGGATGCTCCAGCCCTGGATCGGCCTTCCCTGGCACTTCCCCCTCTACCCTTCCTGACTGTCACCCATCTACACTTTCCTAGTGCCTGCACCTCTTTGTCTCCACCCGCCCCTGTGCTGGCCCCTGCCAGCACCTGCCATGTACGTTCTTGGCTCTCCTTTAGTATGGAGGGACTTCTCAGTGCTGACCGTTGCTTCCCCAGATTCAGAACCTGGGCTTCCAGGGAAACAATGCGCTTACAATTTGCACAGCAGTAATCACCCTCGATCGGATGATCAAGGAACGCATACATGCCGCAAAATGTACAAAGAGTCGCCTCTCCACACCAGCCGGGCATCGTACCTATTAAATTTAATGAGGATTGGGGATTATACCCTGTCCAAATTACCCAACAACTAGCTTCCTGACACTAATACTCAAGACAATACACAGGTACTTGCAGAACTACGTGCACTCGCAGACCTACGTGCACTCGCAGACCACTCACACAACTACGTGCACTTGCAGACCTACATGCCCTCGCAGACCACTCTCAGAACTACGTGCACTCGCAGACCTACATGGACTCGCAGACCACTCGCAGAACTACGTGCACTCGCAGACCACTCACAGAACTACGTGCACTCGCAGACCACTCACAGAACTACGTGCACTCGCAGACCACTCGCAGAACTACGTGCACTTGCAGACCACTCGCAGAACTACATGCACTCGCAGTCCACTCGCAGAACTATGTGCACTCGCAGACCACTCACAGAACTACGTGCGCTCGCAGACCACTCACAGAACTGCGTGCGCTCGCAGACCACTCACAGAACTGCGTGCATACAATACACAAATACTAACGATCCACACACACACTACTCAGACAACACTCAGGTACTCACACTACACAGGTACTATGACCCCTGTTATAAACTCTAGTTTTAACTCACCACTTAGACCAGTTCCACTTGGACAGAGTTCCAGCAGACTCAAAAATGAGCAGGCTCACAATGAGTTCTACACAAGGTTATATAGGCCTCAAGAACCTGTGAGCAATTAACCACTCCCCTAATTAGTAGGCTGAAGGAAGCAAAGAAAAAAAAAGCTGTTTAAAAAATGTCAGAAAAAGGTGTTAAAAAGCTACAAGGAAAAGCCCCAAAAAGAACCTAAAAATGCAACCCAGCAATCACCAGCAGTCAAAAAGCAAGACTTGTTTACTCTCCACTCAAGGTCCCCACTGTTTAGCTTCCAACCAGCAGTCTGTTGCTATCCTTGAAACAAACGCAGTGGCTTGGCAGGGTGTGATAACAGTGAGAACATATTTCCCCTATAGGAGGCCAGCACAAAAATAGTTTCAATTAAAAAAATTACTTTTTATAAAAAAAAAAAAAAAAAAAAAAAAAAGTATTCACTTTCTCCCTCCCAGATGAAAGTGCAAAAAAGTGCTGTTTCCACAAAACCTACCAGGAAAATAATATTTCCTGCAAATCTTTTTTATATGTTGAGGTTATGTGGGGACAATACTGGGCACAATGCACAAAAGACTGCAATGTCACATTGTCAGATTAATTGTATTAAGACCCTAAATCAAGGTTTAATACAAATAAATTGCTCACAGCACTCACCTCATTTTTAGCAAAGGACGCAAAGGAGAGAGCTAGGAAATGAGCCGGATATCTTGTCACTGTGTTCGTCACTGCCAAAATCAGCAGTAACGGCATTAGGGCTCTTTAGTTTGGATTAGTTTGGCTCAGGCAATCCCTATTTTACATGTTCAATTTAATTGAGTAAAAGCAAATGTGGAATGAACTCAATATAATCTGATGATCTGTCTCAGAAACATTTTTGGCAGGCATTAAATATTTTTCATTTTAACCCCCTGTGAAGCAAGCTGCAATCTACCAGGCTTTGAAACCGAACATAAACGCAAATTACTTGATTCATACATAAAATACATAAATCCCTTGCATCTGCCATAGACCTGGTAGTGCTCTGGAATGAGGCTGAAACAAAGGGTAATCAGTGATCTTCTGCTGAAGTTACCAGAGCATGTATATAATCAGCA
Source organism: Lithobates septentrionalis (assembly GCA_037952835.1). Taxonomy (NCBI): domain Eukaryota; kingdom Metazoa; phylum Chordata; class Amphibia; order Anura; family Ranidae; genus Lithobates; species Lithobates septentrionalis. The sequence continues at coordinate 618,449 of JBBDGP010001436.1, forward strand.
GGCCAATAATGAAAAGAACAGTGACTTACAGTGAGAAGCTTTGTCGTGATTCCAGCATCCACCACGGCTTTATGCATGGCACGCAATGTCTCTAACTCTGGAGCAGCAATAAACACTACATACGGCATGAACTCAGAAGTCCGCAGTACTTTTAATGCCTGAAGGAAAAAAAAAAATCTGAGCTTTTCTTTTTTTTTTTATATATTTTACTTGAAATATCTTCAAAATCTTCAGACAAATAGCAGTCAGAACAACAAAAACATTGTGTTGACTTGGAAGTATGATCGGCTCAGTATGGTATTTTTGGATGTAGAAATATACATACAAGGGGGAGGGATCTGTACCAGAAATGATTGTAAACCCACTAACAGAAATGGGTATATAGCTACTGATAGCCGTCATCATAGACCATGGTTACTTAATATACCAAGGGGTCAGTTTGTGCGATTAAGGAGAAACTGCACTAAAGAAGAGGAGTTCATGGAGCAAGCAACTTGGTTTGGAGATAAATTCCTACAGAAAGGGTACGATAAGAAGTTCATAAGTAAAGCATTAGAAGTAGTTAAAAACATGGATAGAAAAAACTTGTTAATAAATAAAGGTAAAACAGAAAGAGAAATTAAAACAGGAGAGGAGTTCAGGATTCTACTAGGATACAATACCCAGCGGGCAAAATCGAAAATATTTTTAAAAAGCACTGGGATATATTGTTGAGGGACAAGATATTGGGGGAAGCACTTCCATCAGCCCCTAAATTTATCTATAAAAAGGCACCAAACTTAAGAACTATTTTGGCTCTTGGTGTATTGGACCCACCCATGAAAAGGACACGAACACTTACACCTTTTTTGACAGGTTTTTACCCATGCGGTAAATGTTCACCGTGTGGGATTACTAAAGGAAGTAATGCAAAAAAAACGCAAAGAGTTTCTGGCAACCGCTACCGGTAGAACCCATGAGATAAAGGAATTCATTACGTGTTCATCAGAGGGGGTTGTTTATGTGCTGGAATGTCCATGCAAGCGCCAATATGTGGGTCGTACCTCCAGACTCCTGATGGTAAGGTTACGAGAGCACAAACAATATAAAAAATGGTAAAAAGGACCATAGTGTTCCTAAGCATTTTAGAGAGGTCCATGGTAGGAACCAAACGATCAAGGGGTTAATATGGCGCACAATGGAGGTAGCCGAGTACATATAACTAAAAATGGTGGGGGGAAGGGGGTGGGTTGGGGGTTCCTGAGAGGGGGAACTTGATGAACCCCCAACCCACCCCCTTCCCCCCACCATTTTTAGTTATATGTACTCGGCTACCTCCATTGTGCGCCATATTAACCCCTTGATCGTTTTTTTATCTCCTCTTAATAAGTTCACATATATGCGCAGCCTCTGGATCTATGCCAATTATTATTATTGTACATTCATCTTCAGCCCCATCATGTTTATGTGATTTACTTCCCCCCCAGTTTACATACCTAATACTTCAAGCCTATGCTGTATAGTAACCATGGAAATTATACAAAAAATAGAATCAGTCAAGTACACCATATTAGATGACTTATACGCACACTTCCCAGATGGATACTTCCTCCCATCAGCAAATATCCCCCGTCTGGAATACAGACACATATGTGCGAAGTTTCGCAAAATAGAGGACACCATCAATAACATCAACCAACAATGGTGGGATAAGTTCTTCTTGGAACTGTATTTGAACTACAAAATTTCTCCCAGAGGTCTCAGAAACCAAAAGACTTGCTCATTCCTGGGCGCAGATTTAGCTGCTGAATGGTCCACCATATCCGAATTCTGCACTCAAAAATGGATGGAAATCATCATCAAGCAAAGGGATACCCTATTCAACTCATTATCGTCCAAATTAACCAATCTTATAGATGAACTAAGATCATACATTACACCCCTACCCACCTCATGGTACAAAAAACTGAAACTTAACACTAAGTACCAAGAGGATTGCCTCATCAAATGTAAATTACAGAAGATACGCAGAGACTTTGACGATTACAACTCCAACAGGATCCACTGTTGGAAAAAACCCAGACGCAATACACACCCCCCCAAAGTTAACAACCACCCCAATCTCCACACCCCATCAGGGCAAGAGAACCACGCCCCAGTCCCCCTGATGGAATGTGTACCTAGGCCCACCACGGCCCTCTTATCCTTTCAAGGCCCCTCCACCAAGCCTTATAAACCACATAGGCCACCGGCACCTTCCAGACGGCCACAGCCCACACCCACACCAAAAGAGGACCATCATCGTCCACCACCCCCCGTGCCAGTTTCTTCCTCCAGTACACCCAAAACTTCCAAGAGTATAAAGAAGAAACCCCACACTGGCATCCTTACCTCAATCCCTCCCATACCGGTTACCCTCAAAGAAACACAGACCGGCAGTGCCATATCAGATCACAGCACTTATGAGGACCCCCAGTCATCCACTCTGGATTTTGGTATTGGGAATCTACACACCGCACAGTCCAAGATCACTCAAGCATCTGGGCCCACCATGGACCACCCCAGTATCCACGCCATCTCATCACCCCCCATTTACAGTCCGACCAACAAACATATATCTCCCACCCCTACCCCCTCTTTTTTAGTGATCACCCCCCAACCCTGCCCAAAAAGAAAGCTCACCGACGAGGCAGGAGAGGGGGGAGACACAGACACAAAAAGGAGGGAGAAATTGCGCAGACTGTAAAAATCTTCAACCTCTCTGATCACACTTTATCCATGCCTGAAAAATCTCTACTAGCACGCGGGCTCACCTTCGCCCCCACAGCATCTCCCAACCCTTTCACTCTCTTCTTGGATCTCAATAGGTTCATTAGAAATATCACCATCAAACGATATTTCAACATTCAAGACACTAAGAAGGGTAATGGTACCCCAAACATTACCCCAAACACTACTCCATATACTACTAATGACCACGCTGAATGCAGTACTACTACAGAAGACTCCTCCACCCTAGGACCCGCAGAACTCATAGCCCTAGACCAGTTGGAAGATCTCTACATTGACGACCAGATTGAATCTCTAACTCAACATCCACCTACCTCTCCACCCATCTTACACACTAATTTCAAACCGAAATCTATCTTTTATCCCACATTTGCCAAAGGACCTTACGTCCAGACCTTCTATCAGGTTGTATATGCTGATATACTACGAATGTGTCAAATGTCCAACTCACGTTCCAATCCACCATCTAACTTAACCCCAGCAGAACGCACGGCTCTTAAATCACTCACCAACAACAGACAACTGGTTATTAAGCCCGCAGATAAAGGAGGTGGTATCGTAGTCCAGAACCGTGCAGACTACATGCTGGAAACAACTAGACTCCTATCGGACACATCCACATACAAAAAACTTTCCGGAGATCCCTTACCCAAATTCTCTATTGAAGCTCACAACTTAATAGATCGAGCACAAGCAGATGGTATAGTTACTGCATCCGAAGCCTCATTTCTTAAACACGACTTTTACAAAAGGCCCTACTTTTACCACCTTCCGAAGGTGCACAAAGACCCCACACACCCTCCTGGTAGACCAATAGTGGCGGCCATGGAAAGCGTAACCAGCTACTTCTCTATCTACATTGATCATTTTCTACAAGGTATAGTACAGAACCTACCTTCCTACATTAAAGACAGCATCCACCTTCTGAACATGCTACGATACTACTCCTGGGAACCGACATACCGCTGGCTCTCGCTAGATGTGGTCTCACTATACACGTCCATTCCCCATAACATTGGTTTACAAGCTGTACGACACTACCTCAACAATGACCCATCACTCAACCCACGTCAGAACCAATTCTTACTGGAAATATTAGAATTCTGCCTAACCCATAATTATTTTGAATCCCACGGAGACTTCTATATTCAAACAAAAGGAACTGCCATGGGGGCCAATTTTGCTCCCAGCTACGCGAACCTTACCATGGGTTACTGGGAGCTACAATATATACACAACAATAACCCATATGCGCCCCACATAGTCTATTACGGGCGCTACATAGATGACGTAGTCATTATCTGGGATGGTCCAGAAACCACCATCCTACCCTTCGTCCAACACTGCAACAACAACTCCATGGGTCTATCATTCACATCAGTCACAGACAATAACAAACTGGCCTTTTTGGATCTGGAACTCTTCCACTATGAAAACACCATCTGCGCCCAGAATTATACAAAATCCACCTCAGGAAATTCTTACCTACACTTTAACAGTTGCCATCACCCACGATGGGTTAAAAACATCCCAAAAAGCCAGTTCTGCCGCCTGAAACACAATTGCACGCGCCTACAGGACTATGAAACACACGGCCTACTACTCAAAGCCAAATTCAAAGACAAGGGTTATCCAGACCACATCATAGAAGATGCCTTCCAATACTATCTCAGTGAAAACGCGAAGGACAAGAGACAAACCAGTACAGACGACACTACCCAACCCGTCAGATTTGTGACACAATACCACAACAGATTTAAGCAAATGGAAAAGATCTTCACCAAACACTGGTCCATTCTGCGTGAGGATCCGCATCTAAAACCCACCATAAGTGATAAACCACTGGTCACCTACAGACGGGCTAAGAATATAAAGGCCCAAATAGCACCAAGCAAAGTGAAAACAGCACGCCCCACCGTCAGTGCCCCCTTAACCTTCTTTAACATCAAAGGCATGTATCAATATAGGAAGCCCCTCTGCCTCACATGCGCCCATGTTACACATAGGCAAAAAGACTTCCACCATAAGGGTAAACTATATGTCATCCCCGACTTCTTCAATTGTGGTTCAGATTATGTGGTCTATTGCCTCACATGCCCCTGCGGCCTACTATACGTAGGCCGCACTATACGCCCACTCCGCAAAAGGTTTGGTGAGCATCGTAACCTTGTAGAGAAGGGCATTGACAAGCACAGTGTACCAAGACATTTTAAAGAACATCATGGACAAACATCTTCAGGGCTACGCGTGTGGGTTATTGAGTCTATCCCACCCACCCTCCCTACCGCTGAACGCTACAAAAGGTTGTGTGAAAGAGAAAACTACTGGATATACACACTGGACACTTTATCGCCAGGAGGCCTCAATGAAGGCATTGAAATTAACATTTTGCTGTGACCCCAACCATATCCCTGCCTCATCACATCATCTCATCCCAATTCACCACGTATTGTTTCATCCTTTGTCCTACCTGTTGTCTCATTTATTGTTTTATCCATCATCTAGTCACTACCCCATTAACTTACAGTCCACGTGGAGCACGTGTATGGGTATACCCGTCTCCCACCCATTACCCCTATCCACATAGCCCTAGTATATAACACATACCATTTTTATTTTTATTCCTATCTTTATTTTTTATTTTTATTTTTATTCTTATTAAAAAATATTTTATTTTTAATTTCCTTATTTTTTTATATATTTTTTAATTTTATTTATTTTTTATTTATTTGTACTTGTATTTTTACATATATATATATTTATATTTATCTTTATTTTTATTTATATTTCTATATATTTTTATTATTTTTATTATTTTTACTTTTATTTATTTATTTCCCTGTATTTCCCATAACATTCCTCTCATTCCCAAATACCCGTCTGGAAACACACTCCCCCCCTTCTTTTGTCCCAATCTTACGCGTCATTTAAATGTGTATATATGTGTATGTGTGTGTGAAGGGATCCTTTTTAAACGGTTCTTTGTGTTTACACACGTATATACATTGTACATGTTTTATCCCTTTTCCATCATTGCGTCATTTCTTCTCATATATACCACCAATCTCTCCCTATAATTGTATACCTATTTAATTATATACCATTTTCTGCATTTTTGTATTCCCTTCCCATATATGTTGACGTGTATGTATATATGTAGATATGTGTGTATGTATGTGTATGTATATGTATGTATATATGTATACATGTATATATGTATATATATTTTGTTCCCGTCCACTATGATTAATACAACATTCCTCTTCCTATAGACCGCCTTCTCCTTACCCCACATTCCATATACACACATATATGTTCTTACCACAACACACTCATTTGCATATCTCCCTTTTTTTTTTTTTCCCCCCTCCTCACTCCCCGCCCCGCCCACTCCCCGTCTCCCTCCACTCCCCTTCCACATTGTGTACACCCCATCTCCATGGTTACCTACGTGCCCAATCATTATACATAGTCCCGCCCTCCTCTCAATTACCTCTCCACCCCTCCCATTGCCTATGGTATAAATTCCCACACTGAATATGGCCACCAGCATAGCCTGATGAAGGAGCACGCATGCTCCGAACGCGAAGCACCGCCCGCCTCACCCCGCTCCCGGAAGTGAAGACGCAGGTCAGCACGGCGCTCCACGGAGGATCCATGACCGATATCCTGGCCGCCCGGAGGCTCTGAGGACCCTTGGCACCACCGGAACAGCTACCAGGACCCAGGTTACAGGACTCACATCCCAGGAACCCCTCCACTGGCCCGTGACACCCACATCCCCCGAGAGCACGCGGATGAAACTACTTTACATGCTGGTTTTTAGCAACTCAAATGTGAGTGTTTTTATCTATTGTAATAAATATTTTTAACATACATGCTGCACTTAGAGGGCGCCGTCCTTCTTTCTTTTTTCCATGGTAGGAACCCAAGGTGCTTAAAATTTTGGGGAGTTGAAAAAGTGAAACCCCATTGGAGAGGTGGTCACTACATCACAGTGCTCAGTCGACGTGAGTCTTTCTGGGTATACTAGACCAAAGTCTTGGCACCCAGGGGAATCAACGTTGACTTTGATTTAAACTGCTTTATTAGAAATAATTGAAGACGGGAGATTTTTTATATATAAGATAGATTAAGTGGTTCAGTGGTAGACTTCTCGCCTGCCACATAGGAGGCCTGGGTTTGATTCTCGGCCAAACTATAGATTTTTTGGTTGGATTATTTTAAATGATTACTAAATTTTAATAAACTCAATAATTAACCACTTACGGACCGCCGCACGCCGATATACGTCCTAACTTTGAAGAGGAATATCGTTATAGCAGCAGCTAGCTGCCATAACCCCAGTATCCTTTTCTTCGGCCGGCAGTCCGCTTTCAGATAAAAGTGGTCTCTGCGGCGGATTTGCCGCAAGATCACTTATCGGCGGCGGGAGAGGGGCCCTCCTCCCGCCGCGCTCTGGTGCCCTCCGACGCTTACCGGAGCAGTCGGCAGCGGCGGAGGCGATCAGATCCTTTCACATGCCGGGTATGGAGAGTGATGGGGAGATCGCCCCCACCCGTCTCCATACCCATTGCAGGGCGAAAGCGACGCCAATACGTCACGTTGGCCCATAACTCTTAAAGGGTCTTTTTTTTTTTAAATTGCATTTTAGTGTAAATATGAGATCTGAGGTCTTTTTGACCCCAGATCTCATATTTAAGAGATACTGCTATGCTTTCTTTCTAGTACAAGGGATGTTTACATTCCTTGTAATAGGAATAAAAGTCACAATTTAAAAAAAAAAAAGAACAGTGTAAAAAAAAGAAATAAAGGTAAAATAAATAAGAAAAACATTTTTAAAACATGCCTGTCCCGTCGAGCTCGCGTGCAGAAGCGAACGCATACGTGAGTAGCGCCCACATATGAAAACGGTGTTCAAACCACACATGTGAGGTATCACCGTGATCGGTAGAGCGAGAGCAATAATTCTAGCCCTAGACCTCCTCTGTAACTCAAAACATGCAACCTGTAAAATTTTTAACGTCGCCTATGGAGATTTTTAAGAGTAAAAGTTTGTTGCCATTCCACGAGCGGGCGCAATTTTGAAGCATGACATGTTGGGTATCAATTTACTCGCCGTAACATTATCTTTCAGAATATAAAAAAAATTTACTGTTGTCTTATTTTTTAATTCAAAAAAGTGAATTTTTTCCATAAAAAAGTGCGCTTGTAAGACCGCTGAGCAAATATGGTGTGACAGAAAGTATTGCAAGGATCGGAATTTTATTCTCTAGGGTGTAAGAAAAAAAAAGTATAATGTTTGGGGGTTCTAAGTAATTTTCTAGCAAAAAAAAAAAGGGTTTTTAACTTGTAAAGAAATCTCAAAAAGAGGCTTGGTCCTTAAGTGGGTAAAATGAGTTAATGGTGTAAAATGAAAGATAAAATGTATTGTATTTAAAGCGTTCTCCACGGTAGTGAGGGAAAGTAAGATGGGCATAATTTTTATCGGTTAGTCACATGCAGACGCAGCGATATTTTGAAGTGATCCTTTGCCAGCCATTTGACTGTGGTGAAAGTGTGTTCCGGGGCCAGCAGGAAGTGGGCGGACTTGTAGTTACTCAGATCTGCCGTGGAGAAGCTTGGGAGGTTACCGTAGCAATGACAGGATATTAAAAGACTCGAGTGAGGTATCCTCCCCCATCTGGTGAGGAAGACCATTCAGGGGTTGATACATGTGCAGAGGAGCGGATCCGAGCCTGTGACGTCACGCAGCCTTGGTGGTGGGCGAGCGGACGCTCTCAATACATGTAAGAAGCGAATTTTGTTTTTATATCTAGTAAGTGTCCCCTGTTAGCAGGGTTTTTAAATAAAAGTTTTATAGCAGAGAGCACTATGTCGGCTGTGTTTTTGATTACATGATACAGGAGTCTCTTGAAGTGGAGGAACAGCTGAGTAATCTTGGAGATCAACCCCCTATCTGTGAGGGATACATTGAGTGGAGTGGAGATCGTGAGAGGGAGAAATTGAACAGCTGAGTCCTGAGAGAAAGAAAAGACGTTTGGGGAGTGAAAATAGAGAGTTCATTTGAATCTTCCTGACTCATCCTTGAGGTGATCAGATTAAATTGCTGATGGTGGTGTGTACAAGCAATAATAATTATTGAGAAGCACAGTGATATGATAACAACACTGAAGCACTACTATAAAGATTGATATTGATTTATGGGACATTTATTATGATTTTTTTTGCATGTATACATAGCACCAAGTATAGCATTGAATTATCACTGTTGTAGCACTGCACTGTGTGTGTCTTTTGGTACACACACACATACATACACATATATATATATATATATATATATATACACATACATACATACATACAGTGGGGACGGAAAGTATTCAGACCCCCTTACATTTTTTACTCTTTGTTATATTGCAGCCATTTGCTAAAATAATTTGTTCATTTTTTTTCCTCTGCTAAAATCATTTAAGTTCATTTTTTTTCCTCAATGCACACACAGCACCCCATATTGACAGAAAAACACAGAATTGTTGAAATTTTTGCAGATTAAAAAAGAAAACTGAAAGATCACATGGTCCTAAGTATTCAGACACTTTGCTCAGTATTTAGTAGAAGCACCCTTTTGAACGAATACAGCCATGAGTCTTTTTGGGAAAGATGCAACAAGTTTTTCACACCTGAATTTGGGGATCCTCTGCCATTCCTCCTTGTAGATACTCTCCAGTTCTGTCAGGTTGGATGGTAAACGTTGGTGGACAGCCATTTTTAGGTCTCTCCAGAGATGCTCAATTGGGTTTAAGTCAGGGCTCTGGCTGGGCCATTCAAGAACAGTCACGGAGTTGTTGTGAAGCCACTCCTTCGTTATTTTAGCTGTGTGCTTAGGGTCATTGTCTTGTTGGAAGGTAAACCTTCGGCCTAGTCTGAGGTCCTGAGCACTCTGGAGAAGGTTTTCATCCAGGATATCCCTTACTTGGCCGCATTCATCTTTTCCTCGATTGCAACCAGTTGTCCTGTCCCTGCAGCTGAAAAACACCCCCAACAGCATGATGCTGCCACCACCATGTTTCACTGTTGAGACTGTATTGGACAGGTGATGAGCATTGCCTGGTTTTCTCCACACATACCGCTTAGAATTAAGGCCAAAAAGTTCTATCTTGGTCTCATCAGACCAGAGAATCTTATTTCTCACCATCTTAGAGTCTTTCAGGTTTTTTTTTAGCAAACTCCATGCAGGCTTTCATGTGTCTTGCACTGAGGAGAGGCTTCCGTCGGGCTCTCTGCCATAAAGCCCCAACTGGTGGAGGGCTGCAGTGATGGTTGACTTTCTACAACTTTTTCCCATCTCCCGACTGAATCTCTGGAGCTTGGCCACAGTGATCTTTGGGTTCTTCTTTACCTCTCTCACCAAGGAGCATTGCCTGGTTTTCTCCACACATACCGCTTAGAATTAAGGCCAAAAAGTTCTATCTTGGTCTCATCAGACCAGAGAATCTTATTTCTCACCATCTTAGAGTCTTTCAGGTTTTTTTTTTAGCAAACTCCATGCAGGCTTTCATGTGTCTTGCACTGAGGAGAGGCTTCCGTCGGGCTCTCTGCCATAAAGCCCCAACTGGTGGAGGGCTGCAGTGATGGTTGACTTTCTACAACTTTTTCCCATCTCCCGACTGAATCTCTGGAGCTTGGCCACAGTGATCTTTGGGTTCTTCTTTACCTCTCTCACCAAGGCTCTAATCCGATAGCTCAGTTTGGCTGGACGGCGAGCTCTAGGAAGGGTTCTGGTCATCCTAAAAGTATTCCATTTAAGGATTATGGAGGCCACTGTGCTCTTAGGAACCTTAAGTGCAGCAGAATTTTTTTGTAACCTTGGCCAGATCTGTGCCTTGCCACAATTCTGTCTCTGAGCTCTTCAGGCAGTTCCTTTGACCTCGTGATTCTCATTTGCTCTGACATGCACTGTGAGCTGTAAGGTCTTATATAGACAGGTGTGTGGCTTTCCTAATCAAGTCCAATCAGTATAATCAAACACAGCTGGACTCAAATGAAGGTGTAGAACCATCTCAAGGATGATCAGAAGAAATGGACAGCATCTGAGTTAAATATATGAGTGTCACAGCAAGGGGTCTGAATACTTGGGACCATGTGATATTTTAGTCTTTCTTTTTTAATAAATCTACAAAAATGTCAACAATTCTGTGTTTTTCTGTCAATACGGGGTGCTGTGTGTACATTAATGAGGAAAAAAAATTAACTTAAATGATTTTAGCAATATATATATATAACAATCAGCGCCACCCTAAACCTAAGTGCAAAGTTGCAGTCGCTATACACGTTAAGTGAAATCACTACACTTAAAAAAAAAAAAATATATATATATATATAATTTTTTTTTTTTTTTAAAGTGTAGTGATTTCACTTAACGTGTATAGCGACTGCAACTTTGCACTTAGATTTAGGGTGGCGCTGATTGTTTCACACATTTGTTTAAATAGCAAGAGAGACAAATGCTGTTGTAACTCAATTTCCTAGTGATTTCAAACACTATCAAACATCTTTCGATCACAAAAAACATTAAAGGGATCAGAGAAACTTATCACGAACAATTTATATATTTGTTTAAAAAAAGCTAGGATTTAAATTGTCTTGTATTGGGCCAGCAGAAGGACAAAAGGAAAGGGAAAAGAAAAAATGGAGCAGAGGTATGTAATGAAAAACTTAAATTCAACAATTTTCTCCTATTCTGCTTTATATAATGATGAAATGGAGAGCTGGGTACAGACAAAAATTCTAGCATGGTCAGGTAAAATTACCTATTCTCCCACAAGAAAGAAATAATATATAAAACAGTGTAGCGCTGGACTAATAAGAATACGCATATATAGGTGTATGCGAATAAGCAGGACACATAAAAAGTAAATGAAGTGAATATTATAAACGCGTGTGTTATAACACTGGAAATGAATCAAATAAACCTGCATATATTTAGAAACAAACGGTGATATGAAGATATAGGTAAAAGTGGTGAACTTTAAGTGAGTTATGTGAACCAATGTATCAGCAAAGGATAAATAACATCAATGTATGATGAAAAAACTCTATTCACTAATAGTGTTGATTGATCCTTATAATTAGTGATCACAAGAAAGGGAAATTAAAATGAATAAATTAATATAGTCCCAAAAAATGAACAAAAGTTCCAAAACGTGGTGACACTCCAACACAAAATCTGATTCAATATTCCACCGCAGCTGTTGCCCACCACCGAGGGATTTAAAGTTGGAGGCTTACCGGACAGCCTGCGACCACCCTTATTCAGGGGGGTCAAAACAGGCTCAGTAGAGATGTATGGATCCAGAAGATGTCCTCGCCAGTAATCTCCAGGTGTTCTCCAGATAACCTTATGGCAAGCCACGGAGGGCTTCCAAACGTGGTGCAGCTAGGACTTGGCCACAGGATACAGCATTGGCCCCTCTTTCTGTTGACGCTCCAGCTCTTTCATTCGAATTTCTCTTGCTTCAGCCCGTGCAGCTCTCTTTGCTGCCAACCTTGCCTCTGCCAGTGTGGAGAAGTTCTACCTCAGCACTGAGTGCTGAGGTAGAACTTCTCCACACTGGCAGAGGCAAGGTTGGCAGCAAAGAGAGCTGCACGGGCTGAAGCAAGAGAAATTCGAATGAAAGAGCTGGAGCGTCAACAGAAAGAGGGGCCAATGCTGTATCCTGTGGCCAAGTCCTAGCTGCACCACGTTTGGAAGCCCTCCGTGGCTTGCCATAAGGTTATCTGGAGAACACCTGGAGATTACTGGCGAGGACATCTTCTGGATCCATACATCTCTACTGAGCCTGTTTTGACCCCCCTGAATAAGGGTGGTCGCAGGCTGTCCGGTAAGCCTCCAACTTTAAATCCCTCGGTGGTGGGCAACAGCTGCGGTGGAATATTGAATCAGATTTTGTGTTGGAGTGTCACCACGTTTTGGAACTTTTGTTCATTTTTTGGGACTATATTAATTTATTCATTTTAATTTCCCTTTCTTGTGATCACTAATTATAAGGATCAATCAACACTATTAGTGAATAGAGTTTTTTCATCATACATTGATGTTATTTATCCTTTGCTGATACATTGGTTCACATAACTCACTTAAAGTTCACCACTTTTACCTATATCTTCATATCACCGTTTGTTTGTAAATATATGCAGGTTTATTTGATTAATTTCCAGTGTTATAACACACGCGTTTATAATATTCACTTCATTTACTTTTTATGTGTCCTGCTTATTCGCATACACCTATATATGCGTATTCTTATTAGTCCAGCGCTACACTGTTTTATATATTGTTTGGTTTGTGTGCCCTTGTATTGGGGTTATTGTGTTTTAGCTGCAGGACTCACTTCACGTTTTTTTAATTTTTTCATTTTTCTCAATCTTTTGAACACTGAGCGCAATTTCTCTCCCCTCCCTTTTCCTTTTTTGCTAAGAAAGAAATAATGTAAAACTTCTGTGTTATATTAATTGATTCAACAGTGTAGTGATTTTTAGAGAGAACACAATAGTTGTTCAATTTAGTCTGTGTTCTATAAAGAAAAATAATCGTTCCAGGTTGGTCTGTACTTCAACCTTAGCACATCCGCTCACATGTTGATCTGCCTTAAGCTGGATATAGATGGTTTGAATCTTGGCTGGTCCCTGCTGAACTGGCCAAGATTCAACCATCTATGGGCAGGCTGATTGTACCCAAGTGAATCCATCGATCGACTTGGGTGCAACCAGCACGTCAGATTTTTACATGTGATTATTACTAGCAGCTATATCCGCTGGTAATAATCACCGTCTTCTCCTGGCAGAAAAGGCAGTTCAGAAAGTTTGAATCTAAAGTTGGCCATATATGGATCGAAATTTCTCAGTTTAGCAGGGACTGGTTGTACAGAAGTTAATCTACCGATCGACTTTTGAAAATCAGCCTGTCAGATAAATGCTGCTTGATCAGCACTTCCCCACTGTCGGAATACAATAACTAAGGAAGAGCTCAGGCGTGTTCGCAAACGGCACGTGCAGAGCCCGCCAGGAAGTCGGCACGGCACAGCACTAATCACTGGCAGTGAGACGTTTCCGATCTCTGTAGCCGCACATCGGGACAATGTCTCACTGCTTGCGATTAGCACTCCGCAGTGCCGACTTCCTGGCAAGCTCTGCACGTGACATTTGTGAATACGCCTGAGCTCATCCTTAAGAATAACTAAGCGGGAGTGATTCCCCATCCACCTCAAATGTGTGGCTGGGGGAATCTGGTCAGCTTTATGCTAGATCTTTGGAGCTCTTGTTGTAGAACAGATTATTGCAAAGGAGCAATGATCACAGCTTTTCTGGGACTCTGCCTTCCCTCCTTCTGCCCACAAGGCATGGCTGCTGTTCCAACAGTGGAGATGGAGGCTCACACATCTCTGCTGTAGTTTGAGGGCTGCGAGGCGGGACAGCTGTTCCATCTATATCAGTGGTTCTCAACTCCTGTCCTCGGGACCAACTAACAGGCCAGGTTTGCAGGATAAATTAAATACATCACAGGTAATATCATTTGCTGCTCAGTGATTACAGTATTCTAGTCTGCATCTCCCCAAGGTAATACTTAAAAATCTGGCCTGTTAGGGGGTCCTGGGGACAGGAGTTGAGAACCACTGATCTATATAGTGTTACTGCAAACCTCTGCACTCTGTGTTATTGACCCCCTAACTGTGCGTTACATACTATTAACCAATGTACTCTGAATTACTTACTACTGACCTGTGAACTCTGTTACATATTACTAACCTCTGTGATACCACTGACCCCTGAGCTCAGTATTACTTATTACTGACCTCTAAACCATGGCTTACTTATTAGTGACCCTTGAACCCTTCAAACCTTCCTTACTTTTTAGGGCTTTTTTTTCTAGATTATCTACAATAAAAAAATAAATAAAAAAAAAACTGGCACCCTAATGATCTTTGTTCTCTTCCATGGTGTTCAGGGAAATCTGCACCCCTCCAGGACAACCTTACCCATGTGCCTTAAATTGTACTTCAACCAAAACATTTTTCTATTATTTTAGATGCTTGAAGAGCTGTCAGAGTTGTGTTGATGTCCTGGTTAAGGAGATCTTGAGTGGTCAAATCTCTCAAAATGAAAGAGCCAGCATTACAATCACAGGGAACAAAAAGATTATAATATTATATATATATATATATATATATATATATATATATATATATATTCTTTTTTTCCTTGTGATTGGTGTGTCAGTTGAGATTTACCCTCACTTCCCAAGCTGATAAGTTTTGACTCGAAAGCCACATTAGTCGCTGGCATATCCAAGTTTACAGGGTCCGTATTTAATTAGACTAAATCATCAACTAATCAGCTACACAAGCTTGGTTAAATTACAGTATATTGTTAGTAATTAATGCGATGATTTGGCAACCCTAATACGTTCTGGAACAGTATAAAATGTGTAAAAACGCCAGTATATGTTTCACAGCATTAGAAAAATATAGAAAATAAATTACCTGTGGATTAACATCCAATATACACGTTCGGCCATCCATTACTACTTCGTGGATTGAATCAATTTTTGTGCCGTAGAGATTCCCTTCATACTCCCCATGTTCTAAGTACCTTCCAGATTTTATATCCGCTTCCATTTCCAATCTGCAGACAAATTTGTATGCATGCCCATCTTTTTCATCTTCTCTTGGCTTGCGTGAAGTAACTGCACAAGAATTAGAAAGTGATAGCGGTTTAGAACATGTGATACTCCGAAAGCCAAAACTAAGTTAAAAATAACCAAAGAATTTTGACCAGCATGCTCTTAAAGTGATATTAAAAGGCAACAATTTAAAAAAAAATAACAAACATGTTATACTTACATGCTTTGTGCAGTGGTTTTGCACAGAGCAGCCCTGATCCTCCTCTTCTCGGGTCCCCCACTGTCACTCCTTGCCCCTTCCCTTCTTCCTGCCAAGTGCCCCCGGAGCAAGAAGTTTGCTGTGGGTGCACTAAGACCCCTTTTACACTGAGGCCTTTTTTTTTAGACGCTTTAGCGCTAAAAATAGAGCCTGTAAAGCGCCAGAAAGAAGCCTCAGCTGCAAACCCAGTGTGAAAGCCCAAGTGCTTTAACACTGGGGTGCTGCGCTGGCACGGCATCAGAAAAAGTCCTGCAAGCAGCTTCTTTGCAGCGCATTAGGAGCGGTGAACTCACCGCTCCTAAAGCGCCCCTGCCCATTGAAAACAATAGGCAGGGGCAGCAGCGTTTTGCGGGAGGATTTAATCCCTTTTTGACCGCTAGCGTGGGTTAAAACCGCCCCGATAGCGGCCAAATAGCGCCACTAAAACGACGGTAAAATAGCGCCGCTTTACCGCTGGCGCCTGGGGCGGCACAGTGTGAAAGGGCTCTAAAGCAGGCTCACTCCTGAACTGGTGCCCTGTGTGTCTATTCACACACAAAACTGCCCCCTCTAACTCCCCATGGGCTCACTGGCTGTGATTTGCAATGACTCCCACTGCTGTCCCAGCCAATGAGGAGGAAGAGTCCACGGAGAGCTGAGGCTCTTGTGCACATCGCTGGATCGCAATGGGGCTCATGTAAGTATTGGGGAGGCTGCTGCACAGAGAAGGTTTTTTACCTTCATGCAAAGAAGACATGAAGGTAAAAAAACCTTGAGCCTTTAAAACCACTTTAATATTGGCACTGCCTTCACCACCTGGATTAAGTGAATTACAAGGAATAAGAATCATTCTACATATAACATATCAATCTTTCCAGTATGTAGGCTTCCAACAATAAAATGTTACACATTCAGGGCCTATTCTTTAAAACACAGAGGAAAAGTAGCTTACTTAGAGTACTTTTCCACCTTTACATTTTCAATATAAAGCAAACACAAATATTGCCATGTAAACAAGTACACCCATGTTCCTGTGTACTGGGAGTGAGTCTGGAACTTCACTGAATTCATTAGTGGTACAGTATGCTCACATTACTGTTAAGACTGCCACAAGCATTTACACAGTCATTACTGGCGCAGTCCATCTTTAGGAACATGGCAGATGCAACAGTTACCATATTGCTGTTGGATAGAAAAGCCAAGCCAAAGAATAATTTGTACTCAGGAAGAGATACTTTATGCTACTGCAGTAAAAGATGAGACGGGCCACATTCACACCCAGACTGAGGCTATTATGGGGGTCATCAAAAGTTTTTAACAGACCATATATACCTAAGCGGAGTTACCTACACAAATGAAGATCTTCAAAATTATCTTGATGCAGTTTTCCGTATAGTATTTTCATTAGAAGATCAAGGACTGTTAAATGTCCCCATCACCTTGCAGGAATTCGAAGAGGCGGTGATGAGCGGGAAATTTCGTAGCACAACGATTATGGTGATCTTACCGGGAAGTGGGAGCGGGTACCTGGTTTTGACAGGTGTCTGCTATCCCCCTGAAAGGTGTCAAATGTGGCAGCAGAGGGGGGGAGGAAGCAAACAAGCGGAGCTTCCCCTTTTGGGAGGTGCTCCACTTTAATGTAATTCCTTTGCTCAAATACTTGGGGTTAATGTCCAACTCCCCTAGAGATTACATCTCAGACAATTTTCTACATTTACTTTCTAAAAAGGAGATGTAAAGTGTGGTACAAGTTACCGTTTTCTGTTGCTGGAATAATTAATTTGCTTAAAATGATTTTGTTGCCTCAGTTGCTGTGTTTTCTGCATAACTCCCCTATATGGTTACCCTGAGGATCTTCGCAAGGGTTATTACTATATTTTGGGACCCGATCTGGAGAAGGAAGTCACCGAGGATAAAATGAGAATTTTCACAATATCCTATTGATGCAGGAGTTTTAGTGGTTCCTAATCCATGGATCTACTTTTTTTTAATCAGCCCAGCTACAACATCTAGCGGGGTGTAACTCTGAGATGTCCTCCAAATCTTCCTACAGCCTATGCTCATTTATTAGTTACGGTCATCGATCTTCATATTCTTTTCAGATGCCAGTTTTAAGGGCTTTGCAGGTATCTTTCCCTACTTTTTTCTTTATGTGCAAAACATGGGAAACGACAAAAAAAATTACTGGGGACTTTCTCCTTTACTAAATTCACCTCCATTTAGGATAATCCCCTTTTTCCTGAAATGTGTAAGCTCCAGGGATTCCAGAGATGGGAAAAAGCATGAATATGTACCCTGGAACATCTCCATGATAGGGGTACTTTAAAATCTTTTGCATAATTAGTGGCAGAATTTGAGAATAATTGTAAGTGGTGGAATTCGGAATCGGTTTCTTTTTCCTCCATGCCTCTCATTAACACTATAGTTAATGCGTCATCAACTAAGGGATTGATTTCAGATACCTACCATGGATATTTTGAGGTTTCCTTTGTTATGTAGGTCTCAATGGGAGAAAGATATAGGTTCTATTCCTAATGATAGCTGGGAGGATATCCTACAATCCCTTCAGAGTGTTTCCTTATCTCCCACTCACAGACTTACACAGGTAATTATTTTATATACTGGTAGTTTATAGAAGTTTATAGGACTCCTGAATTTTTATTAAAAAAATCGGTCTGAAAGATGACCCTTGCTGTGCTAGATGTGGACATGTATCTGGGTCCCTTATTTATCTTCTATAGCGTTGTCCCAAAGTGAGAAGGATACTGGGTTGAAGTGGTAGGGACTCTTAATGGGCCTTTAGGGGGTTACCTTGTTGGTTGACACTCTTACTTGTTTACTTGGTCATGTGGATTTATCTTTAACTGATCAGAATCTACGGCTCAATCTCTTGAGAACATATTCTCTGAAAAACATACCTACAGTGGGGAAAATAATTATTTGATCCCCTGCAGATTTTGCAAGTTTGCCCACTTACAAAGAAATTAAGGGTCTATAATTGCCATCATAGGTGTATTTTAAATGATAGACAGAATGTCAACCAACAATCCAGAAAAAAAACACGATACAAATGTTATAAATGGAGTTGCAGTTCAGTGAGTAAAAAAAAACAAAAACAAACAAACATTACTTTGTACTTGGTGGAGAAAACCTTGTTGGCAAGCATAAAGGTAAGATGTTTCTTGTAGTTGGTGACCAGGTTTGCACACATCTCTGGAGGAATTTTGGTCCACTCTGTTTTACAGATCTTCTCTAAATCCTTTCTTGGCTGTCGCTTGGCAACTCGAAGTTTAAACTCCCTCCATTCATTTTCTAGAGCATTTAAGTCTGGAGACTGGCTAGGCCACTCCATGACCTTAATGTGTTTCTTCGCGAACCACTCCATTGTTGCCTCGATGGTATGTTTTGGGTCATTGTCATGCTAAAAGACCCATTCATGATCCATCTTCAGTGTTCTGGCAGCATCCATTGGCCCCTCAATGTAGCAAAGTCAGTCTTAACCTTCAGAAGAGAAACAGCCCCAAACCATAATGTTTCCACCTCCGTGCTTGACTGTAGGGATGGTGTTCTTGGGGTCATAGTCAACATTTTCCTTCCTCCAAACAGAGAAAGTCCCCCTCCTCGAAAGGGCACATGTACAGTCATGGCAATGAACATTCAAATGCTTCAGAGAAGGATTGAGCGAAAGTACTGTCTTTAGATGAGACCAAAATTGAGCTCTTTGGCATTACCCCAACTCACCGTGTTTGGAGGAAGAAAAATGCTATGACCCCAAGAACACCATCTCTACAGTCAAGCACGGAGGTGGAAACATGATGCTTTAGGGCTGTTTCTCTGCTAAAGGTACAGGCCGACTTTGCCACATTGAGGGGCCAATGGACGGGGCCATGTATTGTAAAATCTTGGATGAGAACCTTCTTCCTTCAGCCAGAACACTGAAGATGAGTCGTGGATGGGTCTTCAAGCATGACAATGACCCAAAACATACCAAAGCAACAAAGGAGTGGCTAACAAAGAAGTACATTGAAGTTTCAGCTCCCTATAGAAAAGTTGTGGAGGGAGCTGAAACTTCGAGTTGGCAAGCGACAGCCAAGAAACCTTTAGGATTTAGAGACAATCCATAAAACAGAGTGGACAAAAATCCCTCCTGTGATGTGTGCAAACCTGGTCACCAACTACAAGAAACATCTTACGGTTGTGCTTGCCAACAAGGTTTTCTCCACCAAGTCATGTTTTGCTTGGGGATCAAATACTTATTTTACTCACTGAACTGCAACTTAAATTTATAGCATTTGTGGGCAAACTTGCAAAATCTGCAGGGGATCAAATAATTATTTTCCTCACTGTACTATCTTAGGAAATCGATTGCATTGATCATATAGTTTCATGGAGTCATTTGTGGCCCCATATGCACATTTTGCAGTAGAGTAAACCTTTACATTCCCTTGGAATGTTTTTCTTGTTAGAAGTTTCTATTTGTGTTCAAACATGAGGCATGCTGCATGGCACTGCACAGGTTAATTCATGACCTCTATTTGTAGTCTGCAAACATTTAATGTGAAAAAACAACATGGCCCACAATCCCTGGGTCTCACAATCTAGCACTGGTGCAGGTGAGAGCTAAACCGTAATTAGGTCTGACACATCCACAAACAGGCAGAGGAATTAAAGTTTACAATGCTGGAAGAGATCAGTTTCATCACATTAGCATTCCCATATTTGTGAAGCAGCACAGACGAAATAGCAAGGCATGCACTGGACACTGTGACCCAGGAAGAAGAAGTTGCCTGTTCCTAGGGACAAGCTAGGTGGATTAATACCTAGTCATAGGGGAAATAATCAACCATGACTCTACAAACTGCAGCCACAACATGTGAGCCCATCATTAAAAGGTAAAGCAAACAAACATCACAGAGACTACAATTACACTAATATCTAGTTACACACACCTTAGGAGCTTTTGGTGTTTTTTTGCCAAAGCTTCTAAACTCAATTCCATAAATGCTTGTGTGTCCATGTACACATAGGCTTTTACCAGAGTTTAAGAGCTGCTGTGGTTAGGGGAGCTTCAACCTCCCTCTCCTGAACACGGAAGAATCGCATTCAGGATAGGAACGTTTTGACCACCGGTAATTTTGCCGCATTTTGCGCATTCCCACGGCTGGCGGTCAAAGTAGGCTGTGTTTACATGAAGCCTTATAGTTCTACAAACTAGACAGGTGATGCAACAACATACCTAAGGCAGGCCATAAGATTATGCATTTTTTTCTTCCTGTGGTGGAAGAAAAGCAAGTTGCTTAATTCCCCCATCAACAGTCAGTGTAGGTGGGGGAATACCTCCCCACCTACAGAACATAATGATTAGCAGGTCGGCTATAGCTGGCAGCACTAAACGTTAAAAATCAGACAGGCTGTTTGTACACAAGTTGATCAATAGATCGACTTGTGTACAACCAGGGGTGCCAATACATGGATCGAAATTCGGCTGGTCCTTGCTGAACCAGTCACATTTCAGTCCATGCTTGGCCGGCTTAAAATAAATTTGAGGTATCTGATGAGTTTTTTTCCTATAAACAAAAACATGAGCCTTGAACATTCCTTCCTCATTACTGTAAAACATAGTGATTAAACATAGGTGTTAGGTTTAACACACACAGACTGCCTTTATTTAGGCTCGCGTTGGAAACATATGTTATAGGTATAATTTATAAGGTACTAGATCAGTGTTTTTATACAATGTACATACCAATGATATTGTTTGTTTAATGGACATTTCAAAATCTCAGGATGAAAAATGTTAATTAAAAAAAACATTGCTTTGGAACATGGACAAGTCATTTGCTTTGTTATAGTACTATAACTTACATGGAACAGTCGTTCCAAACTGGGTAGGATTCATGACAATCAGTCTATTTTTCAAGCTTCTGCGTCCCACACCTTGAGCTCCAATTAAAACCAATGTTTTTCTTTGAAAAGGAGGCATTCGGGCTACCTCTTCATATATCTGTATCTCATGGCGGTCAAATTCTGGAATAGTGGAGACAGAAGAAATGAACTTTATATATGAAGTGGAGAATCAAATACTCACTAAATAGAAAATTCGTTTTTTTTTTCCTTTTACGTACCTGTAAAATCCTTCCCTTTGAGAACAGTACAGGACACAGGCTGTCAATCATAATGGATGGGTAAATTCCGCACCTTCAGGTAATCAGGTACTGGCTCTCCACCATATAATCCCTCCCACCATGATCCTCAGTTTTGTAGCAAGCCATTAAGGAACAAAAATACAAAGGGGAAGGTCCTGTGCTCCAAGAAAATGATTTTACAGATACGCAAAATGTTACATTTTCTTTATCATGCAGTGTAGACCACAGGCTGTCAATCTTAACAGGTGGGTTGTCCCAAAGCAGTAATAAGGAAGGGTAACTTGGGCAACAAAAATTCATTTCAACAGACCCTCAAGAAACAAAGGTCTAAACAAGGTCAAACAACTGTAAAACTTTACGTCAGAAACTGGAATCAGACTCAATAAAAGTATTCACAGAAGACCAAGTAGCAGCCTTGCAAAGCTGCTCCCCAGAAAAGCCTGATGCTGAAACTCGAAAGGCCTAATAAAATGAGCCTTAATTGGTAAGGGAAGTACCTTACTCCTCAGAAAATGGGCACAAGAAATGACCTGGCGAATCCACCCTGCAATCATAGATCATGAAACAGAACTCTTTTTGGCTATATTGGGCAAAATGAAAAGCAAATCAGATTTTTGGATAGAGGCTGTGGCTGCAATGTAAACCTTTACACCTCACACCACAGCCAGACAGTGGAGGGCTGCCTCCTTTGGGCCCTTAGGAGAAGGGCAAAACATCCTTATTTAAGTGGAGGTCAGACACCAATTTTGGTAAAAAAGGAAGCATATGGCCCCAAAACCACTTTGTTTTAATGCAATACCAGAAAGAGTTCCTCTAACAGGACAGAGTGACCAGTCCTGAAACCTATCAATACGTACCAGCCACTAGCAATGCCGACTTACAGGTAAAATTCACCAAAAGGGCACTTTTGGAGGACCAAGGGCACCAAGGGAAAGTACCAAGATGTCCCTGTCATCGCCTTCAACACGGAGTGAGAGTCCAGGGGTCTCTGGAACAAACTGGCCAGAGCAGAGACCTGAGCTTTTAGGGTACTCAGGGCCAGTTTGTGACCCAGCCCTGACTGCAGGAAGGCAAACAACTGGCTCATAGAATAATGGCGAGGATGAAGGTACTGCTATCACCAATATAAATACATCTTCCAGTATACTTTACAAGACTTTAACCTATCTTGCCTTGAGAAAAGTGGAAATCACAAATTCCAAAAACACTCCATTCTTTTAGGACATGCAACTCAACAGCTATGTTAAAGCCAGCGACCATGAAGGATGGTAAATGGGACTTTATAGCAGAAAGTCTGGACAATCCAGAAGAGGCCAGGGCAGCTCCGTTACCATGCCCTTCTTGGCCAATTCGGGGCCACTCGAATCCTCATAGCTCTGTCCACCTCGTTCCTGTGAAGCAGAAATAGTAACAACTAGAGCTGGGTTAAGGCATAAATCAGATGGAATTGATCCCATGTAGTCACCAGAGCATCCACTGACACCTCTAGAAGATCCCTTGTTCAGGACACAAAGCGCTCCAGTTTCTCGTTGAACTTGACATCAAAAGGTCCACATCCAGGTTCCCCAAACAGATCTCCCTAAACACCCCTGGGCATAGCAACCATTCCCCTGGCGTCAGTTCCTGTTGACAATTTTCCTCTCCTGAAATGTGCATGGCAGATATGGCTGAAACACCATGTAAGAGGAGACCTGTTTTCTTGTGCCTCCTTGGTAGTTTTCATAAGCCAAAAATCATGGTGGTGTTGAACCGTATCCTGACTGGAAGACCTTTAAGAAGGTCTGTCCACTGCAGAAGGGAAAGATAAAGCAGCCTCAGTGCATCTCTCGTGCCATGGCTGTCCCAAGCATTCCTACCCAGCCTGAATGGCTGGCATCCATAGTGAGAACTATCCAGCTAATCTAGTGGACAGAAGAATCTGCCCCATTCCAATGATGGATTTGACATCTACCATATCAGAGTATTCCTGGCTCTGGACTGCAAGCGCATAAGATGGTCCAGGGACAGGGTCGACCTGTTCCAGTTTAAAAGAATGTTGTACTGCGGGGTCTGAAATGTCATGGAGTATATGGGACTGGTTTGAATGTGGTCACCATGAAGTCCCGAACCTTAATGTATAATAAAGGGATTTGCAGCAGACCAAAGGATCTGAGCTTGCTCCCATAGGTTGAGAATCCAACCAAAGCTCTGTAAGACCTGAATCGTCTGTTAGAGGTTCTCCCTTAAGGCACAAACGTACCTTTCTCGCAAAACCAGTTCATCCAGGTATCCTTGGATGTGAAAACCCCTGGGTTGCAACAGAGCCAACATCAGTGTCCAAGGCAGACAGAAGTAAAAATGATATAACTGAGGATCACATCGCTCATTCAACAGAGCAAGGCTGCTGGAAATGGGTCCAAATGACACTGGAAGAAAGAGCTATGGCTAGAGTTTCTAGCTAGATGCCTGAACTACACTGTCAGACATACCGTCACAGCAACCTCAATTGGTTGTGCTGTCGGTCTGGATTCCTCCCTCGACCAGAGGCTCTGTGTCGATTGTACTCCCAATACTCCACCCCAGCCTGTCAGGCTGGCTTCCGTTGTGATCACCGTCCAATGAAGAGGTAAGAACGATTTCCCGGACCGAAAGGCCGGAGATCTCAGCCACCAGAGAAGAGATCCAGAGATAACGGAGATTTGTCCCATTTCGACAATATCTCCCTCTGCAAGACTCTGGTGTGAAATTGGGCGTACTGTACCGCCTTGAAGGAAACCACCACAAGGTCCAGAACTCGCATGCAGAAAGGCAGCGATGACCACCTGCGGCTCCTCAACCGCTTCACCGCAGTCCTGAGAGTCTGCAGCTTGTCTGAAGGGAGAAACACTCTCGCTTCCACGGAGTCCAGCAGTAAGCCTAGGTACTCCAGACATTGAGTTGACACTAGCACCGACTTCTTGAAGTTCAACACCCACCCAAAACTCTTGTAGAGTGTGTGCATGGTGATCGCCACATTCTCCCTTAATTCTGAGGTTGCTCTCAGAAGGAGTTTGTTTAGGTAACCCACGATTGCGATCCCATGTTGTCACAACAACGCCAAAATTGGAGCCAATACATTGGTAAAGACTCGGGGTGCTGAAGTCAGACCAAAAGGGAGAGCCACAAACTGGTAGTGGTCATCCCCTACTGCAAATCGCAGAAACCTCTGATGCCTGAGGCATATGGGTATGTGCAGGTATGCGTCCTGGAGACGCCAGAGAGTCCCCCTGAATGAGTGCAGCGACTACGGAGCGAACTGATTCCATTCTGAACCTCTGTACTTTCACAAAGCATTTGAGGGCTTTTAGGTCCAGGATTGGACGTACCCCTTCCTTTTTGGGGACTACAAACAGATTGGAATAAAATCCCTGAAACCTTTCCGTTTCTGGAACAGGCACTATCACCCCGCGGCTGAGCAGGTCCCTTACTGCCTCAAACAGGGCCTCCCGGTGAGCCGGGAGTAAGGGTATGCTGGAGGGAAAAAATCTGTTTGGTGGCTGAGAGAAACTATCTTGTAGCTCGATGAAATCAGTTCGCAGACCCATTTGTCGGACAGCCGAGAGGCCCACCGAACTGCAAACTCCCGAAGGCGACCCCCCCACCCGTGTGTTGGGCGGGGGCAAACCTTTATGCGGTAGCACTTTTGCTCGCGGGCTTGCGAGGCCAGGGACGCTACTGTCCCTCAGTAGTCACCCTGTCGGACTGGGAACATTTACCTGAGGTCCCGGGGGGGACGAAAAAGCCTCTTTTGAGCGGAAAATGAGGGCCTTTGCCTGCGGCGTGGCTCCTTACCCTTCCTGGACTGTGGGAGCAAAGTGCTCTTCCCACCACATTCTTAATAATGTCATCTAGCGAGGCTCCAAAAAACCGTTCACCAAGGAAAGGCAAATTCGTCAGGGCTTTTTTTAGATGCCTGGTCTGCAGACCAGCATTTCAGCCATATCAGGCACCGCAGCACCACTGCTGATACTGATGCACTGGAGAGCAAGGGAAGTGTATCCAGGGCCGCATCACAGACATACTTAAGGCCTTGCACCAATTGGTCTGCTAGTTCCACAAAGACAGGAGGAGACTGCTGTTTCTCCAATTCACGGTGCAATAGTTTCGCCCATTCAGTAAGAGTCTGCGACACAAATGCAGTGGCCAGTATCGGTTGTAGTGCTGACCCCGCTACCGTAAAGATGGATCGGGCCACTGCCTCGGCCCTCCTGTCGGTAGGATCCTTAAATGCAGGAGCCTCTTCTACCGGGATCGTGGTT
The DNA here is from genome assembly GCA_037952835.1 of Lithobates septentrionalis. Taxonomy (NCBI): domain Eukaryota; kingdom Metazoa; phylum Chordata; class Amphibia; order Anura; family Ranidae; genus Lithobates; species Lithobates septentrionalis. The sequence goes on from JBBDGP010001436.1 coordinate 644,564, forward strand.
ACTTTGTTTAACCTGATCATTGGGGGGTCCACGACCGGGGGAGCCGACCATTTCTTATGAATTCTCTCCTCAAAAGGGTAACGCACCGCCATTAGTTTTGGGACCAAAAAGGTCCATTGCAGGCCACCCCATTCCTTGTATATGAACTTTCAAAGTAAGTCAGATACGGAAACACCTTAGGTGTATGGGCTGGCTTACGGGAGCCAAAAGGGACCGCCACCTCGGCAGAGGATCCTGCCGCATCCTGTATTTTCAGGGTATCACGCACAGCGGTGATAAGTGCTCCATCTAGCGCTTTTTCCTGCACGGACCCAGACACAGAATCATCCTCACTGTCCGATCGGTCCCGGTCAGCGTCCTCTGACACATCAGAACAGGGGCCGCCAGTCACTGCGGGGCCTGAGTCTGAATCAGAGCTCTCCCCGGAGGATGGGGGGGGGCAGGGGCCGTTTCTTACCCCCCTTGCGCCCCCACGCCTTCTCCACCCTGGCAACGAATGATTCAAGGACCGCCGACAAAGCTTCCAAAGGCACCGTACTATTTGCAGATGAGCCAGTAGCAATTGCAGGGAGATCTTGGGAAGAAATACCAGGTTCTGATGCCATGCTGACACTTCCTGTCTGCCACCCTTGGGGACTTAGGACAAGGTGTATAGCCCCACCCTCCTAGCTGCTACAGACTGAGGAGTTCCCACCACAGGACTCACCACCCTGACCGAGAGCTATGCCGTGCTGCTGCTGGCTGTATCCTGTGCATTCAGAATGCACAGATGTCCTGGAACAAAACCTGCACTGTTCTGAGCCCAGGGAACAGGGCTGTGTGGAGAAAACGCGTGCCAGGCTACAAGAAAATGCCCACCGGGCGTCCTGTACATAGGACAAAAAACACAGGGAAATGGCCCCCGAACTCCGGGAAAATGGTCGCCACCCATGTTTTTCACAGGGCTAACAGAAAATGGCCGACATCACAACTGTACATAGGGATGTACCTAGATAATGGCGTCGAACAGCGCTATGGGGACAGCACACAGAAGCCCACAGACACTCAGAAACACAGTATCAGGGAAACAGACAGCCAGCACAGCCCATCAGGGATAAGAGCCCCCCCGGAGGACCCCTGCACAGGTACACACACCGCTAGTCTGCAGCATCCCCCACGGGGGGGGGGGGGGGGGAAGCAGGAACAGGGAGAAAAGAAAGGGAGAATAAGGACCCCCTAATCGACCTTCCAGGGAATGCCCAGCTGCTCAGTCCTGCTGAGACAGGAAGAGCTGTACTTACCCTCCTGATGAGCCGGGGACATCCCATCATAGACCCACAACTGAGCAGTACGGTGTGGCTGCGGGCCACGGTACACTGTGACAGCGACATTCGTAGTCCAGTCATGTGTGTGCCCCGGAGCTTGGAGCTTACCGGCCTCCCCTGGAGCCAGAGGGGCATGTCGTGGCCAACCCAGCGCGTAGCTAGGGCCTGCACACGCTCGATGGCCAGACTGGGGAGACTACAAGGATCTATGTTTATCCAGCCTGTCAACCAGCCGGCTGTTGATAGATCACAGGATCTTAAAATCTTGCGCAAAAAGGCAAAATCCAGAAAAAAACCCCAGGACCAATGGTCCAGATAGGGAGCCTAGGTCCTTCTCCTTTGCTAGCCAAAAAAAAACTGAGCTGCAGGAGGCAGGCTGAGGGGTTATATCAGAGGGACCGCCCCCTGGGCGGAACTGTATAGTTCTGTTTTTTTCACATGCAATGCATGTTCTGCCTAGTCTCTTCTGAAAGGAGGAAGATATAACCCTACGGTCAAGAGAATGGAGCTGTGTCCATCAATGAACGAAAGAGAAACTCAGTTTGTTCAGACATGATTGGAGGGGAATCCGCTGCTCTTTGATCCCCTGTAGGAAACAGAATAGTGCCTGGGATTGTGGGAAGATACCATCTATCTGTTGGTTGAGCTGCCTTTGCCTCTCTCCATTGTCCAGTGCTTTCCAGATTAGACATGCACTTCCTCCAAAAGCAATTTTGGGGCTAGTATCCTGAAAACAAATCCACTGTAAATAAGCAACATTGTTGCAAGATCTGTGGTAGGCAACTGCCAACTGTGTCCTGCTACAGTGAATTCACGGTGAAAGTGATGCCCACACACATGCATGCTCTCATCCAATATGGCAGCCGTACCTGCACAGAAGGTGCAAAATGGCACCTGCACCACATACTGCTAAGGATGCCAAGATGGCCCCTGCATGGCTATTGTATTCTGGCAGTCTGAGGTTGTCAGAATACTCAAACAGCCTTAAACAGTGACAGCAGCTGATTGGATGCAGTCACTGTTCGCTAGACTGCCTGGCTCCTTCGATCTTCACATTGAAGTCTGTTGAGCAAGGCCACCCACAGATCGAATTTCAGTTGATTCAGCAGAAAACGGGCAAAATTCAATCAGTGCATGTTCAGCGTTACTCCCTAGTTATCTAAATGCAAACACATGTCAAAAGAGGTGTACAATTCCAACAAGCACTATAAAATGCAGCCAATCACTTAAGCAAGTCATTTTTGTAGAGTCTGGAAAGAAACACTATGCTCAATGCACTTGGTGCTGTCTACTTCATTGTTCCTTTTGCAAAAGAGTGAACAATTCTCTTTAATTGAAATGTATCAGCTTGAAAACCTTATCTAAAATACAAATAGCCATTGACAATAATGCTTCCTAATGAGGGTCTATGGGTGTCTGACAACAGTGTTTTGATACAAATGGTCAAATCAGTTGGTTACAGGAGTTTTGACTTTAAATATCCCCAGTGAGAACACCAAGAAAATAGAAATTCAAGTTCCAGAAGCTGTTTATTGGAAAAGTACTAAGACTGTCAATTGCTATTAAAACGAGAGACACTAATTCCACAGTGATATCTGTCAAAAGGTGCCTAAGGTTACTAGGAACTGCAGATGTGGAGGAGAAAAGAGTGTTCTCAAAATGCTATAACATGGATGCAATCTAAGAATAGTAAATTGTACAACAGAAAAATACCCAACTCGTGTAGCTTAAAGTGGTTCTAAAGGCTCAAGGTTTTTTACCTTCATGCATTCTATGCATGAAGGTACAAAACCTTCTCTGTGCAGCAGACCCCCTAATACTTACCTGCACCCCATCGCGATCCAATAATGTGCATTAGAGCCTCAGCTCTCTGGGGACTCTCATTTCTCCTTGGCTGAGGCAGCAGCGGAGCCATGGGCTCTCGCTGCTTTTATTCACAGCCAGCGAGCCAATGAGGATAGAGAGGGGCGGGCCTGCTTCGATATGCCCACAGCAAGCTGCATGCTCTGGGGGCACTTAGCGGGAGGGGGAGGGAGGGGCCAGGAGCGCCAGTGGGGGAACCAAGAAGAGGAGGATGCGGGCTGCTCTATGCAAAACCCACTACACTGAGCAGGTATGACCTTTGTTATTTAAAAAAACAAAAAAACCTTTAATATCACTTTAACAAGTGACATATCAAGTAAACCCTAAGTGATTAAACATTTTGTATTTTTAAGCACTATGTAATATAAATATCCTTTATAACAAACTTTTTTTTTTATTATTGCTGCAGTTTTAATTGCTTTTACATGGCTTTTTAAAAAAGAGGGAATAGAATCACAGAAAAAAACGATGATTTGTCCAATTTGGGGTACAAGGTTTAATTTAATTTCTGATGGATTATAAATAGGGATATACTCAGGCGTGTTTGGACACAAGTCCGAACCTGCCTGAGCTATCCCACCAGGAAGCTGTCAAAGCTGACAGCCGATCATACCGTAGGTGGCGAGGCATTCCGTGCTCCATAAATGACCAGCAAATCAGTATACGGAACAGTACCTGCATTCTTTGTTGTGAGATACATCATCTTTTTCTTTTTCTTGCTTGTAATTGTACCACAAAACGGTCCTGAAAAGAAATGTATACTTTCAGTTAAAAAACAAACAATGTATGCATTCATTAGTTACTGATAAGAGTTTATAAGCACATGGCTAACAGAAGCAGTACACCACCTTTCTGACACAGTTAAAATATTCAATTACCACAAAATAACTTGATTCTGGGATTTATAGGATTCTGTTAAATAAGACCCCATGATATCACATCTAAGAAAAATACCCTGATTTTTAAGAAAAATTTGAGTATAAATAGTCTCAACTCGCTGTAACATACCTTGATTTACCCTACAGTAAATATATCTCTTCTTGATGAATAATGTGACTAATAGACCCTGTGTCCCCATTCTGGAGATTTTTCTTTATATCCTATCCCATTGAAAAGAGATGATTTTTCTTTGTATGATATAGGAAAGGCTAGACCCTCTTACGATAGTGTTGCCGTCTGTGCCTTCCTGTTCTTGTGATCCCTTTTCACTCTAGGAGTGTCAAAGACTGCAATAAAAACCTGACAGAAGTTCTAACCCTTACTGTCTCTATCCAAAAAGGAAACAAAGTTCGGGTTAGCAGTGCTTTTCCACTGTTTTGAAGGTAATTTCTACCCCTTAGAATTCACTTAAGGGTACACACTTGTTTATTTCAGCTGAATAACTAGCCTGGTAGAGTTCCACCATTCAAATATCTTCTATACTTCAAGATACACAAACTTAGCACATATTAAAAATATAGCTTTTTTCCGCATTAGATTGTCCAGCATAATGGACACATTTTTGTAATAAGGCATATATAAAAGATTTTTTACAACTTTCATTTCAGAACTCAATTTGTTCTTTTAGTGTTAACAAAATTACTATGATAAAATAATCAGTGTCAATTTTAATGGTATATTACCTGAACCTTCCCAGTCCCGTCTAACAAAGGCTTTTCTCTTCTCCTCTAAGAACTGACTGGGAATGAGACCTGCGCTTCCACCTTCTTTTACATGACTGGCCTACAAAGAGTTAATACAACATCAAGGATACAACATACAAATTATTATTAGTGAAATGCAGCCAAGCAATGTACTTTCCTAGTCAAGTGCCAATTGCCATTCAGCTTTTTTCTGAAGCCAGCTGGGATTTCCAGATGCTACAGTCCAAAGCTTCTAATATAGCAGTTAAACATTTTTATTTATTTTTTTATATCAGGAAACAGGCCCGCAGGACCTCAACAGTAATACATTCAAAAAAGGAAAATATCACTACAAAGACTCAATATATATAAATAAAGGTACCTGTACATAGTCAAATATTTTAAGTTACGTTGGTAGAACCTCAGCCTTAAAGTGGAGTTCCACCCAAAAGTGGAACTTCCACTAATCAGATTCCTCCCCCCCTCCGGTGACACAGTTGGCACCTTTCAGGGGGGAGGGGGGTACAGATACCTGTATATTACAGGTATCTGTACCCACTTCCGGCATAAATAGCCGCAGAATCTGCGGTTATTTACGCCACTTCCTGCTCCCGCCCGCTGCCTGCTGGGAAACACACACGGGTCCCAGAGGCAGCAGGGAGCATTCGTATTGCACGGCGCGACTCGCGCATGCGCAGTAGGGAACCGGGAAGTGAAGCCGCACGGCTTCATTTCCTGATTCCCTTACCGAAGATGGAGGCGGCAGCACCCGAGGACGGAGAGACGCTTTGGCCTCGGGTGCCGACATCGCGGGCGCCCTGGACAGGTAAGTGTCCATGTTTTAAAAGTCAGCAGCTGCAGTATTTGTAGCTGCTGACTTTTAAAAATTTTTCTTTCGGCGGCGCCCCGCTTTAACTTGTAATGGTGTGTATCGGGAGTCTAAATGTATGGCTGGCTTCCTTAGACATGTCTAACTATTAATTGTATGTCTATAGATTCCTGGTTCAGGAACCTATGTCTATGAGGTTTTTTCAGTTTCCTGGTTGCAGTGGGTTAAGTCCTCTTAGGCCCGCGAGTCCGGCCCCCTGTCTTTTTCTAAATATTGGAAAATAGAAGAGAGTAGTAGTAGTTTGAAACGAGGTATTGCTCTTAGAAAGCAAGGAAAAAGAAGGAGGAAGATGGGGTGGGGTATGAATTAATGGTACAAGGGGGGAGGGGGAATTCACGAACATGGACTTCTATCTGCCCTCCATGAGTACAGTGTTCTTCCGATGTGATATGACCGAATGTCTTGTTAAGTAGGTGGAATCCCTCCTCTGAGGGCTTGTCCCTCTTCAGAGTATTTAAAACTATTCCATAGTTGCCACGTCTTGGAGTATGTTTCCGGTCTGTTTTGGCTGGTAAGGATAAGGTCTTCCATTTTATTAATGTCATCTATTTTTTTAAGCCATAGGTCAATGGTAGGTGGGCTCTGTGATTTCCAGCGAAGTGGAATGCATGCTTTAGCTGCATCTAGGAAGTGACGTATCACTGATTTTTTGTATATTCGTGTCGGGGTGTCATTTGCATGTAGTAGGAAGTATGCTGGGTCATCTGGGATTTCACGGTCAGTGAATTTTTGTGTTATCTGGCGGACCTCTCTCCAGAAGCTCTGTATCCGGGGACAGGACCAGAAGATATGTAACAGTGTTCCTTTTTCACTTTTGCAGCACCAGCATAGGTCTGATGTTGTTGGGAAGAGTTTGTTTAGTAGTGCTGGGGTTCTGTACCAGCGTGTAGAAATTTTATAGTTGGTTTCTTGAATTTAGGTGCAGATTGATGATTTATGTGTGAATGTGAGGATGTGTTGTTTTTGTTTGTTGGTCAGGTGGCAATTTAGATCTCTTTCCCATTTTTTTAGCCTTGGAAGTTGAAATTCATCTGCTAGTGTGATTAGCAGGTTGTAGGTAAGGGACAGGGTATGAAGTATAGTTCCTGTCTCTGTACAAAGCCCTTCCAAAATCGTGAGAGGTTGATTTGCGTCGGTAGGAGGTGCTATAGTGCCAAGAAAATGACTAAGTTGATAAGCTCTCAGGAAATCCAGTTTATATTGGCCTGCCGGATCAGAGAGTTCTGCGATTGTTTTCCATCTACCCGTATTGCTAAAATGTGAAGTTTGGAATAGCTCTGATTCTCTCAGGGCTCGGAAATTCATGTCTCTAATGCCCGGTTCGAATTTGGGATTGCCTAGAATGGGGCGCAGAGGTGAATCGTTGGAGGATAGAGAGGTCTGAGCCATCAACTGCGTGCATATTTTGGTGGTGTTGCCTATCAGCGGTTGGTTTTTAACCTTGGAAGGTAATCTGTATGGCACCAGGGAGCTCTATTTAAAGGGGTCTCGCTCTGTGCTTGCTCTATCTGTGTCCAGAGTTTGGAATCTCTACGACGGTACCAATCAATAAGTCTACTTAAGTGTACCACATGATAATAGGTGCGGATTTCTGGCATGGCTAGGCCCCCACAATGTTTTGGTAGGGAAAGTATCTTCTTGTGCAGTCTAGGTTTTTTCCCTGCCCATAAGAACATTATGAATATTGAACGAACTTGTTTGAAGTACCCCGCAGGGATATGTATAGGTAGAGCCTGTAAAAGGTTTGAAATTTGGGCAAAATTGTCATCTTGAGAATGTTACAGCGGCCAAACCAAGAGTGTAGGCCGCTGTTCCATTGGTTGAGTAGTTTTTGGACATTTTTCAGGAGAGGTGGGAAATTTAGCCTAAATAGCTGGGATAGTTTGGGGGGGGATGTAGATGCCTAAGTATTTTAGTGCCTTGTCTGACCACTTTAAATTGAAGCTGGCCTGAAGGTGTGCGAGTTGTGGTTGTGGTATGCCTATCCCCATTGCCTCTGATTTGCTAAAATTAATTTTTAGATTCGAAAGTTTGCCGTATTTATCGAATTCACGCATTAGGTTTGGAAGGGAGATGGCGGGTTTCGTTATTGAGAACATCAGGTCATCTGCATAAGCAGACACCTTGTGTTGTGTTCTGTCAACTGTAATTCCGTAGATATCTGGATTTAATCTTACATGACAAAGGAAGGGTTCTAGGGATAGCGCAAAAAGTAATGGCGAGAGTGGACATCCCTGTCTGGCCCCGTTAGTGATCGGGAATGCCTCAGAGATCACACCATACGCCCTTACTCTAGCCGTCGGATTTGAGTATGCTGCTGATATTCAACTTAGCATCTTATCGCCCAGGCCTATATGTTTTAATGTCTCAAACATGAATCGCCAGTTCACCCGGTCAAACGCCTTCTCGGCATCTGTACCAAGGAATATGCACGGGTTTTTTTTTACCATCGACTATATGCAGTAAGTTTAGGACTTTGGTGGCATTATCTCTGGCTTCTCTGGTAGGTATGAAGCCAACTTGGTCCAAATGTATTAGGTAGGGTAAATGATGTTGTAGTTTAGAGGCTATGATCTTGGTGAAAAGTTTAAGATCGGTATTTAATAGGGATATTGGGCGGTAACTCCCGCATTGGGATGGATCCTTGCCTTCTTTCGGTATCACGGATATCTGTGCCTGCAGTGTGGAGCTATGTAGTGTAGCCCCTGAACTTAGGTCATTAAACAGGTCTACCATGTGCTTACCTAAGGAGGGTAATAGTGTTTTATAGTATGTAGTGGTGAACCCATCCGGTCCTGGCGCCTTGCCCGGCTTGGCTTTACTTAATGCCATTTAAAGCTCAGGTAAGGTGATGGGTTCTTCTAATAATTCCTTAGCTTCTGACAGTAAGGTTGGCATGAGGGAGGAGGTGATGTATTCCGCTGTCGTTTCAGGAGTCATTGGTGTTGTGTTCAGGTTGTATAAGGAATTATAGAAAGATCTGAATTCTCGTGAGATATGTTGGGGTAAGGATAGCTTCTGTCCTTTGGGGGATATAATATGGGGGATGTACAATGCTATTTTTTGCGCCCGTAAGGTCTGAGCAAGTAGCCTTCCGCATTTATTCCCTGATTCGTATACTCTTTTCCTACAAATTTGGAGTGCGGCCTTTGCTTTGAAGTGCAATAGGTCAATGATCTGTTTGCGGATGATGTCAAGTTCAATGTTTGTTCTGATGGAGCTTGCTTGTGTTTTGTTTCTAGCGTCTGTAGTTTGAGAAGTAATGAGGACAGTTGTGCTGTCCTTTGTTTCTTGAGTCGGGAGCCATGTTTGATGAGAACCCCGCGGACTACGGCCTTATGTGCCTCACATATTACCCCCGGTGAACAGTCAGGGGTACAGTTAGTGTCGAAGTATTGTCCTATCTCTTACTATATTCGACATTACTTCTGGATCTTTAAGTAGACTTTCGTTCAGTCTCCATGGCTGTCTCTGTGTGTTATGTATGTCTGAGATGGCGTAGCGTAGGGTTATTGGGGCGTGGTCTGACCATGTGATTGATTCTATAGTAGTGTCTTTGATGGCTGATAGGTATCTGTGGGGGATCAAAAAGTAGTCGATACGTGAGTACGTCTGGTGTGGTCTAGAAAAAAAAAGTGTAATCCCTCTCTGCAGGGTGAAAGAGGCGCCATGCATCTACCAGTTGTGCAGAGTGTAATGATGTAGCGATTTTTTTTCGCATGTCCCGTGAGGATGAAGACACTCCAGTGGAGGTGTCTTCTGTCGGAGATAGAGGGATATTTAGATCTCCTCCTATGATAAGTTGTCCTTCCGTATATTGCATGAGATGCTCTAAGCGTTGTTTCAGGAATCTATCCTGGTGGTCGTTTGGGACATAAAGGTTTGCTAGGGTGATCAATACGTCTCCAATTCGACCTTTCAAGAATAGAAATCGTCCCTCACTATCAGTCTTTACATCAATGTGTTGCCAGAGGATCTTAGCTGAGATTAGTATAGAAACCCCTCTGGATTTCGCTTCAGTGTATGTGGAGTGGTATACCGTAGGGTAATACCTGTTTTTTAGGATTGGTATAGTATTTACCCTGAAGTGTGTCACCTGTAGGAGGACGATGTCTGCCCGCATGCGTTTCATATCATGGAGCAGCATTTGCCTCTTTTCGGGAGTGTTCAGCCCTTTTACATTAAGTGAGATTACATTCAGCATATCCATGTTCATGAATTAGGGTGGGGATGTGGGTTATAAAACAGGGGGGGGGGGGGGGTGTTGGGGGTCAAGCACGAAAAAGGGTGGGGTACAGATATAGAAGTAGGCTGATGTAATAGGATAGACTATACCGGGGAAATAGTGATAGTTTAGGAGGCTGTCACAGAGCTGTGCTGCTTCCAAAGGAGGTGTTAATATAGCTAAAACTAGCTAAGACGCTCTCCAGCCAATTACTGGGTATTGAGCGAAGTCCTATGTGGGTCGGTGGATAGACAGAGCTGGGAAGCAAGCTCCCGGGTCCCTCCATCCATCTCAGGCATTTGATAAAGTCATATCTTGTAACGGGAAAAACCACCAGAATCAATATTAAACAATAATTCTTGAAAACAGGTAACATATAATAAGGCAATAAATGGTATGGATCTTACCAACATATGAACTTTAAGCAGCATAACATTTGCAGCTAACTTTCTAAGTATCATCTATAGCCATGACTAGGCCCATCCCCCACAGTCCCTTCTCATTAGGCTTCAGTTAGCATAGATAAATGAAAGACCCCATCTGTCAGTGGACCAGGAAATGTTCCTCCTTTCTCGGCAGAAATTGCTGGATTCAGAGGCTCGTGGCTGACCTGTGTAGCTCTCTGGGTATGGAATGTGTGGGTATTACTCCTCCCCATCTCAGCCCCGGGTCTCTTCAGGGGGTGGACGATCCCCAGACTCTCACACACTTAACAAGCCAAGTTTTGGTAGTAATTCTGGCAGAAACCCACATGGGGGGTGGAGGGGGGGGGGGGGACAGCCACACATCTCCCAACACTCACAGAGAACAATGGTAAAAAGTACAAGGATGTTTTATCTGAACTCTGTCTGTAGATATCTCCGCAGTGGGCCCACAGGGCTCTCCCCAGCGCCATGTCCGAGGGAGAAAGGAAAGGATAGTAAGGTTGTTGCTGCCTGTTATGGGTTCTCTGGGTTAGGGTCCTGCTGATCAACAAGGTGGTATGTGGTCAGGGAGGCTCAGCTGACTCTACCCTCCCTTCCCTTTTTTTTTTTTCCCCCCGTGCGGATATTCTCTGCGCCCCCACCGTGACAGCTCTTCACTCCCCAGTGAGGACACTAAGCCCACCCGCTGTTCAGACACTGAGGGGGGGGGGCAGGTTCTTGCCAATCTCTAATAATCCTTGCGCTAGTTCATATTGTGAGGACTGTGTACATGTATAAGTCGTGACCTCATCATGTAGTGGAGACTGATTTTGACCTTGCTCCCTGCAGCGTTCACCCGTGACGTCTCGGGGCGATGTGTTAGTCATTTGGGTTCTTTGCTCTGGCCAATTCTATCCATGGTCCGCTTGGGGGGGGGGGGTGTTGTGGTCTGCCGGGTGGAGAGGAGGTAGAGCGGGGTGAGATCTGTCTGTGCGTTCAGCCTCCTCCGGAGCCATGGGCGGGGAGGAGCTGTTACATCTGCTGGGGTTTGGTATCGCCACTGGTTAGAAATACATCAGCCTTTGCCTCATCTAACTTTCAAAGGAGGTGTTCGTTCATGGTGTCTTTTTTGCTATATAAGGATAAGGTCAACTGTGGGTCTATGTGGGGGAGGCTGTCAGGGTTTTGTGGAATACAGCTTACTCACGCTGCTCTTCTCCTGATGCGGCCCCTTTTCTTCTGTTTCTCTGTTGGCGGGGTTGTGCCGGTCCACGATACATGGATACGCCAGATCTGCCTGGAGGGCGCGGTAGTATTTGAAGCCAATCTGGAACCAGGATCTTGTCGCCGTCGAGAAAACGGAAGAGTGCAGGCAGATCTGCTGGTGTTTGCAGGGTGAAGGCGGCCCCATCCCTGCGAAATGTGACTGCGAGTGGGTATCCCCACCTGTAGGTAAATCCCTTCTGTTTGGCAAGATCCAGGATAGGTCTTAGCAAGGCTCTACTTCTTAGTGTTGCTCTGGAAAGATCAGGTAGCACTTTGATTGGTGTTCCTTCCAGCCCCATCTCACCCATCTCCCATGCTTTGCGTAAGATGGTATCTTTCTGTGAGTAACACAGCAGCCTGCAAACAACATCTCGGGGCCTCCCGGGGTCTTCTGATCTGGGGCCCAGAGCTCTATGCACCCTGTCGACTTCAATTAGGCTGGATGGGTCACCTAGAATAGTACGGAATATCTCCTGAACTGTTTCTCCAAGGACCTCCATCTCTGCTCTTTCTGGTATTCCCCGGAGCCGTAGGATGTTCCGGCGGCTCCGGTCCTCAATGTCCTCTAGGTGGAGCTGGAGGGCAATGGCGGTGTCACGATGTAGGTCTCGGGATCGCTCCAGTTCCCGTAGTCACTCTGTCAGCCAGGGTAGAAACATCATCCCTCACTTCTTGGATGTCCCGGCGGTGAGTCTCCTCCAGCCGGAGGATAAGGACTTCAATGTCTGTTCTGGTGGGGAGGGCTTGTAAGAGCGCCCGAATGTCCTTGTCTGCCTGGAAGTTCCCTGGAGTTTGTGTGGGGGCCGCCATTGCTGGGAGATCTTACCTCTGTGTATGCAGGGTGTTGTCCTGTGAGTTGGGGGTATCAGAAGGGTATAACCTGTTGATCCGCACCTGTCCCTCTATTGTAATGCCGCGCGGAGAGCCTCGTGGTGCCGTTGCTATCGCTCCGGGAGAGGCCTCCTGATTCCGCCTGAAATAACAGTGTATATCACCGGAGGATGTGCTGGAACGGGTTACCCGGGATACTGCTCTTGTCCTGTATTTTCTGGCCGAGTGCATTCCGTTTCGGATGGTTAATTTCGCCGTTGAGGAAAGGCCGGGAGCTCTAAAGAAAAGCAGTTTCACTCAGCCATGTCCAGGCCAGCAGTTAAACATTTGACCAGCTAACAGAAGGAATCCTGAATAGTGATTAGCATATTAGGAAAAAAACATAGGAAAACAAGCAAGAAGCTGAATTTATAAGACAGGGAAGTGCGAAGATATACATATGAAGCTTTAAATACTGTCACAACTGGTGAATGACAAGTTTATATTTAAAAGGAGTCAATCCAGAAATCACATAAAAAAAATCGTTTTGGAACCTGTACTGTTCTCCAAGATATGGAATTTACAGTACAGGACTTCAAAGACCATGGGATGTATCCAGCCAATAAATTAAGGGGTAGATAACAATGTAGCAAACAGAACTCCCAACAACCCCACAAAAAACAAGGTTTATAGAATCCAAACAAAACACTCAGATAACAGCCTGAAGCACCTTGTGGACGAAACTCACATTAGTTGAGGCCTGAACATCCATTTGGTAAAACTCTGCTTTATTGAACAGAGAACCAGGTGGTAGCCTTGCAAATCTGGGAAGCAGATGCTGGATGCGGAAAAGTCCAAGAGACACTAACTACACTGGTGTAATAGGCTTTTATAGGGAAAGTAGAAAATCTTTCCTTAAAGGCACAAGCCCTGGAGAGGAGTTGCCTTGACCATCTAGAAATGGTGGAGCGAGAGGCGGGATTTCCTCTATGAGGGCCCACAGGCGGGTCAAAGAGGAACTCTCGAAAAGAGGCTGTGGCTGCCAAGTACACCCCGACAGCCACTTTCAAGCAGCGGTAAGGCAATCACCTTGTCATATTTTGAGGCAGGACAAGGGGAGGGAAGAAAAATGTCCTCATTGAGGTAGTAAGAAGAAACCATCATAGGCAGGATGGAAGGTTTTTGTCTCAAAACCACTTTACCCTTGTTCAAAACAAGAAAGGGTTCTTTACAGGAAAGAGTTGCCAGCTCAGAAACTCACCTAACAAATGTATTGGCCATCAGTAAGGCAACGTTACAAGTAAGGTCTTCAAACAGAATATCTCTAATTGGTTCAAAAGGAGGTCTCTGAAGTACAGAGCACCAGGTTTAGATCCCAAGGTGACACGAAGGTCAAATTGGAACTCCCTGAATAAATGTCTTGACTAAGGATTGTGAGGCAAGGAGTTTATGGAAGAGAAAGGATAAAAGCAGAAATTTGTCCCTCTCTAGGGTATTCAGGGTCATATGCTGGTCAAGATTAGACTGAAGAAATGGCAAATAATGAGCGCTAGAGTATTCCCGGGAACCTAGCTTCCGGTTCTCACACCAGGCGAAGTCTTCCAAGTGTGAAGATAAATTTTATCCGTTTTTCTTGCACCGAGTAGGCTGGGATCAAATGAGTCAGAAATACCCCTATCCTTTAGAACTTCAGTTTCAAAACAGCCATGCCGTTAATGCCAACAATGGAAAGGCAGGATGGAATAGTGGACCTTGGGACAGTAAGTTTGGTCTGTTTGGAAGAGGCCAAGGCCCATCTGCCAGAAATCTGAGTATGTCTGTGTTCCATATTCTTCTAGGCCAATTTGGTATGATGAGAAACACCAGAACCCTTTCCTCCTCTATAATGCGCAGCAGTCGAGGGAGGACCATCATTGTCTGAAAGGCACAAACCAGCTTCAATTGAGTTCAATAAATCACCAGACCCTCTGCTGCAAAGGCTAGAGGATCTCTGGTCTTGGCTACAAACTTGTTCAGCTTGTTGTTAAACCTGGAGGCCAGGATGTCCCCACCTTTGACAGATTATGAAATATTTGTGTGTGAAAATCACCCCCTGGGGTCTAGGCATGGACAGCTTAAGAAGTCCACCAGCCCTTGGTCTGACCGCGTTCAGTCTGTTGGTTTTTATCTCTTTTCGCCACTAGAATAATATACATCATCTCGATAGATGACATAGCCACCTTTCATAGCTTCTTTGCTTATTCAAATTTACATTTAGAATTTTTGAATTTTTCTACTTGCGTACACTCTGATATAATATTATGACATACATATATACATACATCCTTATCTGAGATGTGACACCCATTAATGGGTTATTGCGTTATTTGAAATAACGAGATATGTCCAACCTTTAACATGTCTGTTGTACATCATAAATTGATTATCTGTAATAACGATGTGGGCTCGCATACCCTTACTGGATGTTTTTGGTTTTGTTCTTTTTGATATATAAAATTTTCCTCAAAAATGTTATTGCAAAAAAAAAAAAAAAGTCCACCTACCAACTGTCCACATGAGGGATGTGGATGGCCAAGAGATAAGGAATATAAGTTTCCACCTACGAGAGTATCAGACTTTTTTTTTATGGTAGCTTGACTTCTTATGGTGGTTTATGTAGGCCACTGCTGTGGCATTGTCTGATTTAACCCTGGCAGGGTGACCTTGCAGAAGGGAGGTCCAGTCTCAGAGAAAATAAGATGACTCTCAGTTCCAGAACGTTAAGGAAAAGTTTAA
This sequence comes from Lithobates septentrionalis, assembly GCA_037952835.1. Taxonomy (NCBI): domain Eukaryota; kingdom Metazoa; phylum Chordata; class Amphibia; order Anura; family Ranidae; genus Lithobates; species Lithobates septentrionalis. Next base: position 659,722 of record JBBDGP010001436.1, read on the forward strand.
ATTTATATGGGGACCTTGTCACCTGGACAGTAAGGGAGTTGTAAATTCTGCTCCAACCAGAAAGGCTGGCATCTTGTCAAAACCCTCCAGGGCACGTGAAAGAAAGAATTCCCCAACTCCAGGGCAGGATTGGAGACCCACCATGTCAGGTAGAGCTTCGTCTGGCTGCAGAGAAACATTGGACAATCTAAAATTTACTTGTTTCATGTCGTGAGTACCGAGGATTGAAGGGGTCTACAATAAAACTGGGCTAAGGGAACTGCCTCGAAGGAGGCTTCCATCAGGCCCCAGAACCCTTATGCAGAAACAAACAGAAGGGTGCCGTTTTGAACGGAGAGTCTACATGTGGGACCTTAACGAAGAAATATTAGTACTTGGGCTTAGACCCAGGTACTCCAGAAAATGTGACGGCTGTAGAGCAGACTTTGGGAAGTTGATTAACCAGCCAAAGATTTGACAAGGTTGTACCCGAGGAGTCTTTCAGCAGGTCACCTGGGAAACCTTTGACGTAAATACCCTGGGTTTGCAGAAGAGTCAGAAGCGGGGCAAGCATTTTTGTGAATACTTAGGGTGCAGTGGAGAGCCTGAATGGTGGTACTACAAAATCAAAGTGTTGGTTTGCTACACCAAAACACAGAAAGAATTAATGTGAGGGGTAGATGAGAATGTGTAGAAAGGCATCTTGTATTGCCTACTGATGCCAGAAACACCCTTTTTGTCTGAGAGAAGCAATGACAGATCTTGTTGAGTCCATCTGGAACAAGGTTTGAATAGAAGCATTAAAACTTCTGTGCAGAAATTGGTACAACCACTCCTTGTGTCTGAGCTAGTGCAAGGAGGTCATTAAATCTTGGTTTGAGGTTGATGCTTTGGGATAGTGGAAAGAACTCTTATTGAGTAGAAGTAGCCGGCATAGGGGTAGGAGATTTAGGTTGCTTCTTTTGGGGTAAAAACACCCCCTTCCCCAAGTAACCTACACTATATTACCAAAGGTATTGGGGCGCCTGCCTTTACATGCACATGAACTTTAATGGCATCCCAGTCTTAGTCCGTAGGGTTCAATATTGAGTTGGCCCACCCATTGCAGCTATAACCGCTTCAACTCTCCTGGGAAGGCTGTCCGCAAGGTTTAAGAATGTGTCTATTGGAATGTTTGACCATTTTTCCAGAAGCGTATTTGTGAGGTCAGGCACTGATGTGGACGAGAAGGCCTGGCTCGCAGTCTCCGCTCGAATTTATCCCACATTCAAATTCCTTTACTGGGTTGAGGTCAGGACTCTGTGCAGGCCAGTCAATTTCCTCCACCCCAAACTCACTCATCCATGTCATTATGAACCTTGCTTTGTGCACTGGTCCAAATCGTTTGGTGGAGGGGGAATTATGGCGTGGGGCTGTTTCTTTTTTTAGGGGTTGGGCTTGGCCCCCTAGTTCCAGTGAAGGGAACTATTAAGGAGTCGGCATACCAAGACATTTTGGACAATTCCATGCTCCAAACTTTGTGGGAACAGTTTGAGGTTGGCCCCTGTATTCCAACATGACTGCGCACCAGTGCACAAAGCAAGGTCCATAAAGACATGGATGAGTGAGTTTGAGCTGGAGGAACTTGACTGGCCTGCACAGAGTCCTGACATCAACCTAATAGAACACCTTTGAGAAGAATTAGAGCAGAGACTTTGAGCCACTCATTCTCGTCCACATGGCCAAACATTCCTATAGACACACTCCTAAACCTTGTAGACAGCCTTCCCAGTAGAGTTGAAGCGGTTATAGCTGCAAAGAGTGGGCCAAACTCCATATTGAACCCTACGGACTAAGACTGGGATACCATTAAAGTTTATGTGTGTGTAAAGGCAGGCCTCCCAATACTTATAATTATACTATGCTATAATATATAGTGTATATGATGAATTTATCAAGGAATTCCCCAAAAAGACACGGGTAGAAGCAGTTTTGTTTTTTATTACGAGAAGGCTCAGCAGATCAAGGTTTTTACCACAAAATCCTGCACATATGCACAGAGATAGGGCACATTCTAGAGACTTGGCAAATAAACCAAGTCAGCATCAGAAGGTTTTACCTCCTTCATACCCAGGCCATTTTTTGCTATTTAGCACTGCGCTATTTTAAGTGGTAATTGCGTGGTCAAGCAACAAAATGTATATTTTTTTTCACACAAATAGAGCTTTCTTTTGGTGGTATTTGGTCACAACTAGTTTTTTTATTATTATTTATTAATTAAATGAAAAAAGAAAGAACATTAAAAAAAAAAAGTTTTACTTTCTGCTCTAAAACATATCCAATAATAATCATAGGGAGTACCATAGTTCCTTACGTTCCTACAGACCATGAGGGTACCAGGGCATCCTCGCCGGGTTACCTTTCATTTTTATTTGTAGTTACTGCCTATACCATATAAGAGGCCTACTTATCCATGGTATATAGGTTCTCATTCTCAAATTACTTCTCGCCACTGGCCTTGGCGTCTGTTCACTGTTTTGTAAGTTTGTCTTTATTCAATAAAAATATTGTGAAAGAAAACATATCCAATATTTTTTTTCTCCAAAAATAACATTTCTTTATAAATTTTGCCCAAGATGTATTCGGCTACATGTCTTTGGTAAAAAAAAAAATAAAATAATAAAAAACCCCAATAAGTGTATATTGGTTGGTTTGCGTATAAGTTATAGCATCTGCAAACTATGGTATATACACTGGATTTTTTTTTTTTAATAAACTAAATAGCGACTTAAAATGGGACTGCGATAGTGTGGCGAGCAATCTGACACTGAGTGGGAACTAATTGCTACTGACATTGCCAGCAACACTAATACAGTGATAATACTATACACTGTACTAATGACATAGGTTGGGGAGGGGTTAACATTTCAGGTAATCAAGGTGTTAAATGTGTGCTTAACAAGTGTTAATTTGTGTAATGTGTGCTGCTTTTTACTAAAGATCTTTGTTTCTTCAAAGAAACTTTCCATTATAGGGATGTGAAGATATGCATCCCTCAAATCCAGGGTAGCGATGAATATGCTCATGACAAGTGGTCCCTTGTCGAGTGCATCTACTCTATTCTGAATTTCTTGTATATCACTGACTTGTTCAAGCATTTGAGAGTCAGAATTGGGCAAAATTTTCCTGAAGGCTTCTTTCATAGGAATATACAGTGTCTTGCAAAAGAATTCACCCCCCTTGGGATTTTTCATGTTTTGTTGCCTCACAAACTGGAATTAACAAGGATTGTTTGAGGATTTGCATCATTTAATTTACAGAACATGCCCACAACTTTGAAGATGTTTTATTTTTTTTTATTGTGAAGCAAACAACAAATAGGACAAAATAACAGAAAAAGTCAATGTGCATAACTATTCACCACCCTAAAGTCAATACTTTGTAGAGCAACCTTTTGCGGCTATCACAGCTCGAAGTCGCTTTGGATAAGTCTCTGTGAGCTTGCTCCAGCTCCTTCAAGTTGGATGGTTTGCGCTTGTGAACAGCAATCTTTAAGTCTGACCACAGATTTTCTATTGGATTGAGGTCTGGGCTTTGACTAGGCCATTCCAACACATTTATATGTTTCCCCTTAAAGCACCTGCTAAGGTGAACCTATGTCCTAGCCTCAAATCACAGAGTGGTACAGGTTTTGCTCAAGAATATCCCTGTAGTTAGCAACATCCATCTTTCCCTCAACTCTAACCAGTTTCCCAGTCCTGACTGCTGAAAAACATCCCCACAGCATGCTGCTGCCACCAGCATGTTTCACTGTGGGGATGGTGGTCTTTGCTTGATGTGTTGTGTTGGGTTTGTGCCAAACATAGGGTTTTCTTTGATGGCTAAAAAGTTAAAAATTTTAGTCTCATCAGACCAGAGGACCTTTCACCAAACATTATGGGAGTGTCCCACAAGCCTTTTTGCAAACTCAAAAACGTGCCATTTTATTTTTTTGCGGAAAGTAATGGCTTTCTTCCGGCCACTCTGCCATAAAGCCCAACTCTATGGAGCGTACGGCTTATTGTCGTCCTATGTACAGATACTCCAGTCTCTGCTGTGGAACTTTTTAGCTCCCCCAGGGTTACCTTAGGTCTCTGTGCTGCCTCTCTGATTAATGCCCTCCTTGCCTGGTCCGTGAGTTTTGGTGTGCAGCCATCTCTTGGCAGGTTTGCTGTTGTGCCATGTTCTTTCCATTTGGTTACGATAGATTTGATGGTGCTCCTAGGGATCAGCAAAGATTTGGATATATTTTTTTTTTATAACCTAACCCTGACTTGTACTTAACATTGTCCCTTACTTGTTTGGAGAGTTCCTTGGTCTTCATGGCAGTGTTAGGTTAGTGGTGCCTCTTGCTTAGGTGTTGCAGCTTCTGGGGCCTTTCAAAAAGGTGTGTATATGTAACGACAGATCATGTGACACTTCGATTGCACACAGGTGGACATCATTTCACCAATTACGTGACTTCTGAAGGTAACTGGTTGTGCCAGAGCTTTTTATGGCCTTCATAACAAAAGGGGGTAAATACATACGCACATGCCAATTATCACTTTTTTATTTCTGAAAAAATGTTTTATGTATATATTTTTCTAATTTTACTTCACCAACTTATACTATTGTGTTCTGATCCATCACATATAATTCAGATTAAAAAAACATTGAACTAAAGGCTGTAAAGTAACAAAATAGGTGAAAAGCCAAGGGGGGTGAATACTTTTGCAAGGCACTGTATGAAAGTGAAAGCCCCTTCTCTCCTCCTACAGAATGAGACTGATGAGCCTTTGTTTTAGCATATCTTGTAACAGGGATATTAGTGCATCGGCCTGTGTCTGATCTCTCACGAGCGGTGTCACGAAAAACCTGGATACCTGCTATCAAATTCTATTATGTACCTCTGACAAATGAGGTCCAGAAAAAAAAAACAAATTTTTAGGACTAGCTGCCCATGCTTGAGAAAGGCCCCCAATCTTCCTCCCACTTTGTCATTGGGATTTATCAGTGGGTTGAAGGGGCATTAAAAAGGAATCCCCCTTTTCCCTTGCCTATTTTGTAGGACCAGGACTTTCTGCTTTCCCGCACTAGTTTCTTGGGGATCAGGAACCCTTTTCTTTTTTGTCTGCTGCTCTCTCAAGAATGAACTTCAATTCTGCTCCAAACAAAAGCTTTCCGGCAAAGAGAAGATCAGAGTTTAGATTTGGAAGCTGGGTCTCCGGGCCATGTTTCATGCCAGATTGCTCGCCTGGCCAAATTAATAAGAACCGGGAACCTGGCTGTGAGCATAATCGATTTAGTGGAGGCGTCAGCCATTGAGGCAACTGCTTTATTAAATACTGGTAAGGATTTGAGAATCTGCTTCATCAGAGTACCGGCCTACAGATGTGAGCACAGCTGTCCATGGTCCATGATGCACCACATGGGTGGTGGCTGGGGCCAGTTTGACGTTAACCTTCCTCAAGTAGCTTTCTGCTTTTCTATCCATAGGATCATTTAGGGTGGCAGTATCTTTGAAGAATACATTTTAGATACTTTGGAAAGAGCAGCGTCTAGCTTAGAACATTTGTCACACATGTTCACGTTCTCTTCTTTGATGGGGAATCGTCTTTTCAAACTACTGGGAAAGAATAATTGCCTATCTGCCTCTTTCCATTCTTGAAGAATCGCCTCAGAGTGGAATGCTCTGGCAAGTTTCGAGTCTGTTTAGACAGCAAATTTGATCATGAATCAACATAACTTTCTTCTCTTCCCCAAACCCTAGTGTCACATGAATAGCTTTCAGCAATTTTTCGGTCTCATCCATGAGGAAGAGAAGCCTTTGCAACTTGCTTTCCTTATACTCAAGTTCCCCCTCCTCTGATTTCAAGGATAAACTTGAACCTTCCTCCAATCCATCTACGATGCCCTGCTCTTAGGTGATTGCCGTTACCATACTCAAACTAGAAGTAATGGGTGGGGAGGCAGAAGAATGGATTCCTGAAGGAGGGATCAGAAATATTGGAAATTATGGGACGCTTCCTCTCTCATACTGTCCATCAATCCCTTAAAGAGACCTTTGGCTTCTTTCTTCACTAGTTTGTCTGTGCAATCCCAGCATAACAGCTTCTCAGGAGTCAGATAGCTCGATCTTGCATGAAGAGCACCTTTTCCTGGGCAGAATGGAGCCTGCGTTAGGATCCCTCTCTTCCCAGCCTTTAGCCTACAATGAAGACGAGGAGCCTAGGTCAGAAAGAATCAGTAAGACCCACCAGAAAAAAAAGTGCAACACCCCACCAAGAAAAGGAGTCTGACACCACAAGCCACATTCATAAGTGCCTGCCTTGATAGTAGGCCAACCTAACCTTACTCTGTGCCCCCTCCACAAGGTAAGAAGCAGAACAGAAAGGAGCATGGTCCTCTACTCTTTAGGGCTGGTAACAGCGTGCGTCACAAAATCTGCTGCCTGTGAAGTTGCTGCCTCCATCATGCCCAACAGACTTACGGAATCCATTGCCTCTACTGCTGAAATAAAGGCTAAGGCTCCCCTTTGCCCCGTCCACCCGTGTGGGATTCCAGCATGGTGCTGTGCATCAGGTACCCACCTAAAGCTGCCACCGCGTCTGTGTGGGCCCCTCATGGCCCTGTTTTGTGGCTCACTGGACTGCCAGTATGGGAAGAAAGGTTACCTTGTCACATCGTTAGAGACTTTGGTTAGGGTGCCCAATCTCTATTTCACCACTGGAAATTGCCCTCAGCCATGTGTTCCACGGCTGGACTCGTGGCCACCTCTGCTAGAAGCGTACATACGCCATAGTCCCCCAAAAATCAGGTAATAAGCAGCTAGGAAACAACTCCACTAGAATGTATATGTCCCCCTCCCCACTGACAGGTAGCTTCTCCCACTTAAAGAAGGCACCCAGAACAAACAGATTAAAGGAAAGAGGCTCGTGGTTTTTTGTTTGAGGGGAGGCGGCAAACAACCACCCACCCCCCCTGCAGCACCTCAAAGTCCCCCCCCCCCCCGCTGTCTACTGGTCAACTTACCCCATCTAGGCCTTTGGCTCTAATCAGGTGCTTCAAAAAAAAAAACCCCAAAAAAACACCCCTGCCGTAGTTCAGGCGCCTGTCGTCCTGAAAGGGCCCGGACGCATGAATAGGGGGTGGCGGCGATGGAAAGAGCATGGCATTGCTAGAAGGTGGAAGGGGCAGCAGCTGTTGATAGAGTGGGAGGCCCTAATGGATGGGCTACCACTGCCAAAAACCTAAAAGCCTTGGGGATGACTCAGGTACAATTACCCAACCCAATTTCACTGTCCCTGTTAAGGGAGGGCAAAGAGGTCTTGCAATCCTGTCTGGCCGGAGACAACACATAAAACTGAGGGATTGGGGCTTTGACCAGGCATTTTATATTAAAATGTGGATCATGTGTTTCCTATTTCTGTGGTTGGAGCCTCTCGCATAAGCTGTCCTGGAAGATGACTTGGGAAAAAAGGTCCATCACCTAAGGACACTAACAAAAAACTGGAGTCTTGTGGAGTTGGAGGGGTTAAATGTATACACTCTAGGGGCAGCCCTAGAAAACAATTTTGCCAGTGTTTACAGAGCCATAGTAGTTACTATGTGGGATGTCCCATAGCAATGCCAACCGAAGGGAGGGAGACAACAAAAGTAAGGCACCAAGAGACTAGAGGACTTATACTCCAGCCTGCAGTACACTGCGCCCAAAGGCGATATCCCCATGACCTTTTACATCTACTTGATAGAATCTGGTAAATGTATGGATTGAAGATCTGAGCCATGGAGGCTTGGTGATGCACTGCCCAAGAAGCACTAACAGCCCTGGTGGAGTGCGCTTTAATATGAATAGGAGGAATGTTCCTCTTTAAACCATAAGCTTGAACAATCACTTGACAAATCCATTTAGAAATGGTAGATTTCAACAACGCCTGTCCTCTTTTAGGACCATCTGGCAACACAAACAAAACATCTGATTTACGAATCTGAGCTGTTACTTTTAAATAGACCTTGACCGTTCTCACCACACTCCTGCCCAGGCCAATTTTCAGTGCTGACACACTGTGGGTGAAATAATGCGGGTATGCAGGATTACTTGCTAGGATCCGCACGGAGCTCCAGGGTCACGCGTCCGTCCTGCTTCACCTCCCGGCCACGCCCCCTAACGCTGTCACACTCTGAATAACAATTGCTAAGTCATGCAATACTGTATCCAAATAAATTTTTTATAATTTTTTTGAGACAGATAGAGCTTTCTTTTGGTGGTATTTAACTGCTTCCCAACCAGCCGCCGCAGTTATACTGTGGCAGGTTGGCTTCCCTGTACATCGGCCGCATGAGGACCACTAGGGGGCGCGTGCGTGCCCGTGGTGCGATGACTAAACTGGTGCGCGTGCCCGACGGTCGAGATGTCTGCCGGGCACCCGCAATCGCTCCACACTGAGACAGAACGGACGTCTGTCAATGTGAATAGACAGATCTCCGTTCTGTCAGGGTTGAGGAGACTGATCAGTTGTTCCTAATGCTTAGGAACAACAATCAGTCTCCTCCCCCAGGCAGTCCCACCCCCCCCCCCCAGATAGAAACACTCCCTAGGACAAATTTAACCCCTTGATCGGCCCCTAGTGTTAAGCCCTTCCCTGCCAATGACATTTATACAGTAATCAGTGGCTATTTTTAGTTCTGATCGCTGTATAAATGTCAATGGTCCCAAAAGTGTCAAAAGTGTCAAAAGTGTCCGATCTGCCTGCCGCAATGTCGCAGTTCCTGATAATCACAGATCACCGCCATTACTAGTAAAAAAAAAAAATAATAAAAATGCCATAAATCAATCCCCTATTTTGTACACGCTATAACTTTTGTGCAAACCAATCAATACATACTTATTGCGATTTTTTTGACTATAAATATGTAGAACAATACAGATCGGCCTAAACTGAGTAAGAAATTAGTTTTTTTAAAAATTTGGGGGATAGTATAGCAAAAAGTAAAAAATAATGTTTTATTTAACCACTTCCCGCCCGCCCTATGGCGGATTGACGTCCTGGAAGTGGTTCTGTTATCCTGACTGGACGTCATATGACGTCCAGCAGGATAACATGCCGCAGCGCGCCCCCGGGGGCACGCATCGCGGCGATCGTTGGAGCGGTGTGTCAGTCTGACACACCGATACACCGATCTTGGTAAAGAGCCTCCGGCGGAGGCTCTTTACCACGTGATCAGCCGTGTCCAATCACAGCTGATCATGCTGTCAATAGGAAGAGCCGTTGATCGGCTCTTCCTTACTCGCGTCTGACAGAAGCGAGTAGAGGAGAGCCGATCGGCGGCTCTCCTGGCAGGGGGGGGGCTGCGCTGATTGTTTATCAGCGCAGCCCCCCGCACATCACCACACTGAACCACCAGGGATCGCCACTAGGACCACCAGGGAAGGGGCAACATGTGGATGGCCAGGTATGTACCCCATGGCCATCCACATGTGCCCAGTGTGCCAAATCTGTGCCAATCAGTGCCCACAAATGGGCACTGATTGGCACCATTATGTTGCAGTGATGCCCAGCAATGCCACCCTTAGGGGCATCACTACAAACAAGCAGTGCCACCCATCAGTGTCCATTCATGCCACCTGTCAGTGCACATCCGTGCCCATCCGTGCCCATCTGTGCCAACTATCAGTGCCACCCATAAGTAACCATCAATGCCACCTATGAGTGCCCATCAGTGCCGCCTATAAGTGCCCATCAGTGCCGCCTATGAGTGCCCATCAGTGCCGCATACCAGTGCCACCTATCAGTGCCCATCATCAGTGCCCATCATCAGTGCCCATCATCAGTGCCACCTCATCAGTGCCACCTCATCAGTGCCGCTGTATCAGTGCCGCTGTATCAGTGCCGCCGTATCAGTGCCGCCGTATCAGTGCCGCCGTATCAGTGCCGCCGTATCAGTGCCGCCGTATCAGTGCCGCCGTATCAGTGCCGCCGTATCAGTGCCGCCGTATCAGTGCCGGTCAGTGCAGCCATATTAGTGCCCGTCATTGAAGAAAACGTACTTATTTACAAAAAGTTTTAACAGAAACAAAGAAAAACTTGTTTTTTTTCAAAATTTTCGGTCTTATTTATTTGTTGCGCAAAAAATAAAAACCGCAGAGGTGATCAAATACCACCAAAAGAAAGCTCTATTTGTGGGAACAAAGTGATAAAAAATTTGTTTGGGTACAGTGTAGCATGACCGCGCAATTGTCATTCAAATTGCGACAGCGCTGAAAATTGGCCTGGGCGGGAAGGTGTCTAAGTGCCTGGTATTGAAGTGGTTAAAATTGTTGCTCTTTTTTTGTTTATAGCGCAAAAAATCGAAATCGCAGAGGTGATCAAATACCACCAAAAGAAAGCTCTATTTGTGGGAAAAAAAGGACGTCAATTTTGTTTTTGTACAACGTCGCATGACCGCGCAATTGTCAGTTCAAGCGACGCAGTGCTGTATCGCAAAAAATGCCTGGTCATTAAGGGGCCAAATCTTCAGGGGTTAATCACCATTGGATTTTTTGCTAAATAAACGAAAAAGATCAAAAATGTTGAAAAAAAAACCCTCCCCTAAATTTAGGTCAAAATTTATACTGCTACATTTTTACATTTAAAAATAGCCCAAATCACTGCATATTAGTATGCATGAAAGTTCTAAAGTCTACAAGCTATGGATCATATACTGTATATGAAAATGTATCACTCCTGATGTACCGACTGCCTAACATTTCTCGAGACCCAAAAATGGCAGAACAGTACAACTACCCCCCCCAAATACCCCCTTTTTGGTAAGTACACAGTCTGGAGGTATTTAGTAAGAGTGGTAAATTTTTTTTAAGTTAAAATTTGTAAATTTTTTTTTTTTTACATATTGTCAGAGAAGTACAGTGTCATCCTATGACTAGTGTGGTGGTGATCAGGGCTACTGACTGGTATATTTTTTTTCTTTTTTGCTATATACTGTGACCAGAGCAGTGCAGTGTTACCAAAGTGACACTGTACTGCTGATTGATCACATGATACTGGGGCTGGCCCAGTACACTGATCAGTCATCTACTGCGTCCAGTGTGTGACAAATCAACAAATCAAGCTGCAGTGTGGCTCCCAGAGCACATAGGATGCGCACGTCTGGGAGATTATATGACATCCTCCCCAAAACCAGGGAGCTCCCGCCCAGTCGTCATATCAACTAACTAGGTGGGCAGAAGTTAATCACTTAACGGTAGCCTACATATATAACCCATGCTCTATGAATATAAGTTCTGTGTCATGTATTGTATGATTAAGAAATATATATATATATATATATATATATATATATATATATATATACACACACACACACACATATACATACGTACACACACTACATAGCATAGAAATGTAAAAGACTTTATTTACCGGTAGTTATGCGTTTATTCAAAAGTTATTCAATTAACTCCTAAAAGGTTCAGTCCACCTAAAAGTAATATGTCGGCTAGCCATCAACCTAGGGGTTTCGGGTGTTTTTGCCTACCTTGTGGTGTACCTAATTTCCTGGTACATTTTTAAACATTTTTTATTTAAAGATATGACACAGAAACAAGCATAAAGACAACTTTGCATTGCATATAGACTGAAATGGACAAATCAAGTGTAACAACCAATCAAAACTGTTGCATGCGAGTGAAGGTCGCCATTCAATCTGACTCATACCAATCGTTGAAGTCTAATATAGGGTAAACAAACATCTGTGCCCCCTGGTACATTTTTAATAAAGTAATAAGATTTCACCATGGATGTACCCGAGAAAGTACAATAAATCAAATATTAGGTAGTTCTCGCTCCAGTCTCTACCAAACATTCATTCTAAGTGGCCTGACCTTTAAAGGATAGGCTCACCTTTTGGAACATGTTACATGTTCCACCCGTATTCAGGGTGGAACATGCAACATGCTCCAGCAGCTGCAGCCACGCCCCTCCCCCCCCCTCCCCAGTGACAGCGAGCAGGTATCTTCTTGGGCTGCCGCTGTTTGAAAAAACGTGGCCGAGCGGAGTTCCGTCCGTATCACTCATTCACAGTCCTCTGTGAATGGGAAACTAAAAGTCCCAACAGCCTTTGTGGCTATCGGCTTGTAGTTTTCAATGAAACTACCACAGCGCTGTTGAGGGCTGTGATAGCTCATTCATTCTTCCTGTCAGCGAGTATCTGCTTGCTTGTACAAGGTACGAGCAAACATACACTGACAGGTCTGCAGGAGACCTGCATAGCATTTGCAATCTGCTGATCGCTGGTGCAATGCTTTACTGACAAAACAAAAAAAATGACCAGTTACACTTACCGGTAACTGTTTCTGGGAAGTCTTCCAGGACAGCACCCTGAGAGATGACTGGTCTACCTGGCAGGAAACACAATCAAAGAGGTTAAAAGCCCCCGCCCCTCCCCGTGCTCCTCAGTTGTGACAAAGTATTGACCCACACCAGTGCACGAGAGTGAAGAAAAAAAAGACTACCACTCACCACACTCTATATATTAGACATACCTAAACAGAACGGGTGGGAAGTAGGCCTGCCGTCCTGGAAGACTTCCCAGAAACACAGTTACCGGTAAGTATAACTGGTCATTTTCTCAAGTCGTCTTCCAGGACGGCACCCTGAGATAGGAGCAAGTAGCTCAGGCCTACCTTAGGGCGGGACAACAGCTTGCAGGACCTTCCTGCCAAACACCAGATCTTGAGGAGACACTAACTCCACCCTGTAATGCTTGAGGAAGGTGGTCTGGCTTGTCCAAGTAGCGGCTTTACATATCTGCTCCACCGAAGCTCCGGCCCTTTCCAAAGAGGTTGCCAGAGATCGCGTGGAATGTGCCTTGAGGTTCCTAGGGGCTGCCTTACCAGAATGCTCATAGGCCAAAGAAATAGTGTGCTTAATCCATCTAGCTATGGATGCTTTACTTGCTTGTTGGGCCTTCTTTTGGCCAGAAAAGTTAACTAAAAGATGGCTGGACCTTCTAAACTCCTTAACTTTTTCTGAGTAGGATAATAAACAACTTCCGACATCCAGACAGTGAAAAGAAACTTCCCTTTCATTTTTGGGATTGTTGCAAAAGGAAGGCAGCACTACTTCCGGAGTTCTGTGGAACTTAGATGCTACCTTAGGGAGGTACACGGGGTCCTGCCTAAGTATCACCCTGTCCTCTAATAAACGAAAAAATGTCTCTTTAATCGAGAAGGCCTGAATCTCACCTACTCTCCTGGCAGATGTGATTGCTAGTAGAAAAGACAACTTAAAGGTGAGGATCCTAAGGGGAATTTGATCTATAGGTTCAAAAGGAGCCTTAGTTAGACTTTCCAACACCAAGGTAAGATCCCAAGGTGCAAAACTAGACATCTTGACAGGGGACAACCTCTCTCTGACCAAAAGGAATCTTTTGATCAGGGGGTCCAAAGCCAAGTGTCTTTCCAAAAAACATGATAGGGCTGCGACCTGTACTTTAAGCGTCTTGGTTGCTAAACCCTGATCTGCTCCGTCCTGGAGAAATTCCAGAATGGCGGGGATCTCTTGTTGAGAAGTTCCTCTCGCTTGACACCAGCGAGAGAAACCCCCCCAAGTATTAGCGTAAATACGCCTTGTGACCCGCTTCCTGCTAAGAAGAAGAGTATCCACTACTCTGTCCGACAGGCCCTTTTCCTGCAGGTTCCGCATTTCAAGAGCCAGGCCGTCAGCCTGAAAAAGCTGGGGCCTGGGTGGCAGACTGGACCCTGAAGAAGAAGGTCGCGCCAAGCAGGAAGGTGAAGAGGCGGGGCTATGGACCAACGCTATAAGGTTGGAAACCAAGCTCTCTTGGGCCACCTTGGGGCTATCAGAATTAGATTGGCTTCCGAGAGAAATAACTTTTGGAGAACTCTCGGGATAAGCCCCAGGGGGGGAAAAGCATAAGCCAACCGGAACTTTCAAGCCTGGGCCAATGCATCTATCCCCTCCGCGCCCATTTCTCGAGCAAGGGAAAAGAATCTCTTTACCCTTCTGTTCTCCCTGCGGGCGAAGAGATCTACTTCTGGAACTCCGTATTGCTGGCATACCAAGGAGAAGACCTCTGGATTCAGCATCCATTTTCCCTGCAGAATTGGCTGGCGACTGAGATAATCGGCCTCTATATTCAGAGTTCCCTTTATGTGAACTGCGGAAATAGAGAGAACCCTGTGCTCCGCCCAACCCAGGATCTCTAGTGACAGGGCCAGGAGGGACGTGGATCTGGAGCCCCCTTGATGATTCAGAAAAGCCACTGCTGTGGCATTGTCTGAAAGAATCTGAACTTCCTGGTTCTTGATTCTTCCCTCAAACGCTTTTAATACTTCGACGGCCAAAAGCTCTCGAAAGTTGGAGAAGGACCCTCTCTGTCTCGAGTCCCAGGACCCCTGAGCTCTTAGATCCTCTAGGTGTGCCCCCCACCCCCAGGAACTTGCGTCTGTCGTTATTCTGAGAGGCTGAAGCTGACTCTAAAGGAGACCCCCCTGAAGCCTCTGAGGAAGAAGCCGACTGGAATGACAACCTTTAGGTCTAGAGAACTCCTTTTCTTGTCCCAAGAGGATAGGAGGAAGTGCTGGAGGGTCCTGGAATGTGGTTGTGCCCAAGGAACTGCAGGGATAGATGCAGTCATTAGGCCCAAAACTCTCATAATACCCCTGTATGAGGCTGTCCTTGCCTCTAGCAGAGAAGTGGCAGCTGAAATTAGGGCCTCTACCTTGCTCTGAGGAAGAATTAACCTTTGTTCCGATTAATCCACCAGGAATCCTAGGTACATCTTCGTTTGGGCCGGAGCCAGCGAGGATTATTCCATGCTGATGATCCAGCCCAAAGATTCTAAGGTCTCCATCACCTTGGCTAGATTCAGAAGCAGCTGTTCCCAATTCTGATTGTAAATCAGAGTGTCGTCTAAATAGGGGATCAATGTTATTTCCTGGAGATGTAGGAAGGCCACTACTTCTGCCAGCACTTTCGTGAAGACCCTTGGACTGGATGCCAGTCCAAAGGGGAGGGCCGCAAACTGCCAATGCTGAATTCCCTGTGGGGAGGCAATTGCGAATCTCAGGAAAATCTGATGACCCTGAAATATAGGGACGTGGAGGTAAGCGTCCTTTAAATCTAAGGTTACCATGAACACATACTTGAGGAGGTGTCCTCTGAGGGAATACACACTCTCCATGCAGAACTTTTTGTACCGCAAGAAAACATTAAGGTTCCTTAAATTTATTATCAGACAATATTTTTATTTATTTTTAGGGCTTGGCCACCACAAAAACATGGGAGTAAATCCCCCGACCCTGTTGGTCCTCTGGGACCAGCACTATGACCTCCTGACTGGCCAGCTCCTCTATGTTCCGTAGGATTCCTCCTGCCTTGCAAGGATCCTTGGGAAGGTGGGTCAAAAGAAACTTGGGGGGAGGCGGGGAGAGAAACTCTAACTTGTAACTCCCTCTTACTATCTGTAGAATGTGGGGGCTCTGTGTGACTCTTTCCCACTGAGGGACAAAGTGGGAAAGTCTTCCCCCTACTGGCAAGTCATTTGGAGGACTTGTCGCCCGCCTTCTGGCTGGAAAAGAGAATGCCTGATTTTTGCTTGTCCTTTCCAGCTCCCCAACGCCTATTAGGGGAGACCCTTTTCTCAGAGAAGCGGTTCTTCGCTTGGGGGCCACGAAAAAACCTCTTCCTGTCTCCTCTCGGTTTAACGGGGAATTTCTTCCCCTTTTCAGTAGACCTAGCCAGGGCTTGATCTAACCCAGTACCAAAAAGGAGTGAACCCTCAAAGCTCAAAGGGGAGGTCACAAAGCTGGGTCTTCGATGAACTATCCCCATCCCAGGTTTTAAGCCAGAGGGCTCGTCTGGCTGAGTTCAATAAGGCACCAGATTTAGCGGTGGCACGCACTGCCTCAACCGCAGCATCCACTAGGTATGCAACTGCACTACCTATGACCTCCAATGAATCTAAGACCGCCTTCGATTTTGAGGTTCGGGACACATGGTCCATCAGTTTACATACCCACACGTCAGTATTTCTTGCAATGCAAGCTGAGGCCAACGCGGGGCTCATGGCCGCAGCGTTAGCCTCCCAGGCCCTGCGTAAATTGGTTTCTGCCTTCCGGTCCATCTGGTCCTTTATATTGCCCGTATCTTCAAAAGGAGAGATCGGACTGTTTAGACTGTTGAGCTAAGGAGGCGTCTAATCTAGGGGCCTTTAAAAAAAAAAAAACTTTCCTCATTTTCTTCTGTGAAGGGACATCTACGCTTCCACGTTTTGTATTTCAGGTTCCTTCCACTCCCTCAAGATAACATCTTTAAGGGCAGAATGTACTGGAAGAACCCGAGCTTGTGGCTTAATTAAGCCTCTATACATTTTATCCTGAGCAGAGACCTGCTCAGTGGGCCCCTGAATCTCTTCGGAAACATAAATGGCTCTCAGGAGGCCCTCCATGTCGTTGGCTGAAAAAATATGCCTACTAGACCTGAAGTCCTCCCCCTCCTCCGGGCTGTCCGCTACCCCTTCCTCCGAAGATCTCTGCTCAAGAGATTCGGATTCTAGTTCCTCCTACGAATCTTGAGAAAGGGAGTACTTTGGGTTATCCCGATCCTCTCTCCTGACACGTTTAGATCCTAGAGGAAGCGGAGCCCTCCTGGGAGGAGGCGTCCTTACTGGCATGGGCCTCTGACTCTCTAGACTTAAAGGAGGATTGAAAAGCCTTTAGAGTGGACAGCATCTCAGTTTGAACTGTGAGGAAATCCTTCATGACCTGAGATGTCTCCTTCCCTGTTAGTTTCTGTATACATTTAAAACAGAAAGGCTTAGGATGATTTGGGGGTAACCTATCGTTACAGTTCCTGCATCTTTTAGAACGGGTAGATTTTTAACGGGACAGGTGGCAACCTCACGGGCAGTGGCATCGTCCCCTGAAACAAAATACACAGGCATAAATATAGCACTGTAATACCCAGAGGAGAAGAATTGGGGTACCCTCCCCCATCTAAACCTCTGGCGGCAGGTCAGACTCACCCCCTGTGGTTTCCTCTATAGCCGTGGACCCTGCGGGTCTCTCCTCATGTTCCATGCTGCACAATTAGCCTGGTCCGTAGGAGAAATGGGTGCCTGCTCCAGCTGGATTTATATCTCCTCCTTATGAGAGCAGCTGTGCTTTTACGCCGCTGCCATTTTGCCGTAGACCGGAAATGACGCAGGCCGCACTGAGCTCACTTCCTGTGCACTTCCTCCTCCCCCATCTTCAACAAAATGGCGCCGAACGCCCACAGGACGCTGAGCAGTGCAGTCACACTCCCTCAGCTTACATGCTGCCAGCTAAGGGGAGAAAAACCACGTGAGTGCGGGGGCGGGAGGTAACTGATGCCGTGGGACATCAAGTCAGCTCACCCTCCTCATCCCCCTGCTGATCAAAGGACACCCATCCTGACCAGCACCTCTGCACAAGAGGATCCAGCAAAGGTAAAGACAAACTCACCTCTTGCCAACAACTCACCGCCCTGAAGGGAGGAGAACCAGGCTCCTTTTCTGCACGGCCACCGCACAGGTAAGGAGAGGAGGCAGGAAGATAGGCCCCTGAAGTTCTGGGTACACCACTGTATCCAGGGGCCTTCAGCTCTCAGGGGGGTTCTTCAGTTTGCCTTGCCCCCTGAGGAAAAGATAGGGGAAACCCCACCTAGGAAGGATAAAATATTCGGCCGGACCCAGAGGCTTCCCAGGCATTTGGTCCGGCTCCCAGAGGGAAACCACCAGCCCCAGGCTCGGGTCTATAGGTAAAATAACAAACGGTTTAGCTGTGGGGAAACACAATCAAAAACTGAGGAGCTCGGGAAGGGGCGGGGGCTTTTAACCTCTTTGATTGTGTTTCCTGTCAGGTGGACCAGTCATCTCTCAGGGTGCCGTCCTGGCAGACGACTTGAGAAATAGTAAATGCACATTTTTTTTACCTGCAAACAAATCTGCATTTGATTATTTTTTGTTAAAAGGTGAACATATCCTTTAAATGCTACCAATAAAATTACTTAAAATCTGCCTTTTAATAGAATAACTATAATGGCTTTCCTTAATCCAACTGCACACCAAAAATCAGGCTTATCGTGCTCACATGTTAGAGAAATGTCACCCTACATGTTGCAGCTAAAAATCAGTATGGGAAAACTGGTGAAGTGATGATTGTTTTACAGTTAATGAGCAAGCTAGGAGGTAGGCAGGTGACAGAGCAAGGATGAGTGGCTAAAGAAAAACCAAGTTAGAC
Organism: Lithobates septentrionalis; assembly: GCA_037952835.1. Taxonomy (NCBI): domain Eukaryota; kingdom Metazoa; phylum Chordata; class Amphibia; order Anura; family Ranidae; genus Lithobates; species Lithobates septentrionalis. Next base: position 677,984 of record JBBDGP010001436.1, read on the forward strand.
TTACCGGTAACTTGTTTACCAGAAGTCTTTCAGGACAGCACCCGAGAGATAGTGACCCCTCCCACCGGACCATAGGAAACAGCTTCTTCCTCCAGAACTTTAAAGGGAGGCATCTAACTACCATACCTCAGTTGTAGAAGAGAACCTCCAGCCCCGGCTGGAACATAAACACATGAACATAAACACATACGTTAGTCACAGCATTGTATATCAAAATACAATAGGGCGGGATGCTGCTGTCCTGAAAGATTTCTGGAAAACAAGTTACCGGTAAGTCTAACTTGGTTTTTCCCAAGGCGTCTTTCAGGACAGCACCTGAGAGGATAAAAGAGACTTACCCCCTTAGGGTGGGACAACAGCTTGCAGGACCTTTCTGCCAAACGCCTGATCGCTGGCAGATGTGAGGTCCAGCCTGTAATGTTTCACGAATGCGTGAAAACTCGACCAGGTTTCCCCCTTTGCAAATCTGTTTAGGGGTGGCACCAGCTCTCTCTGCCCAAGTGGCCACCAGTGCTCTGGTTGAGTGTGCACAAATTCCTGCTGGTGGACACAAACCTGCATGCAAATAATCCTCTGAAATGGATCATTTCAGCCATCTCACTAAAGAAACTTTAGAAGTCTGGCAACCCTTTCTGTTGCCCGAAAAAAACACAAATAGCGAGTCTGAATGTCTAAAGGGCTTTGTCCTTTCCAAGTAACACAACAGAGTCCTCCTGACATCCAACATGTGGAAAAAAAGTCTCCTTCTCCCCTGCTGGGTTAGCGCAGAAGGTTGGAAGTACAATATCTTGAGCACGATTCTGCACTGAAGCTACCTTTGGTAAGAATTCGGGGTCTGTCCTTAGTATAACTATCTGCAAAAATAGACAAATAAGGTTCCGTAATTGAAAGAGCATTTAGCTCACTGATCCTGCACGCAGAGACAATGGCAATCAGAAACACTGTTTTAAAATTGAGATATCTGAGAGGCACTTCTTCCGAAGGCTCAAAAGGACTCTGTCAGAGACTGCAGGACTACCGACAGATCCCATTTAGGGAAAGCCCTAAGTGGTACTAGTCTAGATATTGTAAGAGCTTTAAAAAAATCTGATTACCAGCGGATTCGAGGCCACAGATTTTTCTAAGAAAACTGTTAGCGCAGCAACCTGCACTTTAAGGATACTAACCGCTAGCCCCTTGTCTGCTTCATTTTGTAAAAATTCTAGAATGGAAACAAAGCTCCCTGGGTCCTGGGCAGATGAATTACACCAAGTATTGTAAACCTTCCAGACCTTAAAATAATTGTCCCTTGTCGCCTTTTCCTACTTGACATTAGAGTTGCAATCAACCGGTTGGAGAAGCCCTTGCTTTTTAGGAGCTGCTCCTCAGATACCAGGCTGTGAGCGCCAGACTGGCCACCTCTGGATGATTTACTGGGCCTTGTAACAGTAAATCTTGCCTGAGGGGCAGATGAAAACATGGTTTGATCGCCATTCTCAGAACGGTTGAAAACCAGGCCCTTTTTGGCCAAAAGGGTGTGATTAGGATGGTTGGTACCATTTGTTTCTGAATTCTTCGTAAGATTAACGGAATTAACTGAAATGGGGGAAGGGCGTAGCAAAGATGGAATTTCCATAGGTACGCCAGAGCATCTGTCCCTAGTGACTAGTCGTGATTGTTCAGGGAAAAGAATTGAGGAACCAGGGCATTCTCTTTTGAGGTGAACAGGTCCACCTCTGACAGCCCCCATTTTTTGGCAATCATAGCTAAAACCTCTGGGTTCAGTGACCATTCTGCTTCCTGAATGGGGTTCCTGCTCAGGAGATCCGCCACCCTGTTCAGAGTTCCTTTTAGGTGGACTGCTGATAGAGACAGCAGGTGTACCTCTGTCCACCGAAGAATATCCATGGCTAGTACTTGCAGCAACTTTCTCCTTGTACCCCCTTGCCTGTTTATATAAGCCACAGCCGTGGCATTGTCGGTTAGTATCTGAACATGCTGAGAGTGAAGATCCTGAGCAAATTACTTCAGAGCTAAGTCGATCGCCTTGAGCTCTCTCTAGTTTGAGGACCTTGTTGCCTCTTTCTTGGACCAGTTTCCCTGAGTGAAACTCTTTCCTAGGTGGGCCCCCCAACCCCAGGAACTGGCATTGGTTGTCAGTCTTTTCTCAACCGGAAAAGCCCAGACTAAGCCCTCTGATAGGATATCCTGCCTCTTCCACCACCATAGTGACCTCTGAGTTGGAATTTTTAGCTCAGTTTCTAGGGATTCCAATATGTGATCCCATGATCTCAGAAGAAAAGCAGACACCTGAAGTGTAGCCTTGCCCACTGAACGGCCGGCATTGATGAAGTCAGAACACCCAAAGCTGACATGACTTGTCTTATCATCAGACACTGGTTGGTCTGCAGTATCGACACTGTATTGTGAATTTTGTCCTTCTCTAAAGGAAGATCGATCTTTTGATCCACAGAATTGATTACATACCCTAGTAACCGAATCTCCTGAGATGGGTCTAGGGAAGATTTTTGGAAGTTTAGAAACCATCCCAGATACTCCAAATGGCTGTATACTCTTCCTAAATTGCTCTGCAATTCCTCCATTGAGGGGGTGAAAAATAGATAATCTAAATAAGGAATTACTGTGATTCCCTGAAGACAAAGCGGAGCTAAGGCTTCTGCCATCACTTTGGTGAAAATTCGGGGTGAGGATGACAGACCGAAGGGTAAGGTCCTGAACTGTAGATGATGCATCACGCCTTCCATCCTTACCACCAAGCTGAGATACCTCTGGGACTGGGGTGAGATCGGAATATGCAGATATGCATCCTTTAAATCCATTGACACCATGAAGCAACATGGCGTCAGTAGGTTTCTGACTGAGAAAATTGAGTCCATCTTGAACTTTCTGTATTTGATGGATTCGTTTAGAGGTTTTAGATTGAGAATCAATCGAAATTTTCCTGTCTGTTTCTTTACCAGGAAGATATGAGAATAGAACCCCTCCTGCCGTTCTTTTAGTGGCACTAGGATTACTACACCCTGTTGTAGCAGTTCCTCTAGAGAGGACTTCATGGCCAGGGCCCTTACTGGATCTCGTGGGGTATTTGTTATCAAAAACTTTATAGGGGGGCTTTTGGTAAACTCAAGTGTGTAGCCCTGCTAGAGAGTGGTCAGAATAAACTGATTTGAAGTTATCCCTGACCACTGCGGAAGAAACTCTTGTAGTCTTCCGCCCACCCGCAGGGACGAGTGATTGTGATTTCTCGGCCTGTGCAAGAGGACGGAAGAGAATTCCGCCATTACCCTTTGCTTTCTGTGCAGACCAATTTTTCCTTCTCCCCTAAAACTTTGTCTTGCTCCTGAGCTTTTTGAGGTTGAAAAAGACGTTTTGGGACCTGCTTTTTCTTTTTGACCGGGAAGGACCTCTTTATCGGCAGTCCTGTCTAGAATATTATCTAGGTCAGGGCCAAAAAGAAGGTCACCCGAAAAAGGGAAACCCTCAAAGTTTGCTTTATGACGCTGTATCTCCTGGCCAGGTCTTTAGCCATAAAGCTCGTCTTGCAGCATTTGTCAAAGCTGCGGATCTAGCTGACATTTTAATTGCTTCAGCTGAAGCATCTGCAATATAAGCAACTTCAGAGATCAGGGTAGGAAAGAATCTAAAATCTCCTGCTTGGGGGAGTCTGCTACTATATGCGATTTTAGCTGGTTAACCCAGTATTCTAGATTTCTGGCTACACATGTTGTGGCCATAGCTGGTTTTAAATTGCTCATGACTGATTGCCACGATCTCTTGAGCAAAAGATCCATGCGTTTGTCCATTGGACCCTTCAGAACCCTGATGTCTTCAAAAGACAGGTCTGTGGATTTTGAGACCTGGGAGAAGGTAGCATCCAGCCTGGGCACCTTGTTCCACACCGCAGAAGGGTCCTCTGCCAAAGGAAAAAAAAGGGTTTTCTCTCTGGATCCTGCCATACTTTTTTAATGGCGTCAGAGATGACTGAGTGAACCGGGAATGTCCGCCCCTTAGGTTAGTTTAACCCTGCATGCATGCGGTCATGAAGAGATGATTCCTTCCTTTCTTCACTTAAGCCAAGCGTAAAAGGAATAGCTTTAAGGAGCCCATCTACCTCCTCTAGGGATAGCTTAAATTTAGAGGGGGCCAAGGAAAAAAGAGAAGGAAGCCCCGTCTCTCAGGAGCACCCAAGAGATCTTGACTCCCCTCCCAAAAGATGTTCCCTCCAGGCTGGAGGAAACACAAAAACTGAGGTATGGACTGGAGGTGCCTCCCTTTAAAGTTCTGGAGGAAGGTGTTTCCTATGGTCCAGTGGGAGAAGTCACCATCTCTCAGGTGCTGTCCTGAAAGATGCCTTGAGAAAAATCAAATAGCTGCCTGGCTTGACTTTCAATCATATTTACTGGTCTCCAAACTGCAAAGATCACTTTTTGCGCATACCACCTTCAACTATCTTCCACAATGCTTTGTACCAGAAGCCTCCTCAGGCTTCTGTTGAGAAGTACTCACTGACATATAGAATAAGGCCGAACAAACAGAATAGAGAAAGGCAAGATGTCACAACTGGGTCTTTGTTTTTATTTAAACATTTATCCTAAATACAATTTAAACATTCACATCTATTTCACAAGTCACACGTTGCACTAGGATTATTCTTTAAGATGTCTGACCCTTAAGCAAACATGTAAATTTATTTTCATCAAAAATAATTATTACAATAACTATTTACAAAAGAGGAATGCAGAATTAAACCAGAGAATTCAGGTATTTGTTTTTTTTTTTAATGGAATGTAAAGTGTTTGTATATTTTTTCAATGCATATGAATAATCTTTACCATTTCCAGCCAGTGTGTAGAACATTAAAGCTGGCCATAGAGAGATTGAAACTTGGCCGGTTCAGCAGGAACCGGAGGAATTTCAATAAGCCTATGGGTAGGTCGGTTGATCAGTCTATGGGTAGCTGATCCATTGATCAACTTCAGTACAAGTCTTTTTTCATGCGATCACTTCCGGAGGCTATAGCCCACTAAGAAATGTCTGTAAAAAATGATTTTCAATAAAATAGTATAAATTGTATAAAACATTAGTTACAAGGCATATTGTCCATTTCTCTACTCCCATAATTTTTCAAAAATAGTTTTTTGGTACACACAGATCCAGGCTGACGTGGATACACATGGCATCTGAATACATCTGCACTCTGAATTCTACTCAGCGATCACTCGTGGATCACTAAAGCTTTTTCCAACTCGATATGTCTTATTTTGCCTAGTGTTAGAAGATTAAAAAGACCCCGAAACTGAGCTGCAGCGCGGTAGCCAAGACCATACAGTGGTTTAACAGGACAGGTTCCACTCAGAACAGGCCTCGCCATGGTCGACCAAAGCAGTTGAGTGCACGTGCTCAGCGTCATATCCAGAGGTTGCTATTGGGAAATAGACGTATGAGTGCTGCCAGTATGGCTGCAGAGGTTGAAGGGGTGGGGGGTCTGCCTGTCAGTGCTCAGACCATGCGCCACACACTGCATCAAATTGGTCTGCATGGCTGTCATCCCAGAAGGAAGTCCCTTCTAAAGATCATGCACAAGAAAGCCTGCAAACAGTTTGCTGAAGGCAAGCAGACCAAGGACATGGATTACTGGAACAATGTCCTGTGGTATGAGGAGACCATGATAAACTTGTTTGGTTCAGATGGTGTCAAGCGTGTATGGCAGCAACCAGGTGAGTACTAAGATAAGTCGAGCATGATCCCCTCCCCCTTCAGAGACTGGGCCGCAGGGCAGTAATCCAACATAACGACCCCATACACACCTCCAAGACAACCACTGCCTTGCTAAAGAAGCTGAGGGTAAAGGTGATGGACTGGCCAAGCATATCTCCAGACCTAAACCCTATTGAGCATCTGTGGGGCATCCTCAAAACGGAAGGTGGAGGAGCGCAAGGTCTCCAACATCCACCAGCTCTGTTATGTGGTCTTCAGTGTTGTCACATGAAAAGATAATAAAATATTAAAATATTTACAAAAATGAGAGGGGTGTACTCACTTTTGTGATATACTGTGTGTGTGTGTATAATACACACACAGTATATCACAAAAGTGAGTACACCCCTCTCATTTTTGTGTATAATATACACACACACACACGAGTGACCAAAAACTCCTTTAAAAGGAGAAGCCCAGCCAAAGATCAATGGCTGGGCTTCTCCTGTAGATCACAGGAGTGCAATTCGTGTTGCACTCCTGTGACCAGTTTTCAGCAGAAAGCGGGCTGAAGTGTGCTCTCTGCTGACATCACAGAAATCAATCCAGGCAGGGAGCTGTGAGAACCAAGCCATCGGCGATGTTCGATCGCTCGGTTCTCAGTGCAGAGGCGCTGGGGGACAGATGCAGCATTCCGGTGCTGCATCCACCTAGGTAAGTATAATACTGAAAAAACAAACTCATACTTCTCTTTTAATGGGGTTTTAAGGGATTAAAAGTGAATCTTAAGATTTTCTGGTGTATGACCAAATACACACCAACAAAAGCATCATGCCAGAAAAGGTCAAAGAAAAGATACTTAGGAAATATGCTGCATTATTTTATAATAAAAACGATTATGTACACACACAGACACAACAGTGACAAGAGAATACAGCAGGAAAACTGCCAACACGTCAGCCACTGAATAAGGATGGGTACAATCTTAAGAACAGAGCTGTAATTGCTATATTGATCAGAAAGATAATGCTTGTATTTGCAAAAAGAGAATGAAAAGAGAGTGGAAATAACGAACCATGTGTGGCTAAATGCGCACTGCAATATGTAATACAATGGTGAACAAATGAATTAATTAGCAAGGGGTAGAGCCTAACAACCAGCAGGTATTTTGAAGTGCCATGAAACAGGTTTTTACATCAGAAAAAACGGTAAAGAAATCATAGGTAGTTTAATTTTTTGTAGAGCAAATTAAAAAGAATATCCTTGTATATGTATTACCTATAGTTGACAACTGCTGACATTTGGTATTCAAATTAAATGCAAACAGAAGGGTCCCTCAACGAGGTAAAGCCAGCCTTACTAACACTTTTCAGGTTATAAGCATGAGAGAAGTGCAGAAACATCAATATCATAAATGCCACAGAAACTCAACTGTGCTTTGTAAAGTTTAAACAGGGAAGCATGCATTGGGCCCTTACACACAGAGGGGGTGGATTTACTAAAACTAGAGCATGCAAAATCTGATGCAGTTCTGCATAGAAACCAATCAGCTTCCAGGTTTTATTGTTAAAGCTCAATTGAACAAGCGTAACTACTTAAAGACTTCCCACCACATATATACTGCGGCAGGGCGGCTCTATTGCATGAAACAACGTACCTGTATGTTGTTTCATGCAATAGATATTGTGAGCGTGCGCCCGCTGCACGTAGGGGAAGCCAATTAGGGGGTCCGGCAGAGCCAATTAGCGTGTCCGGCAGAACCCATCAGCGTGTCCGGCAGAACCCATCAGCGTGTCCGGCAGAGCCGTTGTCCGCTGGCCACCTACGATCGTTCCACAGAGAGGCAGAATAGGGATCTGCGTTCTGACAAGGAATTATACAGAGCTCTTCAGTTCCTAGTAATCAGGAACAGTGATCTCTTTGTTCTTCCTTTCATCAGTACCTCCCCCACACAGTTAGAAAACACACTGAGGAAAAACACTTAAGCCTTTGATCGCCCCTGATATTAACCACTTCTCTGCCAGTGTCATTTATACAGTGATCAGTGCATTTTTTTTAGCACTGATCATTGTATTGGTGTCACTGGACCCCAAAAAGTGTCACTTAGGGTCAGATTTGTCCACTGCAATGGTGCAGTCCCGATAAAAATCGCGATCACCGCCATTACCAGTAAAGACAATAAAAATAAATAAATTAAAAAGTCCATAAATCTATCCCATAGTTTGTAGACGCTATAACTTTTGCGCAAACTAATCAATATGCGCTTATTAGGATTTTTTTTACCAAAAATATGTAGAAGAATACATATTGAAAAAATTTGTTTTTTTACATCTTTTTTTTTCTATAATCTTTATTTAAATTTTCTTTTTTACAATCAACTGACAAACATAACCAGCAAACATTAAAAATACTACCTCATACAAATCCCCCAATACAGTTACCCATTCATATAAAAAAAAAGGAAAAGGGGGTGGGGGCGCTGGGATCTCTGAGTCTTTAACCACTTCAATACAGGGCACTTATAAACCTTCCTGCCCAGACCAATTTTCAGCTTTCAGTGCTGTGGCAGTTTGAATGACAATTGCGTGGTCATCCAACACTGTACCCAAACTAAATTTTTATCATTTTGTTCCCACAAATAGAGCTTTTTTTTGGTGGTATTTGATCACCTCTGCGGTTTTTATTTTTTGCTAAACAAATAAAAAAAGACAGAAAATTTTGAAAAAAAATTAAAGTTTTGCTTTTCTGTTAAAATTTTTTGTAAATAAGTAAGTTTTCTCTTTCACTGATAGGCACTGATAAGGCGGCACTGACAGGCACTGATAAGGCGGCACCGATGAGGTGGCACCAATGAGTGGGCACCGACGATGGGCACTGATGCGCACTGGTAGGCGGCACGGATGGGTGGCACCGATATGCAGCACTGATGGGCATTGATACGTGGCACTGATGGGCACTGGTACGCGGCACTGATGGGCATCCCTGGTGGCACTGGCAGGCATTGTGAGTGGGCACTGCTTGGCAGCTGCCTGGGCATTGATTGGCAGCTGCCTGGGCACAGATTGGTATTTCTCTGGGGGTCTAGGGGGCATAACTGGTGGTCCAGTGTGGATGGCTTCCCTGGTGGTCCTGGGGGGGGGCTGTGCTGATAAACAATTAGCACAGACCCCCCCTTTCAGGAGAGCAGCCGATCGGCTCTCCTCTACTCGCGTCTGTCAGACGCGAGTGAGGAAAAGCCGATCACCGGCTCTTCCTATTTACATCGTGAGACTCTTTACCTAAATTGGTGTTGCGGGGTGTCAGACTGACACCCCGCAACAACGATCGCTGCGATGCGGGCCCCCGGGGGCGCGCAGCGGCTTAATATCCTGCGGACGTCATATGACGCCCAGTCAGGTTATTGAAACCACTTTGCCGCCGACATTCTGCTATATGGCGGACGGCAAGTGGTTAAGTACTGCAACGTAATAAGATTCCTGAATTCCCAATGAATAGGAAGCATTCCACATCTGGGAAGAAAAACAAAGAAAAAAAAAGGGGGGAGTGTCACCTCCCCTTTATGGAGAAGGGAACTGTAGACTCCTGTTCGCTATACTAAAATGAATCCATAGTTCCCATTTAGCATGAAACTCTTCCAATCTATTACTATTGATACAGACCCTTTTTTCATGTTCCATGATTTTGTTGACCGGTTGTTTCACCCAATGATCTATAGTAGGTGCTTGTGGCTTTTTCCAATAGATTGGAACTAGCCCTTTAGCTGCATCCAACAGATGTGGAATTATACTCTTCTTATATGCCCTGATGGAACTTTGAGTACCATGAAGGAGGCATTGCACAGGGTCATCCTTGATCAGGGCCATTGTTATTTTAGAGATTAAATTCCTAAGCTTAGCCCAAAATGGCCTAATCTTAGGGCATTCCCACCAACTGTGGATATAAGAGCCTTGTTGCCCGCAGCCCCGCCAGTATCTATCCAAGAATGAGGGGTAAGCGACGGCCAACATCTTCGGGACCCTGTAGCACCTAGACAGACGTTTATAATTGGTCTCCTGTATTTTAGTATTTATAGAAGATGTATGTACCAATCTTAACATATTCCGTTTCTGTAAGTCTGTGAAGTGGTGGTCTAACTCATTTTCCCACTCTCCAAAAAATGTAAGGCCTGTGGTGACACTACATCTATTCAGCAATTTATAAGAGCTAGAGAGCAAACCCCTATTCATTGGCTGTTTATGCCATAGAGATTCAAAATCAGAGAGAGATTCCGCCATTCTAAACCCCTGTAGGTGAACAATGCAAAAATGCTGTAGTTGCTGATACCTTCAGGTATCCATTGGAAACTTGCCATATTCCTCTCTAAAGTCCTTCAACAGGAGCAATCTCCCATTCCTCATAAACTTGAGACAACTAGTGTCTCTATCAGTCACCAAAGATTTAAAGAAAAGCAATGACTCACCCGGTGGAAACCAACAGAAACCACCCAACGGTAATAATGGAGAGATTTTTGGAGATAGGGCTTCTTGTTTGTTGACTGAATCCCAACACTTCAAGGTGTGGGTAGTAAGAAAAGAGGCAGTTTTGGAAAGCCCTCTAATATGGGTATGGGACCCATGGAGCTTGGGCTAAATTGCGGCCTGCCAATGTCTTTTCTAATATCACCCAGGCCTTTTGAGTAGTGTGGTGTCTCCAACTAAGAATTCTAGTTAAGGCAATTGCTCCAGAGTAATTTTGCAAGTTAGGTAAACCTAATCCCCCATCCAGATTAAACCTTGCGAGAATATGATATGCAAGTCTTGATTTAGTCTTTCGCCATACAAAGTCAGTAAAAATCCGACTAATCTTAACAAAAAATGAATTTCGAAGTCTGATAACTATGATCTGCATAGTGAATAAAGCTTTTGGGAGCACACCCATCTTTAAAGTATTAACTCTTCCTAACCAGGAGAGGGTACTCTATCCCAATCTGCCAGATCTCCCTTAATTTTTTGGAGTGGAACATAATTTTCCTCATATAGCTTTTATAAATCTGCCATCAAACTAATTCCTAGATACGTTGTTTATTCCATATGAAAGAGAAGGACTGCCTAAGGGAATCCACTATAATTTGGGGTATATGTAATGGCAAGATTTCAGATTTATTATAATTTTAAAATTCAACACAACTCCAAATTCCTTTAAATCTGCCATTAAATTAGGGAAGGTTATTAATGGATCAGAAATAAAAAATAGAAAAGCAGAAAGTTTATGCTCTGCAAGGCCCACTTTAAAACCATGGATATAGGGGTTTTCTTTTATTTTGCATAACAGTGCCTTTATGACCAGTGCAAAATGCAGGGTGACAATGGACACCCCTGCTGAGTCCCATTCTTTAAGTCAAAAGGGGGGAAATGACACCATTGACCTTCACCCTGGCCAAGGCTTTCCCATACAGGACCATGATCTAGCCTAGCATTTTGGGACCCAGGCCCACGGCGACCAGGACCTCCTCAAGAAATGCCCAGTCTACCCTGTCAAATGCTTTCTCAGCGTCTGTGGACAGGAGTAGACTGCGCATTTGTGGATATGTATTATAGCAGAAAGTAAAAAATATATATATTTTTTTTTCAAAATTGTCAGTCTTTTTTTGTTTATAGTGCAAAAAATAAAAACCGCAGAGGTGATCAAATACCACCAAAAGAAAGCTCTATTTGTGGGGGGAAAAAAGGACACATTTTATTTGGGTACAGCATTGCACGCCCGTGCAATTGTCAGTTAAAATAACGCAGTGCCGTATCGCAAAAAATGGACTGGTCATTAAGGGGGTAAATCCTTCCGGGGGTGAAGTGGTTAAAAATTAGAAGCCGATTGGCTACCATGCACAGCTGCACCAGATTCTGAGTGCTCCAGTTTTAGTAACTCTCCTCCAGAGATTATAGCTCCTGTGCCTCCAATCAGTGTATTAGTGCTTGCGGGAGGGCACAGGTATAGCACCCAGTCCTGCTGTATGCAACCTGTCAAAGTCTATGGCAGGCTGAAATACACTGCAGCTGGAAAGAGCTAATTACTTTGAGTGCCACTCACATTGGTGCGATTTGCCAAATCGGCGGCTATTGCCGGCAATGGCACCATCTGAATCGGTGTGGCGCCGACTGTGCGGCGCGGCACCGATTCCCAAAAGTAGTTCCTGTACTAATTTTGCCGACTTTGGGAGGCGATTTGTATAGACATCTGTGCAATAACCCGTACAGATGTCTGTCAAATTGCTCCCGAGTCAGACTGCATTGACGGGTTGAAACGGGTTGAAATTCTAACCCGTAGCAATGTGAACCTAGGCATAGGGCTCTGTGTGTTCAGGGTTTTACAGAATTATTGGAACACAAAATACCTGCAATCCTGGCATACATCTCTGAAGGCATACAGACCTAAGACCGGCTATAGATGGAGCAAATTTCTTTCCTGCAACCACGTGTTCACCTGGCAGGAGGCAGGGGAAGCTATTCCTGCCAGGAGAACACAGTGACTATTGCTAGCAGCTATAACAGCCACTAGCAATAATTGTATGTAAAATCCAGCAGGCTGGTTGTATCCACATTCAGGCTGCCCATACATATATTGCTTATTGCTAAACCGGTTAAGGTTCGAACAGTCTATGGCTGGCTTAAGGGTGAGTACCAATGAGTACAAGCGTATTTCAGCCTGCAGGCAGTGCCTCCTGGGCACACTAAAATTGTGGAATTTCACACACTGGGGCTAGATGCCCTGTATGCAAGGGGCCCTACCTGTTCTGCACAGAAACCATAACAAACAGTATAGATGTACTTACCTGCCACCAGTTTGGATCTTCCCTGTTAACTATATGTAGTATTTCTCCTTTAGAAAACTTTAAACCAGCCTCTTTGCAGGGAATGAGATTATCATTAAATGGATTGTAATCAAAATGACACTTCACATATACCTAATGGAAAAATGATAAAAATATTTAGCATTAACTTTAGCACACTATGCCTCAAATTAAGTACTTCAAACGACAGCTAAACCTGCAATGACTGCAGCAGGGTAGTTATATTTTATGAATTAGGAAATTATTTTGTGACAAGAGCAGCCATTTCGATACAAGACCCCTCTAACTTTGCCTATGCTTTGGGTCTTACGAGAAAATATACTTTTTTTTTAATGAGGTACAGTAGTTACATTTAATCATGTAGTAAAGTGGAAATACAGACTACATGCATATACTGTAAACATGCTTTCCCTTTCCTCCTATGCTATATGGTGCAGGTAAAAAAGGTGTGTGTAAATACCTTATTTCGATCTGATCCAGTCATGTGATGCAGAAACACTTGCTCCCCCGTGTTATAGAACAGTTGCTGCAGGGAAAAGGAGGGAGCGCTGACAATAGATGGGCAATGAAAGCCAGTGGGTGACATCATGGCTCTCTGTCAGGAACCATGAATTAGACTGAGACAGAAGTGCAGTAAAAATCACACTATTTAATAAAATGGTATAAACATAGCAAACATACTAAAAACATAGCCAAAGTTCAATAACCAGGAAGGGTAGTCAGAACAAGCCAGAGAAACAGGAGTCCAGAGATCAGCGAAGTCGGGTGTAGCAAACCGGAGCAGAAACCAGAAGGGAAGTCAGACAAGAAAAAGTCTTTCACAGGAAAACACAGCAGAGAGTCCAGATATGATGACCAAGGCGAAGGCACAGAAGATCTAAACCATGCAGTTTAAATAGCTAGCAGAGCTAGCTGATGAGCAGGAAATGAAGACCAGGTGGAGTCACTGTGGAATGAAGAGTGCTGGCAATTAACTGACAGCTGAGCACAGAGCTCTGAGAAGGAAGGGCTGAGCCCAGCCCTGACAGAACCCCCTTCTTAATGACCCCTCCCCCCTCAGAGGGCCACCAGGTTTGAGGGGAAAACTTCTATGGAAAGCACGAAGGAGGACAGGAGCATGTATGTCCGAGGGTGAGACCGTACTCTTTCCAATGAACCAGGTACTGTATGCACCCACAGAACCTACGGGAATCAATGATAGATTGTATCTCATACTCCTCATGATTCTCAACCTGAACTGGGTGAGGACATGGGCGGCCCCATTGGACTGTGGGAGATATGCAGAGGAGAAGGAAAGCTGAATTCCCAACTGTGCACAAAAGGCTCGCCAAAACCTGGACACAAACTGGCTACCCCTGTCTGAGATGATAACCTTGGGTAGCCCATGTAAGCGAAAGACCTCCCGAGCAAAAATGGAAGCCAGTTCTTTGGATGTGGGCAACTTAAGCGGAATACAACAAGACATTTTTGAGAACCGGTCAACCACCATAAGGATAACTGCCTTTCCCTGAGAGTTGGGTAACTCCACAATGAAATCCATAGACAGGTGGGTCCAAGGCCTCTTCTCCATTGGGTATGGGTTGAAGGAGGCCCACTGGAAGGTGTTGTGGTGTCTTACTCTGAGCACACACGGAAGAAGCAGCTACGAAGGCGACTACATCAGCGCGTAGACTAGGCCACCAAAATGGTTTGGAAATAGCCCAAATTAGGTGATTCTTCCCTCTGTGGCCAGCAGCCTTGGGAGAATGGCAAGTCTTGAGCAAGGCAGTGTGGAGACTCTCAGGGACAAAGCAGCAGTCACAAGGTTTCTCAGGAGGAGAATGGATCTGTCACCCAAAGGTGAAGTGAGACTGGTACGAACCATGGCCAGAATACGATCGGGAGGAATCAAAGGAACCAACTGCATCTTAGGAGCGGGGTTAAACTGTTGCGACAATGCATCAGCCCTTACATGCTTAGTACCGCGTAAGAATAAAACTATGTAATTGAAGCTTGACAAGAAAAAAAGCCCATTGCGCCCTTCTGGGAGAGAGGCGTTTAGCTCCATTTACTCCGCACTATGCACCTAGTGTAAAAATACATATGCACCCCTTGGCCTCTCCTGTACACCTCCAGGATCATGGTCAGCCAGCCTAATTCCACTCCATCCCATTAAGGACATATATGCCAATTACAATTGTCCATTCTACTTATTATGATTTTTATTATTTTATAATTGTATATGTGTTCCCATTCATTATGATCGTTGTGTCATCTCCTTCTATATAGACTTCCTTCCCCCTATCCCACCGATCAATTTCTACCTCTCTCTGTAAGTATATAGTCGTATAATTAGTAATGTTAGTTGTATATTTGCTTAATCCTTCTGTTTTACCATAATTTACTCATTAATCGCTTCCCGACTGGCGCACGCCGATGTACATCGGCAGAATGGCACGGCTGGGCAAACAGGCGTACAGGTACGTCCATTTGAATTTCCCGCCGTGTCATTGCGTGCGCGCCGGCCGGGAGCTCCGTGAGTCGGGTCGTGGGTCCCGCGGACTCGATCGCCGCGGGGATACCTGCGATCGTCTCACAGAGAGCAGGAACGGGGAGATGCTGATGTAAACAGCATCTCCCCGTTCTGCCTAGTGACAGTGTCACTCGATCTCTGCTCCCTGTCATCGGAGCAGAGATCAGTGTACTGACACACACAGCCCAACCCCCCTACAGTTAGAAACACCTCCCTAGTACTGATTTAACCCCTCCCCGCCCCCTAGTGGTTAACCCCTTCACTGCCAGTGTCATTTACACAGGAATCAATGCATTTTTATAGCACTGATTGCTGTATAAATGACAATGGTCGCAAAAATGTGTCAAAAATGTCTGATGTGTCCGCCATAATGTCGCAGTCACAATAAAAATCGCTGCCCGCTGCCAAAACTAGTAAAAAAAAAATATTAATAAAAATGCCATAAAACTATCCCCTATTTTGTAAAAGCTATAACTTTTGTGCAAACCAATCAAACGCTTATTGCGATTTTTTTTTACCAAAAATATGTAGAAGAATACGTATCGGTCTAAACTGAGGGAAAAAAGTTTTTTTTATATATTTTTGGGGGATATTTATTATAGCAAAAAGTAAAAAATAATGCATTTTTTTTAAAGATGTCGCACTTATTTTGTTTATAGCGCAAAAAATAAAAATCGCAGAGGTGATCAAATACCTCCAAAAGAAAGCTCTATTTGTGGGAAAAAAAGGACGTCAATTTTGTTTGAGAGCCACGTCGCACGACCGCGCAATTGTCCGTTAAAGCGACGCAGTGCCGAATCGCAAAAAGTGCTCTGGTCAGGAAGGGGGTAAATTCTTCCGGGGCTGAAGTGGTTAATACTACATAATTTACTATCACTTAATGATTGCTTTTAATACCATCATAAATACTTAGAAATATAATACAATTATATATATATACACACACACATTATATATATATATATATATATATATTATACACAATATATTTTTATTCCATCCCCTCCGTTTCCCCCCCCCGCGCCCTCTCCCACTTGCCCATCCCTCCTTGCGTCACACACTTCTCCCGTCACACACACTTCCCTTCTGTATTGAGTACACCCAGTTCCCATGGTTACCTATGTGCCCTGTCATTGTACCTAGTTCCGCCCTCCACCCAATCACCGCTCTACCCCTCCCCTCGCCTATGGTTTAAGTTCCAACACTTAATATGGCCACCAGCAAAGCCTGATGAAGGAGCACACATGCGCCGAACGCGAAGCACCACCCGCCTTACCCCGTTCCCGGAAGTGAAGACACAGGACAGCGCGGTGCTCCACGGAGGATCCACGACCGACGTCCAAGCCGCCCGGAGGCTCTGAGCACCCACAGCACCACCGGAAAGCTACCAGGACCCAGGACACAGGATCCATATCCCAGGATCCCCTCCACTGGCCCGTGAAACCCACATCCCCCGGGAACACGCGGATGAACCTATTCTATATGCTGGCTTTTATCAACTCAAATGTGAGTGTTTTTTATCCATTGTAATAAAACCTTTATCATACATGCTGCATTTAGAGGGCGCCGTCCTTCTCTCTCTTGTATTATGTCATTGTGAAGAGCCCCTACGGCCATGGTCAATGGAGCAGTCTCATGAATGACATGGGCAGGCTGTAGAGGTCTCCTATCAATAGCCTCAATGGCAAGTGGAGTAGCACGAAGCTGCAGCGGAATCGAGTGCTTAGATAAAAAAGGCAGCATCAATGAACAGGCCTGCAGCCCCAGAGTCGATTACAGCCTGTATCTCGATGGATGACTCAGACCAAGAAAGGGTAACCGGAACCAGGGGCTTATCCTTCTGGATAAATGGGGATGAAACAATGCCACCTAAGGTCTGTCCCCTACAGGACCTCAGGTGCAAGCGTTCTACCGGACGGGTAGAATAAGACTTCAGGAAGTGACCTTCCTGGCCACAATAAAGGCACAACCTCTCCCTCCTGCAGAGAGACATGTGAAGCCCAATTGCATGGGTTATACCTCATTGGCAGACTCTGTGCCAGGAGGTATGGGAGGTGAGGAAGGCACAGATGGGACTGCAAAGCTCAGAGCAAAACGTACAGTCGGCTCCCGCAAGAGCTCCTTAAAAGGAAGGTCTCTCTCGGAGTCTGGAGTCAATGAGAATGGCGAACGTGATCAACCTCTCAAGCTCAGTGGGTATGTCTCAGGCTGCTATCTCATCTTTGATGGTATCCGAGAGACCATGAGAAAAAGCCACGAGGGCCTCATTGTACCAAGCAACCTCTGCTGCCAGAGAACAGAATTCAATGGTGTAAATCGCCAACAGTTCTCGTACTCTGATGGGCATGAGGCTCTTGGCAACAGACATGGAGCCTGCGGTAACGTCAAATACCCTTTTAAAGGAAGCCACAAACTCAGGGTAACTCAGCACGATAGGGTTTTGCGTCTCCCATAGAGGGTTTGCCCAAGCCAGGACTCTCTCAGACAGCAAAGAAATCACAAAACTTACTTTGCTTCTATCTGCGGGAAACGCCTGGGGCAGCATCTTAAAGTATATCCCAACCTGGTTGAGAAACCCTCTGCATTGAACTGGATCGCCCCCCCCAAATCGCTGGGGAAGCGGAGCGGAACCAGACATACCTCTTATAGAGGTAATATTCGAGGCGGGTGCCTGCACAGAGACTGGAGCATTAGCAGGGATGGCCTGCAACACAGGTTGCACCAAAACAGCCTCAGTGGGAGGATCTAGGTGAGCAGTGCGACTCAGGAGCGTCCATAACGCTATGGCAAACTGATCCATGCGGTTGTCCTGCTCATCCAATCTGGAAAAAATATTACCAATAAGTGAATTACCTGCATCTTCTGAATTCATGGCCTTTGCCTACTGTCAGGAACCATTAATCAGACAGTGAGAAGTGCTGTAAAAAATCACATTATTTAACAGCTTGCCGACCGGCGCACGCCGATGTACGTCGGCACAATGGCACGGCTAGGCAAAAGGACGTACCTGTAAGTCCTTTTGAAATTGCCGCCGTGCCATTGCGTGCGCGCGCGCTGGCCGGGAGCTCCGTGAGTCGGGTCGCGGGTCCCGCAGACTCGATCGCCGCGGGGATACCCGCGATCGCCTCACGGAGAGGAAGAACGGGGAGATGCTAAGGTAAACAGGCATCTCCCCGTTCTGCCTAGTGACAGTGTCACTGATTTCTGCTCCCTGTCATCGGGAGCAGCGATCAGTGTAGTGACACTGCTAGCCCATCCCCCCTACAGTTAGAACACATCCCTAGGATACATTTAACCCCTACAGCGCCACCTAGTGTTAACCCCTTCACTGCCAGTCACATTTACACAGTAATCAATGCGATTTTAATCGCACGGATCGCTGTATAAATGTGAATGGTCCCAAAATCATGCCAAAATTGTCTGACGTGTCCGCCATAATGTCGCAGTCAAGATAAAAATCGCTGATCGTCGCCACTACTAGTAAAAAATAAATAAATAAAAATGCCATAAAACTATCCCCTATTTTGTAAACGCTATACCTTTTGTGCAAACCAATCAATAAACGCTTATTGTGATTTTTTTACCAAAAATATATAGAAGAATACGTATTGGCCTAAACTGAGGAAAAAAAACAGTTTCTTTATATATTTTTGGGGGATATTTATTATTGCAAAAAGCAAAAAATGTGTTTTTTTCTAAATTGTCGCTCTTTTTTTGTTTATAGCACAAAAAATAAAAACCGCAGGGGTGATAAAATACCACCAAAAGAAAGCTCTATTTGTGGGAAAAAAAGGACGCCAATTTTGTTTGGGAGCCACGTCGCACGCAATTGTCAGTTAAAGCGACGCAGTGCCGAATCGCAAAAAGTGCTCTGGTCAGGAAGGGGGTAAATTCTTCCAGGGCTGAAGTGGTTAATAAAATGGTAAAATAGTATAAACAGAGCAAATGTAGTTTAAACATAGCCAGAGTTCGGTAACCAGGACAGGTAGTTAGAACAAGCCAGAGAAACAGGAGTCCAGAGATCAGTGAATTTGGGTGCAGCAAACAGGATCAGGAGCCAGAAGGGAAGTCAGCCAAGCAAAAGTCTTTCACAGGAAAGCACAGCAGAGAGAGTCCAGATATGTTGACCAAGGTGAAGGCACAGAAGATCTGATCCATGCAGTTTAAATAGCTAGCTCACGAGCAGGAAATGAAGACCAGGTGAGTCACTGTGAAATGAAGAGTGCTGGCAATTAACTGACAGCTGAGCACAGAGAAGGAAGGGCTGAGCCCAGCCCCATTGACAAGTGCTCCATGACACAGAGGAGCCGGAGCTTCTGCATCACATGACAGGACCAATGCAGATTGAAAGAAAAGAAAGTATGCACAAAGACCTTCCTTTGTTTACCAGCATGATACAGAATAGGTAGTAGAAAGAGGAATCAGTGATTTAAAACATACTTATATGTAGCCTTTACTTTAAATAATACAGTTTCAGTTTTCAGGAATACAAAGCCACATTCACTCAATATAGTCAATTAAAAAAGAGATATCAATGGGCCCAAAACCAACAGGATATCTTAACATTCAGACTAGGCCTCACAGGCTGCACATTTAGAAGCTGATTAATCAGTATGTGAGGTGAATCAGTTGACAGACAGAAAATGTCAGACTTCCAGTGACCTCTCGTACGAGTCATACTGAAGCCCTGGAATAAGAAAGGAATTAAAGCTAAATAAGGCACATTTAAATGTTTCCTGGGCAAACCTGCAAACTTGTAATCATTTTAAATCTATGTATAGACACCAGGGAAGGGTTAGAACCTCTCTTGTTTTTAATGCTTTATATCCTCACTCAGGAAATTCAAGAGTCAGAAAGTGATGACAAATCCAAAATTGCGCAGCTGTTACCAGAAAGTGAGGGTTATCTTCTAATCAGAAATCTTGTTCTCGGGGCAATTTTCTAAAATGGCAATTCTATGCTCCTTACTTTGGGTTCCTCCCACTTCTAGTTGCATCTCCAGAATAGAAAGCAAAGTTAAAGATCTCCAATGGGACACAGACATTATATTAAAAAAAAAAAAAAAAAGATGGTCTTTAACCATTTCCTATTGTATGTAATATTTGTATCACTTTATTTATATAGTGCTATCAATTTATACAGCTTACATATGCTAATGTTCATTTGTAGCATGTCTGCAGTCTGGCCATCCCCTGCAGCATGTCTGCAGTCTCCTGCCATCCTCCTGTAGTATGTCTGCAGTCTGACCATCTTTTGTATGTCCACAGTTGCTGAGCATCTCCTGTATTATGTTCACAGTCTCTGACCATCGCTTTTATAATTTCCGCAGTCTCCAAATCTCTTGTATCATGACCACAGTCTTACTATATCTTGGTTTGTGCCTGCTGTCTCTGAATATTTACTCAATTTTATATATGACTCTTTGGTGATGTTGGGGGCCAGAATTAAGGCCCCCCATATCAAGAAAGTTGACCATCAATATACACCATTATATATATATATATATATATATATATATATATATATATATATATATATATATATACACACACATATATATACACACCCACACACATGCAATGGCTAATTTAGACAGAAGCCAAGCCACCTAAGAGCATTTCTTTGGAGTATGTGAGAAAAATGGAGTATCAGGAGGAAAAGAAAACCCACAAAAAAACCCCCAGTAAAACCATGCAAACTTCATTGAGATGGTGCCCTGGCCGTGAGTCAGAGGACACCAGTGATGCAAGGCAGAAGTGCCAACTACTGAGCTGCTGTGTTACAAGTTGCATAATACAGGTGGGCCTTTTTAATTAGTAAAATCACTGCATAATTTCATTGTTGGCTAAGTGAGCTGAAAACCAATATACTAAACTGCATCTAATATATAGTGAAGATTTGAATTTGAGAACGCTTTCCCAACCAAAGTGTGTGTGGCCTATGACCAAAAGCATCCAGCTGATCATAAAATGCAGCATACAATTCAGCCATTTCTTTAATACACACATTTGCTGCAAGGATTTGAAATGCTGAGTGTTAAAATTCTACAATACAAAAAAACCTGCAAAAAAAAAAAAAACACGTGCCGCGAAATGTTTCAAAAAAAAATTGACTGTACTCATCTTTCCATAGTTGAGCAGCACATCGATCGGTTTATAACACCATCTCAAACACTGACTACCTCAGCGATTGTTAGTGCTTTTATTACTGGCATGACAAGCTCTAGAACCAATCCGCTTAACACTGGTGTACTTCTTGTGATATCAGAGAAGGCTCTGCAGGTTATCAGATTTTCAAGACCCGCCATTATGCATAAGCCAAGGGAGACTGTTATAGCGCAATTTTACAGTGTACCATCTGACAGAAAGCATCTGTGTAGTAAGAGAGCTGAATGAAAATTTAGATTAACAGATGTTATCGAAACTTTTCTATGTAGGGTGAATGCCCATAACTGAGCAGAATGTAGGCCCATATTCCTGGCAATGCCAGTAGAAAAACTAAGCCTATAACAAATAGAAACAATAGCACATATGCATTACACACATGCATATGTTCTAGCAAAAGAACAACAGAAAACTGTGTCTTACAGATTCAATTTAATATAAATAAACCTAAATACGGACGCCTCCCCATTTACTTGAATGGGTCATTTTTGGAGGTGGCTGTTATTTCCCACTGTGTGTCAGCTGGATACATTTTGCTGTGTATATTCATATGTACATCCCAGTCTGGCTGCCTTTGCAGCTTAATAGGGAGGAGAGGGTGCCAACAATGCGGCTCAATCACCTGTTTTTATTCTCCCCCCAACTACAAGTATAAACGAACGCTAAAAGTAATTAGAGAATATTAGAGAATAAATATATATATATATATATATATATATATATATATATATATATATATATATATATATATATATATATATACACATATATACACAATTTATATAGCGCCAACAGTTTACGCAGCACTTTACAATGTAGAGGGGGACAGTACAATTACAGTACAGTTCAATACAGAAGGGAAAGGAGGGCCCTGCTCATAGAGCTTACATTCTAAAAAGGGAGGGGGTGGTGGTACAAAAGGTAATAGATGCAGAGAATGATTCGATAGGGGTGGCTCGGGGACAGTTGTTAGCTGGGTGTGGGATAGGCTTCCCTGAATAAGTGAGTTTTCAGGGATCTCCTGGAGGTGGACAGGTTAGGGGCTGATCGGACATGCTGGGGCAGGGAGTTCCAGAGGATGGGAGAGGCTCTGGAGAAGTCCTGAAGGCGAGCATGGGAGGAGGTAACAAGGGAGCTAGAGAGCAGGAGCGGAGGGGACAATTTGGGCAATATCTGCAGATGAGATTGGTGATGTAGCTGGGGGCGATGTTGTGGATGGCCTTGTATGTTGTGGTTAGCATTTTGATTTTTATACGGTGGGGTATTGGAAGCCAGTGAAGGGACTGGCAGAGAGGAGCAGCAGTCACGGATCAGTTACGGAGGTGTATTAGTCTAGCAGCATTGATAACAGACTGAAGGGGAATAGCCTTCGTAAGGGTAAGCCATTAAGGAGAGAGTTGCAGTAGTCAAGGCAGGAAATAATTGAGTAAATAAGTTGCTTTGTGGTGTCATTAATCAGGAAGGGTCAAATTCCAGAGATGTTGAGGAGGTTAAGGCAGCAGGATTTAGCCAGTGATTGGATGTGGGGGCTGAAGGAGAGGTCAGAGTCAAGGATTACACCCAGCACCCTGGCATGTGTGGAGGGAACAATGGTTGTGCTGTTGATCTTAATGGTAAAGTCATATGGGGGGGGGGGACGACGACCAGGAAGGAGGAAATATAACAAGCGCAGAGGAGATGGAGTTGTGCAGAGGAGCAGAGGAGCTGGAGTTGTGACACTAAAAGTGCACTGAGATAGGCCAAGAGAGTGTAGTTTGCTGAGGAGAAGCAGGTGGTCAACTGTGTCAAAGGCAGCAGAGAGGTCTAATGCCGCGTACACACTGTCGGACTTTACGGCAGACTTTGCTTGGCGGACTTTGACGTACTTTACGACGGACTTTCTGAATGAACGGACTTGCCTACACACAAGCCACCAAAGTCTGTCGAATTTGTACGTGATGACGTACGACCGGACTAAAATAAGGAAGTTCATAGCCAGTAGCCAATAGCTGCCCTAGCGTGGCTTTTTGTCCGTCGAACTAGCATACAGACGAGCGGACTTTTCGACCGGACTCGAGTTCGACGGATAGATTTAAAACATGTTTCAAATCTAAGTCCGTCCAACTTTTGAGCAAACAAAGTCCGCTGGAGCCCACACACGATCGAATTGTCCGACGAAATCCCCATCCGCCGGGCAAAGTCTGCCGTAAAGTCCGCTCGTGTGTACACGGCATAAGAGCATGAAGTAATGGTCATTGGTTCTAGGAGTTAGTAGGTCATTGGTGAGTTTTAGTAGGGCAGTTTCAGTGGAATGTTGTGGATGGAAGCCGGACTGTAGGGGGTCAAGAAGGTTGTTGTCCGTGAGGTAGCGACTCATTCGGTCATGGACAAGGCGTTCGATGAGCTTGGAGGCAAATGGGAGCAGAGAGATGGGTCTTAAGTTATTTAAACAGGTGGGGTCTAGTGAGGGTTTTTTAAGTATAGCGGTAACCAGTGCATCTTTGAGAGGGGAAGGAAAGGTCCAGAGGGGAGAGGGAGAGGATGAAGATGTTGGTTAGGGAGTTTAGGACAGAGCGGGAAGGTGGTCGCAGTAATTGTGAGGGGACAGGGGGGGCAGGGGGTGAGATGGGCCGCGGAGGAGAGGAGTTTATCAACGTCGTCTGTGGTAACTGGGCAGAGGGAGGAGAGTATTGGGTGTGGTGTTGGACCTGATGTGTTGGGTAAGGGAGGAAGTTGAATGCTGGATATCTCCTTGCGAATTGTGCCAATTTTGCTTTTGAAATGGTTGGCAATCTGTTGAGCGGTAAGCAAGCTGGTGGGTGGGGGCAGTAGGGGGTGAAGTAAGGAATTAAGGGTAGAAAAGAGTTGAAAAGGTTTGGATGAGAGAGTTTTGATGAGAGTGTTGTAGTAGGTTTGTTTAGCAGTGTGGAGGCAGGAGTTGTATTTGAGAAGGGCAGATTTGTAGAGGGTAAAATCTTGCAGGGATTTAGATTTGAGCCATGCTCACTCAAGAGCACGGCTGCGTCTCCTGAGACTTCTGGTGTCATCTGTTTGCCAGGGTTGTGGCAGACGGGATATATATATATATATATATATAATATATATATATAATATATATATATATATATATATATATATATATATATATATACATATACATATACACACACACAGAATCTCACAAAAGTGAGTACACACCTCACATTTTTGTAAATATTTTATTATATCTTTATTTATCCACCCTAAAGAAATGACACTTTGCTACAATGTAAAGTAGTGAGTGTACAGCTTGTATAACAGTGTAAATTTGCTCTCCCCTCAAAATAATAACACACAGCCATTAATGTCTGAACCGCTGGCAACAAAAGTGAGTACACCCCTAAGTGAAAATGTTCAAATTGGGCCCAATTAGCCATTTTCCCTCCTCGGTGTCATGCGACTCGTCAGTGTTACAATGTCTCAGGTGTGAATGAGGAGCAGGTGTGTTAAATTTGGCGTTATCGCTCTCGCTTTCTCATACTGGTCACTGCAAGTTCAACATGGCACTTCATGGCAAAAAACTCTGAGGATCTGAAAAAAAAAAAAAAGTTGCTCTACATAAAGATGGCCTAGGCCAGGGATATGCAATTAGCGGACCTCCAGCTGTTGCAAAACTACAAGTCCCATCATGCCTCTGCCTCTGGGTGTCATGCTTGTGGCTGTCAGAGTCTTGCTATGCCTCATGGGAGTTGTAGCTCTGCAACAGCTGGAGGTCCGCTAATTGCATATCCCTGGCCTAGGCTATAAGAAGATTGCCAAGACCCTGAAACTTAGCTGCAGCACGGTGGCCGAGACCATACAGCGGTTTAACAGGACAGGTTCCACTCAGAACAGGCCTCGCCATGGTCGACCAAAGAAGTTGAGTGCACGTGCTCAGCGTCATATGCAGAGGTTGTGTTTGGGAAATAGACGTATGAGTGCTGCCAGCATTGCTGCAGAGGTTGAAGGGGTGGGGGGGTCAGCCTGTTAGTGCTCAGACCATACGCCGCAACCTGCATCAAATTGGTCTGCATGCCTGTCGTCCCAGAAGGAAGCCTCTACTAAAGATCATGCACAAGAAAGTCCCGTAAACAGTTTGCTGAAGACAAGCAGACTAAGGACATGGATTACTGCAACAATGTCCTGTGGTCTGATGAGACCAAGATAAACTTATTTGGTTCAGATGGTGTCAAGCGTGTGTGGCAGCAACCAGGTGAGTACAAAGACAAGTCGAGCATGATCCCCCTTCCCCCTTCAGAGGCTGGGCCACAGGGCAGTAATCCAACATAACAACCCCATACACACCTCCAAGACCACCACTGCCTAGCTAAAAAAGCAGAGGGTAAAGGTGATGGACTGGCCAAGCATGTCTCCAGACCTAAACCCTATTGAGCATCTGTGGGGCATCCTCAAAATGGAAGGTTGAGGAGCGCAAGATCTCAAACATCCACCAGCTCTGATGTGGTCATGGAGGAGTGGAAGAGGACTCGTGGCAACCTGTGAAGCTCTGGTGAACTCCATGTCCAAGAGGGTTAAGGCAGTGCTGGAAAATAATGGTGGCCACATAAAATATTGACACTTTGGGCCAAATTTGGCTATTTTTCTTAGGGGTGTACTCACTTTTGTTGCCAGCGGTTTCGACAATAACGGCTGTGTGTTGAGTTATTTTGAGGGGACAGCAAATTTACACTGTTATACAAGCTGTACACTCACTACTTTGCTACAATGTAAAGTGCAATTTCTTCTGTGTTGTCACATGAAAATATACAATAAAACATTTACAAAAATGTGAGGGGTGTACTCACTTTTGTGAGATACTGTGTGTATGTATGTATGTATGTATGTATATATATATATATATATATATATATATATATATATATATATATATATATATATATATACATATATACACACAGTTTATACGCACATGTCCTAAGCTGGGAGCTCAGGTAGTTTAGTGTTAATAAGTGCTTCAGTTTGTATAAGAGCAGTGTATAGTAAGCTTTTAAAAAGCACTTGTAAAGATTTTGCCAAGCCTTTTTAAAGTATTAAATATAAAAAAAAAAAAAAGCTTTAAAAAGGAATCTGAATTTGCAACATACTATCTTAAAATTTTTTAAAAAACTTTGGTCCCGAAGCTTTGTCATTTTTGGAATAGGTTGGGGGTGAATGGTGGAATGAGTGGGGAAGCACTATCTGCAGCAGTAACGGTAATATTAAAGGAGGGCAAGGACACTACGCTCTGTTCTAGTTATAGGCCTATTG
The DNA here is from genome assembly GCA_037952835.1 of Lithobates septentrionalis. Taxonomy (NCBI): domain Eukaryota; kingdom Metazoa; phylum Chordata; class Amphibia; order Anura; family Ranidae; genus Lithobates; species Lithobates septentrionalis. The sequence continues at coordinate 704,445 of JBBDGP010001436.1, forward strand.
CCTTACTGAATGCAGACACTAAACTTTATGCTAAGGTACTGGCAATGAGGTTGAAGGAAAAGATGACCTCCCTGGTCCATCCAGATCAGGTTGGCTTTATACCAGGGAGGGAAGGGAGGGATAACGGAGTGCGGTCGCTGCTCCTCCTGGAGGCCATCAAATCCAGTCGGTCCCCAGGTCTATTCCTGTCGATGGATGCTGAAAAAGCATTTGACAGGGTAGACTGGGGACTGATAAGAATGCTGGAAGTTATGGGGATAGGCCCAACTATGATTAAATGGATAAAAGTATTATATAAAACCACCCTTCTGCATATGTTAAGGTGAATGGGATCCCTTCCTCACAGTTTACAATGGAAAATGGAACCAGACAGGGGTGTCCGCTGTCACCTCTTTTGTTCCTGCTGACTTTGGAACCCCTGCTGGCATCGATCCAAAATAATCCAGATATCAGTGGATTTAAGATAGGAGAAGAGGAGCACAAACTTTGCCGATGATGTGCTATTCTTCATCACCAAACCTAGGATCACGATTTCAAATTTGCTGACGACCTTAAATAGCTATGGTGAGATCTCAAACTTTAAAATGAACCTTAGCAAGTCTGAAGTTTTAAATATAAATATATCTAAACAGGAAGAAGCTAGACTCCTTAAAGAATTTCAGTTCCCATGGAGAAAGGACATTAGATACTTGGGGTCAGATTGACCGACTCCTTGAGGAAAATATATTTATTAAATTACATACCTTTGTTAGACGAAATTAAGGAGGAAATTAAAAAAATATCATCGTGCCCTCTCTCATGGATTGGGCGTATTAATACAGTAAAAATGGTGGTAGCCCCGAAAATCTTATATAAGTTCCAGATGCTTCCAATATCACTCCCCCAAGCATACTTGAGAGCCTTGAGAGGGTTAATAGAGGTTTTTTTTGGTGTAACAAGAAACCACGTATTGCATACACGGTACTGAGCAGGGGGAAAACACAGGGTGGCTTAGCCATCCCGGACTTCAAAAAGTACTATAACGCAGTTCTCTCATGGGTAATGGAATGGGCAAGAGAGGTGGAAGATAAAAGATGGGTCAATATAGAAAAAATTTTGAGTAATACACAGTTAAGTCACATAATATGGAACCCCCCACAATATAGGAAACTGGGATCAAACACGCACGAGTTAACACGGCTTATACACTAAAAATTTGGGACCAGATCCATGCACAAAAAATGGGATTATAACTCACCTTTGATTTATTTAAAAGACAATGAGTTTTTTGAGCCGGGGACGAGGTCAGTGGGAGGGAATTGGATAAGAAGAGGGAGCGCACAATTGAATGACATTATTAAGAATGGTAAAATTAGCCGTTTCCAAGAATTAGGATTAGACACGGATTTAATGAAAATTGATGCATGGCGATACACCCAGCTGACTCATTTTGTCGATAAACTGCCACAGCCTATCAGACATGGAGAAGACTATAGACCGCTGGAGCAGCTCTGTATGAGAGAAAAATCAAAAAACAATATATCACGAATATACAAAATTTTAATGACTAGAGACGAGCTGGATGTGCCACCTTACATTAAGAAATGGGAAAAAGAGTTGGGGTCACAATGTAATAAATACACTTGAGAAAATTTTGAAGTTGACATATTGTTCCGCGGTAGACACTAAAATGATCGAGACTAACTTTAAGTGCCTGGCAAGGTGGTATGCGACACCAGATAAAATTAGTAAATTCCAAACGGAGAAATCCGCTGAGTGCTGGAGAGGGTGTAAGGTCTTAGGAACAATGGCCCATTTATGGTTGGAGTGTCCCATCAATAAAGAATTCTGGAAGGAAGTCTTATGCCCTGTACACACAGCCGGACATTGATCGGACATTCCGACAACAAAATCCATGGATTTTTTCCGACGGATGTTGGCTCAAACTTGTCTTGCATACACACGGTCACACAAAGTTGTCGGAAAATCCGATCGTTCTGAACGCAGTGACGTAAAACACGTACGTCGGGACTATAAACGGGGCAGTAGCCAATAGCTTTCGCCTCTTAATTTATTCTGAGCATGCGTGGCACTTTGTGCATCGGATCTATCACACATTTCCCGTCGGAAAATCCGACCATGTGTACGGGGCATTAGCGTTAATAAAGGAAATTAAATTGAATGGGTATAAGGTGCAATCATAAAAAATAAGTCTCTGTGAATAATGACAAATATCATCCACCCGTGCAAAACAAAACAAAGTACAAAAAAAGTACAAAAAAAATCCACAAAAGATGATCTTCATCCACTGTGTGACATAAAGATGTGATCCACCACTGGTATAGAAGGGGTTACGTCTTACCAAACAAACATGATCCCCCACTACAGAGGATCATGAAAAGCATAACAGCTGTGACTCTGGAACTATCACCCGTGCAGATCTGCCGCTGGGTCCTTGGATCAACGCCTTGTATGGACCGGCTCATGGGAAATGCATAGCATGTAACAAAAGATATGGAAGCTCCGATAGTGTAAAACCTTTTAAAATTTATTCGTAGCATAGATAAAAACACACTTACAGAAGTCGCATGGTAAGATAAGCCTTAAGTCCGTAGTGCTGGCCGAACACGCTCGGACAGACCCGTCCTACTGGAATGGGAGCAGTGACTGGAGGTGACGTCAGCGCGTCGTGCTGCTCTGCCCTACGCGTTTCGTAATAGAATTAAGTTATTCAGTGCCCCTGGATGACGCAATTCTATTACTAAACGCGTAGAACAGAGCAGGACGGCGCGCTGATGTCACCTCCAGTCACTGCTCCCATTCCAGTAGGACGGGTCTGTCCGAGCGTGTTTGGCCGGCACTACGGACTTGAGGCTTATCTTACCATGCGACTTCTGTAAGTGTTTTTATCCATTTTTCCCCACCTTTTTTTTTTTTAATAAAAGGAAATTACAAATAAAGATATTCCAGAAGACCCGTGGACATGTTTGTTCCACTGGACAGCTGGCCTTTCTAGAGAATATAAAACTTCAATAGTCCCCATCTTGCTGAATGTTGCCAAAAGCTTAATACCGAAAAAATGGCAGGAGGTGAAGAGCCCTAAAATACGGGATTGGATTTTCCGTGTTAATGAAATATGCAACTTAGAGGGATTAGAGGATGAGGGAGTAGAATTGGAAGAAGGTATTGACTCTAAGAAAAAATGGGTTAAGTGGGTAGCGTTTAAAACAACGTGGAGATATATTGAGGAGATTACTCGATAGATATAAAGGGGGTAGGATTAGGTAATTAATAGATTTTAAATCCCGACCTTTATTGAACTTTGCAAGATAGGGGAGGGAGGAGGGTGGGATTTAAGGTTAATGGTGGATTATTAGTAATAAGTAATATTTTTCTTGTATTCCTGATGTATGTTGTTGTGTTATTTATAAAAAAAACTAATTTCCAGTATGGTAATGGTAAAACACAGACCTTAAAGTTCACCTTTGTTAACATGTTATGTTACCCACGTATTTAAATGTTACCTGCAAAAATATGTGCATGTATTTATTTTTTTAAAAGTTGAACTTAGCCTTTAATGGAGTGCAGACTGACCCTTTTTAAGATTCAGCAGGCTTTCATCAAGAAGTGCTGAAGCTTGCTAGCATCTTGTTTTGTAGCTAGCTAGGTACTTTTATTAATGTCCTGATGTTCAAGGGGTTAAAACGCTTATGGTTACTGCTGCCAGCCAATTTTCAGCTTTCAGGTAAAAGTGATCTAGGCAGCTCTAGGATCATCGTTACTGGGCTTCAAAGGTAAGAACAGGGTCTATGATGGACACCAGTTCTGTTATGCCTCCACAACCAATTCCCCATCCACACATTAGATGTGGAAGAGGGAATCCTCCCTACTGTCATTTTAGTCTGACAGCGGGGAGACTCCCACACCAAGAGAACACAAAGATCAGCACTACAGCCTATTGCACTGACTGAGGGAAAATATAAAGACAGGGTGGCTGAACAGAAGTTAATTGGTAGATCAGTAAAATTGGTAGATAAACAGAAGTTAATTGGTAAATCAACTTCTGTTCAACCACAGTGGCCACACATGGATCGAAATTTGGCCGCTCTCTCCAGAACCAGACCAATTTTGGCTTATATATGGCCTAGCTTAATGCTGGCTACATATTATACAATTTTCTTGTACAATTTTCCTTTAGATTTACCAAAACCATACAATATAAGGTCAAACCTAAACACTTTCAAATTGTATGAAATCAGGCAGGCTCTTGCACTACATAGTTGAAAGTAAATCTAAAGAAAATTGGACAAATAAAGTAGGATTTTTAAAACAGCTTACCCGTAAAATCCATTTCTTTGAAGTACATCACGGGACACAGAGCCATAGTAGTTACTATGTGGGTTATAGGCCACCTTCAGGTGATGAACACTGGCACACCCTAAGACAAGAAGTCCACTCCCTATATAACCCCTCCCACTACTGAAAGTACCTCAATTTTTGTAGCAAAGCAATACATGTGTATACCAGAAAGAAGGGAGGGACCTCTGTGTCCCGTGCTGTACTTCAAAGAAAAGGATTTTACAGGTAAGCCGTTTTAAAAATCCTATTTTCTTATCGTACATCACAGGACACAGAGCCAAAGTAGTTACTATGAGGGATGTCCCATAGCAATGCCAACTGAAGGGAGGGAGACACAACAAAAGTAGGGCATCAAGAGACTAGAGGACTTATACTGCTGCCTGCAGAACACTGCGCCCAAAGGCGATATCCTCATGACCTTTTACATCTACTTGATAGAATCTTGTAAATGTATGGACTGAAGACCAAGTTGTGGCCTTGCAGATTTGAGCCATGGAGGCTTGGTGATGCACTGCCCAGGAAGTACTAACAGCCCTGGTGGAGTGCACTTTAATATGAAAAGGTGGAATTTTCCTCTTTAAACCATAAGCTTGAACAATCACTTGAGGAATCCATTTAGAAATGGTAGATTTTGATGCTGCCTATCCTCTTAGGACCTTCTGGCAATACAAACAAAGCATCTGTTTTACGAATCTGAGCAGTCACCTTCAAGTAGACCTTGACCGCTCTCACCACATCAAAAGAATGTAGCGACCTTTCTTCTGCAGAACGAGGTTCTGGAAAAAATGAAGGCAGAATATCTTGGTTTAAATGAAAACCTGACACTACCTTTGGTAGGAAATTAGGATGAGGACGTAATACAACCTTATCCTTGTGAATAATCAAATATGGCTCTTTACAAGAAAGAGCAGCCAACTCTGATACCCTTCTTGCAGAAGATATGGAAACCAGAAAAACAAATTTCCTTGTCAAAAGAACCAAGGGAATATGTCGTATTGGCTCAAAAGGCTGTTTCTGTAATGGCGACAGGACTAAATTCAAGTCCCAAGGGTTCAGGGGTTCAGGGGTGACCTAACCGGAGGATTAATCCTCGTTATCCCCTGAATAAAGTTACGAACCAGAGAGTGCGAACAAGCGATCGTTGAAAAATTACAGATAAGGCCGACACCTGGCCTATGATAATACTGAAGGCCAGCTTCATTTCTAATCCCATCTGTAGAAAGTCAAGGATCCTACCTATGACATATTTCCTGGGGTGTCAACCCCTGGATACACACCAGGAGACATATGCCTTCCAGACGCTATAATTTATGACTCTGGAGGGCGGCTTCCTAGCATTAACCAAAGTAGATACTACCGAATCTGACAGCCCACGCTTCTTCAGAATGTGGGTCTCAATAGCCAAACCATTAAATTTAGCGTTTGTAAGGTAGGATGGAATACTGGACCTTGCGAGAGAAAGTCTGGCCATGGTGGTAGGGTCCATGGGACTCCTACCGCCATCTTTACAATCTCTACATACCAAGATCTCCTGGGCCACAAGAATCACCGCCTTCCCTTCCTGCTTGATCCTGCGAAGAAGTCGCGGAAGCAACAAAACAGGAGGGAATGCATAAATCAGTAAAAACTGATCCCACGGGAAAACCAAGGCATCTGTTCCACATGCCAGCGGATCCTTTGTCCTTGACACAAAGTTGTTGATCTTTTTGTTGAACCTGAATGCAAACAGATCCACGTCCGGAATTCCCCAGCTTTGACATATTGATAGAAAGCTGTCGGGGTGAAGAGACCATTCTCCCAGGAACAACTCCTAGCGACACAAGTGGTCCACCTGCCAATTCTCTATTCCTGTAATGAAGACTGCCGATAGGTAAGGTACGTTGTTTTCTGCCCAAGTTAGGATATGACTCACCTCTCTCTGGGCTGCATGACTTCTTGTGCCCCCTTGGTGATTGAAATAGGCCACTGCTGTGGCATTGCCGGATTGGATTCTGACAGGACAATTCCGTAATTTGAGCGTCCAGGCCTTCAGAGCGAGGCGTGCTACCCGAATCCCTAGAATATTGATATTTCTGATTTGGACCATTTTCCTAGGACAAACGCTTCTTCTAGGACTGCTCCCCAGCCCAGAAGGCTAGCATCTGTTGTTACCACTTTCCAGGTAACTGGTAGAAAGGATTTTCCTTTTTGGAGATTCTTGGTTATCAACCACCAACTGAGGCTTTGACGCACATTTGGGGATAAACGCATTGGGAAGTCTAGAGCTTGGACCTTCTTGTTCCAAGTTGATAGGATACTGTTTTGCAGCAGTCTCTAATGAAACTGAGCATAAGGAACGGCCTCCAATGAAGCCACCATCTTTTCCAACAATCTCATGCAAAGTCGAATAGAAGGATTCTTCTTTGCTTTGACCACCTGAATCAGTTCCCTTATGGAACTGATCTTTGCCTGGGGCAAAAAATACCCTCTTCTGATCTGTATCTATGATCAGACCCAAGTATTCCAATCTCCTTGATGGTTTTAAGGAAGATTTCTCTAGGCTGAGAATCCAACCTAGGTATTCCAGGTAGCTAAACGTGGTGACCAAACTCTGGTTTAAGTGGGCTACCGACTAATCTATCAAGAGTAGATCATCTAAGTAAGCTAGAATCGTTATACCCTGAACCCTTAATCTGGCTAAGGGGGGGGGGAGCCAAAACCTTTGTAAACACTTGAGGTGCAGTAGCTAGACCGAAAGGCAGAGCTACAAACTGAAAATGAAGATTTTCTATCTCGAAGCGTAGATATTTCTGGTGAGCGGGAAAAATAGGTACGTGGAGGTAAACATCCTTGATGTAGATTGACGCTAGCAGTTTTCCACCTTGTAGAATGGATACCACCGATCGGATTGACTACATGCGAAAAGAGCAGATATTCAAAACCCGGTTTAGATCTTTGAGATCTAAAATGGGTCTGACATCCCAGTTTGGTTTTGGTACCGTGAAAAAGTTTGAATAAAACCCTAACCCTCGCTCTTCCATGGGGACCACAGATATCACCTTTTGAGACAAGAGATGGTCCAAAGGTAGAGAGAGAGACTTCTTTTTTTGGATCTCTGGGAACGTTTAATCTGAGAAAACGAGGAGACGGGAACTCTAGTTTGTACCCTAGAGATATTGAGGAAGCCACCCATTTGTCTCGACACTGTTCCTGCCAGACCCTTGAGAACTGCAGAAGTCTCCCTCCCACTCGAACGAGTGGGGGCACCCCTTCATAAGGAGGTTTTAGTAACTTGTTTTGTGGGTTTCCTTCCCCAGGTCCTCTTTTGTCCCTGGGGTTGACCCTGAGGTTTACCTCTTGAACTTGACGATGGAGGCCGTCATGACTGCCTGGAGGCTTATGCTCCTAGCACTGGAGAAGAAGCTCATTTAAAAGAAAAAACGCTTAAACCTCTTCCTAACTGGTAAAAGGGAACTTTTCCCATTAGAAATCCTTTGGATGTATTTATCCAGATCGTCCCCTAACAGCCGTTCACCGCAAAATAGAAAACTAGCCAAGAGCTTTTTGCATGGCGCTTCGGCTGACCAATTTTTCAACCATAGAACTCTACGCACATGCACCAGCCTGAGCATAAGTCGTGGCGCCTGGAGAATAGAATCTCTCATAGCGTCTATTGTAAAACAGAATGCCCCTGGTATCCCGGCGAAATGTTGGGCCTGCTGATCAGGAATAATCTTGAGCACCTGTTTAAACTGGTCTCTTGAGGACTGACATACACCAATCGCTGCCAACGCAGGCTGAAACACTGAACCTGCCAGAGAAATATTGTTTTTTTAAATAGGAATTCCAACTTTTTATCCGTTGGATCCTTCAGCATTTATGCATTGTCTACCGGTCAAGTCAAATTTTTATTCACAGAGGATATAGCAGCGTCAATTGCTAGGATCCCCATTTCTTATTAAACTCTTCCTCTATAGGATAAAGTGTTGAAAACTTTTTTGGAGGAAAAAACTTTATCTGGGTGCTCCCATTCAGAATACATAAGCGTTTTTAGCAATGAATGGATAGGAAAAGCATGAATAGCCTGGGGAGGCTTTAGCGAACCCAAACAAGAAGTGGACTCATCGACTGACTCAGCGAATGGCAGCATTAATGTGGAGCCAACCAATTCAGTAAGAGATTGTACCATCAATCTTTCAGATTGTGAACCTGATTCTTCCGTATTTGACTCTACAGATGTGGAGTCATCAGCTTCTTCCTGGTGCCCTGAGAAAAATTCATCATCTCTTGCCCCCCTGTTCTTCAGTTTGAGGGTCCTGGGTAATGGAAGGGGACCTGTCGCGCTTAGTCCCACTCTGGGATGCGTTTAAAGCATCAATCTTTTGTTCCAAGCCTAAAATGGTTGAGGAAAAAACCTCTTCAGTAATATAGACAGGGGCTGCAGTGTTAAAAGAGCAGCTGCAACACCCGACCGCCCTAATGGTTCACTCTGACCAGCCACTTCAGAATTCTCAGGGGAGGATTCCATCTTTTTTGAGATGGTTCTAGGCTTTTTTGTGACTGTAGATATCTTTCTATACAAATAAATAGGAAGTTGGGACTTTAAAATGAAGCAATTGGGTAGTGGAGGTAAAATAAACCGTCTGTAAATTGCATTATGAAATATTTATTGATTGTACAAAATATATAACACACAGTAAAAGAGTATTGATTTCATATACAATAAAATAATTCATTACATACATGTATAAATGATGTACACATAGTATAGGCATAATAAAGAATATACACAAATAGCAGCACATGATTAGATGTTGATAAAAAAAGTAGAGAAGCATGATGTTGCTAACAGCAACATGCCTGATATCGATACATGCACCCACATTGTAAATGTGCATTAACTACGTAGGAAAATAGTTGATGTAGTCAAAGGAGCTGATGCAAACAAATTTTCCTGTAAAGTATGTATAAAAAAATATAATGAACCATAATGTCCATGTAAAAAAGTAAAAAATATAGATAAATGAACATTCAATATATAGAGCAGATTGTGCTAAACGCACTCACCGACTCAGGCAGCAGGTGCAGTGCGCGGTGGTGGAAGCAAGGTGGGCCAGGGACATAGTGTTTTTACCCCCCTCCCTTCTGACCATAGCCCGATGCACAAAGCAGAGGTACTACCAGAAGGAACGCATCCACTGCTTGAGCAATAGTCCAGCCCTGCCGCTGCTATTAATGCTCAGTCTGATGCAATAGTAAATGTGTCAATAGGAAATGCCTGTGTCACCAAACCTTTTTCATGCCCCTCTTTGCTCTTGTGTCCCTCCGTCAGCTTGCAGCAGCACAAATGGAGCTTTTAAAAGCACATTCCCGTGCTGGATGTTGGAGGACGCCAACGCCGCGCTAAGCCCTGCCACCTCTGTCACATTCGCCCCCCCCTCCTCTTTATTTTTAAAAAAGTTTTCACACGCAAGCGCGGGCCTCTGATCCCACAGGATCATTCTGTGAGGGAGGAACGGCGAGGAGGGGGCCTGAAAGCCGCCGCCGGGTAGGGGCGGCGAAAGAAAAAACAGCATTGCTGATCGCCGTTTTTTTTCTCCAGCTCTCTGACATTCAGCCTCGTGAAGAGGGGGAGAGTACTGCCCAGGTGAGGGGAGTCTGGTGAACAAACCCCCCCAGACTTACCGGAGGTCTGCCTGCTAGCTGGAGAAAAGAAGCCTGCTGTTCCTGACACAGCGTGATCTCTTGAGGAAGCATGAGAAGGTATGTGCTCCATACAGCCCCCAGTGGTGACACTTAGGCATGACAACATTTACTTTTTAAAGAAGACATTTCATAAGAAAATTCAAAAATATCTTAGAAAACTCCACTTACCTTTCCCGCTGCAGGGTTTTCTGTTGTAAAACCAACGGACCCAATCTTCATCCTTCACGGTGGGTTCTGTTAAACCTTCAGGAACCGGGGACCCTTGGGGAACCCACAATCCTGGACCTGTAATAGCACCCCGCCAGTAAAACTTTATGGCCTTAAATACCAAAAGTACTGGATCCCGGGGTTCAGCTCTCTAAAAAGAGAAGCGTTTACAAGCAAAACCTTGTTTCTTTGGATACGAGGCTTGGGCACCATTCAATTTAGCCCAAAAACACCCTGAATGGATCCGGCTGCATAGCTAGCCCCAGCAAGGATTGCTCCAGTGGAGCTCAGCACAGCTTCACTCGTGACCAACATCTTCACTGGCGAAAAAACTGAGGTACTCCCAGTAGTGGGAGGGGTTATATAGGGAGTGGACTTCCTTTCTTAGAGTGTGCCAGTGTTCATCACCTGAAGGTGGCCTATAACCCACATAGTAACTACTATGGCTCTGTGTCCCGTGATGTACGATAAGTAAATTATATAATGTATGCCAGCTTTATGGATGCAACTGTAGTCAGATAAATCTCAATTTGCATACAATGCAATTATTACTATTCATACATAACCATTTCAGAAACGCATCTGCACAAATTCTTATTAAGGCCAAAATAGTATAGTCCATTTGCTGTATCACAAAGATTATAATTAAATACTTCTCACATGGGGATTTACATGTGTAAGTGTAACCTAAACCTAGGGAAAAGACTAAAGGTACAAACTTAGTGTAATGTTATGTTCTATGTGACACTGACCTGCTGAGGGGTAATTGCATCTTTATAGCTTGGAAGTATCTTAAGAGTAACACTACCGCTGATACTCTTTAGCAGCTCTTGTAATTCCTTTGGATTATTTCCCACTTCATGGCCATTAACTTCTTTAATGATGTCTCCGACATGAAGAAGACCTTGTCGATCGATCATTCCACCATGGAGGATCCGAGCAATTACTAGATTATTATTTTCCACTTTAAATGTCACACCCTGTAAAAGCAGGCAAGATATAAAACAGTGGAATAAAAAAATAAAGAATTAAGAGAAAAAAAACACATGGTCTTTAAAAGGCAATACAAATACTGTGTCTAAATACAGTCTTGGTCATAACAAAAGGATATTATAAACTGATATGTATAATTTTATACGCTTGTATAACATATTCCTAAACAAACACGTCCAGATGAAGCTACACACGTTTGTTTTGTGAAACGCGTTGACGTCACCCCGCCCGGGCGTCACGCCCGCTGTCATCCCCCAGTGAGGCTAGTCGGCTCACCTATCGAGGGAGCGTTCTGCTCTATGATCCGGAACAGCCGTATGGAGGGCAACAGGTGCACCTGGATGGCTGGCCACATAGCCATATGAGAAGTACATAAGAAGTACCCCTTGGATCACGGAGAACTTTTTAGTCAGTGTACGGCATTGTGCACAGCGGCAAGAGGCGCAGCTTACAACACAGGAGCCACTGCAATCCGGTAATACCATAGGATTCCCAGATGGGACCCGGAAGCGGTAACGTACAAGGCAACCTGTCTATGTATTTCTGCCCATGCTTGTCACCATTTGACTTTATTACAGTATGCATCTGCATAGAGACAACTAAATATACCGGATAACTGCACATCTTGCAATATACTATCCCGGACCCTGGCAACCGTGATCCTACATTTACACATGCAAGGCCAATACATCCCCATCCATAGGATGAACTGACGTCTGATCACAGACCTCATATCAGCATCCCACTCCACGGCCGATCACCCTCTCCAGGTTCCTAACCTTTTTCCTTTCCCCCCCCCCCTCCTTTCCCTTCCACATCCCGCCCTGAGCTGCCCCTCCCCCGGAGGAATTGATGTCTGCATTGCAAACCTTACTCAGCATTGCTGTACACTTCTCATTGTCATGGTTTGCGCAGACATCAATAGCCAATACGTCCGGACGTTTTTGTTTTGTAAGTCCATACATGTTCTATGTTCCCCATATCTGTGATTTGTTTGTTTTTGATCAATCCAGATATTGATCAATTTTATTAGGGCAGGGTTACTCATTGGTTATGCTCTTGTACATATCTCCATGTTTTTCTATTTTGTACCAATAAATATTCATTCGCATTTATTACATATTGAGATTGCCTCTCCTTTGAGCCCCGCTTTTCTTCTTGGTCCCCCTCTGTTTGGGACAATTTTGGTTGGAGGGAAACCTTAGTTTCATGGTACCAAATTCATATACATGGTACCAAATTCATATACATGGTAAAACAAGCCTCACTATACCTCATTTGTTTTATATTCCTAAACAAGCATTGATTGAAGGGTGCATCCAGGGCGTTTAGGGGTTGATTTACTAAAGGCAAATAGACTATGCACTTTTGCAAGTGCAGTTGTTCCAGGGAAAATCTGATTCATAATTTATGCCCCTTGAAAATCGAAAGGTGCTCCTTGAATTCTGGGCCCCTCTTAGTCTAGGCAGCGAAAAAGTATCACACATCTGGTATTCCCATAATCAGAAGAATGTGTTTCGGGGTGTAACTGGAAGTATGTGTCTATGCGTGTGTGAGAAATAACGTATCTTCTTTAACTTAAAGGAAATAGGCAGTCAGAACATCAGGTTTGAGAAATTTCAACAATATATACACCATAGTTTGTAGACACTATACCTTTCACGCAGTCTTCATTTGTGCTGCACAACTGAGTAATTGTCAAAGTATCACTGAGCTGAAAACTGAAAAATTGCCTGGACAGGAAGGGGGTTTAACATACAGGTCCTTAAGTGTAAAATCTGAATATACAACATGTCTGTCTCTCTGGTTTTCTATTTCAAGAGCATAATATGGAAATGAAGAGCAATTCAATCCTCAGCAGCGTGTGAAATCCATCAAAGCTAACAAAGATGGAAACACAAAAGGTCTTGCTATGATTTGATAAAACTTATCTATATATGTGCAAATGTGGAGCTGACTGCTTTTCTAATCTAACTGCTGCATTGTGAGCTTTTATCAACAGTTAAGGGCGTCTCTGCTCTGATCACTCACTTCCATAAATTTCAGCTTGTCTGTTGCCTTACCTAAAAATTCTTATGTACTTGTAAATTCCATATCTTAGGTACAGTACAGGACAGGACATATGCAACTTATTCATACACCATGGGTTACCTGGACACTGGCAAGCTTTTGCAAACATAACCCACCCCCCCAGGGTGCGTCCTCTATAGCTCTACCTGTGTCCTGTACTTCAGGGAATAGAATTTTCAGGTAAGTCAACATTCCTATTATCTTAAATGTACAGTACAGGGCACTGAACACAAAGGGTGAGCAACAACTATCAAAAGCCACTCTTCTCTCAAAAAAATAAATAAATTGGGGGGTTTTAGGGGGTTGGTGGTCAAGGAGGCAAGTGCAGAGTGCTGCTATAAGAGACTTAGGGCAAAAAGCTGCATCTGAAGATGGGACATCCAACTGGCAAAACTTTTGAAAAAATATGAATAGAACACCAGCTGGCAGCCTTATACAGTTGGCCAAGATACTTGGTGTCTAAAGGCCCAGGATACTCCTGGAGATCTGGTGAAGTGGGTTTGTAACAGTGGAGGAGGAGGTTTTGTTTGAGAGCATAGGCTCATGCAATCAAGTTCCCTACCAGCCACGTGATTGGGTGCTGGTGATAGTTTCCTCTAGGTTTCACCTTCTGCTAACCAACTTGTGAACTGTGTTGAACACTGTCTCCTGGATTTATTTCTTGTGGACTTTATACAAGAGCTGCACCCCATTCATATGACCCTACCAGCCATGCAATGATGGATTTTGAAGAAGGGGGCCCCTTGAGAGGGGGGGGGGGAGAACAAACAGGGAAACAGTATCTTTTAGGTACACGCTTAATGGTTCTGGCTACATCCAGCCAATGTAGACAGAATTCCCTTGGATGCTTAGAACAGGGCACAAGGATGGCAGAATAACGCATTCATTGAGATGGAACGCTGAAACCACCTTTGAAAGAAAGGATGGTCTTGGGCATAACACAACCTTGTCATTGTGCAGTATGAGGGAAAGGCTCTTTACAGGAAGGAGCTGCCAGTTCAGACACATCCGATGGACATGATGGCTACCAAAAAGACTACTTTGCTGGCAACTATCACCAAGGAATTATCCTCGATGGGTTTAAAGTAGAGCTTAATCGTTTTAATCAATTAATCGTTAAAAAATCGTGATCTCGATTCAACCCCGCTGATGATCTATCTAAGTTTTTAACATGAAACATTGTAACTAATGCTTCCTTCTTAGATCAAAGGGATAAACTTCTGTGTGTAAAGAAAAAATCTGGGCAAACGTGTAAATGCAGGAAGTTTAACCACTTAAACTCTAACTCTTTTTCTGACACTTGTTTCTTCAGTTTTCTACAGTCTACAATACGTTGGGTGCACTATACGCCTGTTGAGAGTTAGAATCTCGGAACATGTGAATGACACTACAAATATTAATGCTAAAAATATCTCAAATGTGTCAAAACATTTCCGGGAATTCCATCATGGTAATCTTGACACTTTTTCCTTTTTTGCTGCTGAACAGGTTAAAAAACCCCCAAGAGGAGGTGACACCCATCGTATTTTGCTCAAGCGTGAAGTATGGTGGATACATACCCTCAATACTAGAAAACCGTATGGTTTGAACGATAGGATGGATATAAATCTTTTTTTAACATAATCGCATTTTTCAACATAGTCGCATTGTTTGATACATTTATCACACCATTTTGAATATGCTTTATTTGTTCATGATGTGTCTCTCATATGCCTGCTGTGCTTCTCTCTTTCTTTTCTCCATGTGTTTTTAATTGTTTTGATTGCTCTGATTAGGATGCACTCGCCCCATTTGGAGTGCTTACTCTGTTATAAATATCAGTTTTTAAATCAAACATGTATGCTTTGATGAAGGCTTCTTAGCCGAAATGCGTCAGCGTAGCCTGTACCCGTGTACCCATGTAACCCAATAAAGGACTTTTATTCAGGAGCATCCGAGTCGCCAGCCCTTTTCTGATTCAAGTACTGCATTTTGGGGCCTGAACGTCCTGGCTAGGGCACCGGATCACAGTTCATAGATCATCATATTGGCAGTGGAGCTGGGGTATCATTTTGCTTCACTTGTTTCTTAAGTTAAAATCAAAATTTTTTGCTAGAAAATTACTTGGAACCCCCAAACATTATATATATTTTAGCAGAGACCCTAGGGAATAAAATGGCAATTGCTGCAATATTTTATGTCACACTGTATTTGCCCAGCGGTCTTTCAAACGCAATTTTTTTGGGAAAAAATACACTTCAATTAATAAAAAAAAAATTCAAGTTAGACTTACCGGTAACTTGTTTTCCAAGAGTCTTTCAGGACAGCACATGAGAGAGTGGCTCCACCCACTAGGAAACACAAACTCCACCACATTTTAAAAGGAGACTCCTCTCCACAGCTCGTCAGTTGTAGTAGAGTACCTCCGGCCCAAGCTGGAACACATAATCATAATACGGTTAATTCACAGTATATATATATATATATATATATATATATATATATATATATATATATATATATATATATATATATATATATATATATACATACATATATACATACACACACACACTTCCATATACGTATAAATATGTATATATAAACATGAAGGGCGGGTAGTTTGCTGTCCTGAAAGACTCTTGGAAAACAAGTTACCGGTAAGTCTAACTTGAATTTTCCCTTATCGTCTTTCAGGACAGCACATGAGAGGATAATCGAGACTTACCAACTAGGGAGGGACAACAGCCTGCAGGACCTTTCTGCCAAATGCCTGGTCATCAGCTGACAGAAGATCCAATCTGTAGTGATGGATAAACGTAAGATAACTTGACCACGTAACCGCCTTACAAATTTGGTCTGGGGTGGCACCAGCTTTTTCTGCCCATGTAGTGGCTAGAGCTCTGGTAGAATGTGCTCGTACTCCCTGAGGAGACAACCCCGACTGGACATAAGCTTCTGAAATAGCCATTCTTAACCATCTGGCAATTGATCCCTTTGAAGCTTGCCTTCCTTTTCTGTTTCCAGAAAACAGAACAAATAAAGAGTCCGAAGACCTGAAGTCCCTTGTTTTTTCTAAGTAATGTAATAAAGTTCTTCTTACATCTAACTTATGAAATAATTCTTCCTTACTTCCTGAAGGATCTGAACAAAAAGTTGGCAGGATAATTTCCTGCGACCTGTTATGGACTGATGCCACTTTTGGTAAAAACGCAGGATCTGTTCTAAGCACAATCCTGTCTGGGTAAATTGACATAAAGGGCTCTTTAACTGAAAGAGCATGAAGTTCTCCAATTCTTCTCGCAGTCGTAACTGCAACTAAGAATACAGTTTTTAGAGTTAAATTCTTTAACGAGATTGACTGTAATGGTTCAAAAGGATCTTTTGTGATTACTTGTAAGACCACTGTCAAGTCCCATTTTGGAAAGTGTCTATTGGGAACTGGTCTGGATCTAGTAAGTGACCTAAAGAATCTCGTGACCAACGGAACTGAGGAAATAGGTTGATCCAGGTATACTCCTAGGGCAGCCACTTGTACTTAAGAGTGCTAATTGCCAGCCCTTTGTCCACCCCCTTCTGCAGAAATTCCAGAACCGACACAATGTCTTCTAAATTTCGGTTTGCCGAGCGACACCAGGAGTTGTAGACTTTCCAAACCTTAGCGTAGATATCTCTAGTCACCTTCTTTCTACTAGCAAGTAAAGTAGATACTAGAGGCTCTGACAAACCCTTGTTTTTTAACAGCTGTTCCTCAGATACCAAGCAGTGAGACTTAGTCTTGCTATATCCGGATGATACACTGGACCTTGAAGTAGTAAGTCCTGTCTGAGGGGAAGCTGCCAGAATGGTTTGACTGACATTAGTAGAATGGAGGAAAACCAGGCCCTTTTTGGCCAGTACGGGGTGATCAAGATTACCGACACCTTCTCCTTCTGTATCTTCCTCAGTACTAAAGGAATTAGCTCAAAAGGGGGGAAGGCATCACCCAGCTGAAAATTCCAAGGATGTGCCAGGGCATCTATCCCTATCGATCCATTGTCTCGGTGCAGGGAGAAGAACTGAGGGAGCTGAGCATTTTCTCTTGATGCGAATAGATCCACCTGCGGGCATCCCCACTTCTGGGTTATTAGAGTGAATATTTCTGGATTCAAACTCCACTCTGCCTCCTGAATCTTTTGTCTGCTCAAGAAATCTGCTACTCCATTTAGCGTGCCCTTGAGATGTACTGCTGACAGGGAAAGTAGATGACTCTCTGCCCATCCTAGGATCTCTGAAGATAGCAATAGAAGAGTCCCGCTCCTTGTGCCCCCTTGTTTGTTCAGGTATGCCACCGTGGTGGCGTTGTCTGACAATATCTGCACATGGGACCCCTGAAGGTTTGGAGAGAAGGCAACCAAGGCTAGAGCGACTGCCTTTAACTCCCTCCAATTTGATGACCTTCCTGCTTCCACTGGGGACCAAACTCCCTGAGCTATGTCTTGACCCCAGTGTGCTCCCCATCCCCAACTGCTGGAGTCTGTCGTTATCCTTCTCTCTGTTGGGAAGGACCAGAGTAAACCCCTTGACAGCACTGCCCGATTTCTCCACCACCAAAGGGTCCTTTTTACCCTGGTGGGAAGCTTTACCTTTGAGTCTAAAGCTTCTGGACTGTGATCCTAGATCTTTAAGAGAAAACTCTGAAGGGGTCTGAAATGGAGTCTGGCCCATTGAATGTTCGGCATGGTTGAGGTCAAGGTTCCCAGTACTGACATAATCCTTCTGACTGATACCTCCAGGTTCGTCTGAAGGCTGGATACTGCCTGCAATACCTTAACTTTCTTCTCGTCTGGAAGAAAGATCTTTTGATCCACCGACTCTCAGATAACCCAGAAATTGGACTCTTTGTGCTGGATTGAAATTTGATTTTTGGATGTTTATAATCCAACCTAAGGCCTCCAGATGACTGCGAGCCTTGATCAAATCCTCCTGTAACCTTTCCCTGGAAGGGGCAAAGAAAAGGAGGTCGTCCAGGTAAGGGATGACCGCAATCCCTTGTAGCCGGAGGGGAGCTAGGGCTTCCGCCATAATTTTGGTAAATATTCGAGGGGTGGAAGATAGACCAAATGGGAGGGCCCTGAATTGAAGGTGCAGAACCTCCCTCCCCATATTTACTGCCAGCCTCAGGTATCTCTGGGACTGAGCAGCTATAGGTACATGCAGGTACGCATCCCTTAAGTCGATTGATGCCATAAAGCATCCCCTGACTAAGAGATTTCTTACCGAAAAGATGGAGTCCATGCGGAATCCCCTTTATTGGACTTACCTGTTTAACGGTTTTAAATTGAGGATGAGCCGAAAGCTTCCTGATGGTTTCTTTATCAGAAAGATATGGGAGTAGAACCCCTGGCAATCTTCCTCCGGAGGCACCTGAACCACAACACCCTGTTTTATCAGATCCCCTAACAGGTTCTTCATGGTTAGGGCTTTTGTTGTGTCTTTTGGCAGACTTGTTACACAGTACCTCTCTGGAGGAAGGTTCAACAGCTCTATCTTGTATCCCTGGGCTATTAAATCCAAAACAAAAAGGGTTTTTTGTTATGTTTGCCCAAAGAGGAAGGAATTTTTGAAGCCTTCCTCCCACAGGCACCACCAAGTCATTGTGTTTTATTGGCCTGCATAGGAGGATTGAAAAGGACATTCCCTTTGCCTTTTCCTCTCTGCGCCGCCCAATTCTTTTTTTTCTTGGGGCCTGTTACTCTTTTCCTGATTTTTTTGAGGTCGAAAAAACTGCCTAACTGGCTGCTTTTTCTTTTTAACAGGAAAGGATTTCTTCTTATCAGCTGTTCTATCCAAAATAGACTCTAGATCGGGACCAAATAGCTGATCTCCCAAAAATGGCACTCCGCATAACTTATTTTTGGAAGCTGCGTCCCCAGGCCATGTCTTCAACCATAACGCTCTCCTAGCTGCAATGGTCAGGGCCCCTGATCTAGCTGACATTCCTATAGAATCTGCAGAGGCGTCAGAAATATATGCTACAGCTGCTATAAGGGTTGGGAAGGAATCTAGAATCTCCTGTTTGGGTGAATCAGCTATAATATGTGCTTTTAGCTGATTCAGCCAGAACTCCATATTTCTGGAGACACAGGTCATAGCCATAGCAGGCTTGAGATTCCCTACAATGGACTGCCAGGCTTTTTTAAGCTGTTGGTCCGCCTTCTTATCCATAGGATCCTTCAAAGTACCCATGTCCTCGAATGCCAGATCTGTTGATCTAGATACTTGGGAAAAAGCTGCATCCAACTTCGGGACTTTATTCCAAAGTGACTCAGGATTATCATTAAATGGTAAACACCTCGTGAGCTCTTGGGAAAAAGGGTTTTCTCTCTGGGTTAGCCCATTCTTTCTGAATGGTCTCCGAGATTACCGAATGTACAGGGAAAGTGCGACCTGTTGCTTCACCAAGCCCTTCATACATTCTATCCTGCAGCGATAATTCTCTTTTTTCTTCCTCCATTCCCAATGTTGCATAAATTGCTTTCAACAGACTGTCTACTTGTTACAAGGACAGTTTGTATCTAGAAGGTGCATCTGCCTCTTCCTCCTCCTCCTCTTCTCCAGAGTATGAGGGGGAATGCCCCTTTTGGGTAGTCGGGCCAGCCTCAGCCTCTACCGTTGGGGTTAAGTGTGAGTCCTGAGAGGGGTCTGAGGTAGTTGCCTGACTTAATGCTGGTGTTACAAGAGAAGAGCGAAAAGCCTGTATAGTAGCATCTAGCTCTTAACTGATGCGATTATGTCGCTGCACGCAGAAGAAGCCTCTTCCTTGACTAAGGAGTCAATGCAAATTTGGCATAAAGTCTTCTTCCAACCCTCCAGTAACTTTGCTTTACATGAGGGGCATCTCTTTTTAATGGCTGGTTCAGAGCTCTTAGCCTGCCAGAAAAAAATGACAAAAGAGAAAAAACACCAGCATTCATTAAGCCAAAGCTTCCTCCTAACGGACTCACCACAGGTGCACAGGAGGAACAACAGTTAACCCCATGTGCCCAGACAGGCCCCAGCCACCAAGGGGGAAAAAACATTTGTGAGAGGGGCACCAAAGTAACCAGGATATTCACTATAGCCCCTTACCTGGGCCTTGCTGGTGCCTGTCCCACATGCAGCTGCCACAGAATCCATAGTGGTGCTGCTCCGATCGGTGGCTCTTACAAACGTCGGTTCCGGAGTCAAAAATCGCCGTTGCGCCCGACCGGAACCGGAATATAGGCACCAGGACCGCTCCTCCCTTCTTTCTCTGCGCCACTTCCGATCGGAAATGATGCGCCCGTTCCTAGTGCCTTCCCCTCGTCGGATACCTCCCTTCCGACCGGTCGAGTCGGTACTCTTCCAAGATGGCGGCGGCCAGTAACGCCTACACGCGGTTTAAAAAAAGCCCGCGAACGGCTGCCGCTGCCTAAGGAGCGGCTCCAGGAACGGTCCAGCTCATCATGAGCAAAGAAAAAGGAGCCCACTTACCAGCAACCCTGTGGCGCGGTGTGGGAGGATCGGACTCTCTGGAGAAAAAAAATAGGTATGGTGGGGTAGGAAGCCTGGCCTCTCAGGATAGCACCATAAGAGACCCTGGCCCCTACTAGGTGTTCCCTTGCCGGAGGAAACACAAAAACTGACGAGCTGTGGAGAGGAGCCTCCTTTTAAAATGTGGTGGAGTTTGTGTTTCCTGTTTCCTAGTGGGTGGAGCCACTCTCTCATGTGCTGTCCTGAAAGACGATAAGGGGAAAAAAAAAAACGAAACAGTAAAGTTAGCCTAAATTTTTTTGTTTTAATGTGAAAGATGTTACGCCGCGGGAATCCTGAGAGAATCGTGATCGAAGCAAAAAAAATTGCGCTTCTCATTTTAGCCAGAATCGTGCAGCTCTAGTTCAAAGGCTGGTTTCTGGAGGGCAGATAGACCCAAATTAATATCCCAGGGAAGCACAGGATGCTGCAAGGGAGTCCTAACCCACGAAAAACACCTTGAACAAAGAGGGATCGTCTTTTTTTTTGCTAAAACTTTGTGAATTAGTACTACTTGGTCCTGGAAGGAGGGGACATACCTGGAAAGCTTGTCCTGAAAATTTGTATGTTAGTGCAAATGAAAAAAACATCACGGACACTACTCAATTGTTTCTGTCAAAAGGGAGTGCAAGCCAAAGGCCGTTGAAATAGGATGGATGATACCTTTCCTTTTAGGGTGAAAAAAGCTAGATTTTTGTCAAGACCTGTTTGTAGGAAGTTTAGAATGTGAGGCACAGTGTAATCAGAATACAAAAGTAAATCTTCCTGGAAGTGGCCATTCTTGCGATCAGCAAGGTAGGAATCATAGGTTCAGAAAACCATCTACTATCTACCATTTAGGACCTGAGTTTTGCACAGTCAATGTTAAAGCCAGAGACTGTGAAGCAGGGTGGAATAGTGGGCATTGAGATAGCAGATATAGCCTGTTCAGTAGAGGCCAGAGATCGCATGCCAAGTCTTCGTATATCTGTATAGCAGTTGTTATGGGCAAGTTAATTGCCAGTAGAATCACCATTTTCTCTCTAGTTCTATTTTATGCAGCAGGTGAGGCAGAATATGCAGTGGAGGGAAAATTTTTGCAGTAAATTAGCCTGAACCGAGAACAAGGAACAATTAGAGCATTCAAGGCCAGAGCTATAGGATCCCTGGTTCTGGAAACAAACAGAGCTTGTTGCTGTATCTGGAGGCTAGTATGTCCACATTCCAAGTCCCATACCTTCAGCATATCCGACTAAACACATCTGGATGAAGAGCCCATTTCCCCTAGTCCATGCCGTGGTAGCTGAGATAATCTGGGATGTAGACCACAGAAATAGGAGAGTGATTTTCTGTCCATGAGAGAATCTAGGCTGCTTCTTTCAAGGCAGCCAGGCTCCTTGTAACCCCTTGATGATTGTTCTATGCCACTGTGGTGGCATTGTCTGACTGCAACAGAATTGGGTGTCCCTTTAGAAGGGAGGTTCAGTGCTGTCCAACTGTTCTGAGCTCCAAGATGGCTGAGTGCGCTGATCGGAGCCGGTTGGATACTGGTTTTCCAGCATGCATGTCCAACAGAAGCTGGTCGAACTAGGCTTTATAAAAGTGTGTACTAAGCTTTAAACTGGGAGAAAATATTGACATTGAAGAACACAGAACAGAAATGTGAAGGTTTCAAATGGACTGTATGACTTAAGCCTTGTACACACGGTCAGATTATTGGAGGGATTTTTCAGTTTTTTGTTTGATGCTAGTCTTAAATCGAAAGTGAAGAGGGTACTAAATTTTCTGATGACAGAATTCAACATCAGAAGTGACGTAATGTGTTGAATAGTTTTGTATGTGTTTTTTCATTTCTGAGCATGCCTAGTCTTGATTTTTTTTTTGTCAGAAAACCATACTAATTAAAAAAAAAAAAAATTAGACGTTGTAGTCCCATCAGACAAAGATTTTGGAGCCTGCACATCCAGTTTTTGTCTGAAGAAAATTCGTAATCGTCTGTCAAAAGCAGCATACTAACGATCAGAAAATTGGCAGATCGTTCATCAGACGAAATTTATCTTTACATTTTCTGACCGTGTGTACGGGAATTTATTGCCATAGGCAATCATTTTTAACCACTTCCCGCCCGGTCAATAGCATATTGACGTCCGGGAAGTGGTTGCGTTATCCTGACTGGGCGTCATATGACGTCCAGCAGGATAACATGCCGGCGCGCCCCCGCGGGGGTGTGCGGCGATCGGGGACGGCGTGTGTCCCTTGGACACAGCACTTCCCTGATCACAGTAAGCAGCCAATAAAGAGGACCTGTCACACAGCCCAGCCAATCAGCCCAGCTGTCAATCAGCCCATCTGTCACAGGGCCACCACCATCTGTACCACCACACAGGCCGCTACCAGTATCGCCACTAGTGCCATCGGTACCACCACCACCCATACCGCCGTCGGTACCGCCACCTCCATCACCCGTACCGCCATCAGTACCACCACCACCCATACCGCCATCGGTACCACCACCCATACCGCCATCAGTACCCACCACCACCCATATCGCCATTGGTATCACCACCACCCATACTGCCATTGGTACCACCACCACCCATACCGCCATCTGTACCACCACACAGGCCCGCCACTATTACATTCATCGGTAACACTACCACCAGCAGTACCATTACACAGGCCCGCCAATAAGCACTGTCATATTGTCCCAAAGGGTTTACATACCTGAAGAGGCATATGATATTCTTGCCATGTCGGATGATGAGAGCAACGGGGAGTTCCCATCATCCGATTCTGGTTTGGAATACGAGCCAGTGGAGGATAGTGGATCAGAGTCCGAGTCCGCGGAGGAAACTGCCCCTCCCTAAAGAATGAGATCAGGACCAAGATAAGGAGATCTGCCCACCACCAGCAGCACCAGACCCCAGGAAGAGGAGCCCAGTACAAGTACTGAAAATACACGCCCAACCCGAAGAATTCAGCCTCAGTCCTACCTTCCCGATGCCCTGGCAAACCCCTTATGGTTGCCTGCCAACTCAGGATCCGCTATCATCCCCCCTTTCACCACACAGCCAGGTGCGCAGCCCGACACTACAAATTTTTCTCAATTCGATTATTTTTCTTCATTATTCCCACAAGATTTTCTGCAGAATATGGTGGATCAAACTAATTTGTATGCATCCCAATTTATTTGAAAAACAATTGTAGATGCCCTGAAACCTCCTCCTACAAACATTAAGCGCTTCTGGATTTAGTGAAACTGACATAGGAATTAATGTACTTATTAAAAAAAACAATTCATGGTAAAAACACAATGAGCTGCTACCATAAGGCCCCTTTCACACTGGGGCAGGAGGTGCATCGGCGGTAAAGCGCCATTATTAGCGCGCATCAGCGGCGGTATTCGGCCGCTAGCGGGGCGGTTTTACCCCTGCTAGCGGCCGAGAAAGGGTTAAAAACCACCGCAAAGCGCCTCTGTAGAGGCGCTTTGTCGGCGGTATAGCCGCGCTGCCCCATTGATTTCAATGGGCAGGAGAGGTGTATATACCGCTCCTTCACCACTCCAAAGATGCTGCTAGCAGGACTTTTTTCCTTGTCCTTCCAGCACACCGCTCCAGTGTGAAAGCCCTCGGGGCTTTCACATTGGAGACAAAGCAGGGTCTGTTTCGGGTCGGTTTGCAGGCGCTATTTTTAGTGCAATGAAGTAGAATAGTAAAGTATCGAACCAGGCAGAACTTCAGCAATGCAGGTTTATTAACAGCTGATAACATACAGGTTTATGTTCAAAATATTACAATATACAGGTCTAATTTATACAGTTTCTTACAATGCAAGCATATTAGATATAAATATTCTTATCCTCTAACCAAATTTAAACAATTGTGAATTGTTCTCACCTTGAACCAGAATGGGTCTTTACTGCCAATTCTTGGGAACCCGTCACCTGATAGGGACCAGTCGATCGACCAGTGGTCTGGTCCCCTCACAGAGTTCTGGGTTCCAGCACGACCAAGTTTGTGAGGGAAATTCACCTGAGACCACATTCTGGAACAAGACAAGAAGTCTTCTCTGACTCGTACGAGGAGACAAGTTATGGACAGATACTTGCCCATTGGTTCTGACCTCTATGACCCGTGCAATAGGGCAGCATACATAGAGTTCAGCCTTATGAGCTCCTATCTGACTTGTCCGAGGGGACAAGTTAGGACAGATACTTGCCCATTGGTTCTGACCTCTATGACCCGTGCAATAGGGCAGCATACACAGAGTTCAGCCTTATGAGCTCCTATCTGACTTGTCTGTCTAACAATTGGAGAGCTTGCATTTATATACCATTTTACAAGTCTTATCTCAACTATCTCTCTTACATATGATTGGTCACTAAGATCTACGTCAAAGTAACCAACCATAAATCTGACACTTGTTCTACAACCAGATAAACGTAATTATTCCCAAAATTCCTATATGTTCATTAAAGTGATTTATAACTGTTTTTGTCCAATTAAAAACACCTGTGTAGAGACAGTCTGGCACCCAGCTGTGTTATCAAACTCTTCTAATCTTGAAACTAGCTTCAGGCTAGGTTCACACTGGTGCGACACGACAGCCGTCCTACTTTGGATCCGACTTTGCCCTGCGACATGAAGCCGGCATGTGTCCGACTTTCAATGAACGGGGATCCGACTTGGATCCCCGCCAATGCCCGGCACTGTTTGGTATGAATCTTTAGGGGGAACTCCGCGCCAAATTTTAAATAAAAAACCGGCATGGGTTCCCCCTCCAAGAGCATACCAGGCCCTTGGGTCTGGTATGGACCTTAAGGGGAACCCCCTACGCCGAAAAAACGGCGTGGGGGTCCCCCCCATCTATACCAGACCCTTATCCGAGCACACAGCCCGGCCGGACAGGAATGGGGGTGGGGACGAGCGAGCGCCCCCCCCCCCTCCTGAACCGTACCAGGTCGCATGCCCTCAACATGGGGGGGTTGGTGCCTTGGTGGAGGGGGCGCACTGCGGCCCCCCCCACCCCAAAGCACCTTGTCCCCATGTTGATGAGGACAAGGGCCTCTTCCCGACAACCCTGGCCGTTGGTTGTCGGGGTCTGCGGGCGGGGGGCTTATCGGAATCCGGGAGCCCCCAGATCCCGGCCCCCACCCTATGTGAATGAGTATGGGGTACATCGTACCCCTACCCATTCACCTAAGGAAAGTGTCAATTAAAAAAAAAACACACTACACAGATTTTTAAAGTAATTTATTAGACAGCTCCGGGGGTCTTCTTCCGACTTCGGGGGTCTCTCCGGTTCTTCTCCACGCTCTCCTGATCTTCTGCCGGGCTTCTCCGCTCTCTTCTGCTCTTTTGCCGCTCTTTTGCTATAGCGGAGGAGCCAGGTCTTCAGTCTTCTGCCCTCTTCTCTTCTTCTGATGTTGACACGACGCTCTCTCCGGCTAGAATGCTCTCTGTGCGCTCTGCTATGGCTTATGTAGGCGGTGACCACGCCCCCTTATGCCGTCACAGTCCCTGGGCATGCTGGGACTGTGACATTTTAGGGGGCGTGGTCATCACCCGATGACCACGCCCCCTTATGCCGTCACAATCCCAGCATGCCCAGGGACTGTGACGGCATAAGGGGGCGGGGTCACCGCCTATATAAGCCATAGCAGAGCGCACAGAGAGCATTCTAGCCGGAGAGAGCGTCGTGTCAACATCAGAAGAAGAGAAGAGGGCAGAAGGCAGAAGACTGAAGACCTGGCTCCTCCGCTATAGCAAAAGAGCGGCAAAAGAGCAGAAGAGAGCGGAGGAGCCCGGCAGAAGATCCGGAGAGCGTGGAGAAGAACCGGAGAGACCCCCGAAGTCGGAAGAAGACCCCCGGAGCTGTCTAATAAATTACTTTAAAAATCTGTGTAGTGTTTTTTTTTTAATTGACACTTTCCCTAGGTGAATGGGTAGGGGTACGATGTACCCCATACTCATTCACATAGGGTGGGGGGCCGGGATCTGGGGGCCCCCTTATTAAAGGGGGCTCCCGGATTCCGATAAGCCCCCCGCCCGCAGACCCCGACAACCAACGGCCAGGGTTGTCGGGAAGAGGCCCTTGTCCTCATCAACATGGGGACAAGGTGCTTTGGGGTGGGGGGGCCGCAGCGCGCCCCCCTCCCCAAGGCACCAACCCCCCCATGTTGAGGGCATGCGGCCTGGTACGGTTCAGGAGGGAGGGGGCGCTCGCTCATCCCCACCCCCATTCCTGACCGGCCGGGCTGCGTGCTCGGATAAGGGTCTGGTATGGATTGGGGGGGAACCCCACGCCGTTTTTTCAGCGTAGGGGGTTCCCCTCAAGGTCCATACCAGACCTAAGGGCCTGGTATGCTCTTGGGGGGGAACCCATGCCGGTTTTTTATTTAAAATTTGGCGCGGAGTTCCTCCTCAAGATCATCTGAGCACAAGTCGCGTGCCGAAGTCGGATCATGTGAGACGGCGATCCGACTTTGATCCGACTTCAATGATAGTCAATAGGCTGAAGTAGGATCGAAGTCGGACCAAAGTAGTACAGGGAGCATTTCTAAAGTCGGAACGACTTGTGTCGGACCAGTTAGGACGGCTCCCATAGGGAAACATTGGATTTCACACGTCATGCGACATGAGCTCCCAATGTCGGAGCGTTTGTCGGACCAGTGTGAACCCAGCCTCAAGGATTTGCAGATTTACGACTGAGACAATGAACTTTCAATAACCCCACCAGATGTGTCTATATGTGTTACTATATAATCCTACATGCAAAAGTACTGTATCAAATAAATATATATATACACACACACACACACACACACACACACACACACATACATATATATATATACACACACACACACACACACACACATACATAGCCAATTACTAATTCAATATTGTCTAATTATTACATACATATATATATATATATATATATATATATATATACACACACAAATACATACACACATGTATTTCCTTATTCAATGTATTTTAACAGTTTTAATGAGGGCTCAAAAGACCTTTGTTTGACCCTGTCAAACTTAATTAATGTTCTGTACATAACTTTCCTGTATTCCACCTAATTATTTTAATCACCTGTTTTCTTATCTTATCTGTCTGATTTATATGCATTTCAGACTTGAGACAATTCTATATAACTTGAATCTATTCTAATGAACTTTCACCCAGTAAACTATCTTAATACATTTTCGAAAACACCTGTGTACAAGTACTTGTCATAAAGCAGAGGTCATTTAAAGTTCAACACTTATAAATGAAGACTTTCTAAATCTATGGAAAACACAGTATACATTATTAAAGATTAATAATTGTTGCTTTACTTATTGAATAATAATATTGATAAAACCACTACTATATAATAATATGAATAATAATAATAATAATAATCAATAAAATATATGCAAATCAATATATATATATGAAATACATTGGCTAATATGAGATTCCACAACAGCAATAGCGCCTGCAAACCGCCCCAGTGTGAAAGGGGTCTAAAGCTTACCAAAGGAAAGCAGACTAAATATTAAAACAAGACGCAAAAACCTAAATTCTGTGTAGGCAGCGCTACATAACCAGCACTGGCACAGACACAGCCCATAAATTAATTCGATAAAATAGCAAAGATTGGAGATAAACCCCCTATAAATTCACTTCTTACCAGACCAAGCTAAAAAAAACGGCTTTATTTAGATCGTGCTTGCTGGCTTCTCCTCGAGATAACACACAAGGGATCTGCTGCTGCCAGGGCGGGTCGGGTCCTCTGCTCAACAGGCTCATTCACATGGAGAGGAGAAAAAAAAGCTCCATAGCGTAATCCAGTTAAAAACTAATAGATTTTATTAAGCAAAAACATCCCCTGTAGGAGATACACTTACAAAGTATCAAAGTAAGGAAAATTTTATAACTTAATGTTGAATCCAAAAGAGGTCGCGTTGCAATAACTTCCATACAAAGCAGCGAGATTTCCAAACACTCAGGTCTGATTCTCAATGGTTTGTACACTTGATTCTGATTAGTCGTATAGTTACACTCTGACCGGTTTCGTCGTCTATGACATTGTCTGAGGGTGTAGCTATACGATCCAGTTCACCCTTTTATTTGCTGTCTTCATACAATTGTATTAACCCATTGTGTTTCATTTTATCGTTAGTGGCTATTTTTCATTTGTTTTTAACTTTTTATTTGTTATGATGGCTCCCTCTGTATATCATGATTCTCATGCTGTGAAGTCCAATTGTTTAGAACGAAAGTGATTCCATCAAAGTATACAGCACTCATAAGGTAATTGGAGTTACTTCTTACCAGTCTTTCCATATTCTAATGAATTTTGAATAATTAATCAATTTCATGACGGGTTATATTCAATTGCATTTTAATAGGTCATCGTATTTTAGAAATCTCATTTTATTATCCGATCATCATTTTATCTAACGTTTTTTATTACTATTATTATTGTTGGCCAATCAACATAACTAGAAAATATATATAGAACAGCTCAGCATTAGTACAGCAAGGTTAATGTTGCACCTTACACACATATTGTATTAACCCAAAAAGAATCAATGTGTGGATTCCGATGGCCGATTTGTGCTGATCAGAACGTTAGTGTGGCTATATAACACTAAAAAATACAGCAGGGGTGATGAATTTCAATTCACTTTGATTTACCAAGCCAGTGGTAGAGTTTTTAATGAATTTCTAGCATTGAAGTGTGTAGTGTTACAGATTCTCACATGCTAAGGAATGCGATGCGGGGGTGTCTATAAAATGACATGCCCAACATTTAAAATATCCGTTGGTGTGTAGCACCATTGGGGGATGGTGCATATGTGCGGGCTCCTTATCTGTAGAAATTTTAAATGGTAGATGTGTTTACTTTCACATCCCCGGTATTAACAGAGGGAGCCATCATAACAAATAAAAAGTCAAAAACAAATGAAAAAATAGCCACCAACGATAAAATGAAACACAATGGGTAATACAATTGTATTGAGCAAATAAAAGGGTGAACTGGACCGTATAGCTACACCCTCAAACGATGTCATAGACGACGAAACCAGTCAGGGTGTAACTATACGACTAATCAGAATCAAGTGTACAAACCATTGAGAATCACACCTGAGTGTTTGGAAATCTCGCTGCTTTGTATAGAAGTTATTGCAACGCAACCTCTTTTGGATTCAACATAAAGTTTTCCTTACTTTGATACTTTGTAAGTGTATCTCCTACAGGGGGGAGTTTTTGCTTAATAAAATCTATTAGTTATTAACTGGATTACGCTATGGAGCTTTTTTTCTCCTCTCCATGTGAATGAGCCTATTAAGCAGAGGACCCGACCCGCCCTGGCAGCAGCAGATCCCTTGTGTGTTATCTCGAGGAGAAGCCAGCAAGCACGATCTAAATGAAGCAGTTTTTTCAGCTTGGTCTGGTAAGAAGTGAATTCATAGGGGGTTTATCTCCAATCTTCGCTATTTTATCAGATGAATTTATGGGCTGTGTCTGTGCCAGTATATAAGTGACTGTTTAGCGCTGAGTGACATCTGCACGCTATAACAATTAATGAGGATTGAACACACTATTACACATTTAGAGTGATCTTCTACCTAAAGAGCAGTGACTGTTATCTTATGGATTGAGTTCCTTCTCCTTCCTTTACCAGCTGTACCTCTAAATGTGACCTGTTAGCACACTGTAAGCTATTGCTGGTTATGTAGCGCTGCCTACACAGAATTTAGGTTTGTGTTTCTTGCTTTAACATCCCAATTTATTGCTGCCAACCCCAATTCTTCCTACGCCCGCATGTTCCAGTGGCGACGTGTCACACTGGATGAATTTAAATTGTTTTTGGGCCTTACTTTCAATATGGGGCTTACAAAAAATAAGGAAGTCCATGCATATTGGTCCACCAACCCCATCCAACACATGCCCATATATCCCTCTGTCATGTCCAGGACAAGATACGAAATGATTATGTGTTTTCTCCACTTCAATGACAATTCACAGTGCCCTCCCCGAGATCATCCCAACCACGAAAAATAGTACAAGATACGCCCCCTAATCAATTCCTTTTCCCAGCGATTTAGAGAAGTTTTCATCCCAGGCCAAAAAATTTGTGTGGACGAGTCCCTCATACATTTCACTGGCCGACTGCACTTCAAGCAGTATATACCAAACAAGAAAGAGCCAGGTATGGGCTGAAATTAAATTATGTGATCAAGCCACTGGATAAGTCTTCACATTCCGGATCTACGAAGGCGAAGGCAAAGACTCCCAACTCCAGCCCCATGATTGCCCCACATATATTGAGACCAGTGGGAAAATTGTCTGGGAGCTGGCATACCCCGTTTGAAAAAGGATACCATTTTTATGTCGACAACTATTTTACCAGCCTGCCCCTTTTTCGTTACAGTAAAAAAAACCCGGCCTGCAGTACCTTAAAAAAAAAAAAAAAAAAAAAAAAACAGAAGGGATTCCCACAAAATCTGTTGACAAGAAAATTGCAAAACGGAGAATCGGCATTGATGAGGAACGAGGAGGTGTTGGCCATGAAGTGGAGGGACAAGAAAGATGTCCACATCCTCTATGACACCGTGGTGGAGATCCAAAGAAGACGCAGCCCCATTGTAAAGCCCGAATGTGTCCACGACTACAATATGTGGATTTAAAAGATCAGATGCTACAGCCCTATTTATCAACCAGAAAGTCCTGTTATTGGTACAAGAAAGTTGCGTTTCACCTGTTTCACATGGCCCTTTTCAATTCGTTTGTCTGCTACCAAAAAGCAACTCAAAACCAACAAATCACCTACCTCAATTATATTGAAGATATCGTCACTGCCCTCATTTACCAACAAGATCCCGCCCCAGGAAGCATTAGCTCTGATAGTGTGAGTCGACTTCACGAGCAACACTTTCCCTATAGCATTCCTTCAAAAATTATCATACATCCATCCAATAATAGTTCCCCTTATTATTAACAGACTGCCATTTCCCCATTTGCCTGCTACCCTGTTACTACCCTCCAAGTTAATTAACTGACCCTTGCCTGTTTACCGACGATGTCTTTGCTTGCCGATTTAAACCACGTTTCTGACTTCCATGTGCACCAACCTCAGCCTGTTTACAGACGATACCTCTGCCTGCAGATTTAAACCACATTTCTGACTTCCACGTGCACCGACCTTGGGCTGTTAATTGACCATGTTTTTGCCTGCCACTTGGGCTGATCTTTTGGCCATCTACTTTAGTACACAGGGGTCTCACATATGTGAGGGGCTTCAGAACAGCGATCTGAGTAGAGAAAAACAGTCTTTCGTTTTCTAGGTTCCCAGAACAGGGTCTGGTTGCCTGGAGGCTTCAAAGCGATTTGGGTGGGAGAAGCCTCTACCCCTGTCCCCCTGGCCCTAAGCTTGATGGTCCTTCCTGCTGCCTGGACCAAGACTTTGGCTGTGCTGACTATTTTGCTGCCTGTAATGACCCGTGACATTATGGACCATGTTTCTTCCTGCTGTTTGGACCAATACTTTAGCTGTGTTGACCATATATCTGCCTGCTGCCTCTACTGACTTTGGACAGTATTTCTGCCGGGACACCTCTGCCTGCTACCTGGACCTGTGCTCTGGCTGTGCTGACATTATCTCTGCCTGTTTCCGAACTATGGGCATTATTCCTGCCTGCTGCCTGGATGATTGCTTTTGCTGTCGCTGACCTCATTCCTGCCTGCTGCCTGGACTGATGCTCTCCTCTGTGGACCGCTGCACTTCTAAAACCACAGGTAATCTTTTATTTGGTATGTACCTGCTATGTGTTAGAAATATGAAGGGCCTTCAAAAATGTGATTGGTAGTCAGAAAATGATATGTGTAATTAATGCTGCTAGAATGCCTGGAGGTGCTACTTGGATGTTGGGCCTCTGTATGTGGCCAGGCTGTGTAAAAGTCTCAAACGTGGTATCGCCATACTCAGGAGGAGTAGCAGAATGTATTTGTCATTTTTGCTAAGTACGTGCTATTTGTTATAAATATCTTATAAAGGGAAAATTTTGTGTAAAAAAAAAATGCATTTTCATTTTTTTTTCCACATTTTCCAAAAACTTCTGGAAAAAATGAACCGTTCAAAAGACTCATTATGCCTCAGATTATACAGTGGTGACGGAAAGTATTCAGACCCCCTTAAATTTTTCACTCTGTTATATTGCAGCCATTTGCTAAAATCATTTAAGTTAATTTTTTTTCCTCGTTAATGTACGCACAGCACCCCATATTGACAGAAAAACACAGAATTGTTGACATTTTTGCAGATTTATTAGAAAAGAAAAACTGAAATATCACATGATCCTAAGTATTTAGACCCTTTGCTGTGACACTCATATTTAACTCAAGTGCTGTTTATTTCTTCTGATCATCCTTGAGATGGTTCTACACCTTCATTTGAGTCCAGCTGTGTTTGATTATACTGATTGGACTTGATTAGGAAAGCCACACTCCTGTCTATATAAGACCTTACAGCTCACAGTGCATGTCAGAGCAAATGAGAATCATGAGGTCAAAGGAACTGGCTGAAGAGCTCAGAGACAGAATGGTGGCAAGGCACAGATCTGGCCAAGGTTACAAAAAAAAAGCCAGCTATAAGTGAGGGTAGTGGCAAGATTTTTGCAATCACGTGGGTGTGTGTATTGGTCCAGCAACGCACCAGCACCTTTGCAGCCATTGTGCTACCTGCTGGGTGCTTGGTGTGTCCTGTACCTTTAAGAAGGGGTGGGCTCCCTTCAGTCCACCTGCCCTCACTTATCCATTAGAATGCATGTGCCTCCACTGTGGGGACACCTAAACTTTAGTGTTAGGACCACAGATTACAGGGTGCCGTGACGTGGCTCTGTGGCTTACGTATGCGTTTGCAAATGCGTGCGGACTGAACCCCTGTTTTTAATGCGTACTGTTAGACAGGTCAATTGGTTGTCTGCGAGCTGGTGGTAAGTAGGCTTGGAATTTTTTCCTGAGCATTCCCCAGGTTTTGTTATCTGTTTGTGGCCTTCCAATGCCTCTTACTGCGATAGCCAGCTATAAGTGAGGGTGGTGGCAGGATTTTTGCAATCACGTGGGTGTGTGTATTGGTCCAGCAACGCACCAGCACCTTTGCAGCCATTGTGCTACCTGCTGGGTGTTTGATGTGTCCTGTACCTTTAAGAAGGGGTGGGCTCCCTTCAGTCCACCTGCCCTCACTTATCCATTAGAATGCATGTGCCTCCACTGTGGGGACACCTAAATTTTAGTGTTAGGACAACAGATTACAGGGTGCCGTGACGTGGCTCTGTGGCTTACGCATGCGTTTGCAAATGCGTGTGGACTGAACCCCTGTTTTTAACGCGTACTCTTAGACAGGTCAATTGGTTGTCTGCGAGCTGGCGGTAAGTAGGCTTGGAATTTTTTCCTGGGCATTCCCCAGGTTTTGTTATCTACAAAATAATTCTGCTGCACTTAAGGTTCCTAAGAGCACAATGGTCTCCATAATCCTTAAATGGAAGACGTTTGGGATGACCAGAACCCTTCCTAGAGCTGGCCGTCCGCCCAAACTGAGCTATCGGGGGAGAAAAGCCTTGGTGAGAGAGGTAAAGAAGAACCCAAAGATCACTGTGGCTGAGCTCCAGAGATGCAGTCGGGAGATGGGAGAAAGTTGTAGAAAGTCAACCATCACTGCAGCCCTCCACCAGTCGGGGCTTTATGGCAGAGTGGTCCGACGGAAGCCTCTGCCTCAGTGCAAGACACATGAAAGCCCACATGGAATTCGCTAAAAAACACCCGAAGGACTCCAAGATGGTGAGGAATAAGATTCTCTGGTCTGATGAGACCAAGATAGAACTTTTTGGCCTTAATTCTAAGCGGTATGTATGGAGAAAACCAGGCAATGCTCATCACCTGTCCAATACAGATCCAACAGTGAAGCATGGTGGTGGCAGCATCATGCTGTGGGGGTGTTTTTCAGCTGCAGGGACAGGGCGACTGGTTGCAATCAAGGGAAAGATGAATGCGTCCAATTACAGGGATATCCTGGACGAAAACCTTCTCCAGAGTGCTCAGAACCTCAGACTGGGCCGAAGGTTTACCTTCCAACCAGACACCCTAAGCACACAGCTAAAATAACGAAGGAGTGGCTTCACAACAACCCCGTGACTGTTCTTGAATGGTCCAGCCAGAGCCCTGACTTAAACCCGATTGAGCATCTCTGGAGGGACCTAAAAAGGACTGTCCACCAATGTTTACTATCCTACCTGACAGAACTGGAGAGGATCTGCAAGAAGGAATGGCAGAGGATCCCCAAATCCAGGTGTGAAAAACTTGTTGCATCTTTCCCAAAAAGACTCATGGCTGTATTAGATCAAAAGGGTGCTTCTACTAAATACTGAGCAAAGGGTCTGAAAACTTAGGACCAAGTGATATTTTTTCTTTTTTAATAAATCTGCAAAAATGTCAACAATTCTGTGTTTTTCTGTCAATATGGGGTGCTGGGTGTACATTAATGAAGAAAAATAATTAAATCATTTTAGCAAATGGCTGCAATATAACAGAGTGAAAAATTTAAGGGGGTCTGAATACTTTCCGTCCCCACTGTACGTTGCGGTCTTTGCTTTCCAAAATGGGGTCATTTTGTGGACAATTCCATTGTCCTGGTGCTCCAGGGCCTTATGTAATAGGTGGTTGAGAAAGGAGACGTGCAATTTATGCTTGTAGAACGCCTGAAAGTGCTACTTCAATGTTGGGCCTTTGTATGTGGCAAGGCTGTGTAAAAGTCTCACACATGTGGTATCGTCATACTCAGGAGTAGAGGAATGCATTTTGGGGTGTCATTTTTTGCTATGTACATGCTATGTGTTAGAAATATCTTATAAATGGACAACTTTGTGTAAAAAAAAATGCATTTTCATTTTTTTTCCACATTTTTCAAAACCTTCTGGAAAAAAATGAACCGTTCAAAATACTCATTATGCCTAAATTATATGTTGGGGTGTGTGCTTTCCAAAATGGGGTCATTTTGTGGGCAATTCCATTGTCCTGGTGCTCCAGGGCCTTCAAATTGTAATAGGTGGTTGAGAAAGGATATGTGCAATTTATGCTTGTATAATGCCTGAAGGTGCTACTTCAATGTTGGGCCTCTGTATGTGGCCAGGCTGTGTAAAAGTCTCACACATGTGGTATTGCCATAATCAGGAGTAGCAGAATGCATTTTGGGGTGTAGTTGCAATTATGCATATGCTGGGTGAGAGAAATAACCTGCTAATATGACCAGTTTGTGTAAAAAAAAAAAAAAAATCTTTGCCCAAGAATTGTGGGAAAAAATTACAACTTCAAAAAACTCACCATGCCTCTTAGTAAATACCTTGGACTGTCTGCTTTCCAAAAAGGGGTCATTTGGGGGGTATTTGTACTTTCCTGGCTTGTTAGTGTGTCAAGAAATGAGATAGGCCTTCAGTACATCAAGTGTGATCAGATGTGATCAATTTTCAGTTATAGTTTGTAGACTCTAACTTTTACAAAGACCAAATAATATGCACTAATTTGGGTTATTGTTACCAAAGATATGTAGCAGTATACATTTTGGTACAAATTTATGAAGAAAAATTACTTATTTGCAAAATTTTACAATAGAAACTTAAAAAAAAAAAAAAAGTGTGTTTTTTTCAAAATTTTCGCTGTTTTTTCGCTTATATCGCAAAAAATAAAAAACCCAGTGGTGATCAAATACCACCAAAAGAAAGCTCTATTTGTGAGAAGAAAATGATAAACATTTTGTTTGGGTATAGTGTAGCATGACTGAGTAATTTTCATTCAAAGTGTGAGAGCGCAGAAAGCAGATCGCCGTCATTACTAGTAAAAAAAATAATAAAAATGCCATAAATCTATCCCCTTTAATAGATAACTTAACTATAACTTTTGCGCAAACCAATATACACTTATTGCAATTTTTTTACCAAAAATATGTAGAAGAATACATATCGGCCTAAACTGAGGAAAAATAGGATTTTTATAACAGCTTACCTGTAAAATCATTTTCTTGGCATACATCATGGGACACAGAGCCTAAGTAATAACTTAATGCAATAGGCACTTTCAGGTGATGGACACTGGTATACCCAATACAAGAAGTTCACTCCCTATATAACCCCTCCTCCTACCAGGAGTACCTCAGTTTTTGTAGCAAAGCAATACACTTAAACCCCATGAAAGAGGGGAGGGACCTCTGTGTCCCATGATGTACTCCCAAGAAAAGGATTTTACAGGTAAGCTGTTATAAAAATCCAATTTTCTTTATTGTACATCATGGGACATAGAGCCTAAGTAATAACTGAACCGGTTTCCGACCGGCGCACGTCGATGTACTTCGGCAGAATGGCACGGCTGGGCAAATGGGCGTACCCGTACGTCCCTTTGAATTTGCCGCCGTGCCATTGCGTGCGCACCGCCGGCGGCGCGCGTGCACCAGCCGGGAGCTCCGTAAGTCGGGTCCTGCGGACTCTATTGCCGCGGGGATACCCGCGATCGACTCACGGAGAGGACGAACGGAGAGATGGTAATGTAAACAAGCATCTCCCCGTTCTGCCTAGTGACAGTGTCACCAATATCTGCTCCCTGTGATCGGAAGCAGAGATCAGTGATGTGTCACATGTAGCCATGCCCCCCCCTACAGTTAGTAACACTCCCCAGGAAATACTTAACCACTCCCTAGCCCCCTAGTGGTTAACCCCTTCACTGCCAGTGTAATTTACACAGGAATCAGTGCATTTGTATAGCACTGATTGCTGTATAAATGACAATGGTCCCAAATATGTTTTAAAAATGTCTGATGTGTCTGCCATAATGTCACAGTCACAATAAAAAAAAAAAAAAAATCGCTGATCGCCACCATTACTAGTAAAAAAATAATAAAAATGCCATAAAACTATCCCCTATTTTGTAAACGCTATAACTTTTGCGCGAACCAATCAATAAACGCTTATTGCGATTTTTTTTTACCAAATATATATAGAAGAATATGTATCGGCCTAAACTGAGGAAAAAAATGTTTAAATATTTTTTGGGGATATTTATTATAGCAAAAAGTGAAAAATAATGCGTTTTTTTCAAAATTGTTGCTATTTTTTTGTTTATAGCACAAAAAATAAAAACCGCAGAGGTGATCAAATACCACCAAAGGAAAGCTCTATTTGTGGGAAAAAAGGACATCAATTTTGTTTGGCAGCCACGTCGCACGACCGTGCAATTGTCAGTTAAAGCGACGCAGT
The DNA here is from genome assembly GCA_037952835.1 of Lithobates septentrionalis. NCBI lineage: Eukaryota > Metazoa > Chordata > Amphibia > Anura > Ranidae > Lithobates > Lithobates septentrionalis. The sequence goes on from JBBDGP010001436.1 coordinate 742,534, forward strand.
GCCGAATCGCAAAAAACGCACTGGTCAGAAAGGGGGTAAATTCTTCCGGGGCTGAAGTGGTTAATGGGACATCCCATAGCAATGCTATTTGAGGGGAGGGAGAGACAACCCACAGGGTAACCCCAGACTTGAGGACCTATACTGCTGCCTGCAGCACACTGCGCCCGAAGAAAATATCCTCATGCCTCCTTACATCCACCTTATAAAATTTGGTGAATGTATGTACTGAAGACAAAGTTGCAGCCTTGCAGATCTGAGTCATGGAGGCCTGGTGACGCACTGCCCAAGAAGCACTAAACGACCTGGTAGAGTGCGCTTTGACTTGAAAAGGGGGGATTTTACTCCTTAAATCATAAGTCTGAATTATAACTTCCGAATCCACTTAGCAACAGTGGATTTTGACGCTGCCTGTCCTTTCTTAGGACCCTCTGGCAGAATAAATAAGACATCAGTCTTTCGATTCTGAGCAGTTATCTTTAAATAGACTTTCACTGCTCTCACCACATTAAGAAAATGTAGTGACTTTTCTTCCCTGGAACATGGTTTTGGAAAAAACTATGGTAGGACAATATCTTGGTTCAGGTGAAAACCTGAAACCACTTTTGGCAAAAAATCTGGACGAGGGCGTAACACCACTCTGTCCCCATGAATAATCAAGTATGGCTCTTTGCAAGAAAGAGCAGCCAATTTCAAAACCCTCCTTGCTGAGTATATAGCAACCAAGAACACCAGTTTCCTTGTCAGAAGGACTAAGTGAATATGCTGTATCGGTTCAAATGGCTGTTTTTGTAACACTGACAAAACTAAGTTCAAGTCCCAAGGCTTCAAAGGTGATTTAACTGGCGGATTAATCCGCATCACCCCTTGCATAAAACCCCGGACTAAAGAATGTGACGCAAGCGATCTTTGAAATAAGATCGATAAAGCTGAGACTTGGCCCTTAATAGTACTCAAGGCCAACTTCATCTCTACCCCAAATTGTAGAAAGGCAAGAATTCTGCCTATGATACATCTCCGAGGGTGCCAACCTTGGATTCGCAACAGGAAACATAAGCCCTCCAGACTCTATAATATATAGTTCCAGAAGTTGGCTTCCTTGCATTAATCAAAGTAGAGACAACTGACCCGGAAAGCCCACATTTCTTCAGAATGTGGGTTTCAAAAGCCAGGCCGTTACATTTAGCTTTCGTAAACCTCCGCAGACTATATACGGTTTTGGGTGCCAGGGACTCTTTATACCTAATTTTATATCCCGGGTACAAGCTCTATATAGATCCCCAAAGGCAGGAGTCCGTACGGGATCTACTCTCTCGCCATCCTTTCGCCTACACAGGGGCACCAGACAGGGATGGCCGCTATCCCCTGCCCTCTTCGCACTGGCTATTGAGCCGATGGCGACTCTCTTGCGCTCCTCCCCCCTAGTTAGCGGTATACCGCTGGCATCGGTCCAGGAGAAAATTTCTTTATATGCAGACGACACCCTGAGTCGCATGTGTACCAGCACAAGCGCAAGGCGGGATGCCTGATGAATAGAGTCTTTCATGGCGTCTATGGCAAAGCATAATGCTTTTGGTAGTTTGGCCAAATCGTGGGCCTGTTGTGCAGCGACCTCTTTAAGGGCCTGTCTAAACTGGTCCTTTAGGGACTGACAGATGCCTTTTGCAGTGACTGCAGGCTGAATAACGGCCCCTGCCAAGGAAACAGAGGTTTTTAACTGGAATTCCAACCTTTTATCTGTTGGATCTTTAAGCATTTGTGCATTGTCTACTGCCAAGCTGCAGTTTTTAAAACATGCAAAATACTTTCTAGTATTAAAAAAGATGTCTTGTATCAACCGCTTCCCGACCACCGCACACCAATGTATGGCAGAATGGCACGGGTGCACAAAAGGGTGTACCCATTCATCCCTTCGTAATCGCGGTCTAGCAGTCATGCGCAGGCTGCGGGAGCGTGCCCCGCAGACTCTATGTCTGCCGGTGGCCCGCGATTGTGGCAAGGAGAGGCAGAACGGGGAAATGCCTATGTGAAGAAGGCATTTCCCTGTTCTGCCTTGTGACATGACAGGGATCTACTGCTCCCTGTCATCGAACAAGTGATCTCTTTCATGTCCTAGGTAGCCAATCCCCCTACAGTTAGAACACGCTGAGGTAACACACTTAACCCCTTGATTGCCCCCTAGTGTTTAACCCCTTCCCTGCCAGTGACATTAATAAAGTAATTGGTTGCTATTTTTAGCTCTGATCGCTGTATAAATGTCAATGGACCCAAAATAGTGTCAAAAGTGTCCGATGCAATGTCGCAGTCCGGATAAAAATCGCAGATCACCGACATTACTAATAAAAAAAAAATATTTAAAAAATGCCATAAATCTATCCCCTATTTTGTAGACGCTATAACTTTTGCACAAACCAATCAATATACACTTATTGTGATTTTCTTTTTTTTTTACCAAAAATATGTAGAATACATATCAGCCTAAACTGAGAAAGAAATGTGTTTTTTATATATATTTTTGGGGGATATTTATTATAGCAAAAAGTAAAAAATATTGCTCTCTTTTCAAAAAATTGTCAGTTTTTTGTTTATAGCGCAAAAAATTAAAACCACACAGGTGGTCAAATACCACCAAAAGAAAGCTCTATTTGTGGGAAAAAAATAACGTAAATTTTGTTTGGGTACAACGTCACACGACCGCGCAATTGTCAGTTTAAGCAATGCAGTACTGAATCGCAAAAAATGCTCTGGTCGTTAAGGTGGTAAAATCTTCCGGGGCTGAAGTAGTTAATTGACAGCAGAGGTAAAGAAATCATTTTGCCCCTGTACAAATCATAAGACCTCATCTGGAATTTGCAGTTCAGTTTTGGGCATCAGTGCACAAAAAGGATATCGGAGAACTGGAGAAAGTGCAGAGAAGGGCAACCAAACTGATAAGAGGCAAAGAGGAGCTCCGCTATGAGGAAAGTGTAGAGAAACTGAAATTATTCTTTCTGGAGAAGAGATTAACCCTTTCCTGCCCGCACTATAGCCGAAAGACTACAGCGTGGGCTTAATTTACTGGGAGGGCGTACATGGACATCCTCCTGTGCTCACAAAGCCCTTCAGACTCAGCTGATCACAGATCAGAGTAAAGGCCTAATCACAGCGGCCCTTTACCATATGATCAGCTGTGTCCAATGACAGCTGATCACAGAAGTAAAACACAAGCTGGTTATCTGACAGCGTGAGGAGAGAAAAAGAGAGCCGATAACCGGCTTGTGCTAAAGGGACATCGGCACTGATAATCAGGACATTGATTATCAGTGTCCTGATCATCAGTGCAGTCCCACCAGTGCTGCCAATCGGAGCCCTTTAGTGTCATCGGTGCAGTCTCATCAGTGCCCCCATCAGTGCTCATCAGCATACATCGGTGAAGGAGAAAATTTACCTGTTTGCAAAATTTTATAACAAACTATGACATTTTTAAATATTCTTTTCAAAATTTTTGGTCTTTTTTCGTTTGAATAGCAAAAAATAAAAAACCCAGTGGTTATTAAATGCCTCCAAAAGAAAAGCTCTATTTGTGTGAAAGAGACATCAATTGTATTATTTATAAAGTGTGACAGCGCTGAAAGAAAAAAAATTGGCCTGGTCAGAAGGGGGTAAAAGTGCCCAGAAGGCAAGTGCTCAACGTAGGCCATACAAGGTTCAAATCTGGGTCAATCGATCAACTTGGGTATAACCAGCATGCCGGGTTTTACCTGCTAGCCATAATCACGGTCTTCTCCCGGTGGGGATGGCTTCCCTGGTCCCCCTGCTGAGAGAAGACAATGGCCTGGCAGGAGGGACAGTGTTGATGGGGGAATCAAGCAAATTTTTTTTCTGCAACCCATGGTTGTAGGAAAGAAATTCGCTCCGTGCATGGCTGGTCTAAGGGGGATATGATCACCATGTAAAAATACATGGTCCATATAGTAAACTCGGTGCAGTGTTATTCACGTTCAGTTCATTACAAAAGACAAGGGGGCACTCTTTACTTCTGGAGGAAAAGGTTTAACCTCCATGTATGGAAAGCTTCTTCACAGTAAAAGTTGTGAAAAAGGGGAACAGGCGCCCTCAAGGGGATGGTCTTTAAAAAAAAAAAAATAAATAAATAAAAAAAAAGCTAGATGCATTCCTAAATGCACAAAATATAACTGGATATTAGCATTTATAGGTTAAAAAAAAACAGAGAATATTGATCCAGGGAATAAGCCAACTGCCTCATGGGGCAGGAAGGATTTTTATTCCCCCTGCTGGAGCAAATTGAACCATGCTTCATAGGGAGTTTTTTTTGTCTTTCTCCAAAACGAACTGTGGGTATAGGATTGTGTTTATGGAAGTTTTCTATTTATTTATTTTCTATTTTTTGATGAACTTGTACCTTTTCTTAACCTGACAATGTAACATTTTCTTAATTCCCTTTCCATTTTGCACCCTCTAAGACTGGCATATCAGGATCTTTTAGACCCCTGGTGCCTCATTAAAGAGAACATGTCACCACAAAATCAAAAAAAGTCCCCTATGCAATGGAAAAAAAAAATCGTACAAAAATTCAAAAAATATTCCCCAAATCGAGTTCTCGGAGGGCCAATTAACTCTTGGAAGCGACTTCAATGTCCCACTGATCCCCACTGAGGATACCTCTTCGGGATTGTCCTCCGTACCTCCTGGCTCCCGCAAGCGCATTGCACGATCCCTAGACAAGGCGCAACTAATAGATGCTTGGCGCCTTCTCCACCCCACAAAAAAAGATTATACTTTCTACTCTTCGCCTCACAAACTGTACTCACGGATTGACTATTTCCTAATGCCCCACACTCAATTGAATGCAGTTCGTGACTCCTCTATAGGACTAATCACATGGTCGGACCACGCCCCGATATTACTGCCATATGCCCTAGTCGATACTCTCACATCTAGAACTAGGAACTGGAGGCGAAATGAGAGCCTATTACAGGAAGAAGTGCTCAAAGATGTCACCAGGGAACTTGACTTCTATTTTCAAACTAATGACACATTAGAAAGCGATTCCGGAATCGTATGGGAAGCGCATAAAATGATTATTGGCGGAGTGCTCATCAAACATGGGTCACGCCTCAAAAGAGAGCGCACAATACAGTTGATTTCCCTTCTTAATGAGTTACGGGCTGTGGAAACCCGTCACAAACACACCCTGATGCCTTCTTTAGAGACAGAACTCCTGATTCTCCATAAAAAAAAAAAAGTACAGACATACTACATTTTAAGGCCAAGGCAGCGATACAGGTTTGTCGTAAAATCTCCTGAGTCTGGTAATAAATGTGGTAAACTGTTAGCCAAATCCTTTAGAGAGCAGACATTGGTGAACTACATACCACATTTGGTGTCACCCTCAGGACAAAAGATCACCCTACCTAAAAAAAAATAGCGTGAGAGTTACAAGGATTCTATGAATCCCTCTATAATTTTCAGAAGGATACCCCTGCAAGAACACATCGCGGACTATTTGTCTGCCTCTCAAATGCCTCAACTGCCTACTAAAGTAAGTGACCTGCTGGACAACCACATCACGTTAGAAGAGATTCAGGGAGCGATGGGAGCTACTAAATCAGGGAAAGCACCGTGTCCGAATGGTTTCGCCATTCAATATTACAAGACCCTACTGCCATCCCTTGGAAAATTTATGTCCAAATTCTTCAATGCCTTAGGCTCAGGCACATCGTTTCCTCGAGACACCCTTCAAGGCCACATAGCAGTAAACTGAAAAGAGGACAAGGACTCCGCCACCCGTTGGAGGTATAGGCCAATCTCTTTACTCGATATTGACCTCAAAATATTCACAAAGATTTTGGCAACTAGAATTCAACAGCATATACCAAGCTTGATTCATTTAGACCAAGTAGGCTTTATACCGACGCGCAAGGCCAGGGATAATATGATCAAAGTCCTGAACCTACTGCACATAGTTAACACGACCCGTACTCCCTGTGTGTTTCTGGGTACAGACGCGGAAAAAGTTTGACAGGGTGAACTGGCAATTTATGACTTTGGTTCTGCGATATGCGGGGCTCTGCAGCACCATGCTTAACTGGATATCTACACTCTACTCTAATCCCTAAGCTCGAGTCAGAGCTAATGGTGTCCTGTCGGGACCCTTCATGATTGCAAATGGGGCACGGCAGGGCTGCCCCCTGTTACCTCTTCTCCTCTCCCTGTCACTAGAACCGTTCCTACGCATGGTATGCCTGAATCCAGTTACAGTAAGAATGGTTGGCGATAACCAGCAGAAAGTATCGGCATACGCAGATGTCATGCTGTTCTCACTTACAAACCCTTCAATCTCTACCGAACCTTCTTCATGAATTCAAAAGATATGAGGCCATATCGAACTTGAATATTAACTTCACCAAGTCCGAGGCGATGAGTGTGGGAATACCGCAGCCCCTTCTATCACGCCTGCAAGCGAGTTTCAAATTGAAATGGACAAAATTGGCACTGAAATACCTTGGTACGTGCATCCCCCCTAACCCAAATTTTACCTAAACTTCCCTTCCCTGCTGAAAAACATTCGGGACCTGCTTAACAAATGGCATGCTGGGGGCGTGGCCTGACCTGGCATGGAGACAGACGTCTAATCCCGGAGCTCTGTCCGCCACTAATTGAACACGGAGGTAATTTCAGCCTGAATCGATCTTAAAGTGGAGTTCCACCCAAAAATGGAACTTCCACTTTTTGGATGCCCCCCCCCCTCTGGTGTCACATTTGGCACCTTTCAGGGGGGAGGAGGGAGCAGATACCTGTCTAATACAGGTATTTGCTCCCACTTCCTGGCATAGATCACCGCGGAGCTTGCGGTGACCTACGCCACTTCCGGTGCCTACGCTCTCCTCCACCGCTGTGTTCTGTGAGACACAGAACACAGCAGGGACCAGAGAGGACGCACAGCACGACTCGCGCAAGCGCAGTAGGGAACCAAGAAGTGAAGCCGCACGGCTTCACTTCCTTATTCCCTTACCGAGGATGGCGGCGGTAGCAGCCGAGAGCCGAAGGACGGATAGGCTTCGGCTGCCGACATCACGGGCTCCCAGGACAGGTTAGTGTCCATGTATTAAAAGTCAGCAGCTGCAGTATTTGTGGCTGCTGGCTTTTAATATTTTTTTTTTTTAGTGAACCTCCGCTTTAAACAATGGGGACAGCTTCATGGAACTCCTCTGCCTCCCGATCTCGATCCCCCAGAGGTTTGCCTGGGTCACAGGGCCATAACATTCCGGAGATGTTCAGGGCCGGGAGAGGCAACATGACGCCCTCTCGTCACGGACCCGCTCACTCCCATTCGCAACCACTACCGCTGACTAATCCGACACCCCCAACTCCTCTGCACACACACCCCACGGGGGGAGGAGATGGAATCAAACTCAGACCCCAACCTCCTATAAACATGCAGGACTTACGCTCGATCGCAGATGACATCAAGGACACGCTCTCTGCCGCCATTTCGGAACTGAGGTTGGATCTACGCGCACTTAATGATAGGGTGCAAGTTGTAGAAAGAGTGACAGAACACCATGAAACAGCTCTACATTCTGTTACTGAATGCATAGATTCCCACACGCTGCAGATGCGAGACATGCAGCGCCACCTTGAAGACCTCGACAACAGGGGTCGCAGACACAACCTAAGAATTAGAGGACTACCCGAGTCAATTGAGGGAGATCAAATCCCGCAGGCTGTAGTGGGCCTCTTTAATGGCCTCCTTCACCAGCCTCCTCACACTCCCATCGCCATGGAAAGAATCCACCGCGCATTGCGCCCCAAAGGCAGGGAGAGTGAGCCCCCGCAAAACATAATATGCTGCATTGTGGACTACGAATTGAAAGAAGAAATCATTAAACAAGCCAGGGGCCGACAGCAAATCCTCAACGAAGGAACACCTATCCTATTCCATTCTCTACAAATCTAAATTCCCATTTTGCCTTTCGGCTTCCACTCATGGCCACTCAGTTTTCCTTTGGTCTCAGTACCTAACTGGTATGCAGTGTTCTGTTCCACCACAGCAAAACGTGACATGTTGAGGGATGAACCCATGGATGCACAGAACTCCAGACAACGTAGGAGAAGTTCTCCCTCTGCCCTCAGGAACCACACCATCTACCGTACTGGACCCCGCGATGCTAGCCCCACTACCTCACCGCGGTCCAGGAGAGCACGCAGAGACCGCTAAACTTCGTTGGAAGCATCCCCGCAATTCATACAGGTTTACACAGTTTGGCCCCCTTATGGTCACTTTCTGTTTTTGAATTGTTTATGTGTTCTGACTCTATAAGTTTTACGGATCGTTCAAGATTCGGTTCGCCCAGGGACCGAAAATATCCTGCTGAACTTCTCTTCCAGGCTCTCTGCGCCCTCATGAGCCCTCTTTAAAAATGCCTGAACTCCATCACCTCAGCCACACAATTCAGCTTACTGCCTCATTGATGCCTACTCCCACTCCCCACTACGGTGTTCGGAGCCACTCGTAAATAACCTGAATCTACCGAACTACACTGCCTAAAGTCTGGAACTACATTCTCCATACTGCACAGCGGCATGTAAATCCGCCTCCCAAGAACTGCAAAACCTCACAGACACCGTACGATTACGCGGGCACCCCTGAGACGCTCTCCAATCAAGCCTCCACGAGGACCCTTTAGCTCAAGTGGCGCACAAACATCGTACTGCTTCTACCCACTCTTCTCGTTCGCGACACCCGCGTTGTCCAGAGCCGCCCACCATCGCACGATTAAGCGGGCACCCCTGAGACGCTCTCCAATCAAGCCTCCACAAGGACCCTTTAGCTCAAGTGGCGCACAAACATCGTACTGCTTCTACCCACTCTTCTCGTTCGCGACACCCGCGTTGTCCAGAGCCGCCCACCATCGCCCATGATCCAAGAGAATCAGCTCCCTAAGTGGCGCACGCTCGATGCTTACCTGTGAACTACTACAGACATCACTTCCACGCTGCCCATTTTGCATCCTCTGCTTCACCTGGACTATTCCGGTAATGTCACATCAGTATCTCGGCTCTCTCGCCATTTACCTACTGTTCATAGTAATGTTTGTTGCATAGCGGAACACTCACTGTGTTATTATATGATTGTTTAGTTTCCCGATATTTGGATGGGACACTTCGAGGCATGACACCATAGATTTTTAAATCCATGCTTTACGGTGTCAGCTCTTGATCAACCTCTTCCCCAGCTCCAACACATGCTCCCTGCCCACACCTTCACCCCCATCTTTTTCAGTGGTCAGTGCTGACCAGGGGGAGGCGGCATAGACAATAGTCTGCCCTCTCCCACATGTCAAGGCGGGTGGTCGGTCCCACGGCATATCTATTTTTTGGCACTCACCTCAGCTATCTTAGGGCTCACTCACCCACGCTCCACTGCCCTAGGCCCATTGTTTCTACTACGTACTCACCAATGACATCACTACACGACCCTGATAGGCAAATCATACGCATAATACCTCCACTACTACTATATGTCTTCCTGTGGCGACAGGTCGTGTTTTCTCTCCTGACCAATTTCCTCATTCTTCCTTCACTGCCTTGGTTTAAGTCGACCCCCACACGGATTTGTGTCGGGGGAGTTCTGTATCCCCTCTAGGGACTCACACACCATTCACATTCTGTACCACACCGATACCAAGTCTCTGAGGTTGTTGGACACATATCCACACCTCTTTGGTTTCCCCTTGGAGCCCGCGCCCTCAATCCACATCTACTTCTCGCTCCACGGACTCTACCGCTCTCCCCACCACCCTTCGCTACCCTCCCTATCCCTCACCAATGGCAGCCACATCAGACACCAGCTCCCCTCTGGATGCCTTACAGTCGCAACCACAAACACTCAAACTATCTTCACTTAATATTAGGGATCTCAACACTCCCGAAAAACGGTCTAAACCCCTCCATTCTTTAAGACAATCTAAAACCCAAATGGCACTAACACAGGAAACACATTTCCGGATGGACTCCATCCCCAAACTACAGAACAACTACTTCCCCACGGTCTATCACTCCTCCAATACCGAGGTAAAATCTAAAGGTGTAACCATTCTCATTTCTAGACACTGCCCCCTCCAGGTGACTGACGTACAAAGGGACCCCCTAGGCAGATTCATTTTTATCAAAGGCACCCTGTATCAAATGCCCCTTACAATCACCAACATTTATGCCCCCAACCCTGGCCAAGTCACCTTTTTTGCAACACCCTCCAGCTACTCTCCAGCTTCCAATCCAGAACCCTTATTGTTTGAGGTGATTTTAATGTATCACTTACCCCTTCCATTGACACATCGAATGGAACATCGTCCCTAACCTACAGGGCCTTACGGGCGATTAAACTGCAACTTAGCAACCTTCTGCTCCACGACACATGGCGTACGTTACACCCCAAAGAAAAAGATTTTACTTTTTTCTCCACGCCACACAAGTACTCCAGATTAGACCATTTTATCTCTCCCAGAATGATCTGACATATCTCACGGAAGCCACCATTGACCCAGCCATACTATCTGACCATAGCCCCATCTCCATGACCTTACAATTAACCTCATCTCACAAGACGCGTATCTGGCGCCTTGATAACTCCTTGCTGACTGAAGAGACTAATGTTCGCAGGTTAACCACGTGCCTTTCCAACTTTTTTAAGAACAACTTTTCACACGAGGTCGCACCCACTGTCACATGGGCTGCACATAAATGTGTCATTCGTGGTGAACTGTTGTCCATAGCAGCACACCGTAACAAACGTTAGTATTGTATACATGCTCATATTGCTGAACTGACCACACGTATTCGCACGCTCAAACAGACACACAAAGCTTCCCTCGCCACTTCTACACTGACCGAACTGACTCAAGCAAGAGAGGAACTCTTAGAAACGCTTAATAGCACGCTGAAATGCAAATTTGCATTGACACAAAAACTGTATTACGAATTTGGCAACAAAGCCGCTAAATTAATGGCGAGGGCCCTCCAAACCAAAAAGGCCGCACACACCATTCATAAAATCATCAACCCGGCTGGAGACGCAGTGGTTACCAATGGGAACATATCGTCCCAATTCATCCAATATTTCTCTAAGCTATACAATCTTCCGTCTGCCTAGGTCACTGACACTAAAGTAGACCGCTTGACGGCCATTACAGACTTTCTAGCACAATATGGCCCAACCCCTCTATCCCTAGAAGACTCACAAACATTAGACCTTCCCCTCTCAGTGGACAAACTCCTTACAGCCTTAAAACAAATGAAGACAGGAAAAAGCCCTGGCCCGGATGGCCTATCGGTCAGCTACTACAAATCCTTCCCTACAATTCTAATTCCACATCTAGCCAAAGCCCTTAACAACCTAACAAAAGACTCTGCTGCACATAACTATATACTCGAGGCCCATATTACACTTATTCCCAAGCAGGACAAAGACCCCACCCTGGTCACCAATTACTGCCCCATATCACTGTTAAATGTGGACCTAAAACTTTACGCCAAAGCGTTAGCCAATCGTATTCTACCCTTCATCCCAACTCTGGTTTCACTTGACCAGGTCGGTTTTGTCCCTGGCCGTGAAGCCAGAGACAACACCACTAAAGCCCTAAACATCCACTTTTGGCTCACCAAAACATCTACACAAGGCTTTTTCCTCTCCCTGGATGCAGAGAAGGCATTTGACAGAGTGGCCTGGGATTACATGGAGGCCACATTACGAGCCATGGGACTACCACCCAGCATGCTACAAATGATTTTAGCCTTATACTCCTCCCCGACGGCCAGACTCAGGATAAACGGCGGGCTGTCGGACGCCTTCTCTGTATCCAATGGAACCCGTCAGGGATGCCCCTTCTCACCGCTAATATTTATACTGACCATGGAACCCATGTTACGTAGACTAAGAGACAACGTCGTCATCAGAGGCATAGATATCCATTGTAATCAGTATAAAATGACAACTTATGCTGATGATATCTTGCTTTTCCTTACGGACCCCATCACAACCACCCCCAACCTTCTTGCTGACTTCGCTCTTTTCAAAACCCTATCCAAACTTCAAATAAATTTTGAGAAATCAAAGGCCCTCAATATCACTCTGCCGAGCGAAACTGTCAACCTATGTAAAAGTAACTTCCCGTTTGGATGGGAAAAATTCAAAATCTCTTACCTCGGAATCAAAATTACAACCGATTTACGGGACCTCTACGCCAAATTTTTTTTACCATTGATCCTGTCCATCTAAAATGACCTCCAGAAGTTGCATCTGGGCTCCTTCTCTTGGCTGGGCAGGATAGCTATACTGAAAATAAATATTTTGCCCAGAATCCTCTACCTCCTCCAAGCAATACCGATTAAACTACCGGCCTCCTTCTCGTCCTATAAACGTATCTGTAGGACCTTCACTTGGGCATCCAAAAACCCACAACTTAGCTGGGATAGGCTGGTTCTACCCAAACAGTTAGGAGGCCTGGGTCTCCCAGACCTTCAAAAATACCATTGGGCCTGTCACCTGACCAGACTGGTGGATTGGCACGTGCATCGCCTCTCTAAAGACTGGATCACTCTGGAAGACTCCTTTGCAAGTCTCCCCATTTCTAACTCGCCATGGATTACCCACAGAAATATACCCAAAGATTTCTCATCACACCGGCTCATTGGTACCACATTACCACATTATCACTTTTCAAACTGGCGTGCAAATCGCTCAATCTCTCACCCTCGCCCGGCCCTATGACCCCACTGGACAACAACCCGGATTTTCCCCCGGGCTTGGCATTAAAAGACCCAACCTTCGAGGCACATACCTCACAAGCTAGGGCACATAGTTCCTTTCAAAACGGGTCGTTTCTACCTTACCCTGCACTATCGGCAACATTACCTAACTACAATATACCCTTCTATAAATACCTACAGCTGAGACACTTCTTCCATATGTCCCAGCACACCTCCCTTTGGCATAGGGAACACACACCATTTGAACTCCTCTGCTCCAGGGTCACTTAATCTCGGTAAATTACGCTCTCCTGTTTTCACGACACAGGGTCAAAGATGACAAAATAGTGATACAATGGAAAAATGACCTATCCATAGACCCTACCCCCACCGAATGGGATTGCGTATTCACCCTCATGCACAAAGGCTCCATCAACGTATCAACTCAGGAAAATAGATACAAACTGTTCTCTAAATGGTATAGGACACCCGATAAGGTCCATCACCTCCATCCAGCCATCTCCCCGATTTGCAGGAGGTGTAACACAACCCGTGGCGCCCTGCTCCACATTTGGTGGGAATGCAGCCTTATACAGCCATTTTGGTCGGATATCCACCAGCTGATCTCCCAAATCACCAAATACTCGCTGGCCCTCACTCCCACACACTTTTTACTACACCACACCTCCGAATCCCTCAGTTCTTACAAAAAATCCCTAACTTTACACCTAATTAATGCGGCCAACCTATGTATCCCTGCCCTTTTGGAGGAACCCTGCTCCCCCAATGGTGAATGACTGGATCCGTCGGGTAGACAGAATAGCAGACATGGAAAACATTTGCCAAGCCAACGACAACCCAACCAAATTTCATACCACGTGGGCATGCTGGCTACATTATAGACAATCTCAAACTCTGACCGCTTCATCTACAGTAACACCACCACCACCCTGTAGGCATTCAGTTGTTTTCCGCTTCGGGCCCTCCTATTTCACGCACCCGCCAACCCCTACCCCCCTCCCACACCTCTCTCCCCTAAACTGCATAGACCTGACAATGCCTTGACTTCAGGAACTCACCACAATTATCATTACAACACACTCTTACCTGCCGCACATTTCAGGTAAGGGTTTACTCCCGCTAGGTTATTCTAACTTCCGCCACCATTACTAGCCTGCCAATGTACCTTTATATCGGGTACCAAGACCAAATCTCGCCACACCATCACCTTTAGCTTTACTTACCTACTCTTCCTGCACCCCGTTCCGTTCACAGCGAAAGGTCCCTTTAGGGGTGAATGGAACTGGGGTTGAACATAGATGGTGTGGATGTAATTCTCATGCTCAACCCGATTTTCGCAATTACTGCCTCTCTAGGAGCTATCTGTAATGTTAATTGTTAGGTTCAACATTTTTACCTAGTTTTGACAAGTTATATAGGCACTCCCTATCTCACAACATCGGACCATGTACAAATGTTAATATATAGGTCTCTCTCTATGCATTTCTTCACCTTTCTCACCGAGACTTGTACTCCTCCCACGTCTCGCTGGCTTGTAACATTGGAATATATCTGCTTATTACATGTCTGTAACATTGTCTGTTGAGATGTATGTTATGTATTATTTGTTCACTTGTAAAATTCAATAAAACTTTAATAAAACCTAAAAAAAAAAACAAAAAAAACAAACAAATGGCATGCTGGACTACATTCCTGGTTCGGCAGATGTAACATCCTCAAGATGAGCATTCTCCTCAAATTCCTATACCCCTTAAAAGCCTTACCAATACATATTCCCTCTACTTACTTTAAGCGAATAAGGACATTATTCTCTGACTTCATTTGGGCACACAAACGACCGTGCCTAAACAGACAGCATTCGCTGCCCAAACAATATGGAGGACTAGCGGTACCAGACTTGCGTACATACTATCATGCAATTCACTTGAGCAGACTTATCAACTGGAATGACCATCGGACTACTAAATTATGGCCCCAACTGGAACAGTCTCAGTGTGACATACCCCTTGGTAGAGCACCCTGGTGTTACCAATCAGTGCCAAATACTATGAAAAATCACCCCTTGATTGGCCAGACTACAGGAATTTGCTCATCCCTCTTCATCCGATCCTCTCTTGTGTCGGGTCGGTCCACTCACCACTCTATCTATAGATACTAGGAAACCCCCTTTTTACACCAGGATATCAGGACTCCCCCTTTTGTACTTTAATGAAGTCTGGAAGCTTCCAAGCATCCCACTTCCTCATTAACGGATGTTTGCCATCAATGTCTGCTTTCACAAATCCTGACGGATCCTATCAATTCGACTTCTGGAGGGCTCTCCAACTCGAGCATTTACTCAAATCATTGCCACCCCCGGAGAACTTTTGTCAAACTCTCACCACTTTGGAAGCACACTGCTCGGAGGAGGGTACTTTGCCTCATGTCCTATCAGCAACATACCAACTGCTGATTACACCCCCAGACAGTCACCAACTGCAATGTCTTAATACATGGGAGAAAGACCTAAATTGTACATTCAACCTACATCACAGACAACATATCATCCGATTCACATATAAATCCTCCATCTGTACGAGAGTACAGGAAACTAAATTTTAAAAATACTAACCAGTACAATACACCTGCAAAGCTACACAAGTTCTTTCCCTCGCCCTTGGATCGCTGCTGGAGATTCCAGGGGAATCGAGGAACAATTCTCCACATCTTTTGGGACCGTCCCAAACTCGAGCAATTTTGGAAGGGAATTTGCCACATTGCCTAAAAAGTTACTGAAAGTTCCTCCTATTCCCGATGACCCAGCCTTTTTCTTACTTCATGCCTCCAATATTCTAGGTAAAATTTACACAAAAAAAATATCGATTGTTCGCCATCTCCTTGACGCCGCCAAATCGTGCATTCCTCGGTGCAGGAAATCCACATCACCTCCGACTATAGGGTTGTGGCTCAAAAACGTAAAATAAAATGAAAGATCTTATCCTCGCGGCACAGCACCAACACGAATGATATACTAAAACATGGACACTTTGGAACATGTTTGTTTTATCTGACGAGGAACAAGCCTCTGTAGACTAATACTGCCTCGACGCAGGCATGGATGCATATTCTTGATGACGATGTCTATATACTCCTATTGACACTGAATTTTGTGAGTTGCGCATGTCTCACCTCCCCGCCCTCCCCTTCTCCCTCTCCTTTTCTGCTATCTCTATTCTATCCATTTTCATCCTGCACTTTACTTTTTCTTCTTCTCTATTCTTTTTCTCCATCACCATATTCTATACGGCTCCACAATTTCTTCTCTGATACAAAAACTTAGAAAATGTTAGGGGCAAGATCCATGGAACTGTCTAGTGCAGCAAGTTGTTCCCCAGTGGTATTAAACTTCACTCTTGAGAAAGCAGGATGTCATGCTACACTGGTCCTTTAACATTGATTGTGCTTAGAATCCTATACTTTGTACTACAACCCATATATGATATTGTGTATTGTTTTACGGTTTTATATACCAGTGTACCTTCTCAATATGTTTTTCGATGCTATGTTTCTTTTGTCTCTTTCAATAAAAGATTTGTAATATATATATATATATATATATATATATATATATATATATATATATATATATATATATATATATATATATATATATATATATACCGTATTTATCGGCGTATAACACGCACTTTTTTCTCCTTAAAATCAGGGGAAAGTCGTGGGTGCGTGTTATACGCCGATCCTCGCTATCGCTATGTAAATGTGGGCGATCGCCGCCGACATTCACATAGCGAGTAGTTTTAAATATGGCGCCGCGGAGTTCAGAGGGACTCGGCGGTGCTGAACGAGCGCCGCCGAAATCAGAGCCGAGATACACATAGTCGAGTGTATTCGAATCTTTCCGGCGCCGCTCACAGTCACGCCCAGTCCCGCCATTGGACCTGTATTATGTCCATCATAGGGCGGGACTGGGCGGGACTGTGAGCGGCGCCGGAAAGAGCCAAATACACTCGACTATGTATCTCGGCGGCGTTCGTTCAGTTCCGCCGGCGCCGAGTCCCTCCGAACTCCGCGGCGTCCTATTTAAAACTACTAGCATGTGTATGTCGGCGGCGGCAGGCGGTAGGCATGGACACTGGGGACAAGGCTGCACTGGGGACAAGGCTGCACTGGGGACAAGGCTGCACTGGGGACAAGGCTGCACTGACAAGACTGCACTGACAAGGCTGCACTGACAAGGCTGCACTGGGGACAAGGCTGCACTGACAAGGCTGCACTGACAAGGCTGCACTGGGGACAAGACTGCACTGGGGACAAGACTGCACTGGGGACAAGACTGCACTGGGGACAAGACTGCACTGGGGACAAGACTGCACTGACAAGACTGCACTGACAAGACTGCACTGACAAGACTGCACTGACAAGACTGCACTGACAAGACTGCACTGACAAGACTGCACTGGGGCAAAGCTGCACTGGGGCAAAGCTGCACTGGGGCAAAGCTGCACTGACAAGGCTGCACTGACACTGAAAAGGCTGAAATGACACTAACAAGGCTGCAGATGAACACTGATGAGGCTGCATTGATGGGCATTTTAATGTAAGTTTCTTTTCCTTAAACTTCCCTCCTAAAAGTTTTTTTCCTTAAAATTCTCTCCTAAACTTGGGGTGCGTGTTATACGCCGGTGCGTGTTATACGCCGATAAATACGGTATATATATAGTGATAGTATGGTACCCCACCAGTGTATTGGTCCAGGATTCTCAACCAGGCAGGTTGAGGGGCTCCAGGGTATTTACTTGTTTGAGAGGAAACTGGCTTTTCAGTTTCCTCATTATTTAGTAAGGTCCATTTTGGGACCTGGAGCCTGGGGATTTCCTTAGAGATCCGGGTGGGATGAAATCCTCAGTCCTAGGTCCTCACTGGCACACGGATTCTTCAGGTGTGTGTGGGCCTGATAGAGTCAGGACCATGATTCTGGGCTCCACCCAGAGAGACAGGAGGTCTCCAGGAGTCCAGGCTTGCAAGGGAGAACCCAGAAAGTGCAGGGGTGCACTGAAGTATCCAGAGAGTGCAGGGGTGCACTGAAGTATCCAGAGAGTGCAGGCTGTAAGGTAAAAGCCAGAGACCTGAGTCTGAGGTCACTGACAGTAGTCAGGAGAGCTCCATGTGGGAGCCTGAGCAGTGGTGTCTGCGCTGTTGAAGAGAGCCAGGTGGCTTGGTATTTTGTTTGCAAGGCTGCATGTGTAAGCCAGGAGGCTAAATATCCTTTTGTTTAAAGCTGATGGTGAAAACCCCCTGCAAGGGAAACTACATTTGTTTTTCATTTCTGGAACTTTGACTTTCTTTAATAAAAGTGGGCCAAAAAAGCCCTGAAAAGGAATCATCTGTGTGGACTGTTCTTGCTAGCAGGTGCTACACTTGAGCTAAACAACCCTCAAATCTTACAAGTGGTGTTCGAATGCGGGCAGACCTGGAGATCCCTGAAAAAAGTGAGTTCATCTGTTTTATATGAACTGTGTTTGTGTGCATGAGACAGCACAATCTGTGTGCAGGTGAGGGAAGCTTGCATGAAGAAAAAAGCAACGTGCTTTAAAGTGACAGTGCTCCATTTTGTTGCTGGACTGCGCAAAAGTGTTGTGGAGTGACTGCAAAGATGAAGCAAGGGTTTGAGCCTGCCGGCGAGTATTGCAGACTGTTTTTTGCTTCACCAACTCCAGTTAAAGGGAAAGTGCATAGCTGGTGATAGTGCTACTGGTCAAAAGCCTTTTTCTGCAAGCCCAGGTTCCTGTTTAAAAATGTTTTCAGTCACCTCTGGCAAGTGCTAAGTGGGGGCGCTAAGGAGTCAGAAATGGCTGCTGCAATTTCATCCCATGGCCACCAGTTGACCAGTGAAAGTGCAACAAAGGATAGACCACGTACTCAAGTGAACATGCCAACTCCTGTTACAGTGATGGGTAAGACTGGTGCTGGTAAATGCATAGAAGGGACTGAGTATGTGACTGTGCACACTGGAGTGGAGGTGACTCCAAATGGGAGATCCACTGTCTGTGTGGAAAAGGACTTGCCTCGCTGCAGTGCCCTGTCCAGTGGGGAGGCAAGTGGTAAACTTGAATGACAGTGTGATGGGTAAAACTGCTAATATTGTGTTGGCTAAAGTTGATGGTCCAGTTGCTAATGAGCTAGTGCAGCTCACTAGAGGTAAAAACATTGCTATGAATGCAGTTAAAGATGTGCTATCTCCCCTAGCAACGGTGACGAATGCTCTGAGGGATAAGAAGGTGCCTGAACATGGTGATGGCAGGATGTTAAATGTTAAAACTGAAATGTTTGAAAACACTCATGGTGGGGTTAATGCAGTCTGGCAATGACAGATATGAAAGAGTTCATGCGTTTAATGAAGCGCCACCAGAGCAATGTGTTGAAGGTGTGGTATTGCAGTCTGCTATGGTTAAAAATGTAGTTCCACAATCTTATGTGAACCAAAGTGATATGTGCAATGTGTCTGTTGCTGAACCACTCTGTCCCTCTGGGTCTCCTTGTGCAGTAAGTGCGGTACTGCGTGGTACCTCTGGGAGCATGGAGATAACAGACTGGGACAGGTGGACAAAAAGACTGTTGGCTTTGTTGGAAAAGGCCTCTGTTGGTAAAAGTGGAGCAGACATGATTTCTGCGGGGCCAGATGAAGGACCTGCAGAGCCACTTATATGCAAGGGTGCACTTGCTACGGCAGACAGAGATTGAAACGCCAAGTAAGGGAGAACGCACAGAAGAGGTCATGTCTGTGATCCACAAAGGGCCTAATGATGTGGTAATGGATAATGCCGTGCCTAATGAGCAGGGGTGGGTGGAAGTGCCAGATGGCACAGCAATACATGAAGTGATTGTAGTCAAAGGTCCAAATGTTGTTTTATGCGATGATGGTCAGGAGTCAGGACAGTTGTTGGTAGAAGATCTCATGCCAGTGGAGTTGGTGTAAAGTGAAGCTGCCGTAGACAACCCCTCCGCTGGGTGCAGTTCCTCTTCAGACACTGCCTTGCCGAACATGAGTGAAATTAAATATGACAAATGCATTGATATTTCTGACCGTGATGAAAAGTGCAGCGCATTGTCAATCCTTGATGGTTTGGTTACCATGGGTGACAACAAAAATAATGGCAGACCTGATGGTCTTGGTCAAGTTGATCTGGTTGTAGCAAACCCTGAAAAATGTAATGAGATAGGGAATGGTATCATTGACACAGAAGAGGTAAAAGATACAGCAGAATTAGGCCCCCTACAGGATCAAGAAGGTAGGTCTGGGGAAGATTTCCTGAGGTTTGAGAAATTTCTAAGGTCTGAGAAGAACGGTAAACAATGGTCGGAAGGAAATCGCCCAAAGCGCAGCAAGGTGTCACAGGACTTAAAAACCTCAGAGTGGCGGGGCGCATGCGCGGCTTCAGGGAAGATGGACGCTTGAGTCTGTAGCTCCGCTCCGCTCGGGACTATAACGGCTTCTGGAGGGCCACCTACAGCGATAACAATCTTTATTTTAGCACCCCTCAAGCCAACAACTCTCGGTGCATGCCTTCGAGGAAAAAGAAATCCAGAGGACCCTCTCAAAACACCCTAACCCACTATCTCCTCCGCACGAGGGAACGGCTCAGCATGTCTCAAGATGGCGCCGCCGGGAAAGGAAAATCTCCTGCTCCAGCCTCTCCGCCTCGACCGAATCCCTCTCCCTCCGCAAACATGACGGGTGAGTCCCTTACTGCTCTCTCTAAGGCAGATTTGGATGTCAGCCTGGAGGCCATGTATACCAGACTGGCCACAAAATTTCAAACAGAGCTGCATAAGACACACATTATCCCAGGAAATCGCGGCCTTAGGCTCACGTACTGAGCTCCTTGAAACAAAACACGACGAGTTGGCCTTAGCGTACAACGATCTCAGTCGTGAGCATGAATCCCTGACCCTGGCTCTGTCAGCTATCCAAACACAAGTCGAAGATCTCGACAACAGAAATAGGCGCAATAATCTGCATCTGAGAGGCATTCCCGAGACCGAAACCGACTTGATCCCAACCGTGATCAGACTGTTCAAATCACTTCTTCCAGAACGGGACTCTGCAGCTTTTAAATGTGATCGTATTCACAGGGCTCTACGCCCGAAACCTCCAGATGATAAACCCCCCAGGGATATTGTCCTCTGCATGAAGGACTTTCTCATCAAAGAGGAAATTTTAAGAGCTGCCCGGAACAGGCCACGGATAACACTGGACGACCATCTTATCCAGATCTACCCGGACATTTCCCCAACAACCCTGGACAGAAGAAGAAGTCTGAAGGAAATCACCACTGCACTACAATCTGCACATATCCGCTACAGATGGGGATTTCCATTTAAATTACAGGGCCCACATAATGGCACCACTTTCTCAGCCACCACCCTACATGAGGGCCATGAGATCCTGGTAAAGCTTGGTCTCCTAGATGCAGCTGCGATTCGACGCCCCCCCTCTACGCCCCGCCAAGCTCCCATCTGGCAAACTCCACCACCCAGAAGAGACAGAAGAGGGATTCGATATGACATCGGAGAGGACCCCGTCATTCCACCACGCTGAAGAACTGCCGACTCCCATATTCTCTGATCACCCTGCACCTACTCCGCTCCGCATTTTCTAAGTGCGACTGTCCCTTGGAGCTGTTCGATGTGTTCCCCTCCCAGCAAGAAAAGTTTTTTATTTTTACAGATTCGCTGGGATCGAGACCTAGCCGTCTCGCAAGTTGCTGTTTTTTGTGTCAGGAAGAGTACTTTTTTCCTTCACTCTACCTGACCCGGTTTGGATGTGGTCTTCCATATCCTTTTTTTATTATCTTTGCTGTTACTTTTTTTTTCTGTTTTTTTGGTTTTTAAGTATTAATAGCTTTTCCTTTCTAGCTAGTCAGCCAATTCACAGCCTGAAATTTTTTCCCAAAATATGGTACCTTTATGAAACTACCAAAACTGCTGTTGTTGTTTTTCAACTTTTTATGTATGCATTCAGGGTAGATGGTTTGTCGGGCGGGACTGTGGAGGTACCCCTGCTGGATGCGCTGTATCCTAGCTTGAATATACACTTTCGCCCCCTAGGATGGTTTATTCTAAGCCCTCTCACACCGGATAGGATCCAAATAACCGAAAATGGCTATTACATGTATCTCACATAATGTGAAGGGATTCAATTCCCCTATGAAGAGACGCAAGGCCTTCGATATGTATGGGCAGATTGGTGCTAAGATTCTCCTGTTACAGGAGACACACTTTGCCCATACCTCACACCCTAAATTCTTCCATAGAAACTTCCCCCAGTCGTTCTACTCCCTTTACTCATCCAAAAGCAGGGGTGCAGCCATTTTCTTGCATGCTTCTCTCCCCATGGAGGTTAAACAATGTTTCAAGGACAAAGATAGCAGATTTGTGATTATAAAAGGTGTGTTACACAATAGAGAAATTACTATTGCCAGTGTATACGCCCCTAATGATGCACCCGCCTCCTTTTTCAAATCCTTCTTTGATAAATTGATCTGCTTGAACTCTCCTCATATCATAATAGGAGGAGACTTCAACCTAGTAGCTAACCCTACTCTCGATAGATCCTCTTCCACCAAGATCTCCAAAGCGTTCCCCAGATCTCTTACCCAGGGCCTCTTGGATCACCAGTTGGTTGATACTTGGAGAACGCACAATATAGGGCTCAAGGAATTCACCTTTTACTCTCACCCCCATAATAGTTACGCCAGGTTAGATTACATATATACCACCCCTATCATATTGGCGAACTCCATCAAAGCTACGATTTACCCCTGTGTTTGGTCAGACCACCATGTGACATCTTTTACCACTGAATTTATAGGGTTGGCCCCAACACCATACATTTGGAGACTGAATGAAGCATTGCTGTCAGACATCCTGGTCGAATCTGAGACGGCTAAATCGATAGAGGAATACTTCTCCCTTAACGCCCTCCCCGACACCCCCCCTCCTTTCTATGGACAGCCCATAAAGCCGTCATAAGAGGTAAATTAATCAGCATAGCCTCTTCCCACAATAAGAATCACAGACAAAGGATTTTGACTCTTACCACTGATCTGGATCGCATATACAAAAACACCAATTTGTTAGACCTAGAATCCACTAGAAAAATAATAGATCAAAAGCGCCTTGAATTAGACTCCCTTTTATCCTCTAAAATTGAAAAAGACCTCCGTTGGTCCAAAGCTAAAATTTTATTACACAACAACACCTCCTCCACCTTATTCGCAAGAAAGCTAAACCAGTCATTCCGCCCCACGCATGTATATAAACTCTCCTCAAGTACAGGTCTACCCACCTCTCACCCCAAGGAAGTACTCCGAATATTCGAACAATTTTATTCCTCCCTCCTCTCTCCGAACCCAAATCCCCCTTCCCCTGCAGATGACACATGGTTTCAGGACTTGCACATCCCCTCTCTCTCAGCTTCACAAGTTTAGAAGCTCAATGCCCCCATCACCACCTCAGAGGTTCTCAACGTCATTAAATCCCTAAAATCAGGCTCTGCCCCGGGCCCTGATGGCTTTTCAGCCATTTACTACAAAAAATTCACCACTTTACTCTCCCCCGGTCTAGTCCAATTATTTAATTGGATTCTACAAGGAGGTGACTTCCCAGAGGAAATGTTACTGGCAAATATGTCCCTGATCCCCAAACCTAACAAAAATCATTTACTCCCCCAAAATTATAGGCCGATTTCAGTCATGAATATTGATGTAAAAATCTTTAGTAGAATCCTTGCAGACAGGTTGGCTTCTATAATTTCCTCTCTTATCTCACCTTTCCAGTCAGGTTTCATCCCCCACAGATTCATAACGGATAACATTAGATTGGCCTCTAACATCATCCAAGACTCCAACTTAAACTCCCGTAAATTATTTTTACTTAGCCTAGACATACACAAGGCGTTCAACAGCGTTTCCTGGAGCTATCTTAATACGATTCTACAACGAATGGGATTCCGGGAGGAATTTTTACAGGGGTTCTGTGCCCTTTATGTAAACACAAAAACCCGAATTAAAATCCCGGGGCTGTAGTTCCGAGTTCTTCCCCATAGGTAGAGGCACTCGCCAAGGTTGCCCACTTTCCCCACTAATCTTTTCCCTTGCCCTGGAACCCCTGGCCATTGCGATCCTTAACAATCAAAACATTTCAGGTTACACCAAGGGCCTCTCTTCCTATAAGTTCTGTATGTACGCAGACGACGTCCTTCTGTTTCTAACGAATCCTCACATTTCCCTACCAAACCTCCTCCAAACGCTATCATATTTTGCTGGGATCTCCGGCCTTAAGATCAACGTCTCGAAATCGATCGCCCTCCCACTGGGCTTTTCTCCAGCCGAGGTGCAACAATTTAAAAATACCTTTCACTTTGTGTGGAAGGAAACCTGTCTATCATATCTGGGCATTGATCTGGAAGGAGACTTCAACAAACTTTTTGACTACAATTACCCCCCCATGATCTCTAAACTGAAGAAAACACTTCACTCATGGTCTCGGCTTCGTATCTCTTTTTTAGGTAGAATCACAGCCCTTAGAATGGTGATACTTCCCAGATTGTTGTATCTTTTTCGTTCCCTCCCTATTAGAGTTTCTAAATCTTACCTCCTCACCTTTCAAGCCTATATGAATAAATTTATTTGGCAAGATAAACCCCCTAGATTTGCCAAGGAAGTTCTCTATCGATCTCCTAAAAAGGGGAGGCTTAGGGGTCCCCCGTATTTGGCTTTACTATATTGCTTGCAGATTTGCACAACAAGCCCAGTGGAACATCAGAGACTCCAGGGTCCCTTGGGTAAAGTTCGAACAAGAATCTATCTCCCCATTATATCTACCGGGATTGATGTGGTCTTCCTGCCCCCTCCTTACAGAAGTCTCTAACAAAAACCTAATAGTCGCAGTCAGTTTAGCACTCTGGAACACATATAAGAAAAAATACAATCTCATTTCCCAACCATCCCTGGGTGCCTCCTATATAGGTGACTCAAGATTCCCAACTGCCTTTACTCATCCGGAATTATTTGAAGGGTGGACCCAACACAACCTGATCACCTTAAACGACTTCTTAGAAAACTCCAAACTTACTTCATTTGCTACCTTTAAATCCCGTTTTCTTATCCCCGATAGGGAATTTTATCACTTCCTTCAGATAAGACATTTTTTTCAACACCACTACCCCCCCCCCCCCCCCCACACTCGACTCTATATGAGGATATGTGTCGTACTGCCCCTCGTCAAAGGGGCCTTATCTCACAGATCCATAGCTCCCTGGTCTCAATTGAGGACTCTCAGACCCTGAACTACAGATCACAATGGGAACAGGACCTAGCACTTGATCAAGATGTCATAGACTGGGACAGAGGATGGTTGAACATATGTAAATGTTCAAAATCCCTTTCTATAAAAGAAACAGCCATTAAACTCACAACAAGATGGTATTATACCCCTACACGCATACAAAAAATTTACCCGCAGTCCTCTCCCCACTGCTTCAGAGGTTGCACCCAGTTAGGCACATACATACACACCTTCTGGGAATGTGAGAAATTGCAACCCACCTGGAAAGAGGTACTAAAACTGATTGACAAATTAGTGGGAAACCCCGTCAATCTCACCTTCCATCATTGCATCCTATTTCAAGATATTCCTGAGATCACCAAACCCCAGATGAGGTTAATTCACTCAATATGTATCGCTACGCTTTGGGGTATTGCTCTTCACTGGAAATATCCTTCAATCCCTTTTGCACAAATTGCTTCTCGTATAGATTCTATGAAGAAAACTGAGAAAATATTTCACACCCTACACGATTCCATACCTATTTTTGATGCTAAATGGAACCCCTGGTTCCTTTTCAGGCTTCAAGACTGACCATGCAACATTATGTATGACTAAGCTACATCTTATTTCCGTTATCTCTGTTTTGTTTTTTGGGGTTTTTTTTATCTGTTTTTCTTTTTTTTTATGATTTGTTTCTGGTCCCCTCCCCTTTAGTTTTATTATGTTGATTTTGCTGAATTATGATATCCTACCAATACCGAATGTAATTCAATTTATTTTCACTATGATATATGCTGTTCATAGGCTTTACTGTGAATGTACATTCTAAATCTGACTTCCTATGGTCGTCATACTTCACTGTAGGATATTGTTCCTAATGCTACCTTATATGTACGTGTTTTCTTTTCAATAATCTCAATAAAAACCTTTTGAAAACCAAAAAAACCTCAGAGTGGCAAGCCAGTCAGGATGTCCTTCACAGGGAGACTAGGATGGGACTGCAGTCATATGAGGATGTTAGTGATGAAACTGACAAAAGGAAGCATGCAGTGTACAGGAAACAAGTGACGCTGAGTTTGGACGGTAAGAGGGTGCCCGTACATAGAGCGCAGAGAGGGACCAGTGTCACCCCAATAAAAGAGCCCCTTGCTTATCACTAAACAAGGGTTTAAAAATCGGATTCCTTCCAAATTAATTAAAGAGAAAAAGGGTGGTCTAGTGGAAGTTAAGGGAGCACTTTATAACTTTACCGATATCCGACCCTTAAAGCTCAGATGTCCGCCTCATGTTAAAAAAGCTACCAAGATTAGTAAACTCCCTACTGTCAAGGTGGCTAGTGTAGGCCCAAGGGAAATAGAAAGACATCGCTTTTGGAAGCATACTCTTAAAAAAGCATGGGAGTGTCTTTGTAGAGCCCGAGTAAATGTAGCAGGGGGACGTGGAGAAAGTCACCTGATGGGACAAGGTTTGGCCCATGTGGGTGGTAGCTTGCATGGTCATGCCAAATTGAGTAGGTTGTACTGGTGTGTTCCGCCCTCTGGTTCGAAACAAGGGGGAGGGATATGTGATAGTGTGGTACCCCACCAGTGTATTGGTCCAGGATTCCCAACCAGGCAGGTTGAGGGGCTCCAGGGTATTTGCTTGTTTGAGAGGAAACTGGCTTTTCAGTTTCCTCATTATTTAGTAAGGTCCATTTTGGGACCTGGAGCCTGGGGATTTCCTTAGAGATCCGGGTGGGATGAAATCCTCAGTCCTAGGTCCAGGTTTTGGGACTCACTGGCACACTGATTCTTCAGGTGTGTGTGGGCCTGATAGAGTCAGGACCATGATTCTGGGCTCCACCCAGAGAGACAGGAGGTCTCCAGGAGTCCAGGCTTGCAAGGGAGAACCCAGAGAGTGCAGCGGTGCACTGAAGTATCCAGAGAGTGCAGGCTGTAAGGTAAAAGCCAGAGACCTGAGTCTGAGGTCGCTGACAGTAGTCAGGAGAGCTCCATGTGGGAGCCTGAGCAGTGGTGAGTCTGCTGCTAAAGAGAGCCAGGTGGCTCAGTATTTTGTGTAATATATATATATATATATATATATATATATATATATATATATATATATATATATATATATATATATATATATATATATATATATATATAAAAAACCCAAAACATTTTGAAGGTCCCCTCACCCCAACATACATGCACAAAGGTAAACGCACGCGACAGGGGTCCCCAAACACAAAAACATAGAATGCAGTACACGTGTTACATATCGCCATGCATGCCGGAATGGGAGCAATAACTTTAGCAACAGAGTTCCTGCATAATGTTAAACTGATTTATATATATATATATATATATATATATATATATATATATATATATATATATATATATATATATATATATATATATATATATATATATATATATGCTTTTGCATCACTTATGGAAAATATAGGGTACTGAAGTTTGTCGCCATTTCATGGGTGCATGTAATTTTAAGCCTTGACATGATGGGTAGCTACTTACTCAGCGAAATGTTACTATTACTATTTTATTTTCTAGGGAGTCTTCTTTCAGAAAATGTTTTTTTTGTTTGTAAATTTTTGTTTAACCGCTTGCCGCCCGCCGGCTGTCATATGACGGTCAGGCGGCGCGGCTCTCGTTCTGGGAGGGCGTCATATGATGCCCTCATCTTCTCAGCCCACCAGGGGGGGGCGCGCACGTGCCCCCGCCGTTCCATCGGGGACTCGATGCGCGTGCCCGGCGGCCGTGATGTCCGCCGGGCACCCGCGATTGCCCGGTAACACAGCAGGACCGTGGATCTGTGTGTGTAGACACACAGATCCACGGTCCTGTCAGAGAAGAGCAGACCGATGGTGTGTTCCCAGTACAGAGTAACACCAATCGGTCTCCTCCCCTTGTGAATCCCCTCTCCCTACAGTTAGAATCACTCCTTAGGAACATAATTAACCCCTCGATCACCCCCTAGTGTTAACCCCTTCCCTACCAGTCACATTTATACAGTAATCAATGCATTTTTATAGCACGGATCACTGTATAAATGTGAATGGTCCCAAAAATGTGTCAAAAGTGTCCGATATGTCCACCGCAATATCGCAGTCACAATAAAAATCGCAGATCGCCGCCATTACTAGTAAAAAAAAAAAAAATAATAATAAAAATGCTATAAATCTATTTCCTATTTTGTAGACGATATAACTTTTGCGCAAACCAATCAATATATGCTTATTGCGATTTTTTTTTTTTTAACCAAAAATATGTAGAAGAATATATATCGGCCTAAACTGAGGAAAAAATTTATTTAAAAAAAAAAAAAGTATATTTATCATAGCAAAAAGTAAAACATATTGTGTTTTTTTTCAAACTTGTCACTCTTTTGTTTATAGCGCAAAAAATAAAAAACGCAGAGGTGATCAAATACCACCAAAAGAAAGCTGTATTTGTGGGGAAAAAATTATAATTTCATCTGGGTTCAGCGCTGCATGACCGGGCAATTGTAAAAGTGTGACAGCGCTGAAAGCTGAAAAATGGCTTGGGCAGGAAGGGGGTGA
Organism: Lithobates septentrionalis; assembly: GCA_037952835.1. Classification (NCBI taxonomy): domain Eukaryota; kingdom Metazoa; phylum Chordata; class Amphibia; order Anura; family Ranidae; genus Lithobates; species Lithobates septentrionalis. The sequence continues at coordinate 771,200 of JBBDGP010001436.1, forward strand.
AAATGCACTGTATTGAGATGGTTAAACATGTGTGCAAAAAATAGCTCTGCCAGCAAAAAGGCTTAAAAGCTAAAACTTAAGCATCAATAAAAAAAAATAATTTTAGTTTAAAAGTCTGCTAAAAGAATGTAAAAGAAAAATGTTATACCACAATAGGTGAAAATGATAGTACTGTATATTGAATGAAGAATGCCATCCTTACCAAAGGTTCCCCGGCTCTTTTATGAATTCCAACCATGCGGATGGCATCAACTGGTGCAATTTGGTTGTTCACTGCAGAATTAATTTCTGGACTTGATGGGGGAGAATCATAACATTTGGATGCAACTATGTCATGCGCTTCTAAAAGACTCTGCAACCAAAAATAATTATATCAGAAAAAGCAAGAACATTTTCTCTTAAATGCTTTAAAGCTCTATTGAAACATCACAAATCTGCAATAAATATGAACATTTACCGAACATATTTAAAGTAAATATATAAACAAAAAAGGCTAACAGGTAGAATTTTTATGACAGAAGTGACCGTATTGGTCTGTCATTAGTGCCTGTCATTGCTAATATATGAGCCGTGCGTGCGCAGCTCTGCTTACAATTATGGCTCCACTTTGTGCTGTGATGATGTGACTGCCATGCTCATGCACTGGAGTGACGTTGTCATGCCCCAGCCAGCCAAATGGCCGAAGAGTCTGAATATGAAAGGAAGACTGGGAGAAGGTGGAAGCGCCTGTGACAGCCGAAAGCGCAGACACTGTAGCACTGGAGGGGATCCTTTGACAGGTAAGTCTGTCAAAATGTACCAATATGCGATGTTCACTAACGTTCAATGGCATAAAGCTCCCAGGTGAAATTTTTTTAAAAATTTTTAAAGATGGTATTTAATTTAGTTCACCTTTTGAAAAAAACAAACAGTAGATCATGGGTGCAAAGCCAGGCTCCTGAAGACTCTCAGGACAGCTGTCTGCCTGTACTTCTGATACAAGTAAGCAGTTTCTTGACAGCAGGAAGATCAATTAGCTAAAGAGCGCTCACAAGCGCCCTCACACTTCCTTAAGACCTACAAGCAAGTACTTGTAGGAAACTGAATGAATAATGCAGCCACACACACACACACACACAAGATACTCTTTACGTCTGGAGGAAAACAGAATTTAACCTTCACATACGGAAAGGCTTCTTCACAGCAAGAGCTGTAAAAATGTGGAATAGACTCCCTCAAGAACTGGTTCTGGCCAGTTCAGGGAGTTGTTTTAAGAAGAGCTGGATGCATTTCTAAGAGCTCTTGCACACTGAAAGCACCCGGGCGTCGGCAGTAAAGCACTGCTATTTTTAACAGCGCTTTACTGTCATTTTAGCGGCACTATCCAGCCGCTAGCAGGGCGGTTTTAACCCCCGCTAGCAGCCAAAAAAGGGTTAAAACCGCTCGCAAAACGCCGCTGCCCACTGATTTCATTGGGCAGGGGTGCTTTCCTACAGCGCTGTAAAGAAGCTGCTTGCAGGACTTTTTGTGACGCCCTGCCAGCGCAGCGCCCCAGTGTGAAAGCACTCGGGCTTTCACACTGGGATTGCAGCCGAGGCTTTTTTCAGGCGCTTTACAGGCACTATTTTTAGCCTGAAAAACACCTCCAGTGTGAAAGAGGTCTAAATGCATAAAATATCATTTTTAAGGGTCCATGTACACTGGGCAGCTGAAAAAATGCCAGAACCACTGGCAGAAAAAGTAGCCTAAAAAATGTTCATAGTGGCTCGGATTGCACAAGAGTTTAATGGGCATTTGCTTTTATAAGAGTTTTTTCCAAAACATTCAAATCTGCCAATTTTTCACTGTAATCAATGTACACTTTAAAATGCCAAACGCTCCTAAACGCTGCATTTATAGGTGTCAAGCTTTTTTTTCTGTCAGAAAGCTACTCTCAAAAACACGATTCTGATGTTTTTTTGCCTGAAAAAGCTTTTCTGCAAATATGTATGTAACTCCATAATATGCATTGACAAAGAGACCTGCATATACAGGATGAAGAAAAAAAACCAAAACACCAAAATCTTGAATAAGCAGCATTTTTTTATGCCCAGTGGTCATGGACCCTAAAAGATAATTAACAGCAGGGGTAGTTTATATAGTGAATATATGATTGCCTCATGGGAGATCAGGAAGGAATTTTTTCCATCATTGGAGTAAATTGGATTCTGCATTTTTTTTTTTTGCCTTCCTCTGGATCAACTTTGGGTTTAGGATAGTGCATATGGAGGTTTTTTGTTTTTGTTTTTTCTGTCAGTTTTTTTTTATTCTTGTTTTATTGGTTTAACTAGATTGGCTAGTGCATTTTTTCAACCCATGTAGCTATGTATGCAAAATTATTGCTATTGCGTGAATGAAATTCATAGCTGTAGCTCTGCAATCAGGGCCATCATTAAGGGGGGAGACAGTCTAAACACATGTAGGAGGCCCTGGTGTACCGGGCCCCAATCAATGAGTTGTCAATGCTGTTAAGTAGCAAGCACAACTCATTGATACAGACCCGGGGCCCCAAACTAAGGAGTTAACTCACTACATAGTAAAAGCCAGGGCTTTTTTCTGGTGGAACATATCGCAACATCGTTCCAGCACCTCCACCAGACACAGTGAGGGAGAAGCACTCTCTGTATACTATTGCATTAGCAGGGCGCCTGCGGAGTGAGCCAATGCAGCTCACTTAGTTCCCATTGCAGCCTGAGAGAGGGGAAGGCAGAGTGCCATCATCTGCACTCTGCTTCATCCTGCAGCCTGGATGCGGATTTGGGCGCCAGTCACAGCTCAGCCGTGTGGAAGAGCTGCAAAAATAGTGAGCAACCCTGCGAGCCACTTATGGATGGATGCCTACAAAATGGTGAATGATTAGTCTTAAGTGGAGACCAGCTGCAAACACTCAGTCACGTTTCATAATCGTGCAAAGAAATTAAAACTAAAACAATAGTGTCTGCGCTAGAAGAAAAAAATCCCATCAATCAAAAGTGCAGCAATAATGAACATAAGCAACATAAATATTTAAATAAATAGTCCACTGGAGTGAAAATACCCCTATGTACTAGAATATAAAGTGCACAGTGCTAAATAAAATACACAATGAGAGTGATAAGTCAAAAACCTATCACATAAATATCAAAGAAATATAAGGGGATATAACTCCTGGTGAATAAAAATAAAGTCCAAAACAGTGTGTATCCAGAGATATAAAAGTGCCCAGAAGAAACATAGTCCGAAGATTTAGTGAAATTCACATATCCTTCCTTCCAAACGTGTATCACCAAGAAAACATGCTGTAGTGTCTTCCAGCCACCCCCACAGGTGTATATGCTCACCTTCCTGTGTGTGACACAGCGATTAAACTATGTCAAACAAAGCCTTGGAGCCACTCCTGTGCTCATTTGGAATCAGCTGTGTAGACCTCCAATGCTCTCAAACGAAGGTAATATATGCAAAAGAAAAAAACTCCATAGCGCAATATTGCAAAATGTAATAAAAGGATTTTAATAAAATAATTCTCTCCCCTTGATGGGGTACTCACATGCTATGGGTGCGTGAGTGCACCATCCTTAACAGACAATAAACGGTCAATCTCGCGGTGTGGCGTGTGATGCGGTATATGTAACGAAACTCTCCTTCTCTCTCTCTGCTGACAGCTCCGTCCAGGCCCCAGGTGTGGAAGAGCTGCACTACATGTAGCCTGCCTGACTGCTTACTGTGGACTAAGGACAAGTCACATTTTTGGTAAATTAATTGACAATGTTGCTGGATAGGGATCGTCTCTTTGCTGGATGGGGATCGTCTCTTTGCTGAATATATTTGTTTTTTGTTTTCTTAGATCTGCTAGGGGAGGATAGATTGGGGAGGGGGTGGTAGCATTGAAAAGGTAGTGCAGTTACCGTTAGTGCTGGGTCCTGCTCAAAAGAGTCTACCTTGTCATGGTGGCAGGCTTCATATTTTGTGATCAAAATATAATTCCTTACTGTTAAATCTCGAAAGCACTGATGACGTGCAATACACTTTTCATTTTCAGATATTATTTTGAAAGAGCATTAAAATAAAAGTGGGTGCACCGAAGGACACTCGGTGGGAGCGCCAGGGGGCGGGCCCTGGGGAATGTTGACGTTAAAGCCCGGGGGGGGGACTAGTCCTAAAGCTATGTAAGGGCCCTCAAAATTTCTGATGGCTACCCTGTCTGCAATTATCAGAAATCACTACTAGGAAATGCTTAGCTCACAGGAAGCCAAATATGGCACAGCCTTACAAAGTCCAGTTTAAATGTTAAAAATTCAAGGTTTTTTTTTGTATAAAATATGAATGCCCTCCATGTTCACAAATAAGGCTGGGATTCAAGCCCTAAACCTGGCCATAGGCCTTTTTTACACTGACGGACCAATCGGGTCTGTCTATCAGTTTTTCAAGCGGTCTCAATGGGACCATCCATTGCTCACATGTCCGCTGACACCCACCGAGATCCGATCCGATATGATTCTGTCCATTAAAAACAGATGGATGGGGATCGGATAACAGTCAGATGGAAACAGACAGGTGGTCCACTTCCATTCGACCGCCCCATAGAGAATGGCGGGCCATGTCTGTGTTCGCACTGCATCAGCGGAGCAGACACAGACTCGTCATCAGCCTGCTCAGCGGGAATCAGCAGAGAGATCCCCTACTGAGCGGACGAACCCACTGCCAGAGTCCTCCCTGTGTAAAAAAATCCTTAATTGAAGTTAAGCAGGAACTAGTTGAACTTCAGTCGGTAACCACCCCTGTCTGACAGAAGTTGATCGTTTAGTAAACTTCTATCGAAGAGACATGCTTAAAAATGTTTCTTGATTAGTGGCTGCAGCTGATGATCAGTTTATTCTGACAGCTGCAGATATTGTCAGAACACAATGTTCCAGCATAAGGAATTACTTCATCCACCTCGTTTTTATGGATGGAGAAATCTGTACGGCCAGCTTAACAGTCATATTTCTAGGCAAGAGCCTGCTGTGGGAGCCATTGAAGAAGAAAAAAATTCAGCTCACGAGTTACATGGAGAAATCTCTACTGCCAGGCAAAACAGTAATTTGCATATAACGAATTAGAAAGCAAAAAAATTTAAATATTTAAGTATAATATTTTTTAAACGTCCCAATGTCTTTTCGCTTATGGTTCACCATGTGTGTGAATAAAGTGTCCCTCTTGTGTTACTCATGACTCAGTGGTGCCTATAACTCAGAATTAGTGGGAATGTTTCAGTGCAAGCAACTGCATGCCCCATAACCCAGGATTAGCGAGGGTAAACTAATAATGTGTCCTTGGGATCTAGAGCCAGGAGATCTTGCTCAGCTGGAATCGTGAATCTTAAGCTGAAGAGGCAGGGTATGTACACGCAGTAACCACCTTCAAAAATGAGGAGACACACGTGCAGTATTGTCCCTTTTGGCCACGCAGGTACTAGGGATGCACCAAATGTTTTTTTTTGGTGCCGAAACCGATACCGAAAATGAAAAATACACTAGGCCGAAAACCGAAACCGATACCGAAAGTGACTGTTTTTAAAAATATTTTTATACAGGAGATGGTCAGAGACCGGGGACATGGCATGGTACAGGAGATGGTCAGAGACCGGGGACATGACATGGTACAGGAGATGGTCAGAGACCGGGGACATGACATGGTACAGGAGATGGTCAGAGACCGGGGACATGACATGGTACAGGAGATGGTCAGAGACCGGGGACATGGTACAGGAGATGGTCAGAGACCGGGGACATGGTACAGGAGATGGTCAGAGACCGGGGACATGGTACAGGAGATGGTCAGAGACCGGGGACATGGTACAGGAGATGGTCAGAGACCGGGGACATGGTACAGGAGATGGTCAGAGACCGGGGACATGGTACAGGAGATGGTCAGAGACCGGGGACATGGTACAGGAGATGGTCAGAGACCGGGGACATGGTACAGGAGATGGTCAGAGACCGGGGACATGGTACAGGAGATGGTCAGAGACCGGGGACATGGTACAGGAGATGGTCAGAGACCGGGGACATGGTACAGGAGATGGTCAGAGACCGGGGACATGGTACAGGAGATGGTCAGAGACCGGGGACATGGTACAGGAGATGGTCAGAGACCGGGGACATGGTACAGGAGATGGTCAGAGACCGGGGACATGGTACAGGAGATGGGCAGAGACTGGAGACATGATACAAGAGATCAATGCAGCCTCACCAGTGCCAATCAGGTGAAGCCAGACAGGGTCCCCCATTGCAGCCAGACAGGGTCCCCCATTGCAGCCAGACAGGGTCCCCCATTGCAGCCAGCCGGGGTTCCCCATTGCAGCCAGCCGGGGTTCCCCATTGCAGCCAGCCGGGGTTCCCCATTGCAGCCAGCCGGGGTTCCCCATTGCAGCCAGCCGGGGTTCCCCATTGCAGCCAGCCAGGGTTCCCCATTGCAGCCAGCCAGGGTTCCCCATTGCAGCCAGCCAGGGTTCCCCATTGCAGCCAGCCAGGGTTCCCCATTGCAGCCAGCCAGGGTTCCCCATTGCAGCCAGCCAGGGTTCCCCATTGCAGCCAGCCAGGGTTCCCCATTGCAGCCAGCCAGGGTTCCCCATTGCAGCCAGCCAGGGTTCCCCATTGCAGCCAGCCAGGGTTCCCCATTGCAGCCAGCCAGGGTTCCCCATTGCAGCCAGCCAGGGTTCCCCATTGCAGCCAGCCAGGGTTCCCCATTGCAGCCAGCCAGGGTTCCCCATTGCAGCCAGCCAGGGTTCCCCATTGCAGCCAGCCAGGGTTCCCCATTGCAGCCAGCCAGGGTTCCCCATTGCAGCCAGCCAGGGTTCCCCATTGCAGCCAGCCAGGGTTCCCCATTGCAGCCACAAAAACACATGGGGAGCAGGGGAAGGGAAGAACCCAATAGAGTGGGTTCAAGAAAGGGGTTACTTAGTGCAACACTAAATTAAAGTGTGGATTTAGTGGTAAAAAACAATTTTATTAAACTTCGCATAAAATTGAAACACAATAAACTTGCTAATGCTAACTACACATAAATTGAGACACAATAAACTTTCTGTTGCTAGAAATAGATAGTGCAATCAGGCCTTGATGAACCAGACAAGACAGACTGGACAAACATTACATATAGAAAACATTTATTGCCACCCGGTCAGGGCATATTGCAGGTTGCCACATTGGCCTATTGGTAAGATCAATCTATCAAATTATGACGTTTATTGGCACCCAATTGGGATTTTCAATTTAGTGTTTAGATTAATGTATAGGCCCATGTGGCATGGTGCAATAGGGGAGAGTTGGATGCAGTGAGAGAGGAGACACCTGTAGTGTGATGAGGCAGGATGGGATACCGTTATAGTTTAGGTATTAGGAGTGAAATGTTCCTCTGAGTTAGATATAGGGCAATGTATGCAATTAGTCCTGTAATTGTGTTACTCCTATATGATTATCCGGAAGTCCTTGGTAACCTGTAGGAAGGTTGAAGATGCCAAATGTGCAATGGTACCATTAGCTGACAATAATCAGTCTTAATTGGTGTTCAGGTGGCAGTGTAATCGCTTGTATCGTAAGCTTGTGGTGTGGTCGTTAGACAATTGCTGTTGGTATTAAACAATGTTAGTGTTGGCTGTACATTACCACTGCCTTCCACGCTGCTCTATCTCAGGGGTGCTTGTAGTCCATTAGTCCAAGTTGCCAAGACCGCCGTTGCGTTCCTATTTTTGGCACGGGATATCCACAAGATCCTGCTGTGAGTTGCGGTGCTCCGCTTGTCAGTGTAGGTGGGGGGTCCCGTCTCACCGAGGCGCTTGGTAAGCCTTTGGGTTACCCCTTACGGAGCTGCGGATGTGTCCTCCTCGTATCAGCTTCTTCGCTGAGTATCACCCTCACTGCCCTGAGCGCACGGACCGGGTGGCGCAGTGACGTCAACGCGTTTCGCCGTGATTCAATGACGTAGCTTCATCTCTGGACGTTCATTGGTCGGTTGCCTCACACCCTTCTTATAGTGTCTTTCGCTGAGGATCGCCGCCAATGGAAAATTGTAAAGTGATTGAAGGGGTTCTAAGCCAATCGTAGGTGGCTGGTTGTTCATAATGGCCTCTCTGCCAATGTAAACAATGTGATCTATTTTAGATGCAACGAATGCTCAATCATTTCTCTTTAGGAAAGTTTCCTAGTGCTTATTAAAGACCTCCTTGCCTTTTAGTGGAGGTACTAGGGAGGACATGGTCTGGAGTGGGTGAGAAGAGGGGAACAGACATAGGGACGAAAAGAATAGGGACCAAAGCCATAATTATTGAGTGGTACCAAGTACTGAATAGAATAGAGTAGAGAAGAGAGCACCCAAGTGTCATGCCGAGTGTGCACATGTACGGATATACACATCAATTTTGCGCGGCGGGGTGACGTATATTCAATGATCGTACTATAATAATTCCCCTAGGGGAATTAATCACTATTCAGAATTTAAATGGCGCCCTATCATGGCGAGGTACAGGGTAGCCTATACTTTATCCATGGAACATTATAATCCAAGAGGATGGTTTCGCTGTGAGAATAATAGATTGTTAAAGTTGAGCTATAAGACACACATAGGATTTTATGGCACCCACCAAGTTGTGTGTTAAAGGAGATGCACACCATGGTGTTGCCTAACCTAGTTTAGGGTTCAAGGAACACTTGTAGGTTCAGTTCAGTGTTTAACCCCACCGGCACCAGGGACTTTAGCCTGTATACCCACCACTTCTCTTTTTGGAGGAGTATACGGTCAAAGTCTCCTCGTCTGGTGGGCAACTTTAGGGCGTATATACCTTTAATTGTTAGCCCCTCTGAGGAGCCTCCATGACACAGAGCAAAATGTTTAGCCAGGGGTTTTTCCGGTATCTTGCCTTTGGTGTTAATTTCCCTTAAGTGTTCACCGAATCGTACTCTCAGAGGTCTCTTAGTTTTGCCAATGTAAACCTTAGGACATGGGCACGTGATTAGGTATATCACTCTTGATGTTGAACAGTTGATGAGGTCGCGTATTTCATATGTTCTTTCATTGAGAGCATCTGAAAATGTGGAAGTTCGGTGAACAAAGGGACACATTTGGCATTTGTTACAAGGGAACATACCCTTTGCTCGTGGGTACTTTGATAGCCAGGTTGGGTCCGGTTCTTTAACAAATTCGGATTGAATCAGCATATCACCCAGGCTTGGGGCTCGACGTGCCACCATTTTGGGAGAGGTGCTGACAATCTTGGCCAATTCAGGGGTATTGGTCAGGATTCCCCAGTGTTTTTTTAAGATGCTAAAGACATTGTTCCACTGGGAGCCATATGCTGTTATAACTCGTACTGGCTCATTTGTCTGTCTCTGTGACCCCTTTGTTGTTTTTGTCCCCTGCAGGAGGCTTTCCCTATTCCTAACGGCTGCCTTCTTTCTAGCCCTCCTGAGTTGCCTGTGGGAGTACCCTCGTTCCCGAAATCTCGTATAAAGTTCACTGCTCTCCCGTTTGTAATCGGCTATATTGGTACAGTTCCTTTTAATTCGAAGGAACTGTCCTACTGGTATTCCATTTTTTAGCCAATGTGGGTGGTGGCTTGTTGCTTCCAATAGTGTGTTAGCAGCCGTTTCCTTTCGGAACGTGCAGGTGTTAAGTTGGCCCTTATCCAGTGTAATCTGTAGATCCAGGAAGGACAACCTCTTCTGGTCAAATTGGTAAGTTAATCGTATGTTCCGATCATTATTATTCAGTTCATTCATGAACATGTGCAGTTCGTCGAGGCTGCCCCTCCAGATCACCAGGACGTCGTCAATGTATCGCAGCCACGTTTTTACGTGGCTACGGTACAGTGGCGAAGTGTAGACGTCCACCTCCTCCCAAAGACCCAAGTGCAGGCATGCATAGGCCGGTGCCCATGCAGCACCCATAGAGGTGCCTCGTATTTGATGATAGTATGAACTCAGAAATTGAAAAAAGTTGTTTGACAAGGTGAAATCCAAGAGTTCAATCAAGAACTCATTTTGAGGTTCAGACTCTGGGTAGGTTTCCCTCAAAAAACATTCAACTGCTTGAAGTCCCTTGTTGTGAGGTATTGAGGTATAGAGTGACTCGACGTCTACACTAACCAAAAGGATTCCCTCCAGTTGCATGGTCTTATTGATTTCCGCAATTTTAGCTAGTACGTGTCTTGTGTCTTGAACAAAAGATTTTAGGTTTTTTACCATGTCCTGTAAGAGGGAGTCCAAGTAGCGACCCACTCTCTCCAGAGGGCCCTGGCAGGCCGAAACAATTGGTCTGCCTGGAGGGTTTTTTAGGTTTTTATGGACCTTGGGGATGATGTAAAATGTGGGCACGTTGAACTCTCTCACCAGGAGATGCTGGAACTCCCGATTTGTCAATAATCCCTCGTCCTTTGCCTCCTGTAATTTTCTATTTAGTTCGAAGACTAACACAGGAAATGGATTATAGTCGAGTCTTTCATATGTTGTGGTGTCATGTAGGAGTCGCTTTGCTTCCCTCTCATAATCCTGTTGGTTTAGGAGGACAACATTGCCCCCCTTGTCACTTTTCTTTAGTACTATATTGCGACTTTTCTGTAGGTCCAGAAGGGCAGCCCGTTCACCCGCTGTCAGATTATCTGGCGATCTTTTGGTCCAGTCTATTTTGGTCAAGTCTGTTTGCACCATGTCCAAGAAAAGCTTAAGCCACCTGTTCTTGGACAGGGGGGGCATTTTTTGTGATCTTATTCTTAAGTTAGCCTGTCTTCGTATTGGGGCAGCTGTCATAGGTGGTCCTTCATTTTCTTCCAATAGGGAATTCAAAATCTCAATTGCTTTTTGGTCATCTACTCCTAGGGATGCTGTCGAGGTTGTCATACTATTCTCATAGAGTGACCTTAAGAAAACCTTCCTCAGGAAGAGAGTAATGTCCTTAAAGACCGTGAATTCATCCATATTGCTAACTGGGGAGAAGGTCATACCCTTTTTAAGTAGGCTAATATGGTCTATGGTTAGTGTCTTGTTTGACAGGTTAACTATCTTCATGTCGGTCTCGTTGATGGGTAATTGTTCCTTGATAGATTCTGTTACCGTTTTTGACTTCTGGTATACGTTCGTTCTCTGACTACTTTGTTGGGTTTTGGATTCTTGGGTCCTTTTTTGGTTTGTGGGGGCGGACTCTGATCTATAATTTGTTCCTCCCCCTCTCGTTCTAAAAAAGTCACTGTCTTGTGTGTGTCGTCGTCTGATCCACTATGCGACTTACTGCGCTGTGGTCTGGATTGCCTGCGGGGTCCACGTCCTCGTGACCTGCTACGTGTTCTACGTGTTGTTAGGTCGAATACCTCGTCTTTTTCAAAGTCTGCTAAGTCCCGGCGGAATTTTCCCTGTTTGGTGATCTTTAAGTTGAGCTGCGTTTTCTCAATTTCTTTTTTGAGAATTTCGTTTTGTTTGGCAAACTCTTCGCTTTCCTTAAAGATCTCCAGACCACGGGCACTTTCCTGTATTTTTTCTTGTATGCTTTTAAGTTGGATGTTCTCTTCCTCAACTATTAATCGCATGACCGCCAAACCATGGTTAACACACAGTTCCTTCCATTTTGGAAGGAAACTGTCCTTATGGAGGTGCTCAGCTGGAATCGTCTTTTCACGTAGGCCTCTTGGGACTATCCTATGGGTTATGTATGTTTCCAGTGATGACACATCCCACTTTCTGTTTAGATGTTTCACAAGGAGTTTTTTATGTTCTTTAAATTTGTTTTTTATCTCTTCTCCTTGATGAACAGCTTGGGGTGTGTCAGTCTGAAAAGCACTCCTTATTTCCTGTTCAATATCCTCACCCAACATAAATGCCATATCCCTATTGATTGGAGAATGTGTATTGGTAGTCCACTATTTTCCAAAAGGTGTACTCACTAGAGGTGACCTTAGTAGTCACAATTATCTAAGCATCAAGAATTAAAGGGGGGGGGGGGGGAGGGAGGGGGGAAGGGAAAGGGGAAAGGCGTGTGTACACCTTAGTTAAAATGCTAGTTAAATTAGACACTTTTTACCCGTTGGGGTGTTGTTGCTGTAACCATGACTTGTACAAAAACACATGGGGAGCAGGGGAAGGGAAGAACCCAATAGAGTGGGTTCAAGAAAGGGGTTACTTAGTGCAACACTAAATTAAAGTGTGGATTTAGTGGTAAAAAACAATTTTATTAAACTTCGCATAAAATTGAAACACAATAAACTTGCTAATGCTAACTACACATAAATTGAGACACAATAAACTTTCTGTTGCTAGAAATAGATAGTGCAATCAGGCCTTGATGAACCAGACAAGACAGACTGGACAAACATTACATATAGAAAACATTTATTGCCACCCGGTCAGGGCATATTGCAGGTTGCCACATTGGCCTATTGGTAAGATCAATCTATCAAATTATGACGTTTATTGGCACCCAATTGGGATTTTCAATTTAGTGTTTAGATTAATGTATAGGCCCATGTGGCATGGTGCAATAGGGGAGAGTTGGATGCAGTGAGAGAGGAGACACCTGTAGTGTGATGAGGCAGGATGGGATACCGTTATAGTTTAGGTATTAGGAGTGAAATGTTCCTCTGAGTTAGATATAGGGCAATGTATGCAATTAGTCCTGTAATTGTGTTACTCCTATATGATTATCCGGAAGTCCTTGGTAACCTGTAGGAAGGTTGAAGATGCCAAATGTGCAATGGTACCATTAGCTGACAATAATCAGTCTTAATTGGTGTTCAGGTGGCAGTGTAATCGCTTGTATCGTAAGCTTGTGGTGTGGTCGTTAGACAATTGCTGTTGGTATTAAACAATGTTAGTGTTGGCTGTACATTACCACTGCCTTCCACGCTGCTCTATCTCAGGGGTGCTTGTAGTCCATTAGTCCAAGTTGCCAAGACCGCCGTTGCGGTTTCTTTCTCAAAAAAGAAATTGAGAAAACGCAGCTCAACTTAAAGATCACCAAACAGGGAAAATTCCGCCGGGACTTAGCAGACTTTGAAAAAGACGAGGTATTCGACCTAACAACACGTAGAACACGTAGCAGGTCACGGGGACGTGGACCCCGCAGGCAATCCAGACCACAGCGCAGTAAGTCGCATAGTGGATCAGACGACGACACACACAAGACAGTGACTTTTTTAGAACGAGAGGGGGAGGAACAAATTATAGATCAGAGTCCGCCCCCACAAACCAAAAAAGGACCCAAGAATCCAAAACCCAACAAAGTAGTCAGAGAACGAACGTATACCAGAAGTCAAAAACGGTAACAGAATCTATCAAGGAACAATTACCCATCAACGAGACCGACATGAAGATAGTTAACCTGTCAAACAAGACACTAACCATAGACCATATTAGCCTACTTAAAAAGGGTATGACCTTCTCCCCAGTTAGCAATATGGATGAATTCACGGTCTTTAAGGACATTACTCTCTTCCTGAGGAAGGTTTTCTTAAGGTCACTCTATGAGAATAGTATGACAACCTCGACAGCATCCCTAGGAGTAGATGACCAAAAAGCAATTGAGATTTTGAATTCCCTATTGGAAGAAAATGAAGGACCACCTATGACAGCTGCCCCAATACGAAGACAGGCTAACTTAAGAATAAGATCACAAAAAATGCCCCCCCTGTCCAAGAACAGGTGGCTTAAGCTTTTCTTGGACATGGTGCAAACAGACTTGACCAAAATAGACTGGACCAAAAGATCGCCAGATAATCTGACAGCGGGTGAACGGGCTGCCCTTCTGGACCTACAGAAAAGTCGCAATATAGTACTAAAGAAAAGTGACAAGGGGGGCAATGTTGTCCTCCTAAACCAACAGGATTATGAGAGGGAAGCAAAGCGACTCCTACATGACACCACAACATATGAAAGACTCGACTATAATCCATTTCCTGTGTTAGTCTTCGAACTAAATAGAAAATTACAGGAGGCAAAGGACGAGGGATTATTGACAAATCGGGAGTTCCAGCATCTCCTGGTGAGAGAGTTCAACGTGCCCACATTTTACATCATCCCCAAGGTCCATAAAAACCTAAAAAACCCTCCAGGCAGACCAATTGTTTCGGCCTGCCAGGGCCCTCTGGAGAGAGTGGGTCGCTACTTGGACTCCCTCTTACAGGACATGGTAAAAAACCTAAAATCTTTTGTTCAAGACACAAGACACGTACTAGCTAAAATTGCGGAAATCAATAAGACCATGCAACTGGAGGGAATCCTTTTGGTTAGTGTAGACGTCGAGTCACTCTATACCTCAATACCTCACAACAAGGGACTTCAAGCAGTTGAATGTTTTTTGAGGGAAACCTACCCAGAGTCTGAACCTCAAAATGAGTTCTTGATTGAACTCTTGGATTTCACCTTGTCAAACAACTTTTTTCAATTTCTGAGTTCATACTATCATCAAATACGAGGCACCTCTATGGGTGCTGCATGGGCACCGGCCTATGCATGCCTGCACTTGGGTCTTTGGGAGGAGGTGGACGTCTACACTTCGCCACTGTACCGTAGCCACGTAAAAACGTGGCTGCGATACATTGACGACGTCCTGGTGATCTGGAGGGGCAGCCTCGACGAACTGCACATGTTCATGAATGAACTGAATAATAATGATCGGAACATACGATTAACTTACCAATTTGACCAGAAGAGGTTGTCCTTCCTGGATCTACAGATTACACTGGATAAGGGCCAACTTAACACCTGCACGTTCCGAAAGGAAACGGCTGCTAACACACTATTGGAAGCAACAAGCCACCACCCACATTGGCTAAAAAATGGAATACCAGTAGGACAGTTCCTTCGAATTAAAAGGAACTGTACCAATATAGCCGATTACAAACGGGAGAGCAGTGAACTTTATACGAGATTTCGGGAACGAGGGTACTCCCACAGGCAACTCAGGAGGGCTAGAAAGAAGGCAGCCGTTAGGAATAGGGAAAGCCTCCTGCAGGGGACAAAAACAACAAAGGGGTCACAGAGACAGACAAATGAGCCAGTACGAGTTATAACAGCATATGGCTCCCAGTGGAACAATGTCTTTAGCATCTTAAAAAAACACTGGGGAATCCTGACCAATACCCCTGAATTGGCCAAGATTGTCAGCACCTCTCCCAAAATGGTGGCACGTCGAGCCCCAAGCCTGGGTGATATGCTGATTCAATCCGAATTTGTTAAAGAACCGGACCCAACCTGGCTATCAAAGTACCCACGAGCAAAGGGTATGTTCCCTTGTAACAAATGCCAAATGTGTCCCTTTGTTCACCGAACTTCCACATTTTCAGATGCTCTCAATGAAAGAACATATGAAATACGCGACCTCATCAACTGTTCAACATCAAGAGTGATATACCTAATCACGTGCCCATGTCCTAAGGTTTACATTGGCAAAACTAAGAGACCTCTGAGAGTACGATTCGGTGAACACTTAAGGGAAATTAACACCAAAGGCAAGATACCGGAAAAACCCCTGGCTAAACATTTTGCTCTGTGTCATGGAGGCTCCTCAGAGGGGCTAACAATTAAAGGTATATACGCCCTAAAGTTGCCCACCAGACGAGGAGACTTTGACCGTATACTCCTCCAAAAAGAGAAGTGGTGGGTATACAGGCTAAAGTCCCTGGTGCCGGTGGGGTTAAACACTGAACTGAACCTACAAGTGTTCCTTGAACCCTAAACTAGGTTAGGCAACACCATGGTGTGCATCTCCTTTAACACACAACTTGGTGGGTGCCATAAAATCCTATGTGTGTCTTATAGCTCAACTTTAACAATCTATTATTCTCACAGCGAAACCATCCTCTTGGATTATAATGTTCCATGGATAAAGTATAGGCTACCCTGTACCTCGCCATGATAGGGCGCCATTTAAATTCTGAATAGTGATTAATTCCCCTAGGGGAATTATTATAGTACGATCATTGAATATACGTCACCCCGCCGCGCAAAATTGATGTGTATATCCGTACATGTGCACACTCGGCATGACACTTGGGTGCTCTCTTCTCTACTCTATTCTATTCAGTACTTGGTACCAC
Organism: Lithobates septentrionalis; assembly: GCA_037952835.1. Lineage (NCBI taxonomy): Eukaryota > Metazoa > Chordata > Amphibia > Anura > Ranidae > Lithobates > Lithobates septentrionalis. The sequence goes on from JBBDGP010001436.1 coordinate 787,254, forward strand.
TCAATAATTATGGCTTTGGTCCCTATTCTTTTCGTCCCTATGTCTGTTCCCCTCTTCTCACCCACTCCAGACCATGTCCTCCCTAGTACCTCCACTAAAAGGCAAGGAGGTCTTTAATAAGCACTAGGAAACTTTCCTAAAGAGAAATGATTGAGCATTCGTTGCATCTAAAATAGATCACATTGTTTACATTGGCAGAGAGGCCATTATGAACAACCAGCCACCTACGATTGGCTTAGAACCCCTTCAATCACTTTACAATTTTCCATTGGCGGCGATCCTCAGCGAAAGACACTATAAGAAGGGTGTGAGGCAACCGACCAATGAACGTCCAGAGATGAAGCTACGTCATTGAATCACGGCGAAACGCGTTGACGTCACTGCGCCACCCGGTCCGTGCGCTCAGGGCAGTGAGGGTGATACTCAGCGAAGAAGCTGATACGAGGAGGACACATCCGCAGCTCCGTAAGGGGTAACCCAAAGGCTTACCAAGCGCCTCGGTGAGACGGGACCCCCCACCTACACTGACAAGCGGAGCACCGCAACTCACAGCAGGATCTTGTGGATATCCCGTGCCAAAAATAGGAACGCAACGGCGGTCTTGGCAACTTGGACTAATGGACTACAAGCACCCCTGAGATAGAGCAGCGTGGAAGGCAGTGGTAATGTACAGCCAACACTAACATTGTTTAATACCAACAGCAATTGTCTAACGACCACACCACAAGCTTACGATACAAGCGATTACACTGCCACCTGAACACCAATTAAGACTGATTATTGTCAGCTAATGGTACCATTGCACATTTGGCATCTTCAACCTTCCTACAGGTTACCAAGGACTTCCGGATAATCATATAGGAGTAACACAATTACAGGACTAATTGCATACATTGCCCTATATCTAACTCAGAGGAACATTTCACTCCTAATACCTAAACTATAACGGTATCCCATCCTGCCTCATCACACTACAGGTGTCTCCTCTCTCACTGCATCCAACTCTCCCCTATTGCACCATGCCACATGGGCCTATACATTAATCTAAACACTAAATTGAAAATCCCAATTGGGTGCCAATAAACGTCATAATTTGATAGATTGATCTTACCAATAGGCCAATGTGGCAACCTGCAATATGCCCTGACCGGGTGGCAATAAATGTTTTCTATATGTAATGTTTGTCCAGTCTGTCTTGTCTGGTTCATCAAGGCCTGATTGCACTATCTATTTCTAGCAACAGAAAGTTTATTGTGTCTCAATTTATGTGTAGTTAGCATTAGCAAGTTTATTGTGTTTCAATTTTATGCGAAGTTTAATAAAATTGTTTTTTACCACTAAATCCACACTTTAATTTAGTGTTGCACTAAGTAACCCCTTTCTTGAACCCACTCTATTGGGTTCTTCCCTTCCCCTGCTCCCCATGTGTTTTTGTACAAGTCATGGTTACAGCAACAACACCCCAACGGGTAAAAAGTGTCTAATTTAACTAGCATTTTAACTAAGGTGTACACACGCCTTTCCCCTTTCCCTTCCCCCCTCCCTCCCCCCCCCCCCCCCTTTAATTCTTCCCCATTGCAGCCAGCCTGTGCAGGGGAAGAGAGAGGAGAGCTGCCGCCTTGTTAATTAGAGTGCCGGGAACATCACAGCTTTCATTTCAATAGCTGTGTGTTCCCCGCCGTGCGCTGTCACATACAGCCCCTCCCCCTCGTCCGGAAAACTTTGATAGACAGATCACCCGCCTAATCTGGGGACAGGTGATCTGTCTATCAAAGTTCCCCCGGACAAGGGGGAGGAGCTGTATGTGACTGTACACGGCGGGGAACACACAGCTATTAAAATAAAATCTGTGATGTTCCCGGCGCTCTAATCAACCAGACGACGGCGGCGGCTCTCCTCTCTTTTACGCTATAGGAAGCCCCGCCCAGGCCCCGTCCCATTTTTGGCTCCATTATCGGCCATTTTTCTCTTTCAGCAAATTGCCGAAAAGGCCATTTTCAGCCGATATGTTTCGGCGGCCGAAATTTCTGTGCATTCCTAGCAGGTACAGTACAGCAATGTTCGTGTAGGCACAGAACTGCACAACAAGCAGGGAGGAGTATACAGCACAACTGCAGGTGTCCCATTGGAATAAACACCCAAAATAACACCATTAGCCCTGGCTATTAAACCCAGCTATTGTGGAGTGCAAAACCATGACAATGGAATAGCAGAAGGTGGTTTATTCTCTCCCAGAAAGAGGAAAAAGTTGGGTGGGAACATGGGATTGAATGTCTAAAAAGGAGACATATAACCAAAGCTCATTTGGCTGTACGTCTCCTGTGGATCACAGGAGTACAGTTCGTTCTGCACTCCTGTGACCTATTTTCAGCTGACAGGGGGCTAAACCTGGTCCAGGCTGAGGAAAGATTGCGACCATACGGTCAGGATTCACCCAGAAGCCTGGACCGACACACCTGGCTCAGCCTCTCTGCAAGCTGCTGAGAGCCTGAGCCAGCTGCTCCCGCCCCCTCCACAGCCCAGCGTTCCAGTAAGCGCTGGAGGGGCAGAGCAGAGAGCCGTTAACAGACAGTCACAGCTCTTTGCTCAGAGTGGTGGGGAGAACTGAGCGATCAGCTGGTATTGATGCTGGTATTGGACAGAGGGATGGAAGTACTAATCTCCTGATTGGGGGGAAAGGCTGAAACCACTTTAAGAATGAAAGAGGCTCTAGGTCTCAATGCTACCTTGTGTCTAAAGTGGTTCTAAACGCAAAAGCTTTTTTTAACTTAAAGCATAACTCCACCTAAAAAGGGAAGTTCTGCTCATTTTCCTCCCCCACCACTTCTCCCATTATTGGATTTATTTATTTTTTTGCTGGAAGTGGGTACCTATTTCTGGCAGGTACTTGCTCCTACTTCCCACAAGTTCATAGGCACTTACTGACATGTATGCACGGTGTACTGACGGTGTATGTGCTGAGGTGTATGTGTGCTGCACTGTATTTCCTTATATGTAAACAAATAATGCATTCTTTATGCAGGCCAACTAATTGGCTGACCAAGTAACTGATAACAAAAATGGTTGACAACAATAATCAATTATAATCGATTATGTCTATTAGTTGTTTCAGCCCTAGTTTTAACCGTATAACTTATCTGTAGGACCCTCTTTATTTGTAACATTTTGCATGCTTTTTATTCCCTACTTTATTATAAAAAATTAATATAGTATAATACTTTTTTTTAATGTTACAGTAAAACATGGAACTTATTGCTGTGATGATCTTTATGTTCACAGTACACAAAGAGAAAACACCTTGATGCGGCGGAACTGGGAAAAGAGACTCAGCTCTAAAAAATATAACAGCTTACCTGTAAAATCCTTTTCTTGGAGTACATCATGGGACACAGAGCCTTAAGTAATTATTTAATGGGTTATGGGTCACCTTCAGGTGTTGACACTGGTATACCCAATACAGGAATTTCACTCCCCTATATAACCCCTCCTTCTTCCAGGAGTACCTCAGTTTTTGTAGCCAAGCAATATACTTAAACCCCATAAGAGAGGGGAGGAACCTCTGTGTCCCATGATGTACTCCAAGAAAAGGATTTTACAGGCTGTTATAAAAATCCTATTTTCTTTATGGTACATCTTGGGATACAGAGCCTTAATTACTTAATGGTACGTCCCATAGCAATGCTACTTGAGGGGAGGGAGACACAACTCGTAGGGCACCCCCAGACCGGAAGACTTCTACTGCTGCCTGCAGCACACTGCGCCCAAAAGCGATATCCTCATTCCTCCTTACATACACTTGATAAAATTTTGTGAATGTATGCACTGAAGACCAAGTTGCGGCCTTGCAGATCTGAGCCATGGAGGCCTGGTGATGCACTGCCCAAGAAGCACCAACCGCTCTGGTAGAGTGCGCCTTAACTTGAAAAGGGGAATCTTACCCCTTAAATCATAAGTTTGGATTATAACTTGCCGAATCCACTTAGCGACAGTGGATTTCAAAACTGCCTGTCCTTTCTTAGGACCCTCTGGCAGAATAAATAAGACATCAGTCTTACGAATCTGAGCAGTTGCCTTTGAATAGATTTTCACTGCTCTCACCACATCAAGACAATGTAGTGACTTTTGTTCCCTGGAACATGGTTTTGGAAAAAAACTATGACAGGACAATATCTTAGTTCTGGTGGAAATATGAGACTACTTTCGCTCAGCACTACATAGGTGATGGCTCAATGCGTCGCCCGTGCCCCTTTGAAGACGTCATCTATGACGAAACATGTAGGGCGTGCCTACGCATTGAACGCCATTACAGAGATCGCCCCATGATTTGTACGGGTGTTCGCTTCTTTTTACATGCTGGTTTTTTATGCATTTTAAATTACATCCTACAGAGTGTGATCCCTCCGATTCTGATTTTATCTTTTGAATAAATCTATTGGAATTTACTACACTATTGGAGCCCTTTTTGTTTTTTTCTAATCCATCTTCTTGAGGACAAGTGAGCGCTCCCCCCCCCCCCCCTATACCAGGTAGACTACTTGGACTGCGCCAGGCTGGAGATGCTGGACACAGCAACGGGGTTGGACGGCTTCACGTTATGGTCCCTGCAGAGGGCTAGATCTGCTTGCTCGATAGACCTTGCTATAAGGGAGGTCCACCGTTCGTGGTAAGGGTCCATCTTTAGCACTATTTTTGGAGTCACCTCAACAGAGAGTCACATCTTTATACCCCTTTCCTTTTCCTTCACCTACATGGGTCACGGCGGGACGGAGCGTGGATGTGTCTCCCTATATGCATGAAGCCGATACTCATTCATGAACTTTTTTGCATCACTAGTTTTTTGTTTTTTACTACTAATGACGTTCACTCTGTCCTGTAGTAGTTTGATGTAATTACTCATTCAGTATATGGTATATTTGCAGTGGTTTTACAGTTGATTATCATTGTATCACTCTTTATGATATATACTTTTGATTTCACTATTCACAATTTATCAAATAATTATTGTCACCAATTCTTATATAAAAGCTGTAAACGCACTTACTTTTGATTATTGATTTAGGTTTACACGGATATTGGTGTTTGTTTGTGCAGCTACAGTTTTTGTTTTTTATGGTCATATTTTCTAGCACAGTTTTTTCCTACGTTTATTACTTTTGGTAAAAAAAACCCGGACGAGGGCGTAACACCACCCTGTCCTCATGAAAAATCAAATATGGCTCTTTACAAGAAAGAGCAGCCAATTCTGAAACCCTCCTGAAGATATAGCAACTAAAAATACCAGCTTTCTTGTCAGAAGGACTAAGTGAATATGCTGTATCGGTTCAAATGGCTGTTTTTGTAACACTGACAAAACTAAATTCAAGTCCCAAGGGCTTAAAGGTGATTTAACTGGCGGATTAATCCGCATCACCCCTTGCATAAAACCCCGGACTAAAGAATGCGTAGCAAGCGGTCTTTGAAATAAGATCGATAAGGCTGAGACTTGGCCCTAATAGTATTTAAGGCCAACTTCACTTCTACGCCTAATTATAAAAAGGCAAGAATTCTGCCTATGATATATCTCCTAGGGTGCCAACCCTTGGATTCACACCAGAAAACATAAGCCTTCCAGAATCTATAATATAATATATAGTTCCGGAAGCTGGCTTCCTTGCATTAAACAAAGTAAAGATAAATGACCCAGAAAGCCCATATTTCTTTAGAATGTGGGTCTCAATAGCCAGGCCGTTAAATTTAGCGTTCGTAAAGTAGGATGGAATATCGGCCCCTGTGAGAGCAGGTCTGGCCTTAGTGGGAGGGGCCATGGACCCTTCACTGCCATCTTTACGATTTCTGCGTACCATGACCTTCTGGGCCATGCTGGTGCTACCAGAATTACCGTCCTGGACACCTATTGTCCTGGACACAAAGTTGACTAACTTCATGTTAAATCTGGATGCTAGAAGATCTACATCTGGAATCCCCCATTTTTGGCAAACAGCCTGAAAAATGTTGGGGTGAAGAGACCATTCCCCCGGGAATAACTGCTGGCGACCTAAGTAGTGCCCCTGCCAATTCTCTACTCCTGGAATGAAGACTGCCGACAGGCATGGAACATTCTTTTCTGCCCAAGTTAGAATATGGTTCACCTCTCTCTGAGCTGAGAGACTCTTGGTGCCCCCTTGGAGATTGATATAAGCCACAGCCGTGGCATTGTCGGATTGGATCCTGACAGCACAATTCTTTAACCTGGAAGTCCAGGTTTCCAAAACCAGATGACTGCCCGAATCTCTAGGATGTTGATGGGCAAGGCTCTTTCGGTTCTTGACCACTGTCCCTGTACAGTCGTCTTCTCTAGTACTGCTCACCAGCCTGAAAGGCTGGCATCTGTCGTTACTACTTTCCAGATGATTGGTCTGAAGGATTTTCCCTTCAGCAGATTCTAGGTTAGTAACCACCAAGCAGACAGGATACTGTTTTGCAACAGTCTCAAATGGAACCGGGCATAGGGAACTGCTTCATCTTTCCAAACAACCTCATGCAAAGGCGAATTGAGGGATTTCTTTTCGACCTGACCATCCGCACTAGCTCTCGTATGGAGCCGATCTTGCCTCTGGCAAAGAACACCCTTTTCTGGGCTGTGTCTATGATCAGGCCCAAATACTCCAGCTTCCTTAGCGGTTTTAAGGAGGACTTCTCTAGGTTGAGAATCCAACCCAGACTTTCCAAGTAACTGGTTGTAATGTGTACACTTTGCTCCAAGCGAGCCACTGACTGGTCTATTAACAATAAATTGTCTAGGTATGCCAAGACTGTTATGCCCTGTGCCCTTAGCCTGGCTAGAGGTGGGGCCAGTACTTTTGTGAACACCCGGGGGGCTGTAGCTAGCCCGAAGGGCAAGGCTACAAACTGTAAGTGCTGCTGTTCTACTTCGAACCGCAGAAACCTCTGGTGAGCAGGAAATATAGGGACATGCAGATATGCATCTCTGATGTCGACGGATGCCAGAGGTTCTCTTCCTTGTAGGATGGAAACTACTGACTTGATCGACTCCATGCGAAAGGAGCAGATCTTCAGGAACTGATTTAGATTCCTTAGATCTAGAATGTAAAGGATGGGAGATTATTTGCGTTAACCAAAAAGGTAAATAAATATATATACGTATTGATGTGACTGAATGCGGCAGCTCCAATAGCTTAAATACTAAAAGCTTGGGATAAATGGAAAAAAGAGAAAAGAGCACGCAAACAGGAACACCTATATATGATTGTGCAAGTGATACTGGGATATCGTGTTTTTGGAAAGATACCTCAAAGAAAAAATGGTTCCTAGGAGCCTTCGTTGGCAAGTTATCCAGATAAAGGGGATAAGTAACTTAAGGAGTGGTTTCAATATTTTAACTATGTAGGACTCACCTTTTTGGACTTTTTAGTGTCCAAAAAGAGAAGCAAAGTGTTGAAACTACAACAGGAAATTGGTGAAATCAGAGATAAACTTGTCCCCCACAATAAGGAGGGTCTGTATCAGGTCTATATTAAAGAGTTAAGAGAGATCATGATAGAGGAAGAAGAGGAACTGAGGATTAAGAAATGGAAAAATACCTGAGGGACACAGAGGACTAAGTCCAATAATGTTTTTAAATGGCAGGAATTATGTTAAGGAAAGAAATTTATACCCCCACAGGTGAAACTATAGAGGGTGATAACATGGATGTTAGTACGAGTGTTTTTATGCCCCCCCCCCCCGGAGATTCCCAAGTAGAATCTTACCCACAGGTTCCTTCTAATTATAGGGACCTGGGACCCCTGAGGAGTGGTGGAGAACGTACACCACCACAACAAAAGAAAGAAAACAATCTTGGTTCAAAATAATAAATAAAAACAATTTTTATCCTCCCAGAAACCAGCATCAGTACCATTCTGGTAATTCCGGTAGATTACAATATTCAGGCCAAAATTATGGAAATAAACCTCCTTATAGTCAGGGGAATCCCTATCCCTATCCATTGGGGAGATCCACCATATGGACTATACAGGAAGATATAATGACTCTTCACAAAGGAGACCTGGTTGGAATGAACTGTATGAAGGATCACATCATTCTCTAGCTGCCCCATGGGGATACGAGATCCCAGTTGACATCCGCTATGGTCCCTTGCAAGATGAGTACTATGATGATACCGAATATGGAGGAAATCATTCAGCTGCAGGATATGGACAGTCTCGGGATAATCATTCACGATCCCATGAAGGTCCTCCTGGAGCAGCCCCTCTTAGAAACAAGACGGACAATTTTTTAGGAAAGGGACAAAACAAAAAATGAAGACTAAGAGAGGATGCAGGGGAGGGAAACTGAACAACCCCCAAAAAAAGAAAGACAAAAAATGAAGGCATCTTTATTTTAAGCAGGGTGACACTTACTGAAATCAGAGAATTACACTCTGAGTCAAGGGCTAAAATATGCCCCTAAACAAGGATTGAATGAATTCCAAATGTTCGTTGATATTCAGAAATATATGAGAAAACAGCATCAAACGGTATTTTTTATCCAACCCTATAATTAGGACTGATAGTTAGAACACTGGAAACAATAACAGTATCAGGAATAAAGGAACTGGTTTAAGAAATGCCTCCTTGTTTAACCCTCCAGTTAAACCTGACCCCAGTTTAAAAGATTTTAAAGCACATTATCTTTTCTAAAATCAGAAAGAGATACAGGAAGGTATAAAATCGCTGTGTGATAATAAGGAGCTAATTATTCATCCCGCCGATAAGGGAGGAGGGGGGGGGGGGGGTATTGTACTCCTCAGGAAACAAGACTACATGGCAGAGATGAACCGTCTTTTGTCAGATAGAGATACTTACACTATTTTCAACAAGGATCCCATTTATGGATACAAAAAACAGCTAGTGGGATTAGTACAAGATGGCCTAAGGAAAGGTATCATAACTAAAAAGGAAGCAGAATTTATAATTCCCCTGGCACCAAAAATGCCTATAATTTATTATTTACCTAAAGTACACAAGGACCCACTTATGCCACGAGGAAGACCCATTGTGAGTGGGAACTATTCCCTCACTTCGAGAATAGGTAAATATGTAGATTTTTTTTCTACAGCCACTGGTGACCAAAACTCCAGCATTCCTTAAAGATTCTATACAAATTAATAATGAACTCACTCAGTTGGAAGTGGACGAGGACGTACTGCTGGTTACAGCAGATGTATCTTCCCTGTACACTAGTATTCCCCATAAGTTGGGCTTCCTGGCGGCCAGATATTTTTTTTTTATTAAGGATCGGTCATTGATACAATAACCCTTCCAACTCTGTTGAACTGCAGACATACATTGATACAATAACCCTTCCAACTCTGTCACGACAAGCGCGAGCAGAGATGGAACAGCAGACATACATTGATACAATAACCCTTCCAACTCTGTCACGCTAAGCGCGAGCAGAGATGGAAGTAGGGCTGAAACAACTAATCGATTAATCGACAACTAATCGATTATGAAATTAATCGATTACTATTTTCATAATCGATTAATCGGCCAGTAATATAATGGGGTAAAAAAAAACTAAAACTAGCCCTTTATAGTACAAAAAGAGCAAATAATCGCTACTGTAGATGTTACTTTCACAGTTCTACAGTAAAAAAAAATGAACCCCTTTATAGTAGTGATTATCTGTTTTTTTTTTTTGTACTATAATGGGCTAATTTTAGTTTTTTTAACCCCATTATGTTACGAAACGTCTTAGACCTGGTTCACATCTATGTGTTTTTTGGTGCTTTTTTGCAGAAGCGCACTGCAGTTCATTAAGATGGTTTCCCATTGGACACATTCACATCTATGCTTTTTTCAGCCGCTGCGTATTTGGAAAGGGTCAGGGACTTTTTTTGTAACGCAAAAACTGTGCTTTTTTGGTTCAATATACTTCAATGGAGAAGCTGCTGAAAAGCATTGAGCCCGGGTTCACACCTATGCGAATTAGATGCGGATTACACCGCATCTAATTCACAGGACATTTTAAAATACATTCATATGAATGCATCTGGTTCACATATGTGCCTTGCATTCGCACTGCGCATTGCACAAAAAACGTGTGCGTTTTCTGGGCATTGCGGTGCGAATTACGAGCCCCTTATCTTCTATGGGAACGCATCTGCTGCGCAGATGCATTGCGTTCTGAACATGGATTTTCTACTTCTCCTCACTACACCTCCCCCTCTCCCCCCCTCTCCCTCCCCCTCTCCCTGCTCACTGATCCTGAGCTAAAACGCAGTGATTCCTTTGAACAGGAGATTTTTATCTCCCCAGTGAAACCTGAGCTTCAATTCGCACCGCACATGTGTGAAACCGGGCTTAATGCATTTTTGCAGCAATTTGTGTTTTTTAATCTGCCCAACAACAAATTGGCCAAAAAAATGCAAAAACGCAAATCGCCGCAAAAATCAAAACGCACAGCAAAAAGCAAAAAAGCACCGAGCCTTATTCTGGCCACACCGATCAATTTTCAGACCAGAATAATTAGCTTTGTACATTCGCTGAATGAAAGAATGTTGTTTGAAATTTTCACTTGTTTTTAACACATTGTTTTTAAAATGAATGTAATTTCTGAACGAAAACCACATAGACTACCTGAAAATTCTGAAAATTCCTTTGACCAAGAAGTTTTCTATTTCCAAATTTTCCGGTCACTGTGGTTGAAAATGAACATCGACTTGACCCCACTAACGATTAGAGAATCGAACGAACGTTCTTAAAATGAAATTTTTTTTTGAAGGAAGACATTTGATCTCTGAGTCTGATAATATTTATCAGATTCACCCTTTAATAGTATGTACAGTATATCTCTTCTTTAACAGTTTATACAGTATATCTCCTCTAATAGTATATACAGTATATCTCTTCTGTCTGTTATTCTCAGAGTGGATTGGATATTTTGCTCCCTAACCATATATATAGTTTGTTATTTATATTTACCACTGCATAGGGATATTTAAGAATAAATTGCCTTTTTTTTTCTTTACATATTAACTAAATTATACGCCACACTTTTTTTTTTTTTTAAAGGTTGATAACCGATTAATCGAAACAATAATCGGCCAACTAATCGATTATGAAAATAATCGTTAGTTGCAGCCCTAGATGGAAGCACCATTCACTCTAGATGAGCTGCGTGAGGCGGCAGCCTCCTTTACCTACAAGGCCCCGGGGGATGACGGGATCCCTATGGAGGTGTATACCCAATATGGGGAAGTGATCTTACCCAAACTACTGGAAGTCTTTAATTCCTCATTTCAATGGAGAAAGCTGCCCACCACCAAGGGCCAACATAATACTACTGCTTAAAGCAGGTAAGGACCCGTTAGACCGATACAAAAACAGAAAATGACTCCTGCGCACAAGTGGTCGACCCAATAAAAGGGATACACTGGCCTTGCTGCCCTCAAGGATGGGGAATCCTAGCAGACAAAGAAATAAAAGGAGAGAAGGGCGCACCAGCCATGTGCATTATCTTTTGTAAAACATTTAGTAAAATGATAAGGAAATTACTCACAAGCAGTAAAGAATCATGTGCCATAAACCTTGGACATCAACTTGCAACAAGTGGTAATAATGATGAACAAAGCCTTCCAAAGGTATTTCCGAGGAATATATAACACTGCTCGCTTACGCGTTTCGAAGGGCTCATCCCTTCTTCATCAGAGCTCAGCAGTCGACCCGTTAGATCCCGGCTCATACAGGCTCATCTCGCTGCTACAGAGTGATGTAAAAATCTTAGCCAAGGTGCTGGCCATGAGAGTCAATAGGATCATCCGATCCATTGTCCACTCAGACCAAGCTGGGTTCATGCCACGAACTTCTACTGCGACCAATCTCAGACGACTATACTTGAACATGCAGATTCGGCCGGCCATAGAGCACTGTTGTCTCTAGCTTCCAATAACGCATTTGACAGTGTTGGCTGGCGGTATCTGTGGGCTGTACTGGCCAAGTTTGGGTTTGGTCCCAGGTTTATTAGGTGGGTGAGGCTATTGTATGATGCACCACAGGCTACCATACGTATGTCAGACAGGATGTCTCATGCCTTTGCATTGGGCAGGGGAATGAGACAGGGATGCCCTCTGTCACCCCTGCTCTTTGCTCTGGTCCATAGAGCCACTTGCGGCTCAAGTGAGGAACTGTCCAAAGATTAAGGGCTTCCAGTATGGTGAAATGCATGAAAAAATCATGCTATATGCCGACGGTATGCTCCTCTTCCTGGAGGATGTCGAGGATTCCCTGAGTCAGGTAATGTCCCTTATTACGGAGTTAGGCCATTTCTCAGGCCTTACCATCAACTGGACCAAATCAGCTTTAATGTTTATAGACGCGTCTCCCGCACTTGGCTTGGGGCTCGCCTGCCCGGTACCCGTAGTGTCCACCTTCAAATACTTAGGTATACATATTTCCCCTAAATTAACTGACTTTTGCAAACTGAATATATATCCCCTGCTATCTTGTTTTAGAGACAAAATAAACTTATGGAATAAACTTAAAATGTCCCTAGCAGGAAAGACGAATCTCATCAAGATGATTCTGATGCCGCAGTTCCTATACATGATACATAACACACCGGTAGTTATTACACTGAAGATATTTAGAGTGGTTAACTCCTTATTTAGGCTGTTACTATGGCACACCAAGCCCCCTAGAATTAAGCTAGAGCAACTACAATACCCGAAGGAGGGAGGGGGACTCTCCCTCCCCAACCCTTGGATATATTATCTGGCCGCACAGTTACAGCACCTGATAGGGGCCATGGCCTCCTCCCCAACAGGCTCATTGGCCAAACTTATGCTGATTGGCACGGGGGCGGAGTCCATACCTGAGGGACTTGAAGCCTGTTTTCAAAGGCCCAATAAACAAATGCCCACGTATACACTCCTTCAGAGGGTGTGGAACAAGACTAAACAACTACAAAACGTGACAGGGTTTACAGCTTACAACCCGATATGGGGAAATAAGACATATACAGAACTAGCCAAAATTCAACAGGGTCCCAGGTGGCACCAGGGAGGCATAACCCATCTGAGACAAATTTTTCAGGATGGGACCTCGCTCTCTTTCAATGAGTTACGATCCAAATATGCATTACCTGCCAACATGCTATTTTATTATTTGCAGTTAAAACACGCTGTCAGAGCACAGGGGAATACTATGGAATGGATTCAGTCCCCCACCCCTGTTTTTCACGATACAAGATGCGTTGGACATGAAGGGTATAATTTCACAATGTTATAATATGTTACTATCGTCATTCCTGGAAGCGCACCCTATGAAGGGATTAACACAGTGGGAGTCAGACCTGGGCCCCATTGCAGGAGAGCTATGGGAGGAGGCCTTGCAGGCAGTCAACGCATGTTCATTGAATGTGGCGCAGAGGGTTTCCCAGCTGTATATACTACTGAGAGTGTATTATACACCTGTGAAGCTTTACAAAATGGGCAGAGCACCTGATCCGCTATGTGGCAGGTGCAGAATGGCATCTGGAGACTTAATTCACCTCCTCTGGCGCTGCCCCAAACTCCAAAGATTATTTCTATTATCATAATAAATATTTTTTATAATGTACTGGTATGGCGATGGGGGCTAAATTTGCTCCCAGCCTCGCCAACCTTTTCATGGCCTTATGGGAAAATATGGTATTTTTCTTGGAAGTGTCCCCGCCTCCTTTTCTGGTGTCGATACATAGAGGACTCCTTTTTATGGAAAGGAGATTCAGAATCTCTTCATTCATTTATGAGCATGATTATTAATAATCAATGGGGTATCAATTTTACTTATGATTTCAGTCTGACTTCTGTGAATTTTTTAGATTTGGTGGTCTTTAATGACCAGGGGTGACTTCTTACTAAAACATTTTTCAAACCGACAGATAGAAATGGGTACATTCCCAGGGATAGCTGCCATCATCCCAATTGGCTTAAAGCTATCCCCAAAGGTCAATTCCAATGAGTGAGAAGAAATTGTTCACGGGTAGAAGACTTTGAAGTCCAAGCTAATACTCTAAAAGATCGCTTCATTGACAAGGGATATGACCCGAAGTCCATAGAAGAGGATTTGCAGAATATTACTACCATGGAAAGGGAACAATTGTTAATACCCAAGAACAGAGGAACAGGAAGACAGGTTGGCTCAAATTTCGAGTGGGCGTTCATTACCACCTTTTTTTCCCAACACTGGTGGGTGAATAGAATAATAAAGAAACACTGAAAAGTGCTAAAAAGGGACCAGATTTTGCGTCCGATGCTTCCAGATAAACCCAACGTAATATATATAAGAGGACAAACCTTAAAAGGACAAATTAGCACCCAGTGCGGTAGATGTACCCCCCAAAATCAGTATGTTTGGAGGTTTAAAAGGGTTTTTTCCTTGTAAACGCTGTAAAGTGGGTAAGACATCTCAAACCATCAGGACATCTTCCTTTACGTCCAATGTAACAGCTAAAATATACAGTATCAAAGATTTTATCACCTTTGGAACTGTTGGGGTTATTTACCTACTGGCTTGCCCATATGGGTTACAGTATGTAAGAAGGACTACTAGGGCACTAAATATTAGGATAGGTGAACACTTGGGTAACATCAGGAGAGGATTCATAGGCCATAGTGCAGGGGTCTCAAACTGGCGGCCCTCCAGCTCTTGCGAAACTACAAGTCCCATGAGGCATTGCAAGGCTGATAGTTACAAGCATGACTCCCACAGGCAGAGGCATGATGGGACTTGTAGTTTCCCAACAGCTGGAGGGCCGCTAGTTTGAGACCCCTGCCATAGTGTGTCTAAACATTTTCGTTTATGGCACAATCGAGAAAGTTCCTTACTTAAAGTAATAGCAATAGAAAAGTATACCTCGCATTGGAGGGGCAATAATCTTAAAACGCATATCTCTCGTCGTGAGACGAGATGGACATATGACCTCCAGTGTTATAGTCCCTGGGGCCTCATTATTGAGTGGGATACAAATAGCTTTATTGATAATAGCTGAATCCCAGATACTCTTTCCGTGCTTTCTGTAACATCTTTATATTTTTTAAAACGGACCCTTTAATTTCAGTATTTTTAAACTATTTGACTTTTGAATGCGGAATCTATTATATCCCTTTGAATCAGTTTATAGTCCCCTTTTTTTTTAATATTTTCCAATTTTTTGATTGGGAAGAATGCATATATGTTTTTGATATAATTTCCTTTCCTTTTTTATATATATATATATATATACACACACACACTTTTCTGGGAGGATGAAAATGATCTAGTCTGAAGTGTCTAACAATTTTTTATGTTCGGATCTAGTTGATTTACATATGTGTTTTCTTATATATATGCATGTTTGAATTTTCCCATCTTTTATTCTTTATTTTCGTTATGAAATTTTGCTGGACTTATCAATATGTCCTAATATTTTAATGTTTTTTTAAAAATTAAATCACATATTTTTAATTGTTTTTAGTCATTTTGAATATGACTGAATATGTGACACTGATTGGAATGAGCTAAATGCTTATTTCCGGTGTCTATCCTGTCTGAGAGGTATTTAAGCCTGGTGTGTTGACGTTCAGGTGTGATCTCTGTTCCCAGTTGATGCCTTCTATGGGGAAACGCGTCGGGTAGAGCATAATCCTGTGACGTAATCACACTGAACAGCCAGCTGGCTTGTACAGTGGCAGTTTCAATTTGTTTCTTATTGCTGTGCTTTTATGGTTGTAAAGCTTGTGTTATTCGTTTGAAATAAAAAAGATTTTTTCTTGGAACATACTACACCATGAAGCCCTCTTCTGTTCCCTACTAAATGAGACTTTCTAGATCCTTATTACTCTGAAGAGCAATCCCGGGAGTGAGTTTCTTTCCCCTCTGATGGTCCGTTTGCAGCAGGTGGATAAGTCCTTCGTGTGAGAACACCACAGGTGGATTGTGGGTCTGCCGGCAGGCTAATGCACAGGCGCTTTTGATCTCTATCATATGAGATGCTACATATCTGGTAAGCAGTTTGTGTTATTACACCTTACATCAGAATGTCAGATTGAAGACCTGATGCTTCTTTGGAATTTAGAGAACATATGAACTTTGTTTTCCTATATCATTATACAGACTTTTTTTAATAATGCCTAATATATTCTTATATATCTCTTAATTTTTCACTTTGGAGGTTGCTTTTGATATATACATTTTTGGACGTAATTTAACACATGCACTACAAAGTTTTCACTTTGTATGCACAGTATCACTTGCACAATCATATATAGGTGTTCCTGTTTGAGCGTTTTTTTCTCTTTTTCCTTAGATCTAGAATGGGTCTGACATCCCCATTTGGTTTTGGTTTGAAAAAAAAACCCCAAACCTTGCTCTTCTGTGGGGATCTGTATGATCACCCCCTGAGCCAATATTCGGTCTAATGCTTAAAACAGAGATTGCCTTCTCCCTGGATCCTTGGGAACGTTTGATCTCAGAAAACGAGACAGTGAAACTTCCAAAATTCTAGTATGTATCCTAGAGACACTGTGGAGAGAACCCATCTGTCCTGAATTTCCCTCTGCCAGACTTCTGAGTATTTCAGAAGTTTTCCCCCCCACTCTGGTGAAGGGGACGCCTCTTCATGATGAGACTTTAGTATTCTGCTTTGCAGATTTGTGGCCCCAGGTCTTCTTTTCTGCCTGGGTCTGACCCTGAAATTTTCCTCTAGAGTCTGACGGCGGAGGCCGTCGCCACTGCCTAGAGGCTGATGCCCCTGGCGCAGGAAAAAAAAGTCAGTTTAAACAAAGGACGTTAATACTTTCTTTTGACTGGCAAAAGAGTACTCTTTCCACTAGAAATCGTCTGGATATATTTATCCAAATCATCGCCAAATAGTCGCTCCCCATGAAAAGGGAAACTAGTCAGAAGCTTTTTGCAAGGTGCTTCGGCTGACCAATTTTTTAACCAAAGGGTTCTACGCATGTTTATTAGCACAAGGCGGGACGCCTAGCGAATAGAATCTTTCATAGCGTCTATAGCAAAACATAATGCCTTTGGTAATTCGACCAACTCACGGGTCTGTTGCGCAGGGACCTATTTAAGAGCCTCTGTGAACTGGTCCTTTAAAGACTGACAGATGCCTATTGCAGCGACTGCAATAGGCCCTGCCAAGGAAAAGAGGATTTTAACAGGAATTCCAACTTCTTATCTGTTGGATCTTTAAGAATTTGCACATTGTCTACTGGACAAGTTAAACTTTTATTCACACTGGAAATCACAGCGTCAACTGCTGGAACCTTCCATTTTTTGGTGATTTTTTTCCTCCATGGGATAGAGAACTGAGAATCTCTTTGGAGGGAGAAAATGCTTATCCAGATGATCCCATTCAGCATAAATAAGCTTCTCTAGTAATGCATGGACAGGAAACACATGCAAAGTCTGTAAAGGTTTCAAAGAACCCAAGGAAGAAACCGGACTTTCAGCTAACTCTGTTAGGGGTAGCATGAAAGTGGAGCGAACCATTTCCGTAAGGATTTGTACCTCCGATTGTAAAGCTGAATCATCAACTGTTTCCTCCGCGGAGGAATAATCGGCTTGTTTTTCCTCTCGATCGTCTGAGGGTAATACCTCATCCTGTCCCCACTGTTCCCTTGGTAAAGGGTTTGGAATGAGAGAGAGGGATCTAGCACGCTTCCTATCACCTTGGATGGAGGATGCGATTAAAGCCGCTAATCTTCCTTCAAAGCCCTGCAGGGCAGAGGAGAATGCATCTTCAGTCAAGTATACAGGGGCTGAAGTGTAAAAAGCAGTTGCACCACCAATGGGTTCCAAAGAGTGACCCTGGGTTGCCATATCTGGTATCTCCAGAGAGGATGACAGTGTGGAGGCATGACTGGAGTTCCCAGCTCCTGGGGCTGGAACTTTTGGTGCCTTAGTAGTAACCTTGGAAGCCATAGTGCTAAGCACAAAAGCAGAGACACTCTAAGAAATGTTCTATTTGCTGAGCAATAGTAAGAAAAAACAATGGCAGCATAGCTTAATCTGATGCTAAACAATAATGTCTTTTCCTATACTGGAAATGCCTGTGTACACCCCTCACATGCTCTTGTGTCCTGTGGCAGCTCTTGCTTCAGCTGCTCTGGTAGATACATTTAGTTATAAGAGCATCAGCTTTTAAGCCCTCTCAGGTGTAAACCCGATTGCCTGTGCGCTTTCACAAGGACGCCGAGTCCGCACACGGCGCCGACCACTTTAGACACGCCCCTTCCATAGACCCTCCCTCCTCCGCTTTTCAAAAGTAAAACCTCAGCCCGCGCGCGGACGGCACAGCATTCGGATCTGAGACACAGACCAGAAGGAGGAGAGGTGGCAGCAGGCGACATGCGGCGTTTGTCTTCCCTTTAAGAAAGGCTGGCTTCTTTGCATAGGCAAGTAAACAAAAATGTTTATCTAAGAAAGCCGCCCACACCCCTCGAGAGGGGGGGCGGGTGGTACTTAGCAGTTTGTGAATCAGCCTTTAGTGCTTGTCACACTGCAATGGCAGCCTCCCAAAACTGCTTACAGGGTGTAATGTACCACAGTACATGTACCCCCAGCCACTCAGTTTCCCCAATTGGGGGGAGAGAAATAAAGAACCCCCTCCAGCTGCTAGGACACACGCTGTTGTAGCACAGATTGAAAGGGTATGCGTATTCTTATTCCTTCTAGAGGAGACTTTAAGGCATTACAATGTTACATATGGAAGAAAAGGCATAGGTGGAATTTGCAGTTCCTAAGCTTTTCTCTTACCTTTTCCCCACTGCAGGATACTGCTGAAAACAGACAGATCCAGACTTCACCCATCACGGCAGGCAGCGTTAGTTAAACCTTCAAACACCGGGTCCCGTAATAGGGGTTCCACTCCTTTGGACCTGTATAGCACCCCTCAGGACAACTTTAGGTAATGTAGCAAGACCAAAAAGAATCCTTGTTCCTAGGGACCAGCCCTTAAAGACGCATTACAGGCAAAACCTTGTTCTTCTATGCGAGGCCCGGGTACCATCCTGTGGCCGAAGTGGCATGGAAGGATCCGGTTGTGGAGGTCTTTTAAATCCAGCATGGATCCCTCCTGGAGCTCCTCAAAGCACATCTTCACTCATGACCAACACCTTAGACACTGGCGAAAAAACTGAGGTACTCCTGGAAGGAGGAGGGGTTATATAGGGGAGTGAACTTCCTGTATTGGGTATACCAGTGTCAACACCTGAAGGTGGCCCATAACCCATTACTTAAGGCTCTGTGTTCCATGATGTACGATAAAGAAATGATGGTTTGCAGGCTGGGTTCAAACTTTAGCAGGGAGTTACTTTGCATATTAACGTGCATTGTTTTCATATTGAATGGGCTGCCAATGCAGCAAAAACCGCATTCACACCTTTTTGAGAACGCAGAGATATAGTAGTGCATTAACTTGCATTGCTGCACACAACAGTACAGGTGTTTTGCTTTAGCATGTTGGGGTGTCATTCAGAATGTGCACATAGTGTGGTTCTATGTATTTCTGCTGTGCAATAGTGTGATCCCAAACTTAGATAGTATCTGTACTGAATCTTCAGAGAAATCTGTAATGATTTTGGGTTAATGCTATTTCAGCTTAAGTTTTTCAACATTTTTTTTATCTGTATTCAGATTTTGTTTTATAACTTTTAATACATACGATTCCCAGTGCAGCAGCAGGAGCCAGTCATAAAAAGTATTCTTACATAGGAGGGGCCTTCAGCAAGTACCCATGGTAAAAGCTACCCAACTTAAAGTGGAGGTTCACACAAAAATGGAACCTCTGCTTTTTGGAACCCTCCCCCCCTTCGGTGTCACATTTGGCACCTTTCAGGGGGGGGGGGGTGCAGATACCTGTATAATACAGGTATTTGCATCCACTTCCGGGCATGGACTCCCACGGAGTAGTCTACGCCCCAAACCCCTCCCCCCCCCCCCCCGGCTGCTGGGAAACACATGGATCCCAGAGACAGCAGGGACTATCCGGATTGCACAGCGCAACTCACGCATGCGTAGTAGGGAACCAGGCTGTGGAGCCGCAAGGCTTCACTTCCTGATTCCCTCACCGAAGATGGCGGCGGCAGCATCCGAGGATCCAGGGACGGTTCAGCCTCGGGTGCCAACATCGCGGGCGCCCTGGACAGGTAAGTGTCCTTATTTTAAATGTCAGCAGCTGCAGTATTTGTAGCTGCTGACTTTAAAAAAAAAAAAAATGTTGTTTGTGTTGTCATAAAAATTCAAACAGGCTACAAGACATTCATTTAGGTTTTTCAGACGATATTTTTTCTACTTTCAAGAAAAAAAAAATGATATATATATATATATATATATATATATATATATATATATATATATGTGAGAGAGAGAGAAAAATTCACACACCTGAAAATGAGGTTCTTTAAGTATATTAACTAATTCTTCAACAGTTTTATCTTCATGAGCTAAAGGACTAATGTCTTCAAGAATTTCATGTACAAGTTCCACATTATTTTCCCCAACTGCTTGTAGCTTAGTATCTTCTAGTCGTTCATGTGCCTGCAACAAAACAAAGTGGTAAACATTTGAAGTTATGAGTAACTTCTTTCGCTCAATAATCGCAAGTAGAAATTGAATAGGTTACTAAAGTCACGAAAATTTTCGTATGACTGAAAAAAAATAAATAAATATCGGAAGTGATGTCGTGTTGTAATGTATTTGTATTGTATTTTCGGAAGACAACTGTGCGGACTAAGTGAAAATCGTATGATCTGGTATCGTACGAGGACAATTTTCGTGCTTGTCCGATCGAACAATAAATCGAATCGAATGAACTGTCGTGATCAGCTCTCGAATACTCTGTACCAACGATCCGATTATCGTACGGTCGTGTCGAAAGCGGTATTTTTCGTCCAATTTTCAAAACGTGTGTACGGCCATTAGTGTGTATTTAAAGCAGACCTAAGCCCAGGAATAAAAATTTTAAATATTACGACCTGCCAGTCCTTCAAATCGGTAGCTGCATTAGCCCTTTTCAATTTTTTTTCCTGCTTTATTTTAAGTTGGTGAGCCTGCCAGTTACACACTTCCTGTCATAAGGTGACAATGCTTACCCACCATACTGTATCAATGTCACCATAGGACCAGACTACCACGAGTTACAGGAAAGATAATCACTCAATTCCTCCATCAACACAGTCAGTATTGATGGAGGAATCACTCCTGCAGAGCGATTGTGTTCTCCCAGCAGGAGGGTGAATGGGTGCCATCCCAGCCAGGAGAACAGTGATTAATGCTAGTGGCTATAGCCGCTGACAATAATTGCATTAAAAATCTGACAGGGTAGTTGTACCCAAGTTGATTGATCAATCGACCTGGGTAAAATCAGCCTGCCCAGACATGGTTTGAATCTCAGCTGGTTCAGCAGATTCGAACAGTCTATGGCCGGCTTTATACTAGATAGAGGTCAAGCATTAACCTGTGCAGTGCCATGCAGCATACCTCATGTTTGACATGCTGGTAAAACCACATAATGCAGGTAGAAAGGTATATTTAGTGCCTTTAAACAAACCAAAAGAGAGCAAATTAAAGGTTATTTGTTGGGGGTCTACCCCTTGGCATAGGTCAGGACTTTTATTGTCAATTATTTGTTAAGATAATGTTGAATGCTGTAAGCCATTCAGTCCACTCCAAAATGCAGAACAGTTTAGTGAACTTTAACCACTTCCCGCCCGCCCTATAGCGGATTGACGTCCGGGAAGTGGTTCCGTTATCCTGACTGGGCGTCATATGACGTCCAGCAGGATAACATGCCGCCGCGCGCCCCCGGGGGCGCGCATCGCAGCGATCGGTGTGTCAGCCTGACACACCGCTACACCAATCTTGGTAAAGAGCCTCCGGCGGAGGCTCTTTACCACGTGATCAGCCGTGTCCAATCACGGCTGATCACGCTGTCAATGGGAAGAGCCGTTGATCGGCTTTTCCTCACTCGTGTCTGACAGACGCGAGTAGAGGAGAGCCGATCAGCGGTTTTCCTGAGAGGGGGGGGTCTGCGCTGATTGTTTATCAGCGCAGCCCCCCCCTCAGATCACCACACTGGACCACCAGGGATCGCCACTAGGACCACCAGGGAAGGGGCAACATGTGGATGGGCAGGTATGTACCCCATGGCCATCCACATGTGCCCAATCTGTGCCAATCAGTGCCCACAAATGGGCACTGATTGGCACCATTATGTTCCAGATCTGCCCAATGCCCCCAATATGTTTTATCAGTGCCACCTGTCAGTGCCCATCGGTGCCACCTGTCAGTGCCCATCGGTGCCCACCTTTCAGTGCCACCCATAAGTACCCATCAGTGCCACCCATATGTACCAATCAATGCCACCTACGAGTGCCCATCGGTGCCACCTATGAGTGCCCATCAGTGCTGCCGTATCAGTGCCCGTCAGTGCAGCCATATCAGTGCCCGTCAGTGCAGCCATATCAGTGCCCGTCATTGGAGAAAACGTACTTATTTACAAAAAATTTTAACAGAAACAAAGAAAAACTTGTTTTTTTTCTAAATTTTCGGTCTTTTTTTATTTGTTGCGCAAAAAATAAAACCCGCAGAGGTGATCAAATACCATGCCCATTAAGGCAACTTCAAAACTTACCGCTGAATGCATAAATATGAATGGAAATGCTAAAATAGTTCCCTTTCATTCCCCCGTCTCAACTGTTATCATAGTTTTAAACTAACAATTGAGTATTGGGCCACGTTTGATTAAGCCAACGTCCCTTTTTTTAAAATACAGATGCATTTAGAAGTATATCAGTCCAAAACATTTAAAAGGTACCTTATCAAAAGAGAAATATAAACGCTGAAAGTAAACCAACTAGATAAGCATATGCATAATAGGAGTTTTGCAAATTATAGACTGGCAAAAAGGCTCTGGAGTAACTAAGCACCTTTAAAAGCATATCGGCAATGGCAAGACCCATATTCAATCCAGATGGGCTCCTATTTAGTTACATTAAACGACTATAATATGCATGAGCCATAGTACTGATAGGGAAGGTAAGGGACTTCACTTTTCAAAGGTTCTAGATCAATGCTTTTTATGTTACAGTATACTCTATCCATGCATAACTCTGGCTTTTGCGCCTCCTATAGGGAAGATAGAATAGTTCAACTTTAGTGGGGTGCAGGAGAATTTGCCCACATCCCTAATATGAATCACAGAACAAAAAAATAGACCCTCTGGTGGTAAACAAGTTGAATATATAAAAATTGAATTTTAAATCGTACAAAAAGTAAAATCTGACACAGAATGGACTATGTCAAGCAAAATATATTTAGACAGTAGATAAATAATGTGTAGCATAGTATTAATGAAATCACAGCCACTATTTGAAACCACTCTTGTTATGGTGAACAGAGTGGTACACTCCTACAGGTAAGATGTTCTCAAAAACTAGTGGATATTTAGAATAAATGAAAAATTTGAATAAAACGTTCTTATGACACATTTTATTTAACAAAACACCTTTGCACTTACACTTAGTTTGTTATTTGCCTGAAGATCTGTTTTAAAGTGATTGTGAAGCAAATTTTTTTAAATTAAAAATAAAAACATGTTATAATTACCTGCTCTGTGTAGTGGTTTTGCACAGAGCAGCTTAGATCCTCCTCCTCTCAGGTCCCTCTTTGGCGCTCCTGGTCCCTCCTTCCTGTTGAGTGCCCCCACAGCAAGCAGCTTGCCATGGGGGCACCCGAGCCGAGCCACAAGCTTCCTGTGTCCATTCAGACAGAGGCCCACCCCCTCTCTCTCTTGGCTGACTGACTGATTGACAGCAGCGGGAGCCAATGGTGCCGCGCTGCTGTCTCAGCCAATGAGGAGGGGGGGAATCCCGGATGGCCAAGACACTCCAGAAAAATCATTGGATAAAGATGGGTTCAGGTATTTATTAGGGGTGTTGAAGGGAGGCTGCTGCACACATTAGGCTTTTTATCTTAATGCATAGAATACATGAGATAAAAAAACCTTCTGCCTTTACAACCCCTTTAACTACTATACAATCAGAGGTAGAGAATTTTAAAATATTAAATGGTTGTTAATGAGTAAATTTCACCTGGGGCAAAAATGCATCTTAACTAGCATACTAAAGAAGCCCTTGTAGAGTTAATGCTTATTTCGGCTGCCTTCTTCCTATCTGCTGTAGACGATGAGTTCAGTATTAAGCAGTGACCTAGCTAAACTGTACACAGTGCTTTGCCACCATACAGCCAACCTTAAAGGGTAATTGCACTTTTGTGGAAAGAAAATAGCAAAAACAAATATAGCATATACAATTGTGACAAAAAGTCTGCAGCGCTGTAATTTTCAGTAAAAAGCAATGCGATATGGCAACCTGGAAGTGTTCTGTACACAAATGGAGTACAGAAGGCGCCCCAGAAATGTAATTTCCTGCTTGTGCAATTGGCTCACTGATTTTCCCAGAAGCCTGCACTAAGATACAAATGAGATTTTGAGCATCCCTTGCAACAAAAATGTCACTTTTGGTGAGATACTCCCAAAGTGAAATTACATCTAAAAGGGATGCAGACCCTCCAACTTTCCTCATTGGAACCCTGCAAGCGCAGCACCTGATAATTATAAAATCATTCTCATACACATTACGTTTGCACAAGGACACAACGCTATTTCTTCAAAATAACAAAAAGGTAGGAATCGGCAACAACGTTTGTTAAAACCCTGGCAATGTACATTGATCACCCAGAGGAGAAATGCTTTTTTCTCAACAAAAGTGGAGTTACTCTTTAACCACTTGCCGACCGCCTAACGACGATATACGTCAACAGAATGGCACGGGCAGGCAAAATCACGTAACTGGTAGCCTTCCCGCGGGCGGTCCTATCGGACCCCCCCCCCCTCCCCCCGGTGCCAGAGACGGTCGGCTTTGGTCTGGGAGCGTTTAGAGATGAGGGGGATGCCATCCATTCGTGGCCCCCCCCCTCGCGATCGCTCCCAGCCAATGAGAATCCTCCCCTGCCTGTGTGTAGTACACACAGGCAGGGGATGTGATGTCATCTCTCCTCGGCTCGGCAGTTTCCGTTCCGGCGCCGAGGAGAGAAGACATCTGAGTAAGTGCACAAACACACACAGTAGAACATGCCAGGCACACTTAACACCCCCGAACACCCCCGATCACCCCCCAATCACCCCCCCCCCCCCCGTCACACTGACACCAAGCAGGTTTTTTTTCTTCTGATTACTGCATGGTGTCAGTTTGTGACAGTTAGAAGTGGTAGGGCAGTTAGTATTAGCCCCCTTTAGGTCTAGGGTACCCCCCTAACCCCCCCTAATAAAGTTTTAACCCCTTGATCACCCCCCGTCACCAGTGTCGCTGTATTAGTGTCGCTGGTGACGCTAGTTAGGGACGGAAATATTTAGGTTCGCCGTCAGCGTTTTATAGCGACAGGGACCCCATATACTACCTAATAAATGTTTTAACCCCTTGATTGCCCTTTGGTTAACACTTTCACCACTGATCACCGTATAACCGTTACGGTTGACGCTGGTTAGTTCGTTTATTTTTTATAGTGTCAGGGCACCCGCCGTTTATTACCGAATAAAGGTTTAGCCCCCCCGATCGCCCGGCAGTGATATGCGTCGCCCCAGGCAGCGTCAGATTAGCGCCAGTACCGCTAACACCCACGCACACAGCATAAGCCTCCCTTAGTGGTATAGTATCTGAACGGATCAATATCTGATCCGATCAGATCTATACTAGCGTCCCCAGCAGTTTCGGGTTCCCAAAAACGCAGTGTTAGCGGGATCAGCCCAGATACCTGCTAGCACCTACGTTTTTCCCCTCCGCCCGCCCCAGCCCAGCCCACCCAAGTGCAGTATCGATCAAACACTGTCACTTACAAAACACTAAACGCATAACTGCAGCGTTCGCAGAGTCAGGCCTGATCCCTGCGATCGCTAACAGTTTTTTTGGTAGCGTTTTGTGAACTGGCAAGCACCAGCCCCAGGCAGCGTCAGGTTAGTGCCAGTAGCGCTAACACCCACGCACGCACCGTACACCTCCCTTAGTGGTATAGTATCTGAACGGATCAATATCTGATCCGATCAGATCTATACTGGCGTCCCCAGCAGTTTAGGGTTCCCAAAAACGCAGTGTTAGCGGGATCAGCCCAGATACCTGCTAGCACCTGCGTTTTGCCCCTCCGCCGGGCCCAGCCCAGCCCACCCAAGTGCAGTATCGATCACTGACACTTACAAAACACTAAACGCATAACTGCAGCGTTCGCAGAGTCAGGCCTGATCCCTGATCGCTAACAGTTTTTTTTGCAGCATTTTGGTGAACTGGCAAGCATCAGCGGCCTAGTACACCCCGGTCGTAGTCAAACCAGCACTGCAGTAACACTTGGTGACGTGGCGAGTCCCATAAGTGCAGTTCAAGCTGGTGAGGTGGCAAGCACAAGTAGTGTCCCGCTGCCACCAAAAAGAAGACAAACACAGGCCCGTCGTGCCCATAATGCCCTTCCTGTTGCATTCGCCAATCCTAATTGGGAACCCACCGCTTCTGCAGCACCCGTACTTCCCCCATTCACATCCCCAACCAAATGCAGTCGGCTGCATGAGAGGCATTTTCTTTATGTCCTCCCGAGTACCCCTACCCAATGAACCCCCCAAAAAAGATCTTGTGTCTGCAGCAAGAGCGAATATAGGCGTGACACCCGCTATTATTGTCCCTCCTGTCCTGACAATCCTGGTCTTTGCATTGGTGAATGTTTTGAACGCTACCATTCAACTAGTTGAGTATTAGCGTAGGGTACAGCATTCCACAGACTAGGCGCCATTTCACAGGGTCTCCCAAGATGCCATCGCATTTTGAGAGACCCGAACCTGGAACCGGTTACAGTTATAAAAGTTAGTTACAAAAAAAAAGTGTAAAAAAAAAAACTACACAAACAAAAATATAAAATAAAAAAAAATAGTTGTCGTTTTATTGTTCTCTCTCGCTCTATTCTCTCTCTATTGTTCTGTTCTTTTTTTACTGTATTCTATTCTGCAATGTTTTATTGTTATTATGTTTCATCATGTTTGCTTTTCAGGTATGCAATTTTTTATACTTTACCGTTTACTGTGCTTTATTGTTAACCATTTTTTTGTCTTCAGGTACGCCATTCACGACTTTGAGTGGTTATACCAGAATGATGCCTGCAGGATATCATCTTGGCATCATTCTTTTCAGCCAGCGGTCGACTTTCATATAAAAGCAATCCTAGCGGCTAATTAGCCTCTAGACTGCTTTTACAAGCAGTGGGAGGGAATGCCCCCCCCCCCCACCGTCTTCCGTGTTTTTCTCTGGCTCTCCTGTCTCAACCGGTGATTCATCCAGCTGACCATAGAGCTGATCAGAGACCAGAGTGGCTCCAAACATCTCTATGGCCTAAGAAACCGGAAGCTACGAGCATTTTATGACTTAGATTTCGTCGGATGTAAACAGCGCCATTGGGAAATTGGGGATCTTGGTGTGGTCAGATGCTTTGAGGGCAGAGGAGAAATCTAGGGTCTAATAGACCCCAATTTTTTCAAAAAAGAGTACCTGTCACTACCTATTGCTATCATAGGGGATATTTACATTCCCTGAGATAACAATAAAAATGATTTTTTTTAAAAAATGAAAGGAACAGTTTAAAAATGATATAAAAAAGCAAAAAAAAAAGAAAAAAAAAACCAAAACACCCCTGTCCCCCCTGCTCTCGCGCTAAGGCGAACGCAAGCACCGGTCTGGCGTCAAATGTAAACAGCAATTGCACCATGCATGTGAGGTATCACCACGAAGGTCAGATCGAGGGCAGTAATTTTAGCAGTAGACCTCCTCTGTAAATCTAAAGTGGTAACCTGTAAAGGCTTTTAAAGGCTTTTAAAAATGTATTAATTTTGTTGCCACTGCACGTTTTTGCGCAATTTTAAAGCATGTCATGTTTGGTATCCATGTACTCGGCCTAAGATCATCTTTTTTATTTCATCAAACATTTGGGCAATATAGTGTTTTAGTGCAGTAAAATTTAAAAAAAAATTGTTTTTTTCCCAAAAAATGCATTTGAAAAATCGCTGCGCAAATACTGTGTGAAAAAAAAAATGAAACACCCACCATTTTAATCTGTAGGGCATTTTTTTAAAAAAAATATAATATTTGGGGGTTCAAAGTAATTTTCTTGCAAAAGAAAATAATTTTTTCATGTAATCAAAAAGGGCTTTGTCTTCAAGTGGTTAGAAGAGTGGGTGATGTGTGACATAAGCTTCTAAATATGGTGCATAAAATGCCAGGACAGTTCAAACCCCCCCCCAAATGACCCCATTTTGGAAAGTAGACACCCCAAGCTATTTGCTGAGAGGCATGTCGAGTCCATGGAATATTTTATATTGTGACAAGTTGCGGGAAATTTTTAATTTTTTTTGCACAAAGTTGTCACTAAATGATATATTGCTCAAACATGCCATGGGAATATGTTAAATTACACCCCAAAATACATTCTGTTGCTTCTCCTGAGTATGGGGATACCACATGTGTGGGACTTTTTGGGAGCCTAGCCGCGCACGGGACCCCGAAAACCAAGCACCGCCTTCAGGCTTTCTAAGGGTGTAAATTTTTGATTTCACTCTTCACTGCCTATCACAGTTTCGGAGGCCATGGAATGCCCAGGTGGCAATCCCCCCCCCCCCCCCCAAATGACCCCATTTTGGAAAGTAGGCACCCCAAGCTATTTGCTGAGAGGTATAGT
Organism: Lithobates septentrionalis; assembly: GCA_037952835.1. Lineage (NCBI taxonomy): Eukaryota > Metazoa > Chordata > Amphibia > Anura > Ranidae > Lithobates > Lithobates septentrionalis. Next base: position 816,029 of record JBBDGP010001436.1, read on the forward strand.
GAGTATTTTGCAGACCTCACTTTTTGTCACAAAGTTTTGAAAATTGAAAAAAGAAAAAAAAAATGTTTTCTTGTCTTTCTTCATTTTCAAAAACAAATGAGAGCTGCAAAATACTCACCATGCCTCTCAGCAAACAGCTTGGGGTGTCTACTTTCCAAAATGGGGTCATTTGGGGGGGGGGGGGGGGGGGTTTGTGCCACCTGGGCATTCCATGGCCTCCGAAACTGTGATAGGCAGTAGGGCTGCGCATCTTCACTGGCCTCACGATTCGATTCGATTACGATTATCAAGTCAACGATTCGATTCGATTCGATTCCGCGATGCATCACGATGCATCACGATTACAGCGCAAGTCCGCAAGTTCTCATGGTTTTCATCAAAAAAAAATTCAAGTAGTCAGGAGGACTCCATTTTTTTTATTCTATCTGTTCTTAAGAAAAAAAGAGACAGCAGAGGAGCTCCAGGCTCTCTTCCACAATACTAAAGGAGATGGTCAGAGCCTGCGGACATGCTACAGGAGATGATCAGAGACTGCAGACATGCTACAGGAGATGATCAGAGACTGCAGACATGCTACAGGAGATGATCAGAGACTGCAGACATGCTACAGGAGATGATCAGAGACTGCAGACATGCTACAGGAGATGATCAGAGACTGCAGACATGCTACAGGAGATGATCAGAGACTGCAGACATGCTACAGGAGATGATCAGAGACTGCAGACATGCTACAGGAGATGATCAGAGACTGCAGACATGCTACAGGAGATGATCAGAGACTGCAGACATGCTACAGGAGATGATCAGAGACTGCAGACATGCTACAGGAGATGGTCAGAGACTGCGGACATGCTACAGGAGATGGTCAGAGACTGCGGACATGCTACAGGAGATGGTCAGAGACTGCGGACATGCTACAGGAGATGGTCAGAGACTGCGGACATGCTACAGGAGATGGTCAGAGACTGCGGACATGCTACAGGAGATGGTCAGAGACTGCGGACATGCTACAGGAGATGGTCAGAGACTGCGGACATGCTACAGGAGATGGGCACAGACTGCGGACATGCTACAGGAGATGGTCAGAGACTGCGGACATGCTACAGGAGATGGTCAGAGACTGCGGACATGCTACAGGAGATGGGCACAGACTGCGGACATGCTACAGGAGATGGTCAGAGACTGCGGACATGCTACAGGAGATGAGCACAGACTGCGGACATGGTACAGGAGATGAGCACAGACTGCGGCGGACATGGCACAGGAGATGGGCACAGACTGCGGCGGACATGGCACAGGAGATGAGCACAGACTGCGGCGGACATGGCACAGGAGATGGGCACAGACTGCGGCGGACATGGCACAGGAGATGGGCACAGACTGCGGCGGACATGGCACAGGAGATGGGCACAGACTGCGGCGGACATGGCACAGGAGATGGGCACAGACTGCGGCGGACATGGCACAGGAGATGGGCACAGACTGCGGCGGACATGGCACAGGAGATGGGCACAGACTGCGGCGGACATGGCACAGGAGATGGGCACAGACTGCGGCGGACATGGCACAGGAGATGGGCACAGACTGCGGCGGACATGGCACAGGAGATGGGCACAGACTGCGGCGGACATGGCACAGGAGATGGGCACAGACTGCGGCGGACATGGCACAGGAGATGGGCACAGACTGCGGCGGACATGGCACAGGAGATGGGCACAGACTGCGGCGGACATGGCACAGGAGATGGGCACAGACTGCGGCGGACATGGCACAGGAGATGGGCACAGACTGCGGCGGACATGGCACAGGAGATGGGCACAGACTGCGGCGGACATGGCACAGGAGATGGGCACAGACTGCGGCGGACATGGCACAGGAGATGGGCACAGACTGCGGCGGACATGGCACAGGAGATGGGCACAGACTGCGGCGGACATGGCACAGGAGATGGGCACAGACTGCGGCGGACATGGCACAGGAGATGGGCACAGACTGCGGCGGACATGGCACAGGAGATGGGCACAGACTGCGGCGGACATGGCACAGGAGATGGGCACAGACTGCGGCGGACATGGCACAGGAGATGGGCACAGACTGCGGCGGACATGGCACAGGAGATGGGCACAGACTGCGGCGGACATGGCACAGGAGATGGGCACAGACTGCGGCGGACATGGCACAGGAGATGGGCACAGACTGCGGCGGACATGGCACAGGAGATGGGCACAGACTGCGGTGGACATGGCACAGGAGATGGGCACAGACTGCGGACAATAATGCAGAGTTGGGGTGTGATGAAGGCACATAGAAGACAATTTATGATATGGACTTGTGTCACAGCGCCCCCCCCCCCTCCCCCTCCCCCTCCATACTCACATGCTGCTCTGCCGGTGGCAGCCTGTAATGAGCAGGGCGATCTGTCTGCTCACCATCTCCCCCCGATCTCCATTTGTGCGCCCGGTGTTCCGCCGGTTGTCACATCTGAGGTGGGCAGTGAATTCTCCCGGGAGAGCGCTCCGTGCGTAAAGCTGCTGTTAGTGTGTATATTGCGGTCATGTGACACTCGGCCGCGCCTCCCTCCTCTCACATCTCTCCTGATGTCAGCCCCGCCCGCCTCTCTTCTGACCTGATAGCTCCAGTCAGTGGGCGGAGCTGACATCAGGAGAGACTGAGAGGAGGGAGGCGCGGCCGAGTGTCACATGACCGCAATATACACACTAATAACAGCTTTACGGACGGAGCGCTCTCCCGGGAGGGGGCGGGGCCAGAAATCGATTATTCGGGTCGCATGCATCGATGCCGCATCGGGGACACCCGAATCGCGATGCATCGATGCTGCGATTAATTTCAGCAGCCCTAATAGGCAGTGAAGAGTGAAATCAAATTTACACCCTTAGAAATCCTGAAGGCGAGGATTGGTCTTCGGGGCCCCGTACGCGGCGGCTAGGCTCCCAAAAAGTCCCACACATGTGGTATCCCCATACTCAGGAGAAGCAGCTAAATGTATTTTGGGGTGCAATTCCACATATGCCCATGGCCTGTGTGAGCAATATATCATTTAGTGACAACTTTTTGTAATTTTTTTTTTTTTTTTTGTCATTATTCAATCACTTGGGACAAAAAAAATGAATATTCAATGGGCTCAACATGCCTCTCAGCAATTTCCTTGGGGTGTCTACTTTCCAAAATGGGGTCATTTGTGGGGGTTTTGTACTGCCCTGCCATTTTAGCACCTCAAGAAACGACATAGGCAGTCATAAATTAAAGGCTGTGTAAATTCCAGAAAATGTACCCTAGTTTGTAGGCGCTATAACTTTTGCGCAAACCAATAAATATACACTTATTGACATTTTTTTTACCAAAGACATGTGGCCGAATACATTTTGGCCTAAATGTATGACTAAAATTGAGTTTATTCGATTTTTTTTAGAACAAAAAGTAGAAAATATTTTCGGTCTTTTTCCGTGTATAGCGAAAAAAATAAAAACGGCGGAGGTGATCAAATACCATCAAAAGAAAGCTCTATTTGTGGGAAGAAAAGGACGCAAATTTCATTTGGGTACAGCATTGCATGACCGCGCAATTAGCAGTTAAAGCGACGCAGTGCCAAATTGTAAAAAGTGCTCTGGTCAGGAAGGAGGTAAATCCTTCCGGGGCTGAAGTGGTTAATTCTAGCACATTTAAGCACCTACAGCATTGTGTCTTTATATATGCATAGAATGCATCAAGATGGAAAACCTTCTGCCTTTACAACCACTTTAAGTGCAGTGCTGCTATATCAGAAAATAAACCCTATATAAATATACAGCATGTATTTTCTCCCCAGTGTGCTGGCAAATATGTGCAAAACACACTAACGTGCTTCAGTGGAAAAAACTCCTAAACATGAAATACTGAAAAATCTGGGGGACTACTTTACACCACCCATGTTTCCCAGGTGGATTACCAAATCACTACTATGGGATGTAATGTCTGTTTATTCCCCTTGCCTCAAAAAGGGGCCCTTTAACCCAGCAGTGCTCCAGTCACTGGCGGAGGAGCATCTCGTGAAGCATTGCCACAGACAAGAGGCCCCCCCCCCCCCCATGAGATCCAGAGGGGTCCAGCTCGCCTCTTACACAGGTCCTCCTTTTGCAGCCTGCAAGCTGAGTTGGGGCTTGGGGATGGAAGTTCTTTCCAGTTCTGGGGGAATGAGCGCGCGCAGTGGGGGGGGGGGGTGGTTGCCCCTTCTGGGCCGGTCAGTTTTTGTTTCTGTGTTTCAGTTCTTGTTTAAGATGTTTTAATGTACGAATATTGGTTGCCTTGATTTCTATGTCAACATTGCACATGTATTGCCCATGCCTGTTATGGGTCCAGACGCCGCATCCACCGAGAGGTCCATGGTATAATCCTGCACTCCCTGATTTGTTCTTCCCCCATGTCCGCCCTTCACAAACAACCCCTAAATGGGGTGGCCCCAATAGCTCACACAAGCATCACTTTCTACACCTTGACCCACTCGGGGCGCTGTTTGTGTTAGCAGCTGACGCCCGGACCTGCTCCCTCAGCTTCAGGATGTGGCATCTTTGGCTGGCTTGACCCTCATGGCTGCGCCACCATTGTGCAGATACATATGCAAGTCTGTGGGTCAAATGTACATATGTGGGATTTTCATATTTTACATTTGCCCACCTCTTTTCTAGACTATTCAAAATATGGTTGTCTTCCCTATCTATAAGTGATCACTACGGTTTTTGCTCCTGATGAGTGGCTATAAGGTCTCGAAACACGTAGAGCTTACAACTACCGATATGTGTACCAATTATCAATCATGTATGGACGTTCCATCTTGACTCATTTCTCCTCTTTATTATGCCGGCAAAGTGACACTTCAATGTGTCACCAATTATATACTATGTATGTACTTCAGGTATCAAGTTCTCCATGTATTTGCAATGTTTCCTTGTTGGAAAGTATATCTTAATGAAATATAAAATATTAATATATAGCTATGTGTATAAATATGTAAATATATGACTATTTGAATTTATTAAAGCCTGTTTTTTACCCAATCTATGCATTTGCTTCCATGTGCCTCATGTAAAGTCCCGCCCTCTGCTTTCCTTTTTCTAAATATTGAACCGGGATGGAGGAGGGGGCTTGAACGACCCCTACTACCTCATTTAAAGTCCCAAAAACTCTTCCTTCTTCTCATAATTAAAGTTAGGAAAGAGAGAAGGTCCGCCTTGACTGGGGCTGAGTCAACAGCTGCTGCGCAAGATACGTTGTATGTAAGTTCTAAGGATCCCCAACACTATATCCGACTGCAGACCCTGCCAGGGAGGTTCTCTCCCTCCGCACCTCGTTCACTCAAAAAATAATTATTCTTATGGGTTTCTTGTTCGGCTGATTGAAGTGTTCAGTAGATGCCTTTGTGTTCGGAAATGGAATGTCTTAAACGACTTTAACCCCTTTCACACTCGGGGTGTCGTTACAACTGGTGGCATGCAGCGGGATGATTCCCACAGCCCAGAAGGACAGCTACAAGAACAGACAGGGCAATAGAAGCACAGTATGAACGGCTAAAGCGATCTACCCTCAAGGACTTACTGGAGAATCGGGGCTGACCGGCCAACAACCGTAAGAAGAGGGACATTATCGCAGAACTAGACGAAATGGATAGAGCCGAAAGACCCAACATAAGCGAAAGGCCCAGCATAACAGACAGGACACCCGAAGAGGCAAGTTTTGATCGGGCTGTTAACATAAGACTGGCACATTATGGCCCTAACCCTACAGCAGACATCATAGACCGAGTTATAGCGGCTGTGGAGGCAAATTGGCTACAGCAAAGAGGTGCTGCAGCAGCAGGAGTCACAGCAGCACCAACTGAAAGGAGAAAGGTACATTTTGCCGTTTTTAAAAATTTCTTTGAAGCAGAAGGGGAGATTGATGAGTACCTTGCCAATTTTGAACGGCAATGTGCCCTACACAGGGTGCCCACAGAGGAATGGGTTACCATTTTGTCTGGGAAATTGTCCGGCCGGGTCAGTGAAGCGTTCAGGGCCATTCCAGACTAGGAGATTATGAACTATGGGCTGGTAAAAGCAGCACTTTTGGCCAGGTATGCCCTCACACCAAAGGCATACCAGAGGCAGTTCTGAGAGACGAGCAAGCAGAGTGGAGACTCGTATACCGAGTGGGCATGCCGCCTACACCGCACAGCATCCCACTGGGTCGATGGATGCCAAGCAGTATCCGGGGAAGAGGTGCTGCAGCTGTTCCTGCTGGAGCACTTCTTTGACAAGCTGTCCCCAGAGGTCAGAGAGTGGGTCCGGGACTGCACCTTGCCTGAAGCAGCTCGCCTGGCGGACGAAAACACACGGACGCCCACAAACTGGATAACCCGGTGGTCAAGACAACAGCTTGGGTGGATTACCTTTCAGCGGCACCCCCTCCAGCTGGTGCCTAGCAACCAGTCGTACCGCCCTACAGCACCACCTCCAGCAGCCACTTATTCTCAGCAGCCCAGGTTCAAGTCCCAGGGCTACTCACAACCCATCAGGTGTTTCAGATGTAAACAGCTAGAGCACAAAAAGCCAGACTGTCCGTTGAATCCAGCCAGGCAGTCCCAGGCGTGGAGAAAGTCAGCAGGGGGGAATCCCCGCACATCCATGCCTGCGGCTCACTGCGTTGAGGAGGAAGAACATTGGGGCGTCCTGCACGAGGCTGGTCCAGTACAAGCAGCTAACCAGGTCAACAGGCAGCAACACAGGCAGACTGTCCGGGTTAATGAAAAGGCAGCCAATGGCCTACGTGATACTGGTGCCACCATGACCCTACTACAGAAGAACCTCATCCCAGAGAGCCAACACACCGGAGACTCTGTAGCCGTATGGGTTGCAGGAGGCACCGTTTTCTAGCTACCCGTTGCCCGTGTTCACCTGGATTGGGGGGTTGGTTCGGGGCATGTGAATGTGGGGGTGATGAAGGATTTGCCAGTGGATGTACTACTGGGGAATGATTTGGCCCCCTTCATTTCTGCTTACGCCCCGCTGGGCCCCGCTGAAGCCAACCCAGTGCCCAGACCCGTGCGCTTGGAACCGGCCCGCTTGCTGCTGAGACCCAGGTAAGACTATCTTCCCCGACATGTACCTTAGATCAGACTCCCCTAGGCTGGGATACCCCAGAGGCATTCAGGAGGGAAACCCGGGAGGACCCGACCTTACACAAGTATAGGGCTAAGGCAGATACTCAGGAAAGGGGAATAGATGGGGAGATTTATGAATGGGTGGGGGATAGACTGTATAGGATCCCTAAGCCATCCCTGGGAAATAAAGCCCCTTTGCAGAAACAACAGCTGGTGGTACCTATGAAATACCAGCTGGAGATTCTGCGAATCGGGCATGATGTACCACTAGCAGGACATCTAGGGTCCCGTCGCACAGCCCATAGAATTACACAGAATTTCTTCTGGCCCAATTTTAACCAGGATGTGCGACAGTACTGCAAAACGTGTGACACATATAATGCTATAATGTAATTTAGTCTAGTATGACTTGTCACAGCGTCTAAAGAGTTTTTTCATCCAGTGTGCTAATTAACCCTGCAATTGTATTGAGATGTAAGATAATGTGTATTGTATAGTCGGTGAGCTAGGAGACACAAAGTCTGTCCTAAAGGTCATGTCTGAGTCACTGAGGCTGTCTAAAGGATTAGATAATTAGCTCATGTTAATTAGGCTTCTGGTGAGAGATTGTATTTTCACCCTGCGGTATATATTTGTGTGAGATCTCAATAAAGAGTCAGTCCTGTTTGAACCTCAAGACAGAGCCTCGTCTCATACTTGGGGGGGGGGGTTATTCGTATGGGTTTCTTGTTCGGCTGATTGAAGTGTTCGGTAGCTGCCTTTGTGTTCGGAAATGGAATGTCTTAAACTACTTTAACCCCTTTCACACTTGGGGTGTCGTTACACAGGGGTACTGACATTAATGCCAGAAGACCAAGCAGAGAAGGGTCCCACCGCTCAGGTAGGCACAAACCAGTGGAGATAAAAGCCAGTGTAGTTTTATCCTTCAAAAGGGGAAGAGTCCCAGGTGCTGGCTGATGCAAGATGAAGCAGGAAAATCGAGGAAAGCTGGAAGCCGCACACCGGTGTAATGATGAATGCTTTTATTGGTAAAAAGCTAAATCATAAAGGAACACAATACACTACAGCAGAAGCGTACAGAAACAGCTGACGCGTTTCACACTCACAATGAGTGCTTACTTACTTAGTCAAAATGCGCCTTAGAACCTCTATGGGCTCGGTATTGTATGCTGGATCCTGGATAGGTTACACTTGTGCCTCTGTTCCTCACGGCAGTCCAGTTTATACCTCGGTATATCAATATAAAGAGAACTTCATGGTGCAGTATGTATTACCTTTATTTAAAATGACAATAAAAACCCACAATGGGTACTCACAATGTCAAGGCGCTTACAGTGCGCCACTCAAAAACAGCAGTAACGATCGGGTGACGGCGGCCGGTAATGGGGTGGCGTACTAATCGTTCCCAACAGATGGTGTGTGTAGCGTTCCGTCCTGTCCCCTTCCCCTACGCGTGTCGATACAAGGGGTATTTCGTATCTTCATCATAAGCGCCTTGACATTGTGAGTACCCATTGTTTGTTTTTATTGTGATTTTAAATAAAGGTAATACATACTGCACCATGAAGTTCTCTTTATATTGATATACCGAGGTATAAACTGGACTGCTGTGAGGAACAGAGGCACAAGTGTAACCTATCCAGGATCCAGCATACAATACTGAGCCCATAGAGGTTCTAAGGCGCATTTTGACTAAGCTTAATCGCAAGGTCACACGCCCTAAGGTGAGGGGATATCACCTGGGGGGGAGCACTTATATGAGCACACAGCACTTTAGTTTGTGTTCACCGAAACACATGGATGGATTTTGGAATGTTTATGGACTGTTAATTTGATCATAGAACTAAGCTACACAGCACCGAATCGCAGATGCAACACTGAATTACACGGATGTAGCACTGAATCGCATGGATATTTCTTTGGAATTTATCTAATATTGTTTGAACATTGCACTATCACTGAATTACAGTAATACAGCACTGCATTGCATGGATGCAACACTGAATCGCATGGATGATTTTTTTCTTGAAATATTTATTTATTATTTGTTTGAATAGTGCACAAATATTTTGGAATATTTATATATATATTTCACATGCTTATTGAAACACTCTTATTAATTCATTTATTGAAGTTTATTGCACATTAATGTATAGTATTTTGGACATTTTATACATGTCACGAGTGAGCACAATACCACTTTATTAATTATATATTTATATTTATCATTTTGATAGCGCAGCTTTTTATAACTTGATTTGATTATCTTGCATGGTATATGAGCTGATCATTTGTAAGATACACTACTTTGGAGACCTGATTTGGTCAACCACCTGGAGGCTCACAGGACTATTAATTAGCATGATCAATCAATGAACTTGGGTACAACCAGCCTGCCGGATTCTCTTGTGATTATCGCTAGTGGCTGCTATAGCTACTATCAATAATCAATGTCCTCTCCCATCAGGACAGCTTGCCCCCACCCGCCCCTGCCGGGAGAAGAATTGGTGATTCCTCTATGAACAGTCAGTGTTGATGGTGAAATTGTGCACATTTCTTTCCTGCAACCTATGGCTGCAGGAAAGAAATTTGCAGTGTGTATGGCCAGCCTTCGTATTTAGCAGCTTACCTGTACGTTCTAACAGTTAAGCATTGTCGATATGTCAGAAATGTTTTAGGCCAGGTCAGTTTCACTTTAAAAGGTAACCTCATCCAATGGCAAAGAGAATAAGAAGATACTAATATCAACTACATTTATAGACCAGTTGATATTCCCTGCAAAATGGGATCAGATATTCGTCATTCTCGAAACATATTAGACTTAAAAGTAGAACACAAGACAGAGAGGTTTTGTGACTTGTGTGAAAGAGTTACCTCTAATTATGTTTATCCTGCATCCAAGACTGCTGCTGTGTAGTGATCAAATCACACTTGCCAGAAAGTATTTCCTGCACTGCGGCTGTGAGAGGTGCAGCTCTTATACACAAAGTAGGGTTGTCCCGATACCACTTTTTTAGGACCGAGTACAAGTACCGATACTTTTTTTCAAGTACTCGCCGATACCGATACTTTTTTTTTTAATGTCACATGACAGGTTTTTTTTTTTGCTATTTTTTTTGGGGGGGGGGGGGTGAACGTTGTATGTGTGTGTGTTTTTTTGTTTTTGTTTTTTACAATTTTTATTTTTTATTCTTTATTGTTTTTTTTTTTTAATCAGCCCTTTTGGGGGGCTTTGGGGAGATATCAGGGGTCTTAACAGACCTCTGATATCTCCCCCTTGAGACAGAGAAAGAGACAGAGGATAGAGATTCCCCAGTCCCTTTCTCTGCAGCGTCAGCTGCACTGAGAATGAATGGAGAGAAGACAGCGGCTCCTCTCCATTCATAAACTGACACATAGTAATCACAGGAGATTACAATGTTTCAGTTATGTGAATGGACAGAGTCAGCTGACTCTGTCCATTCACAAAGGAAGGAGGAGGAGGACGGAGGAACTGAGGGGGAGAACGGAGGGGACAGATAAGGAGAGAGGAACGGAGGTGGAGAACGGAGGGGGACAGATAAGGAGAGAGGAACGGAGGGGGAGAACGGAGGGGACAGATAAGGAGAGAGGAATGCAGGGGACAGCGGAGAGGCACAGAGGAAAGGAGGGGGCATGGAGGAGGATGCAGTGACAGTCAGCTGTGAACGATCACCGCTGTATGTCACTAAAGCTGGTGAAAGCCGCTGGGGGAGAATCTTGTAACTCCCCCACGCGCCGATCACAGCTGACTACCAGGTATCAGGGGAAGCATCGGGAGCATTGGCCCGAGTACAAGTACTTGGGCAAATGCTCAGTATTGGTGCCGATACCGATACTAGTATCGATATCGGGACAACCCTAACACAAAGGTTTAGTGTGCAATTCCCCTCCTCCCCCCTTGCATTCTGTGTATGAACCAATACACATATACCACCAAACAGCACAATCTGTCACGCGATTTAGCAAAAAACAGTAATAAGTACAATATGACAATGTGATGGCGTCCGATTTCATTCTCAGTTCTACTAGCACAAAAATAGGAATGTAAAAGTGGAATTTAAAAATGGAATTTTTTTTCCTCTATAAATGATAGCACATTAGAACTACAGAGAAAAAAAAACTATGATGGAAGTCTCTTCACTTCGGTTTCATCCAAGTTGATGAAGAGCAATTAGCTCCTCCAGCATTGCTGTGCAGCACATCGTGTAGGCCTGGCTGCTGGCTAGACAGGCTTTTCCTTTAAGCCAACTGTCACGCTGTACTTCAAGACTTATTTGCCTCTGAACACAGGCTAATTGGATCTGTATAGAGAACTCAAAACCATGTTATTGCCAAATTGTGTGGTTTTGTAAATATCAAACTACAAGTACTTCAGAGTGCAAACATTTATATGTTTGAAAATTATTGTCAGTCACAAGCTGCGATTCTGTAGTCTAGAACAGGGACAATATACTTAAAGTGTTACTAAACCCAGGACCCTGCATTCATTATATCTGGTCTCCCACAGTACACAGAACATGGAAATGCAATTATTTGAGTAAATATAAACAGCTAAATAGTCTTGTGATTTCTGTCAGTTCCTGGTGAAGCTTGTAGGAGTTTTCATACAGCACTGAGCTGTCTTATGAGGCTGCAGGGCTCCTGACCCTCTGTTTCTAGACAGTGCCGATTGGCGCTGTGCTGATCACATGCACTCTCCCAAGACAAAAAAAAACCTCTCTAGCCATACACATCAAACCGAGCACGTGCAGCCTGACTCCAAAGGTTCTGACTTATCCGGACTTGTCCAGGGGGACAGTGCAGGGAGGGGAGGATCTGTGCATACAAGATGAAGCAGTCTTTTTACACAATGCTGAGGATTAACCCCTTAGGTTCCACAGAGAGTATAACAAGCAAGCTTTACTGCATATACAGACTGATTTTACTGTTGTGGGTTAAGTAACAATTTAAGATCTTTCACGCTGGCTACTTTAGGGGCCCATTTACAACATATGCATTTGGGGTGTGCTGAAGAGCCATGCCCAACACAATCCTACTGCAAAGATGTTGTAATTTGCCTTATGTGCCATTATAATGCATCATAACATTCATTACACACACCAGAGGCCTGCTGGAGTGGTTCCAAAGGCAGAAAGATTTTTTAACTTACAGTGATAATAAAGTCTCTTTTTTTTTAGTTAAAAATAAACATGTTATACTTACCTGCCCTGTGCAGTGGTTTTGCACAGAGCAACCCAGATCCTCCTTTTCTCGAGTCCCTCTGTGATGCCCCTTGCTCCTCCCTCCTGTTGAGTGCCCCCACAGAAGGCAGCTTGCTATGGGGGCACCTGTCGAGCCCCAGCTGTGTGTGTCCATTCAGACATGAAATTTGTGGTATGCTCCGCACTCAGGATAATAGTGGGTTGCTATATTACACTTATATTCACCACTGACAGTTACATATACACATATCCAGTCCCTATAGGATAGGGACCCCCTCTTCTACTTGCAGATAGGGCACTCACCTACCACTTTTTCTTATACTTATTTGGTTCGACAGGGTAGCGCCAATCACCCCACTTTTTTTACCTCCATTCAGACATGAGGCTGTGACCTGGCCCCGCCCACTTTCTCTCCTCATTGGCTGACAGCAGTGGGAGCCAATGGTGTCGCGGTGCTGTCTCAGCTAATGAGGAGGGGAGTCCCAGGCAGCCGAGACAATCCTGCACCATTGCTAGATCTAGATGGGGCTCAAGTAAGCATTAGAGGGGCTGCTGCACACAGAAGGCTTTTTATCTTACTGCATAGAATTCATTAAGATAAAAAAACTTCTGCCTTTACAATAACTTTAATGCAATCTATGCATTAAGGTAAAAAGCCTTCCGTGTGCAGATCCCACATCCAGCCCCCCCTTACACTTACCTGAACCCCATCACAATCCAGCCATGTGCATGAGAGAAGCAGCTCTCCTGGGTCTCTCTCTGCATTGGCTCGCACATCATCACAGCCAGTGAGCCAAATGAGGAGAGAGCTGAGCCACAATGTGTGAATGGAAAATGTCCATTCACAGGAGCGTGGCTCAGGAGCAATCCTGCTTGGATGCCCCCATAGCAAGAGGCCTGCTATTTGGAGCACTCGGCAGGGGGAGGAGCCAGGACCCTCAATAGAGGACCCAAAAAGAAGAGGATTGTGACTGCTCTATGCAAAACCATTGCACAGAGGAGGCAAGTATAACATGTTTTTTTTTTTTTTTTTTAAAACAACAAAAGTTCCTTTAACCACTTGAGCCCCGGACCATTATGCTGCCTAAGGACCAGAGGTCTTTTTCCAGTTTGGCACTGCGTCGCTTTAACTACTAATTGCGCGGTCATGCAATGCTGTACCCAAAAGAAATTTGCGTCCTTTTCTTCACACAAATAGAGCTTTCTTTTGATGGTATTTGATCACCTCTGCGGTTTTTATTTTTTGCCCTATAAAAACGGAAAAAGACCGAAAATTTTGAAAAAAAATGATATTTTCTACTTTTTGTTATAAAAAAAAATCCAATAAACTCAATTTTAGTCATACATTTAGGCCAAAATGTATTCATCCACATGTCTTTGGGAAAAAAAATGTCAATAAGCATAAATTTATTGGATTGCGCAAAAGTTATAGCGTCTACAAACTAGGGTACATTTTCTGGAATTTACACAGCTTTTAGTTTATGACTGCCTATGTCATTTCTTGAGGTGCTAAAATGGCAGGGCAGTACAAAACCCCCCAAATGACCCCATTTTGGAAAGTAGACACCCCAAGGAAATTGCTGAGAGGCATGTTGAACCCATTGAATATTTTTTTTTTGTCCCAAGTGATTGAATAATGACAAAAAAAAAAAAATATTTACAAAAAGTTGTCACTAAATGATATATTGCTCACACAGGCCATGGGCCTATGTGGAATTGCACCCCAAAATACATTCAGCTGCTTCTCCTGAGTATGGGGATACCACATGTGTGGGACTTTTTGGGAGCCTAGCCGCGTACGGGGCCCCGAAAACCAATCACTGCCTTCAGGATTTCTAAGGGTGTAAATTTTTGATTTCACTCTTCGCTGCCTATCACAGTTTCGGAGGCCATGGAATGCCCAGGTGGCACAAAACCCCCCCAAATGACCCCATTTTGGAAAGTAGACACCCCAAGCTATTTGCTGAGAGGCATGGCGAGTATTTTGCAGCTCTCATTTGTTTTTGAAAATGAAGAAAGACAAGAAAAAACATTTTTTTTTTCTTTTTTCAATTTTCAAAACTTTGTGACAAAAAGTGAGGTCTGCAAAATACTCACTATACCTCTCAGCAAATAGCTTTGGGTGTCTACTTTCCAAAATGGGGTAATTTGGGGGGGTTTTGTGCCACCTGGGCATTCCATGGCCTCCGAAACTGTGATAGGCAGTGAAGAGTGAAATCAAAAATTCACGCCCTTAGAAAGCCTAAAGGCGGTGCTTGGTTTTCGGGGTCCCGTACGCGGCTAGGCTCCCAAAAAGTCTCACACATGTGGTATCCCCATACTCAGGAGAAGCAGCAGAATGTATTTTGGGGTGTAATTTCACATATTCCCATGGCATGTTTGAGCAATATATCATTTAGTGACAACTTTGTGCAAAAAAAAAAAAAAATTGTCTTTCCCGCAACTTGTGTCACAATATAAAATATTCCATGGACTCGACATGACTCTCAGCAAATAGCTTGGGGTGTCTACTTTCCAAAATGGGGTCATTTGGTGGGGGGGTTTGAACTGTCCTGGCATTTTATGCACAACATTTAGAAGCTTATGTCACACATCACCCACTCTAACCACTTGAAGACAAAGTCCTTTCTGACACTTTTTGTTTACATGAAAAAAAATTTTTTTTTTTTGCAAGAAAATTACTTTGAACCCCCAAACATTATATATTTTTTTAAAGCAAATGCCCTACAAATTAAAATGGTGGGTGTTTTTTTTTTCACACAGTATTTGCGCAGCGATTTTTCAAACGCATTTTTTGGGGAAAAAACACACTTTTTTAAATTTAATGCACTAAAACACACTATATTGCCCAAATGTTTGATGAAATAAAAAAGATGATCTTAGGCCGAGTACATGGATACCAAACATGACATGCTTTACAATTGCGCACAAACGTGAAGTGGCAACAAAATACATTTTTAAAAGCCTTTAAAAGCCTTTACAGGTTACCACTTTAGATTTACAGAGGAGGTCTACTGCTAAAATTACTGCCCTCGATCTGACCTTCGTGGTGATACCTCACATGCATGGTGCAATTGCTGTTTACGTTTGACGGCAGACCGCCGCTTGCGTTCGCCTTAGCGCGAGAGCAGGGGGCGACAGGGGTGCTTTTTTTTTTTTTTTTTTCTTTATTATTTTTTTGCTTTTTTATCTTATTTTTAAACTGTTCCTTTCATTTTTTTTTTAAATCATTTTTATTGTTATCTCAGGGAATGTAAATATCCCCTATGATAGCAATAGGTAGTGACAGGTACTCTTTTTTGAAAAAATTGGGGTCTATTAGACCCTAGATCTCTCCTCTGCCCTCAAAGCATCTGACCAAACCAAGATCGGTGTGATAAAATGCTTTGCCAATTTCCCAATAGCGCTGTTTACATCCGGCGAAATCTAAGTCATGAAATGCTCGTAGCTTCCGGTTTCTTAGGCCATAGAGATGTTTGGAGCCACTCTGGTCTCTGATCAGCTCTATGGTCAGCTGGCTGAATCACCGGCTGCATTCTCAGGTTCCCTGTTGAGACAAGAGAGCCAGAGAAAAACACGGAAGACGGTGGGGGAGGGCATTCCCTCCCACGGCTTGTAAAAGCAGTCTAGAGGCTAATTAGCCGCTAAGATTGCTTTTACATGAAAGCCGACCGCTGGCTGAAAAGAATGATACCAAGATGATACCTAAACCTGCAGGCATCATTCTGGTATAACCACTCAAAGTCGTGAATGGCGTACCTGAAGACAAAAAAATGGTTAACAATAAAGCACAGTAAACGGTAAAGTATAACAAATTGCATAACTGAAAAGTAAACATGATAAAACATAACAATAAAACATTGCAGAATAGAATACAGTAAAAAAGAGCAGAACAATAGAGAGAATAGAGAGAGAGAGAACAATAAAACGACAACTATTTTTTTTTATTTTATATATATTTTTTTTTTTTTACACTTTTTTTGTAACTAACTTTTATAACTGTAACTGGTTCCAGGTTCGGGTCTCTCAAAATGTGATGGCATCTTGGGAGACCCTGTGAAAGTGTGCCTAGTCTGTGTAATGCTGTACCCTACGCTAATACGCAACTAGTGAATGGTAGCGTTCAAAACATTCACCAATGCAAAGACCAGGATTGTCAGGACAGGAGGGACAATAATAGCGGGTGTCACGCCTATATCCGCGCTTGCTGCAGACACGACATCTTTTTTGAGGGGGTTTGTTGGGTAGGGGTACTCGGGAGGACATAAAGAAAATGCCTCTCATGCAGCCGACTGCATTTGGTTGGGGATGTGAATGGGGGAAGTACGGGCGCTGCAGAAGCGGTGGGTTCCCAATTAGGATTGGCGAATGCAGCAGGAAGGGCACTATGGGCACGACGGGCCTGTGTTTGTCTTTTTGGTGGCAGCGGGACACTACTTGTGCTTGCCACCTCACCAGCTTGAACTGCACTTATGGGACTCGCCACTTCACCAAGTGTTACTGCAGTGCTGGTTTGACTACGACCGGGGTGTACTAGGCCGTTGGTGCTTGCCAGTTCACCGAAACGCTACCAAAAAAACTGTTAGCGATCACAGGGATCAGGCCTGACTCTGCGAATGCTGCAGTTATGCGTTTAGTGTTTTGTAAGGGACAGTGATCGATCGATACTGCACTTGGGTGGGCTGGGCCGGGTGGAGGGGCAAAACGCAGGTGCTAGCAGGTATTTGGGCTGATCCCGCTAACACTGCGTTTTTGGGAACCCTAAACTGCTGGGGACGCCAGTATAGATCTGATCGGATCAGATATTGATCCGTTCAGATACTATACCACTAAGGGAGGCGTATGCTGCGTGCGTGGGTGTTAGCGGTACTGGCGCTAACCTGACGCTGCCTGGGGCTGGTGCTTGCCAGTTCACCAAAACGCTACCAAAAAAACTGTTAGCGATCGCAGGGATCAGGCCTGACTCTGGGAACGCTGCAGTTTAGTGTTTTGTAAGTGACAGTGATCGATCGATACTGCACTTGGGTGGGCTGGGCTGGGCCGGGCGGAGGGGAAAAACGCAGGTGCTAGCAGGTATCTGGGCTGATCCTGCTAACACTGCGTTTTTGGGAACCCTAAACTGCTGGGGACGCTAGTAAAGATCTGATTGGATCAGATATTGATCCGTTCAGATACTATAGCACTAAGGGAGGTGTACGGTGCGTGCGTGGGTGTTAGCGGTACTGGCGCTAATCTGACGCTGCCTGGGGCGACGCACATCACCGCCGGGCGATCAGGGGGCTAAACCTTTATTCGGTAATAAACGGCGGGTGCTCTGACACTATAAAAAATAAACGAACTAACCAGCGTCACCCGTAACGGTTATACACTGATCAGTGGTGAAAGGGTTAACTACGGGGCAATCAAGGGGTTAAAACATTTATTAGGTAGTATATGGGGGTCCCTGTCGCTATAAAACGCTGACGGCGAACCTAAATATTTACCTCTCTAACTATCGTCACCAGCGACACTAATACAGCGATCAGAAAAATGATCGCTTAGTGACACTGGCGACAGGGGGTGATCAAGGGGTTAAAACTTTATTAGGGGGGGGTACCCTAGACCTAAAGGGGGCTAACAGTAACTGTCCTAACACTGTAACTGTCACAAATTGACACCATGCAGTAATCAGAAAAAAAAAAAAATACTGCTTGGTGTCAGTGTGACAGGGAGGGGGGAGGGGTGATTGGGGGGTGATCGGGGGGGTAAAGGGGGGTGTATTGTGTGCCTGGCATGTTCTACTGTATGTGTGTGTGTTGTGCACTCACATAGATGTCTTCTCTCCTCGGCGCCGGAACGGAAAATACCGAGCCGAGGAGAGATGACATCATTTCCTTTGCTGCTGTTTAGCATACAGCAGCAAAGGAAGATTCTGATTGGCCGGCGGCGATCGCGAGGGGGGGGCACGAACGGATGGCCTCCCCCTCATCTCCGATCGCCGGGGGACAAAAGAGGACCGCCTCGGGCACCGGGGGGGGGGGGTCCGATCGGGTGAATTTTAAAGATGCTACAGAGGTGAATTCTACAAACTTTTGACAACGATTGGACTTGGGACTGAAATGACAAGTCAGAGTCTAGGATTATACCTAGTACCCTGGCGTGAGGGGAGGGATTGATGGTTGCATTGTTGATTTTGATGGAAAAGTCAGGGAGGGGGCACGGACGGGGGGGGGGATTATTATTAGCTCAGTTTTAGAGATTTAGTTTAAGGAAGTGGTGCGACATCCATGCTGATATATCAGTTAGTAATACGAGAGGAGACTAAAGGAGTGAGGTAAGGAGTAGTCTGATAGATTTGGGTGTCATCGGCATATAAGTGATATTGAAAGCCGTGGGTAGTTATCAAGTGACCATGGGAGGAGGTGTAGATAGAGAAGAGAAGGGGTCCAAGAACAGAGCCTTGGGGGAACCCCCCACAGAAAGGGGCAATGGAGAGGAGACAGAGTTGTAGGTAACACTAAAGGAGCGCTGATAGGCAGAGAACCAGGATAGAGCAGAATCTTGAAGGCCAAGGGAATGGAGTTTATTGAGAAAGAGTGGGTGGTCAACAGTATCAAAGGCCGCAAAGAGGTCAAGGAATATGGAGTACTGGCTGTTGGTTTTAGCAGTTAGTAAATCATTAGTGAATTTTAGTAAGACACCCCTTGTAATAGAAAAAAAGCATGACAGGACCTCTTAAATATGAGATCTGGTGTCAAAAAGACCTCAGATTTCATATTTACACTAAAATGTAATTAAAAAAAAATTCTCCTTTAAGAGCATTGGGCAGAAGGGACTTTTGACGTTGCTTCCGCCAGTCAATGCCATGGAGCCGAGTGGGGTCCATCTTCCCCTCAGTCGGCAGCCAGTCAAATAGGGGAGAGGACGCAATTGTCTCCGCCGCTGCCGGCGGCTCCGGTAAGTGGCAGAGACCACCAGAGTGCGGGGACCCCCGATAAAAATGATCTTGCGGCGAATCCGCTGCAGAGACCACTTTTATCTGAAAGCAGACCGCCTGCTGAAGAAGAGTATACCGGGGTTATGGCAGCTATCTGCTGCCATAACAACGGTACTCCTCTTCAAACAGCTGACGTATAATGACGGCGGGCGGTCCGAAAGTGGTTAAAAAGTAACTCCACTTTTGTTGAGAAAAAAATATTCCACTCTGGGTGATCTATGTATATTATAAGGATTTTAACAAACTTTGTTGCAGATTCCTACCTCTTGTTATTCTGAAGAAATCGCTGTTTGTGTCCATGTGGAAAGTGGCTTTAATGGAAGTGGTTTCATAATTATGAGCTGCTGCACTTGCAGGAGTCTAATAAGGAAAGTGGCAGGGTCTGCATCCCTTTAGACGTGATTTCATTGGGGAGTAGCTCACCAAAAGAGACATTTTTGTTGCAGGTGATGCCTGAAATCTGACTTGTATCTTAGTGCAGACTTCTGGGAACATCAGTAAGTCAATCACACAAGCAGGAAATGTTTCTATGGGGGGAATTTTCAATAAGATTCAATCACAATATGACTTGAGTCGCAATTGCATATGCTATATTTTTTTTATTTGCGATTTTGTTTTTCCACGAAAATGGAGTTAACCTTTAAAGCTTTAAAGCTAAAGTTAACCTTTAAAGCTATAGTCCAAAAAGGCAAAAAAGGAAAAAAAAAAAAAATGTTTTTTCAAATGTAACATTGTACAAACCTGAACAACTGCAACATATCAGGTGAAGATGTAGATGTTTAACAACAAAATTAATGTCTCTGTATGCTCAGATCTGTAGATATTAGTTGAGAGCCAGTCCATTAGGGGCACAAGGAACATGCAAAATGGCAGTGAAACATTGTGTCATCCTCTTTAACCACTTGAAGACCGAACTGTTATGCCGTGTACACATGAGCGGATTTTCCGTCGGAAAAATCTTGGATGGTTTTTCCGTCGGAATTCCGCTCAAGCTTGCCTTGCACACACACAGTCACACAAAACTTCGCTGAACTTTCAACCATCAAGAATGCAGTGACGTACAACACTACAACGAGCCGAGAAAACGAAGTTCAATGCTTCTGAGCATGCGTTGAATTGTTTCCAAGCATGCATAGGAATTTTTGCGCGTCGGAATTGGTACAGACGTTCAGAATTTCTGATCAAAACTTTTTCCGACCGAAAAATTAAGAACCTGCTCTCAATCTTTTGCTGGCTGGAATTACACCAGCAAAAGTCCGATGGAGCACACACACGGTCGCATTTTGCGAACAAAAGCTCTCATCGGACTTTTGCTGGCGGAATTTCCGATCGTGTGTACGCGGCATTACACCCCCTTTCAGTCCATGCAATTCAGTGTCAGGTTTTCAGTGCTTTCATACTTAGAAACACCCACAGTAGAAAGAACCACAAAAATAACCACATTTTGGAGTAAACACTTAAAGTTATTGTAGCCAAGTGCAGCAGACTACCCTCTCATCCCCATTCCCCAACCTCCGAGCAGTGACTGACCCAGAGGAGGAGCGCTGTCTCTGAGTGCAGAGCAGGATGTGTGTTTAAGTTTCTTTCATCTCCCCCACTGCTGTAGACTGAATGAGCTGCTTCCCCCTGCTCCCCTCTCCAGTGACTGAGGCTATGCAGCCAGTTTTTTTTTCCTCACTAACTGCTAGCTGTGTGTTGTCTGCTCACTCTTGCCCTCCCCTATCCCTTCTGGTGGTGTAGAATTGGACCCAATCAGAGCGTGGGAGAGCAAGAGCCAATAGGAGTGTCTGAGAGGACTTGCATGCAGACAAATATTATGAGAGCGGCATGCACAACTATAGAGGTTAATGTCTGCCGGACTTCAATTCCCACTGATCTAGATCGTGGCCAGTCCAGGAAGGTGAGAGAAGCATGCGGACCTATAATCAGGGTCTGTGCCCTCAGCCTAAGGAACCAGAGCCAAGGAGAGAAGCCAAGCCGACCTGCTGCTGTGCCTGTCCACACACATTGGGCAGAGAGAACAGACCTGCATTCTGTGTCTACTAAAGCCGCCCCAGAGACTGAGCTGGAGTCTCGCTGCATCTTCAGAACTGGAGCAGAGAGACTGCACCCTGTTGGACCTGACTCCTGGAACCTGCTGATCACCAAGCCTTTGGGACTAGACCAGTCGCCCACCAGGAAGTAGTGAGCTGAAGTACACATCCTAAACAACTGCCACATACTACTAACCCAAATAGACTGCTCCTACTTAGCCTATTTCCCATCACCTACCCACACTCCACCTAAAGAAGGGCCCCACCGAAAGCCGGCCAACGTTTATCATCAGACACCAGGTACTTTCAGCCACTTACAGGGGTACCCCCACATTAGAAATGCTTATACCCGGCCACCCACCTTAGGGACTGCATACATAGCCTGAGCACACAGACTTTGTTTCTTACATTGGTTGACACTGTTTCAGAGACTCTAGTTGCATCTGTTATAGCTTTAACCTTGCTGTAGTTGATGTACGTGTGAGTGTTTTATTGACAGATTTTGTTTATTATAGTGTATGCAAGTCTGGGTGATTATTGTTTATAGCTCATTTGTTTGCATGGCCACAATACATTTAGTTATTCTTTCACCAGGCTGCCTGTGGTCTAATTTCTGTGCCTTAATATATAGTGCTAGCATACCAACACCTAAACCACATACAGTATCTCACAAAAGTGAGTACAACCCCTCACATTTTTATAAATATTTTTTTATTTAATCTCATGTGACAACACTGAAGAAATTACACTTTGCTACAATGTAAAGTAGTGAGTGCTCAGCTTGAATAACAGTGTCAATTTGCTGTCCCCTCAAAATAACGCACAGCCATTGATGTCTAAACCGCTGGCAACAAAAGGGAGTCCCCCCTTAAGAGAAAATGTCCAAATTGAGAACAAAGTGTCAATATTTTGTGTGGCCACCACTATATTCCAGCACTGCCTTAAAGTGATTGTAAGCCTACGTTTTTTTTTTTTTTCAAATATCAAACATATCATATTTACCTCCACTGTGCAGTTCGTTTAGCACAGTGTGGCCCAAACCTAGTCTTCCGGGGTCCCCCTGGCAGCACTCACGGCTCCTCCTCGCATCGGTAAACCCCCTGTGAAAAGTGCTCTCCCTGGGGGTTACATTGCGGGCACACTCCCGAGTCCAGCATTTGTGTGCATAGACATAGGGTTTAGGTCTGGAGACATGCTTGGCAACTCCATCACCTTTACCCTCAGCTTCTTTAGCAAGGCAGTGGTTGTCTTGGAGGTGTGTTTGGGGTCATGTTGGAAAACTGCCCTGCGGCCCAGTCTCCAAAGAAAGGGGATTATGTTCTGCTTCAGTATGTCACAGTACATGTTGGCATTCATGGTTCCCTCAATGAACTGTAGCTCCCAGTGCCAGCAGCATTCACTCAGCCCCATACCATGACACTCCCACCACAATGCTTGACTGTGTTCAAGACACACTTGTCTTTGTACTTCTCACCTGGTTGCCGTCACACACGGTTGACACCATCTGAACTAAATAAGTTTATCTCGGTCTCATCGGACCACAGGACATGGTTTCAGTAATCCATGTCCTTAGTCTGCTTGTCTTCTGCAAACTGCTTGCGGGTTTTTTTGTGCATCATCTTAAGAGGCTTAGTTCTGGGACGACTACCATGCAGACCAATTTGATGCAGTGTGCGGCGTATGGTCTGAGCACTGACAGGCTGACCCCCCCACCCTTTCAACCTCTGCAGCAATGCTGGTAGCACTCATAAGTCTAATTCCCAAAGACAACCTCTGGATATAACGCTGAGCATGTGCACTCAACTTCTTTGGTCTACCATGGCGAGGCCTGTTCTGAGTGGAACCTGTCCTGTTAAAGCACTAAAGGGTCTTGGCCACCGTGCTGCAGATCAGTTTCAGGGTCTTGGCAATCTTCTTATAACCTAGGCCATCTTTATGTAGAGCAACAATTCTTTTTTTCAGATTCTCAGAGAGTTCTTTGCCATGAGGTGCCATGTTAAATATCCAGTGACCAGTATGAGTGAGAGCGATAACACCAAAGTTATCCCACCTGCTCCCCATTCACACCTGAGACCTTGCAACACTGACGAGTCGCATGACACCAGGGAGGGAAAATGGCTAATTGGGCCACTCACTTCTGTTGCCAGCAGTTTAGACATTAATGGCTGTGTGCTGAGTTATTTTGAGGGGACAGCAAATTTAAACGGTTATACAAGCTGTACACTCACTACTTTACATTGTAGCAAAGTGTCATTTCTTCAGTGTTGTCACATGAAAAGATATAATATTTTCAAAAATGTGAGGGGTGTACTCACTTTTGTGAGATACTGTAGGTGTAACAAATTTTTAGCCTATGACCAAGTCATGTCAGTGGGGACCGAGACGTTGAGAGCCGTGGCAAAACAAAGGACCCATCATCAACAGTGACTGCTGCTAAGGGGGTAAGCGCTACATATTTTTATTTTATGATTATTTTTTTAAGAAAGGGAGTCATGATTAACTTTATTTTGTTACCACAAGTTTTTTGAAAAAAATGGAGAGAAAAATGTGGAGAGAAAAAGGACAATTTTTTTTTTTTTTTACCCAAGTTGTCAATTCAATAGGATATTTTGGACACACAGTATGGGCGTACTTAAAATTCACCTCAAAACACATTCTGCTATGGCGATACCATGTATGAAACTTTTATAATGTTTGGACTGAATATGTACCAGACATTGCATGCTTTGTATCACGAAAATAAACCAATTGTATCAAAATGGTTGCCTCTGGACAAGTGGTTGCAGAATACAGCTTAGTAAGGTCAAAGAATCCTTGGTCAAGAATGGATGCTCCAAAGCATTGCTGGATGGAAGAAAAAGTTCAAATTATTTATGATTATAACACTCTGCATTAAATGAAAAGCATTTCCAAAAACCTATTCCCTAACACAACGGTAAACCTCTCATAAATATCTTAAGCTGTATGATATTAAACATAGAAAGAGTGGGTATACATACTTATTGTGCGTTGTGACAGACAAATATGTCTTCACAGGTCTATCATTGCTCGTAGTATGGATGAAACTGTAGGATGTGTTTTATGGTAGAAAGACATTTCAAATTAATTTACCTTTGCAAGCGATTGTACAATGGGGTTTTGCATTATTCCCTTCAAGAATATAATATCAATTTCTTCCGCCCCCGTTGAAGAGGGCAGATCAGTCAGTTTCTCCAAAACTTGCTGCATCTCTGTAAGAAAACAAAATACATTACATTAAAGAAGTTTTATGGCCACAGTATACACTTTCATTTTATAACATTAGCACTGTAACAGTAATAAAAAAAATCTGTTATTTTTAACGAGCCAATAGAAGCTTACGTCCTTTTACGTAATGAGTTCTGCCTGCCTGCTGGTCATCTCTTTTCACAACGTCCTGGATAATTTGCAGCTTCTCTTCGGTTCATTCCTTTGGATTAGATTTGATTTCTAAGGACTACTTATCCTATACTACCTTGCAAGCTGTGATTCCTGTACTGAATGTCTCTTGAAACTCCCTCTCTGCACCTATGCAGTACAGAATGCAGGCTTTTTGAATTCTGTGAAATGTTTTATGTTGAGGCCATAGTGGACTTTAATGGTACTATACAGACGCTTGAAAAGCAGGTAATAAGTAAGAAATTAAATTTTATTCAGTTTAACAATATATTAACCACTTGCTTACTGGGCACTTAAACCCCCTTCCTGCCCAGACCAATTTTTAGCTTTCAGCGCTGTCACCTTTTGAATGACAATTACGCGGTCATGCTACAGTTTACCCAAATTAAATTTTTATCATTTTTTTCACACAGATCGAGCTTTCTTCACAGTTTGTTATAAAATTTTGAAAATAGGTAATTTTTCTCCTTCACTGATGTGTGCTGATAGGCACTGATACGCACTGATGAGGCGGCATTGATAGGTGGCACTAAGTGACACTGATAGGCAGCACTGATTATTAGACACTGATGGGCATTGCTTGGTAGCACTGGTGGGCATTGATGGGTGGCACTTTGGGCACTCGTAGGTGGCACTGGTAGGTGGGCACAGTGGGCACTGGCAGGTGACACTGGTGGGCACAGCCGCGGCTTTCTGAGTGAGGGACTGATGTCCCTCTGACTGAAGCTGACAGCGTGAGGAAAAAAAATACCAATTACCGAGCTTCTGTTTACATCACCTGATCAGCCGCCATTGGCTGACAGCTGATCACGTGGTAAGGGCCCGGGATCGACCCCTTACTCGGGATCTCTGATCAACCGAGTCTCAGACTCTGATCACAGAGCGCGTCGCGCAGACTGCTCTTGCTCGGGAGGACGTCCATGGACGCCCTCCCGGCAATTAAGACCAGCGCTGCAGCCATCTTTCGGCTATAGCGTGGGCGGCAAGTCGTTAAAAAACATACATAGTTTATTTGTAAATAAAAAGGCTCTGTAGAATGTCTTGGGTGCAACTGTAGGTATTAAATTTACCAGTTTACCCAGTATTGACTGTATTTAGTGTGCACAACATGTTTCGCGGGACAATACGCCGCTTCTTCAGGAGCTTATTGCATATGTATGACGTTTACAGAGCAAATTTTGACAAATCATACAAAGAATAAAAGAAAAACTCAAAATTAGTCATAACAAAGTAGGGTATATTGTGTCATTTTTCAAAAGAAAATAACAAAAAAACAATAATATAGCAAGTATGGTGTCGCTCCCCCATAGGCCACCTTACCCAGAGTAAAATCATGCAGAGCAGTCCAGAGGAGATAGGTCCGCCCCGCCCAACGTTATATTATTTTTTTTTGTTATTTTACTTTTGCAAAATGACTCTATACCCTACTTTGTTTTTTGTTAGGACCAATTTGTGTTTTTCTTTTATTCTTAGTAGAGCTGCATGATTCTGGCTAAAATGAGAATCGCGATTTTTTTGCTTAGAAGATAGATCCCGATTCTCTCACGGCGTAACATCTTCTTTCACATTAAACAAAATAATTTTGCTAACTTTACTGTTTCCTTTTTTTTTATTCATTGAAGTGTATTTTTCCCAAAGAATTGCGTCTGAAAAACCACTGTGCAAATACAGTGTGACATAAAATATTGCAACAATCGCCATTTTGTTCCCTAGGGCCTCTGCTAAAAAAAATAAATCTGATTTTAACTGTAAGAAACAAGTGTCAGAAAAAAGTTTAGACTTTAGGGCTCTTTCTCACGGGGCGGATCAGTGATGATCCGCCCCGTGAACACCCGCTTGCTCAGCGGGGATCACTCCGCCGATCCCCGCTGAGCAGGAAGATGACAGGTCCATCGCTGCACACTGTGCAGCGACGGACCTGTCAGAGCGCCGCTCTCCCCTATGGGGGGATCGGATGATGACGGACCGTAGTGTCCGTCGTCACCCGATCCGATCACAGATGGAAAAGTAGGTTTTTCCTCCGTTACACTTTTCGGATCGGAGCGGGTCGGGTGTCAGCGGACATGTCACCGCTGACATCCGACGCTCCATAGGGATACATGTATGTCCGTTTTTCATCCGAAAACGGAAGGATGAAAAACAGACATACGGATCCCTCGTGTGAAAGAGGCCTTCAGTGGATAAACTTACTGCATATTCACACAGAAGTTTTATCCCTTTGACCTAAGCCGGAAAAGTTACAATGTTGTTAAAAACTTGGCAGACTGCCAGAGTGAGCAGAGAACTCTCTATACTTGTTACATAAAAGTTAAGGAAAAACTGCAATACAAATTGTCAGAGGGGGTGAATCCAGATCACGATCTTTTTACAATTAATTGTGCAGCTCTAAGAGCCCTTTCACACTGGGGCGGTTTGCAGGCGTTAGACCCCTTTCACACTAGGGCGGTTTTCAGGCGTTATTGCGCTAAAAATACCGCCTGCACACCGCCCCTAAACAGCCTCCGCTGTTTGTTCAGTGTGAAAGCCCAAGGGCTTTCACACTGAAGCGGTGCGCTGGCAGGAGAAGAAGAAATCTCCTGCAAGCCGCATCTTTGGAGCGGGGAAGGAGCGGTGTATTCACCGCTCCTTCACCGCTCCTGCACCGCTCCTGCCCATTGAAATCAATGGGACAGCACGGCTATACAGTGGTAATACCGCGGCTATAGCCGCGCTATACGAGGGGTTTTAACCCTTTTTTGGCCGCCAGCGGGGGGGTTAAAACCGCACCGCTAGCGGCCGAATACAGCGGTAAAACAGCGCTAAAAATAGCGCTGTTTTACTGCCGACGCCCCCTACCGCCCCAGTGTGAAAGGGGCCTTATTGCACTAAAAATAGCGCCTGCAAACCGACCTAAAACTGCCTCTACTGTTTCTTCAGTGTGAAAGCCTGAGGGCTTTCACACTGAAGCGGTGCACTGGCAAAAAAAACTCCTGCAAACCGCATTTTTGGAGCGGTGAAGGAGCAGTGTATTCACCGCTCCTTCCCATTGAAATCAATGGGGCAGCGCGGCTATAGCCACGTTATGCGAGCTGTTTTAACCCTTTTTCGGCCGCCGGCGGGGGTTAAAACCGCACCGCTGGCGGCTGAATACCGCTGCAAAAACGACGGTAAAGCAGCGCTAAAAATAGCGCTGTTTTACCGCCGATGCCCCCCACCGCCCCAGTGTGAAAGCAGCCTAATTCTTAATATGATGTGTCAAAACTTGCTCTGTAAACTTCGTACATATGCAATAAGCTCCTGAAGAAGTGGTGTATTGTCCCAGGAAACATGTTGTGTGCGCTAAATACAGTTCATACAGAGTGAACTGGTAAATACAGTTGCACCCAAGACATTCTACAGAGCCTTTTTATTTACAAATAAACTATGTATGTTTTTTTTTTTTTAATACATTGTTAAACTGAATACAATTCAATTTCTTTACATATTACCTGATTTTCAAGTGTCTGCATGGTACCATTAAAATGCACTATGGCCTAAACATAAAACATTTCTCTAAATCGATAGAACGAAGGTACTTTTCTGTACTATATATTTTTAGTCACTCCGTTTAACTTTTTGAATTCTGTGATACGTTTCCTAGTTTCAGGGCATAGTTAATGTGTCACAGAATTCAAAGGAAGTGTGCGAGATTCTTCACAAAGTTTACAAACTTCAAAATCATTAGGATTAATAGATATAGGCTAGAAATTTATGAAATCTCATTTTAACCACTTGCCACCCAGGCCAATTCTAACACTCCTACATGTAAATATCATAATTTTTTGCTAGAAAATTACTCAGAACCCCCAAATATATATGTTTTTTTTTTTTTTAGCAGAGACCCTAGGGAATAAAATGGTGGTCATTGCAGCAATTTTTTAAAAAATTTATTTTGGGAAAAACGCATTAAAACAAAACACTAAAGTTAGCCCAATTATTTTGCATATCATGAAAGATGTTACACCGAGTAAATAGATACCGAACATGTCACACTTTAAAACTGCGCACACTCATGGAATGGTGCCAAACTTCTGTTCTCAAAAATCCCCATAGGCAACGTTTTTAAAAATTTCTACAATTTACCTGTTTAGAGTTACAGAGGAGGTCTAGCGCTAGAATTATTGCTCTCGCTCTAACATTCGTGGCGATACCTCACGTGTGGTTTGAATGCCATTTATATACGTGGGCGTGACCTACGTATGCGTTCACTTGTAATAGGAATAGGACATGACAGGTCCTCTTTACAGCAAGATCCCCAGATCTCGCCTCTAAGCTAGGAAGCCTGAAATAAAAAAATAAAATTAAAAAAAAAAAAACCCTATCTCTGCTTCCCAGCCGAGGCAACGGTAGTGTTTTCAACTGCCGTTGCCAGGCGTGACGTCATGACCATCTGGCCCGCGGTATTTTCTATGGTGAACGTTCGGCACCGGCGGATTCCTCCTCGGGCTTGCCGATCGCTTGGGCAAACCTGTAGAAGCACCGGAGGGCGGCGGGAGAGGCGGCGGGGGGATGTCCCCTTTCCCCTGCCTGTAAAAACAATCAAGTTGCTGAAGTGGATGATGCCACACTGGTTAAAAGTGTAAATGTCCCATCACAGGATAGCCGGGTTATGGGCTTTCTTTCCCTCACACAGTGAGTGCAGAGGAAAGGAAATGCCGAAGACCGGCATTTGTTTACATGTGATTAGCTGCGATTGGCCACAGCTGATCACATGGTAAAGGGCCTTGACCTCAATCTGTGATCAGCTATGTCCAAAGGACACAGCAATCACAGAGCACACTCCAAGGGCATGCAGCAGAGAGGGGTTCTGGGAGGACGTCCTCTAAGAACTGGATGACCACGCTGTAGCCGCCTTTTGGCTATAGTGCGTTCGGCAAGTGGTTAAAATAATAACGATGTTATACTTACCTGCTCTGTGCCATGGATTTGCAGAGCGGCCTGGGACCTCTTCTGGGGTCCCTCACTGGTGCTCCTGGCTCCTCCTCCCTTCCTAGAGCCCCATAGTAAGCTATTTGCTATGGAGCACTCGTGCAGTCTTGATCCTGGACTGTGTGCGTCTGTAGATGTAAACTAGGCCCCACCCCCACATAGAATTTGATTGACAGCAGCAGCCAACGAGGCCTGTGAGGAGAGAGAAAGATAGCAGCACCGCTGTAGACTAGCACAGTGCTGGATTGGGAACAGGTAAGTATTTTACAAAAAAAAAAAAAAAAAAAACACACACACCCAAAAGTGTGTTGTCCTTGCTCTACATGCTTTCAAGGAAACATGTTAGCTAAACATGGAGCCAGCTGTCTAACATTTTACCTGAACAGTGGTGAGCAGAACATGTAAGGTTGTTTTTTTTATCTTAATGCAGATAATCAGTACTAAACAAAGGCTTCATACATGTGCGATCATCCCATTATACATGCTAAATGGTTGGCAGTGCCAGTTGCATGGGAATTGTATTCAGCAGGACTATGACGGCATAGGTGCTGTAACTGATATAAATTGGATAGAGAAAAACCCAGTTTCTAATGTCAGAGCTGTTTCAATCTCAAAATTTCATTTGAGTTCAATTTACTTGACTATGGTGTCCTTTTATGAAACTGAGATCAGCGGCGATCCCGAGTCTCACCGCTGATCTCAGGTCATTACCAGTATATGAAACTGAGATAATCAGTGGAGAACATGTTCTCCGCTGATTATCTCAGCACAGTGAGAATCTGTAACTGACTGTCACAGAAACGGCCAGTTTATGAAGGTGCGATCTCAGCACCTCACTGGCGATCTTTGACAGAATTCTCACTTTCTGATTCACCATTTCAGAAGTGGAGAATCAGAGTGAGAAGCATGAAACTGGCTGAGTATTCTGGAAAAAGCAAGAAGTCTTTTGACTTCTTTCTTTCACCAAACAATCATAGTACATCTTCCCCACCATTACACACCCCAAAACCAACAGGATAGGAAATTTATAGTGTGTGTGTGTAGATAGATAGATAGATATTGATATATATAGACTATATCTATCTATCTAATATAGATATATATATATATATAGATATATATATATATATATATATAGATATATATATATATATATATATAGATATATATATATATATATATATAGATATATAGATATATATATATATATATATATAGATATATATATATATATATATATATATATATATATATATATATATATATATATATATATATATATGTAAATATATATCTAGATCTATATTAGATTAGATGTTCACGTCTTTGACTGGGTTCACACTTGTGCGATGCGTGAACCAGCGTGGTGAACCAGCATGATTCCTGTGCGGGTTTCCACATTGCACCTACATTGACATCTGCGCACCACTGCGGGTGTCAATGTAAAGTTAATGACACCCCCAGATCATTTCACAGATCGCAGTGCGAACTATGTAATGGTGCAGGAATCGGATCGCATGGGTGTTCACACCCATGCAATCCGATTCCAGTGCGGACCAAATAAAGGGTCCTGTACCATTTTGGTGCAAATGCAATACGATTTAGGGCCAGTTCCCACTGCTGCGGTGTCCGAGATCGGATGTGATTCGCACCGCACTGCAGTGCAAAATCACATCCGATCTCTGTGCGATGCGATTTCAGCCATACAGATAGTATTGCTGAATTTGCATTGCACTCGGACCAAACTCATACAGGACCCTTTTTTTGGTCCACAGCAGAATTGTATCGCATGGGTGTTCACACCCATGCGATTCGATTACTGTCCGAGTTTGCAGATCGCACTGCGATATGCAAACTGATTTGGGGGTGTTAACTTTTAGGCCCAGTTCACACTTGTGCGATGTCGGACATCGCACAGGCATCGCATGTAATTCGCAGCACACTGCAATTCACATTACATGCGATGTCTGTGCGGTGCGATATCAGCCGTACAGATAGTATGGCTGATATCGCACCACATTCGGTGCAAACACGCAAACGACCCTTTTTTCTGTTCGGACGAGAATCGGATCGCATGTGTGTTCACACATATGCGATCCGATTCATGTCCGAACTGTCAGTTCGCAGTGCGATATGCAAGCTGATCTGGGGGTGTCGTTAGTGTATTGACACTCCCCAGAGATTCGCATATGGCAGTGTGAACTGACATGCGAGTCGGTGCGATGCGGTAACCCGCAGTGGATTTATCAATTTTTATGTTTATCAATTATAAATATATTTTATTTTAATTTATTAATGAATATTTATACTTGTATACTTTATTAAAATTATTTTTTTAATGATAATAAATGTATTTTGCATTTATATGAATGGTGTATAGTGCATTACATTCATTTACTATACACCATTCACATTTAAATAGGCACATGCATGATCTTTAAATATTGATAAAAACAATGTTTTTTATAATTAGGTTAATGTATATTGTGTAGGGGGAATTTAACTTTATTTTATTAATATGTTGGGGAATAATGTGTGCTGATTCGTGTTACACTTTTGTATTTTATGGTTCCTCATACTGTAATCCCGGTACATCACACGAGATTACAGTGAGAGGAGCCGTTCTCAGGAGTTCCCGGCGTTTGTAGATCGCTTCTCAACTCAACATGAGAAGCGATCTAAACACTTTCATAAACAGGCACTCAGAGGAGAGCGATCTCCTCTGAGAATGCCTGAGAACTGAAAAGCGGTATTTTACCGCAGTTTCATAAAAGGACACCTAAAAATGTAAAAAAAAAAAAAAAACCACACACACATACACCCAGAATAGTGTGTTGTGCTTGCTCTACATGCTTTCAAGGAAACAGTTTAGCTAAACATGGAGCCAGCTGTCTAACATTTTACCATCCAGGCTGCTATAAATTGAATTTGCGGTCATTGTTATGAAAAATGGGCACAAGCCTGTTATAATTCCCAGTAAAAGTAGTAACTTTGCTCTTGCCTCAACACTCTGGGCCATCTGTCTTGAACAAGTATGCAGATAAAGACTTGACTTTCTTTGAAGCCCAACTGCAAGCAACTAAAAAAATGATAGGGGGAACAATAAAAGGAAGATTTACCTAACCACCTAAAAATGAGACCCCCCCCCCCCCTTCCTGGCCAGACTACCGTATATACTCAAATATAAGTCGTTCAGAGTATAATCAGGGCCCTAATTTATCACAAAAAAAATTGGGAAAAACTTATTGACCCGAGTATAAGACGAGGGTGAGAAATGCACAGCTACTGTAAGTGGAAAAGAGGGTCAACAATGCCCATTTGCAGCCTCACTGTGCCCATTTGCATGCCTCACTGTGCCCATTTACAGCCATAGGTCCCCCGAACTTCAAACTCGGTAGTTAAGTGTTCCTATATGCCCCCCTAGCTGCAGCCAAAATTTGGGGTCTCTGAACCCAAAGTGTCCTGAAATGACATTGCTGCAGATGGACACAGTTGACTGAATTTGGGGCACCGTATCTTGAGGCCACTTAGTGCTAGGAACCCCAAATTTGGTGTGCGAATCCAGTGGAACTAGCACCATAAAATATCCAAAGCTGGGATTTCTAAAAAAAAAAATCGGTTCAGAAAATGTCAAGCACTTTTCTGCAGCAGAGAATGACATTTTCCGAACCTATTTTGGGGCCCCGTATCTCGGAGCCACTTGGTGCTAGGAACCCCTTCTTGTAAACTCCTCAGAGTCTGTTCTCTGTGCTGTGTCAGGGAGAGAGATGGCATCGTCTCCCAGCTCTGGCTCCTGCCTTGTGTCTGACTGGAGAGCAGCAGCGCTTGCTGTCTCCCCTATGGAGCTCTGTCCATGCACTTCAGACAGCTTATTTGTATAAAACAGTATGTGCCCTGGGTTGTCTCTCCCCTCTGGTCTAGAGGAAGACCTACCAGCTCTGTCTCCATGTTCTTTAGACTTTTCTGTGCCACGTGATGTCCTTTGAAGGAGACCTGCAGCCACACCATTTTGAGCTGCGGCCGCCGATTTCTTTCTTGTTTTTACCGACCATGATGCCAAAATTCAAGTGAAGAATGGTATCGCTGGATTCAGAATAATATGCAGCTTGGCACAGTAGCCTGCCAGGGAAAGGATCAGTGACAGGATAAAGTCAGGGGGCTTTGTGAAGCAGCTCTGCTCACATGTCTGGTTCAGCTCCGCCCTGAGCACTAATAATTTTAATGTAGCTTTTAGTCCCAAAGTATTTTAATCAACATTCATCGAACATCAAATGTACAAAGTTGCTTGTACTGTTCTTTTAATCTTTAGCAAGTATTCATGTCTTTAAAGTGGAGTTCCACCTACCTTAAAAACTTTGCCCCATGCAGATCTTTTTTGCAAGCTAAAAACGTATTGGCAGTTTTTTTCCCCTTCGATATACCTTCTTTTTTTTAATACATTTTTTTTCTTCCTGTGTCCCTCGCCGCGGCAAGGTACGTCATTTCCGGCATCGCATTGACTCCTGGGGGATTAGTGTCATCAATCCCAGGAGTCAATGGTCATCACCGGCTGGAAGCATCGCTGCCATCGCTATGGAAACCCGGCCGACATGCAGTGGAGCCAGCCGATATCGCACTGCATATGCGTGAGGTTGGGAGGTGCATGCTGGGTAGCCAGCATGCACAGAATCCTAGAAGACAGACACAGCAGCTTCACATGCCCACACTCTAGATGGCCGCACAGAAGAGGAAAAAATCATAAATAATAAATTAACAAGCCATGACTATACCAGGGGTACTTTTATCTGGGAAAAAAAAAAAAGTCCGTAACTCCACTTTAATGTACATTTTATCTTGTGCATGTTGAAAAACTGATATTAGTATGGCCATCTGAGGTGCAAAATGGTAGGAAACCAACGACAGTAAAGGGATTAATAAATCAAACTCTAATTGGTATGCATAGTTGAGCATTTATTGCGTTGATATAGGAGCTCGGTTTGGCAGCATATCGGAGGAAAAACAAATTCAGCCTGACTGATGGTAGCTCTTCCGGCAGAATAATTGGCGGTGGCTAAATGCTGCTACCCATAGATTTTACGATTGTTCTCTTTAATCAGACCATATCAATTACCAGTCATCTCATGCCTGAGGGCAGAAGAGTGCATTGTTGTAAAGGCAGAAGTTTTTTTTTTATCTTAATGCATTTCATGCATTAGGATAAAAAAACAAAAACCTGTGTGTATAGCGCCCCCCCCCCCCCCCCCCCAGCACCTTCTAATTACTTGCCTGAGCCCTCAGCAAGGTCCATGAGTATCTTGGCCATCCGGGACTCTCCTCCTGATTGCCTGAGACACAGCAGTGGTGCCTTTGGCTCTTGAGGCTGTCAAAATCAGTTAGCCAATCAGAAGATAGAGGGGACAGGGCCAGGGCGGGACACACTGAGCTGTGACTCGGCAGGCAGCTAAGAGGGACCCGAGAAGAGGAGGATCCAGGCTGCCCTGTGCAAAACCAACTGCACAGAGCAGGTAAGTATAACATGTTTATTGTATTTATTTTTAAAACAAGACTTTACAATCACTTTAACATTTATCTATTAAACGTGTTCAATTTTTATTTAGAGGCAAAGTAGAATCATGTTTCAGTAATTCACTGATAATGTTTGTAAATGGAAAAGTTAAACGCTGTAAGGGTCTTGGTTTGTGTTTTAGAAGTTTATAATACTGTAAGTAAATTATATTATGGGTGGCCAGGGACATCCACTGCTCTTAAATTGTCTTTATGATGTTGAGACACTTTTCCTGGTGTGGTAGAGAGAGTAGAGCTAAATGAGAAATCTAACGTCAATGCAGACATACACAGTAATGCGTGTTCCCTTTTTAAGTGAACGAATATTTTGGCAAGTAAAAAAAAAAAGAAGCAACATTTTATCTTGGCTGACTGCATAGTAAAATGCCATAATTTCAAAAGTAGTAAAAACCATAAAAAATAAAAAAAAAAGACAGAGGTAGGTTCGCTTTTCCTCAGCATGTCTCGGCTGTCAAAGATGGGGGAGAGCAAAGATACAGTACAACTCCCAGTGATCTTAAATCATAGCTGTATTACACTATGGCTCTTTTAATGTCTTAGATTACACCAAGCATCATTTCATTTATACCCATATACTTTAATTTCTACAATCCTGTCTGTATCTGCTCTAAAGGCTCAGACATGGAATGAGAACAAGAAGGGCATCTGCCTCCTAAAGTTTTGATTCGCAGACCGTAAACTGCATGCTGCAATGCACTTATGCAATCATTGATGGTCACAAACTGCAGCCCCTGTATGAATTAATACCATGTGCCACCCCATGTGATTCCAGACCTCTAATTGAAGAAAACATTGCTTCTCTAAAGGGATGTTTTTCTTGTTCAGTCATATTCTGGGGACATGCTCTCTACATTGTTGCTAAATTCATACAGGCACTGCCTGTTCGCGATCTCCTTATTGCATGTTACAGTGCAGACTGCACACAAGCAAAATATAAATGGAACATTATTTACACTGGCCTGGGCCTGTGATGACAGCTCTCAAAGCTGAGGTAAAATGTTGTTTTTGCTAATTTTGTTTAGTATCTGTGGATGCAAAAAATGCTAGTTGACTGGCAGTTATTCTGAAACATTGGCTTTAATACTTTAACTTTACTGAGCTACTTGCATATTCCAGATCAAGTGACTCCAAACCCAACTTCAGGAAATTTAAAACGATCCCTTGCAGTGGGGCTGTGCCCAGCACAACAATCACATGCTCAGTAGTACATAATTGCTATCATTCATGATGTCATTGCTTACTACTTTGATCTCTGTGATTGGCCCTGTACCACGTGATAGCTTTGGCCAATCACAGCTGCCACAATAGTAAACAATGGTATTATGGATTCTGTTACACTGTGTAAATGATTCTTTATGCAGTGATCTTTACTGTAATAAGCAATCATAGTGTAAAAAAAAAATGGGGAAGAGCAGCCTACACTCAGCCAGATATTGTGGGCAGTAAATCAGTGCACTGTTTCAGTTAATACAGTGAAAGACAGATCGGGTGGTTTAACAGAGTAAGTTTCTCTCATGAGGCAAGACATGCAAAAAATGAGAGAAGACAACAGCTGCTGAAAGTCGCATAAAGTGACCTGGAGGACAAGTTGCCTCCTCTAATGGCTGAAACACGCTCCACCACCTGTTTAGAGCAGGAAAACCAGGACAAGGACTGATGACATTGAGAACAGGCTTTGGCGGAATAATGTCTGTATTGTGGGATTGCCTGAGAAAGTTGAGGGCAGGGATCCCACGGTCTTTATTGAACACTGGCTTCTGGAACTCTTTGGCAGATGCCTTTACCCAATTATTTGCAGTCGAGAGAGCACATCGTGTTCCCACCAGAGCCCTACCTGGCAATTCACCCAGACCTTTTCTTGCCCATCTTCTACACTACCGAGACAGGGAGAGAAGTGTTACAACTAGCACGAGAACCGCGCACTATGCAATATAATGGAGCTTGGGTCTCCTACCCCGACTTCTCTCCCGAGGTACAATGCAAGCTAGCAAAATTCTTTGAAGTTAAGCAATGTCTAGAACGCTTAAAAATTACCCTATGCCATGCTCTACCCGGCTAAACTCAGAGTGAGTGCCAGAGGTCAGACGCACTTCAACACTGCTGGGGAGGCTGCGGAATGGCTGGATGCCTACAAACAGTCGCTGAGAGCCCACAGTGTTGATAAAGCAGATGCCTGACCACTACTACGTGGCGAAGTAGCACAACATTTATACTGAAGCCTGTATGCCCCTGCCAGGAAGTGGAATGTTTTCGTGTTTTACAAATTTGCTCCTAACACGTTACCTAAAATGTATTAGCGGAAACGGTTAATACAATGCGTTCAATCTCAAGATGACAACTGGGAGGGGCCTGAGAGAGGTCCCAGCAGATGGAAGGAAAAGCCCATCTCCAGGAAGGCACGGGATAGTGCCAGGAGGTTACTTTCCGATGTTTACAGTTGCAAGGCACAGTTGTGCCTTTGTGGTTTGCTGTTGACTTTTTTCATCTACTTTTGTTTCCAGAGAATTCCTGAAACTGTTACTTCATGTGTGTATCGGACGGTTCCTGATGTACCTGGTTCTTTGAGATGAGCCCTGCTTGCATCCCTGTTTGGATGCTGTTGCTCTCTCACACAGGTCAGTGTACATACTACCTAAAGTAATACCATATGGTGGAGGTCCCAATTATACCCTGGAATGTTAGAGGCCTAGCCAACCCTGTAAAGAGTGCTATGGTTAACTCTGCCCTACATAAGTACCAACCTATTATTGTGGGGCTGCAAGAAACACACCTTACAAAAGATATGCTATGCTGCATTCGCTACACCTGGGAGGTCATGGCTACCACTCTGTGGATACCTCTTATTCCAGGGGGGTTTCAGGACTTTTCCATAAAAATGTAACTTCATGAACATCAGGTACTGGTGAATACCCAAAGCATGCGTTTCTGTACTGTACCATTTATGCTGTTACATGCATACTAGCGGTGGTATATACACCCCACCCCCGTTCTCTACGGTGGTGTTACAAGACCTGGTGACATTTATTCTAGATAAACCTTACGTCCCTCTGTTTATTGTAGGAGACTTTAATGGGATTCTAGACCCTACCATAGATAAGCACCCTCCATCTCTTCAGAACTTGACCCCGAGGGGTATGACTTTATCCTGGTTCCTGGACGAGATGGTCTGATCTGTGGCGTCTTCGCAATCCTGATGTTAAATTGTTTTCTTGCTTTTCTAAGACGTACAGAGTTCTTTCCAGGATAGATGTGTGTGGGGTCGCCACAGGCTGTTTTCCTAGCACCTTGTGCTCAATATGACCAGAGAGGGATATCTGACCATTCTCCCCTGATTCTGTGGATATCGGCTAAGCCATGCATGGATCTGCTGAGAGCTCCATAGCGTTTAAATGCTTTCTGGTTGAATTTATTACTGCAGGGTAGCAATATTGCGCAACAAATTATGCATTTTTGTTGTGGATAATAACTTGCATGAGGACCTGCTGGTTATGTGGGACACTTTTAAATGTTTACGAGGGGCGTTTATCTCTACAATTAATAACATTAAAACCATTACGAAGCAGCATGAGGTACAGCTGGCCCAACATGTTCGGAGAGTAGAGCAGGAATACATATTGCATTCTTCTGATAACTCAAGGGCAAATTGGCTATCAGCCCAAGATGCCTTGACTCATGTGATCCAATTTAAGGCGGAGAAAAAGATTTTTTGCTAAAGCCACTTTTTTTGAGGAGGGGGAACAGACTGGTCGGCTCCTAGCTAAAATAGTGAATACCAGGCTGCAGCACCAGCCATAGGGGCCCTAAGACTGCCGGATGGCCATTTTGCTAATACACCTGACACCGTAATGGATTAATTAGTCCGTTATTATACAGATTTGTATGCATCTAAGGTATCCTTTACCCAAGCTGAAATAGATGACTATCTGCAAAGCATTTCTATGCCCCGAATTACTGATGCGCAGAGAACCCAGCTAGATGCCCCAATTACATTGGAGGAATTGCAGGAGGCGACCAGTTCCTTCCCCGCATCCAAAGCACTAGGGGATGATGGGCTCCCCATCGAAGTCTATCAGCAATATGTTGCCCTGCTTTTACCACAGTTGCTGAAGGTCTATAACGAGGCAAAGGATAGACACTAATTGCCTCTTTGTTCAGAGCATGTGTTATTTTACTTCTAAAACCTGACAAACCTTCCACTGCACCTAACTCTTACCGCCCAATTTCCTCCAGACATCAAAATATTGGCCAAGGTGCTGGCTCGCAGGTTGAATAAAGTGATCTCCAGTATAATCCATTCTGACCAGGCGGGCTTCATGCCCAACAAGTCCACAGCGGTGAACCTAAGACGCTTGTACCTTAAACATGCAGACTCCAGCTGAGAATGAGGGTAACAGAATTTTTGCTGTCACTAGACGCCCACAAAGCCTTTAACAGTGTGGAGTGTACATTTCTGTGGGCAGTCTTAGCTAAACTTGGCTTTGGGGGATGGTTTTATATCCTGGGTACGCCTTCTAGATTACCACCCTCAGGGGGGATGGCTGTCTCCTGTATTTGAGTTAGGCATGGATACCAGACAGGGATGCCCACTATCTCCTCTTCTCTTTGCACTGGCTATAGAGCCTTTGGCAACCCGTATTTGGGCTGATGCCAATGTAGGATTTAGATTTGGCTCCAGGCAAGAGAAAATTATGTTATATGCTGACGATATGCTCTTTTTGTTGGGTGACTCTGACCACTAATTGCGCAAAGTTATGCATACTATACAATACTATGGCAAATACTCTGGTCTTACCATTAATTGGACAAAATCACCTCTGTTGCAGATGGATTCTGCACTTAACCCCCAATTAGCATAATTTTGTCCTGTCCGGGTTGTCTAAGCATTTAAATATCTGGGGATTATTGTCACCAGAGACTTAACAGATTACTTCAAGTTAAATATTTTACCTCTTCTCTCTAGATTTCGAGATAGGGTGAAGGTATGGTCCAAACGTGGCTTTCAATGACCGGCAGAGCAAATCTGATTAAGATGATATTGATGCCCCAGCTGCCATATTATCTTCACAACACCCCAGTAGTTATCCCATTGCATATAATCAGGGTGGTCAACTCTCCCTGTTAAGGAAGGGTGGAAATGCTGGGATCAAGCTGGAGCAATTGCAGAGGGCAAAGGATGGGGGGGGGGTAGCTTTCCCCAACCCATGGCTTTACTATTTAGCCTCTCAGCTACAGCATCTAGGGGGGGGGGGGGGGGGGGGCTTTGGATACCTGCTACCCGCTGTGAAGAGGAAATTGAGGATTCCACGTTATATATAATGGTGCACTTTTGTAGGGCTGGAACGCTGACTGAGGGACTAGAAGCACAACTATTTTCTAAGCCCAACAAGCAATATCCTACATATGGGCTTATTCACAAAATACGGTCGAAGGTTAAGCAATTGCAAAAAGTTCTGGGGTACACCTATTAGTTTTATTTGGAATAATCTGGCCAAAATCGACCATACAGCTAGATGGGGAGAATTGGGAATCACACATCTCCAACACATTTTTGAGAATGGCAAATTGCTGTCCTTTGCTCAGCTCCAGACTAAATATGTGGTTACACAAAACATGCATTTTTATTACCTTCAGCTGCAGGATGCTATTAGAGCCAAACATTCGTTAGAGTATCCGGCACTGTCCCCGACACCAATTTTTCACATGATGCAATCCTCACCTACTAAGGGCTTTATCTCCAGGTGTTATGCGATGCTCCTGACTAACTGGAGCAATACCTCAACTCTGCTATGACAAGGTAGGAAAGAGATATAGGGGATATCTCTGGTGATCACCAGGAGTAAGCCTCAGAGGCGGTGCGTTTATGCTCTATGAATGCATCAAATAGACTGTCTCAATTATAGATCTTATTAAGGGTACACAACACACCAGTTAAGCTACACACCATGGGTCTTCGTCCAGACTCTGCATGCCCAAAATACCGTAGGGACTCTGGGGCAACCCTGTACATCTACTGTGGCATTGCCCAAAACTTCACGGATACTGGGAATCAATATTGAGAATGATTAATAGTACTCGCTCTACTGCTATACCTCTGGACCCTAAGCCCTGCCTTCTAGGAATACTGGAAGAGGTGCTGCAGGATATTCACCTTAGGGAGGCAGCTAGCAGGGCACTGTTCCAAGCCCAGACTTATTCTGCTGCATTGGATCTCCCAAACGGTACCAACACTGCAGATGTGGATAGACCAAATGGGCACAGTACTTAGGTATGAAAAATGTATATATGCACATAGAGGCAACCCGCACAAGTTTGACAGGTTATGGGAAATTGGTTGTCTGTGCCAAGCCTATCTCCAGTAGAATTAATACTGGATAGATTATTATTGTGATGTGCCAGTAGCTCATGTAAGTAAATCAATATCACTGGGGAACTACCAGGTAGGGTGATGGAGTTGACAAGATAATGTTCTCTTCTTGTTATGGTTCATGTGAGGTAAATGACTATAGCTATTCTGTATTGCTAAATGTAATCAGATATGACTTTGTACTTAATTTGAGATGATATACTGTGCATGGACTCTCTGGAACGTTTTCTATGTTTTTTGTGGTTTGTTGACTCTCTTTAATAAACTTATACCCGATTGAAAATGTTTTATTAGTGCTCACTAACAAATTTATCAAACCACCTACTAAATACAACTGATAAAAACTGTTGATGTGACTACAATTGTGTAAAAATGACTGAATGGTTTTGCAGCAGCTTCCACAGTTTTCAGAGAGGACAGAGATTAATATGACAACTCAATCATCACCAGAAGACTACATCACAGTAAGTAAAAGGATGAGATCAGTGGCAGCAATGGATAAAAAAGAAAAAAAGGGAGGCATGCAATGCCCAGTTATAATTACAAGTGTTAAGGCCCATTCACATCACAACGCTGTGCGATGTAAAGCATCTGAAGTGTTGCTTTAAACGATCCATTCAAAATGAATAGGCTGAAATCCACAGCAACATATGCTAAAGACAGGCTGCATTTTTAACACAGCACAATGAACAGGACACACACAGCACATGCATTTTGGAAACGATTTAGGGTTGGAATTCACAAAGAATGGTATAGCATGCACGTGATGCACACACCACAGCTGGCTTGAGAAAAGGGGGCATGCCCCCAAAATGCATTGCCTTGACAACCAGGAACACAGAGTGATATACACGTACAACTCCCACAGCTTTAAAGTGGTTCTAAAGGGCAGGTTTTCACCTTCATGCATTCCATGCAGTTCCCAGCAGCTCTCCCAGGTCTCTCTCTCTCCTCACAGCAGTGGGAGCCATTGGCTCTTGCTAATAGCCTAGTTCCTAACTGACGTAAGGCTGCTGCTGTCACTATATGTGTTCCCACAAAATGGTGCAAAATAAAATAAACCGTGTGTGATAGCTCTGCCCAAATAATACTAAGCTGTGCGTTTATTAAACTGGGAAGTTTTTTCTCAGTTCACTTCTCGGCGGAAAATTATCTCCTCTGCAGCCG
Source organism: Lithobates septentrionalis (assembly GCA_037952835.1). Taxonomy (NCBI): domain Eukaryota; kingdom Metazoa; phylum Chordata; class Amphibia; order Anura; family Ranidae; genus Lithobates; species Lithobates septentrionalis. Next base: position 858,849 of record JBBDGP010001436.1, read on the forward strand.
GTTTATTAAGCTGAGAACTTCAGTTCTCAGATGGAGAAGAGAGAAGTTTTTCCTCTGAAAACAGCCGAGATCTGTGTAAAAGTGGGTGGGCTGCCTGTAATCTCGTGAGATAACAGTACAGCCGAGTTTAAAAAGTGAAACTAAAAAGTTTAAAAGAACATGTAAAGAAATGTACAGACACACGAAAACTAATATATACATACATATTAGGGTTGTCCAGATACCGAAACTAGTATCGGTACCGATACCGAGCATTTGCCCAAGTACTTGTACTCGGGCAAATGCTCCCGATGCTTCCCCGATACCTAGAGGACAGCTGTGATCGGCGCGTGGGGGAGTTACAAGATTCTCCCCCAGCGGCTTTCACCAGCTTTAGTGACATACAGCGGTGATCGCTCACAGCTGACTGTCACTGCATTCTCCCCCTCCGTTTCTCTCTCCTTATCTGTCCCCTCCGTTCTCCCCCTCAGTTCCTCCGTCCTCCCCCTCCTTCCTTTGTGGATGGATAGAGTCAGCTGACTCTGTCCATTCACATAACTGAAACATTGTAATCTCCTGTGATTACGACGTGTCAGTTTATGAATGGAGAGAAGCCGCTGTCTTCTCTCCATTCATTCTCAGTGCAGCTGACGCCGCAGAGAAAGGGACTGGGGAATCTCGATCCTCTGTCTCTTTCTCTGTCTCAAGGGGGAGATATCAGAGGTCTGTTAAGACCCCTGATATCTCACCAAAGCCCCCCAAAAGGGCTGATTAAAAAAAAAAAAAAAAAAAATCAATAAAAAAAATATATTATTGCAAAAAATAAAAATTGTAAAAAAACAAAACAAAACAAAAAAAAACACACACACATACAACGTTCACCTCCCCCCCCCCCCCCCCCCCCCCCTCAAATAGCAAGTACTTGAAAATCGGCGAGTACTTGAAAAAAAGTATCGGTACTTGTCCTAAAAAAGTGGTATCGGGACAACCCTAATTATATATATATATATATATATATATATATATATATATATATATATATACACATATATATATATATACATACATACATACATACATATACACACACGCACATATATTTTTTTTTTTTTTTTATATATATATAAATCGTACCAGCTTCTCTCCCAGATTCTCCACCTCTGAGCTGGTGAATCTGGATGGGAGATCTTTCAGTGTAACGGCTGTGAGATCTTCAGATCTCACTTTCATAAACTGGCCATTTGTGACAGAGCAGTCATGTACTGTGATGAGAATTGGAGTACACGTTCTCTGCTCCTCATCTCAGCTACATAAACCGAAACACACCAGAGAAATGTCCAAGTGAAAGAGATGATTATTAAATAGAAAAAAATATATAAAATATATATATAAATATTTGTAGAAAAAAGTCCCAACAGTCCACACAGTAAGAGGTCAAATAGTGTGTCTTTATAAATAGAACCAATGCGTATTGCTCCTTAAATCCATTCAGTGGTCCACCACATCAAAAAATGGTGCAACATCACCTAGTGAATTGCACGCTCACCTTAATATGAGACCCACAAATGGGCGAACTAAGCGATATAGAGATATTTTTATAATATATATATATATATTTTTTTTTTACATTTATTAAAAGCGGTTTTTATGGTAGGAGATCTTTGCGCTTTTATTTTTGTATGTTTATTCCCCAGTCTGTCTTGCATACATTGTAGAGGGGCATGTGAGGGGAGGGGTTATGACACTGTCTCATTTCTGCTGTCCGTAGACAGCTTAAAATTTGGCCAATTGCTGCTGAATCGGCTGAATTTCGAGCCGTGGGTGGCCCTGTTGGCACCACTTGACAAACTTTGATCTGATCAGTTAAGGGTGGATGGGGGACTGATGAAATCCTAACCTTTATTACTAGCCTTAGCAATGTGTGTATATTTTAGCTTAAGTTATTGAGTTCTGTAAAACAGACTTACGCAAGTGAAAAGAAGCCAAGCGCTCCAATTGTTTTCTGTATATGAAAATACTAAAGTGATTGTAAATCTTTTTTTTTTTTTAACCCTTCTACAGTGGACAGCTTATTTAAAAGTGTTTTTCTTGTATATGCATAGATTCTGATTGTACAGTTGCATATCACCTATTACAGTGGTCACTAGTGTGTCACCCCATACTCTGCCAGCCACTAGAAAGCCATTGTAAGTGCAAAAAAATTTCTCAATACCATGATGGCCGATGGAAAGCCAGAAAGGCTGAGCAGTTTAGGAACATCTTGCAAATACTTCTATAGGAGACCATTGGAGAGAAAAAAATGATGGTAACAACCAGTAACACCTAAAGAAAAATATAAATGTAAGAAATGTTACTAAAGCGCTGAAGTGAATAAATAAAATTATGTGATAAAATATTGAAAGATGACCAAATGATATTTGCTGCAATTATTGTGATGCGTACTGATAACACAAAAAAATAATTTATAAGGGTTAATAATGTGCTTACTATCAACCTTCCAATATTGCACAGCTCCCCAACAAACTGATATGTAAATCGTAGTTATAACATACAAAATCTAACTTGTATGTTCAATACATATGTCCTTCACCATAATATATAATTAATACATACTCCCAGCATACCAACTGGTTACACTGGTGAAATATGACACAGAGACGAAATGAAATAAGTGATTCCACAGTGCAATACCCAAATGGTAAAATCCAAGTCTCTGCTATTGATTCACATATGCTGTACTGGTTTCAAGCCTCAATGTGTTTCGGCAGTCACAGATGGTCAAATCAGAGTCTCTGCTGCTAATTCACATATGCTAGACTAGATTCAAGCCTCGATGTGCTTCCGCAGTGCAAGGGACCCTTGAATAAGTCTAGTGACACAACGCATCGGGAGGAGCCAGTGACGTCACACACAGTGCTTTGTGCGTACTGTTGGCGTATGAGGAGAATCTAGCTGTATGCAACTGACCACATTTGTATGCGATTTACTCTGCAGGAATGTGTGAGTGAAATTTATCCCAACTTCACAGGAAATTTTATGTCATACTATCTGCACAATGGTCCTTTTTTTCCTTTTTTCTTTTTGAGCAATGCGGAAGCACATCAAGGCTTGAATCTAGTCTAGCATATGTGAATTAGCAGCAGAGACTCTGATTTGACCATTGTGTTATAATGGGAGGTTAATATTGGCGCATTATACATTCTGAATATAAACAACACTTTTTGTGTGATATCAGTTCACATACACAATAATTGCAGCTATATTATTTGGCCATCTTCTAGTATTTGTCACTTTTTTATTTACTAGCTCATATCAGCGCTTTAGTACACCTTTTACTTTTTTGTTTATAGCGCAAAAAATAAAACCCTTAGAGATGATCAAAGACCACCAAAAGAAAGCTATTTGTGGGGAAAAAAAGGAGATCAATTTTATTTGGGTACACATGACTGTGCAACTGTCGGTTAAAGTAACGCAGTGCCGTATCGCAAAAAAAAATGGGAGTAAAACCTTCTGGAGCTGAAGTGGTTAAAAAAGTCCACGAGTCCCAATATAATATCTTTATATTTTGTAGAGCTCAAGTGCACAGAATGATAGAAAGGCCTATAGGATAGTAGTGCAAATACCATCTAAATTGTTTCTTCCGTTAAAACCCTTAAACGTATGCAGTCCACTTGAGTGGACAAGTGCAGAATTCCTTGGAAAATTAATGTTCTGTGACTTTCATAATTCATGCATGAAAGGGTTAAATAACAATCATGTTAAATGTACCTGCTCTATGCAATGGTTTTGCACAGTGAAGCCCTGACCACTGGATGTGACTGACAGCAGCGGGAGCCATTGGCTTCCGCTGCTGACTCAGACTATAAGGAGGGAAAGACACGCTGCTCTCATGCGCATCGTTGGGTCGAGAATGGGTTCAGATTAGTATAGGGTCGGGTGGTTTCTTACCTTAGTGCAGAGAATGCATCAAGGTAAAAAAAAACTTTCAGCCTTTAGAACCACTTAAGTATTCACTTTTAATATCCCATATTTTATCCAATAACAAAAAAAAAAAATCTAAAACATTTTAACCAGACCATATTTAATCAGTTAGATATACAGTATACCAGAAGGGTAAAATAACACAGGAGAGAGAACACTCAAATGAGGGTAGTCCAGGCAGTTATATATAAAAGACACATTTAGGTGTCTGAAGTTTCTTTAACACGAATCACTGGTGCATCTACAACAGCATGACAAATAACTTGTTTTCAAGGTAATAAGTTGCTTAGGTTACAAATATTCATCTGGAGTCATTGAACAATTAGAGATTCTGGCAGGTAAACTGTTCTTTGTCTACCACCAATCATTGTATGGATTTTTACACATAATAGCTACTGCAGAAAAAGTTGTGTGTAACATAAAATTTACAGCTATAACTAATTGTAGTTTTCAAAATTGCAAAGAAGTCCTCAAATGTACAAAAATATTTTTTGGAATATATTCTACAAACCTAGTTTTTATCTTTGCAACCTTTGCTTTCTTTCCTAAACCTGTTTTGCAAACTTCAATTATTTTAAAGCATACTGTGTTTGGTTGTTCTCCTTGACAGGCTCTCGTTCAAAATCATGATTTAGCAAAGACAAGAAAAGATGGTACACTTGAGCTCACAGATTACATTTTATTTTACCTTATCTAAAGTTGGAACATGACTGCACCAAAAACGAATTGCAAACAAGCATTCTCTGCGCAGAAAAAAATAAAAGGCATTTTCGGCAATAAATCAAGTTTTTACAGATGTAAATTGGTAATCACAAAAGGGGTTCTTTTACACCTACAGTCCCTTGAAAGTATTCATACCCCTTGAAATTTTCCACATTTTTTCATGTTACAACCAAAAACGTAAATGTATTTTTATTGTGATTTTTTGTGATAGACCAACACAAAGTGGCACATAATTGCAAAGTGGAAGAAAAATGATAACTGGTTTTCAAATTTCTTTTTACAAATATCTGAAAAGTGTAGCGTGCATTTGTATTCGGCCCCCCTGAGTAAATACTTTGAAGAACCACCTTTTGCTGCAATTAAAGCTGCAAGTCTTTTTTGGGTATGTCTCTACCAGCTTTGCACATCTAGAGAGAAATTTTGCCCATTCTTTGCAAAATAGCTCAAGCTCTGTCAGATTGGATGGAGAGCATCTGTGAACAGCAAATTTCAAGTCTTGCCACAGATTCTCAATTGGATTTAGGTCCGGACTTTGACTGGGCCATTCTAACACATGGATATGCTTTGATCTAAACCATTCCATTGTGGCTCTGGCTGTATGTTTAGGGTCAATGTCCTGCTGGAAGATGAACCTCTGCCCCAGTCTCAAGACTTTTGCAGACTCTAAAAGGTTTTCTTCTAAGATTGCCCTGTATTTGGTTCCATCCATCTTCCCATCAACTCTGACCAGCTTCCCCTGTCCCTGCTGAAGAAAATCATCCCCACAAAATGAAGCTGCCACCACCATGTTTCACGGTGGGGATGGTGTGTTCATTTTGCTTTTAGGCCAAGAAATTAAACTTTGGTCTCATCTGACCAGAGCACCTTCTTCCACATTTGCTGTGTCCCCCACAGGGCCAGATTTGTGGAGTGCATGATAAAGTTATCCTGTGGCAAGATTCTCCCACCTGAGCTGTGGATCCCTGCAGCTCCTGCAGAGTTACCATGGGCCTATTGGCTGCTTCTCTATTTAATGCTCTCCTTGCCCAGGCTGTCAGTTTAGGTGGATGGCCATGTCTTGGTAGGCTTGCAGTTGTGCCATGCTGTTTCCATTTTCGGATGATGGATTGAACAGTGCTCCGTGAGATGTTTAAAGTTTTGGATTCTTTTTTTTTTTAACCTAATCCGGTTTTAAACTTCTCCACAACTTTATCCCTAACCTGTCTGGTGTGTTCCTTGGCATTCATACTGCTATTTGTTCACTAAGGTTCTCTAACAAACCTCTGAGGGCTTAAAAGAACAGCTGTATTTATACTGAGATTAAATCACACACAGATGGACCCCATTTACTAATTAGGTGACTTCTGAAGGCAATTGGTTCCACTAGATTTTAGTTAGGGGTATCAGAGTAAAGGGGGTGGAATACAAATGCACACCACACTTTTCAGATATTTGTAAAAAAAAAAAAAAAAAAAAAAAAAAAAAAAAAGATTGACAACCATTTATCATTTTCCTTTCACTTCATAATTATGGGTTATGTTTTTCCAACTTTTGTTATGTTATGCAATTTTACTGCTAGAGCTGAAGTATGTTGACGCAGTCAGAACACTGCTCAAATTTGGAAGGATTACAAGAGTGGATCCTGCAGCCAATAGCTAAAAACATGGCTGGTATATAGCCAGAGAAATGCAGCTGATAGTATAAAGACAAGGTGGCAGGTGCTGGAAGAGACACCCTGTGTACAAAGGGTGTAAGTGGAATGTTGTAAGCAAATCAAAAAAAGTAGTCCAGGTGTCCAACCCATACATTCCAAGCAGGTGAGAAGTGCTAGTCTAAGCAAGCTGCTAGCTCTCAGCTGTGTGCACAGAGCTCTAAAAAGCAAGTAGACTGGCTGTATGACGACACAGTGTTTTATGTTTAGTGTGCTGTGTCCACTGCAAGACAGTTCCTCTGGGTAGTGAAGTAGCAGGGAAGGTTGTTAGGTAATGCATTTCGGAGACTGTCTCCTTGATACAAGCCTCCTTGCATCAACTGTCAAGAAGTCTCTGCATGGCAAGAGAGTTAGATGCACTGGTGGCTGTGGACACTAGTCATGTCCCTCCCCTGAAACTGCTTCCTCAGCTGATTTTCAGGATTGAGATGGGGGGCATTACAGTGATCCCCATAGCACCAAACTGGCCCAGATGGATGCGGTACTCTGACCTAATCAGAAAACTGGCAGACGCACTATGGGCTTTTATAGATCTTCTTTTCCAAAGGCCGATTTACTTTTCTGCATCATGGTCAGTGGCTTTAACAACATGACTGTTTAAGCCCAGGTTTTGAGGGACAGGGGAATTTCTGAATCAATGATTCCCAAAATGTTAGGACGTATGCTTCCGGCATGGTCTATTGCTAAACATGGAAGTTCTCCATGGGACACATTCTGGCCTTTTTTGCAAAACCTGAAACATTTGGCCCTCAACACTCATCTTGGCACCTTGTTACAGAAACTGCTGGTTTTCCAATCTTTGATGAAGACCTTTTGTACAGCTGTTCCCCCTGTGACAATGGCATCTAATCTTTAGTTCAAATGGCAGCCTTTCAAGTGCCAAGAAAACAATCAGGATACTCTCCATTCCCAATCATACACAAGATTGAATTCTGGTTACCGTTGATTGTGCAATTGTCTGAGCTCATCACCTTATCCTGACATCGCACAGGGACAAGGTAGTGTTGAGGCTCAAAGCTTCCTTCCGATGGTAATTTTGATCTTTAACCTCAATCAGCGCTTCCTTCTTCCATCCCTCTGTGTGGCACCAGCTTACCAAAAGGAGACCTTTCATAATTCTCTGATTATAGTTTGGCCAGTGCTAGTTTACCTCACAGCCATTGGGAGGTCTGATCCCCATTTCAATAGACCCTTTAAAAAGGGAACCTGCTTCTCGTACCACCATTTGTCAGTGGCTCAGACAGACCACTATTTAAGCCTATGGTCTCTTAAGGGTCAGATTGCAACTTTTTTCCATCAAGGGGCACTCTTGCTAGCGATTAGCGCTATTTTGACCTGTATTGTATGGTGCACAATAGCACCTGTAAAATGTGAGTACCCCAGTGTGGGGATTGGGTTATTTTTAATAAAGTAATGTGGCGATATCACACTATATAGTCCTTTTATTTTCTTGGTATGATGCCTGTGGAGCCATAGAGAGCCTATTGGGAGATCATCTGCTATCTAATCACTGAGCCCAGGGGTGGCTCCATAGCATGTATTGACGCAGCTGAACACTGTCACATGCTCTAAGGTGAGCGCAACCACTTTGGGGGTCACCGAGGCACATCACGGCATGATCTGGGCACTTTGATTCAGCAATTGGATTTTTTCCTGTGGAACACTTCGTGCACCATTGTTTTTTTTTTTGGAACTCTTCACTGCACATTGCTGTGTGATGTTATGTTGGAGGATTTTTCACAAATAAGCACAATTAGTTGTCTCAAGCATCACATATCACTTATATGGTTATATGTATATATATATTTCCTTATCACTTGTCACTTACATGATCTTATTGAAGTTTTGCATGTGATATTTATAGTGCACGTTTTTATTTTTATTGAGTATCATCAATTAGTGTTTATTGCATTTATTTATTTATATATGCAGTTTATTTAGTTCTTTATTATTTGCACATTGCACTTTGAATTTATTGTATATGGCACTTTGTTGCACTTTTTTGGTGTATTGATTGATTGATTACAGATCTGCATTATTTGCACATTGCACTTTTTGATTGAGTGTACATGGCACTATTAGGGTGAACGTACACAATGACACATACCTAAGCGCAGCGCAAGTTTTTTCTGTTTAAGCTACAAATACTGCAGCTGCTGACTTTTAATACATGGCCACTTACCTGTCCCAGGGTCCAGCGATGTCGGCAGGGGACGCCGAGAACCCGCTCGGTTCTCGGCAGCTGCCGCCGCCATCCTAGGTGAGGGAATCAGGAAGTGAAGCGTTGCGGCTTCACTTCCCGGTTCCCTACTGCGCATGCGCGAGTCGCGCTGCGCATCGGAAGTGAGCCCCGCTCTCTCCTGGGAGCTGTGTTTCCCAGGAAACAGCGCGGTGGGGACGGGAAGAGGCGTAGACTCCCATGGGAGTCTATGCCGGAAGTGGGTTCAAATACCTGTCTTAGACAGGTATCTGCACCCCCCTCCCCCCTGAAAGGTGCCAAATGTAACACCGGAGGGGGGGGTTCCGAAAAGCGGAAGTTCCATTTTTGTGTGGAACTCCGCTTTAATAATTGTTCAGGATTTCCTATTTTAAGTGTGCAAAGCTAAATCTCATGAGAGTATCAAATCAATGCTCGTTTGCATGACTGACAGTCCTTGTGCAAAAGCAGTAATTAAAATGAATAGCATTTAAAGAAAATCATTGGTCACCCATGATCATCGTTGAGCAACTTAAAATAACCCCTAGCCTCAGAAATTGCAGGTAAGATCTAGGGGGTTCCCAATTAATATAATGTAATACTTGTATTTACTTAGAACTGCTGCATTTGAGTCATATCACATCGGTAAGCCTGCCGCTGGATGTAATATATCCACAACAGGATTGCTAAATAAACTACCTACTTCTACGGCGTTATTCTCTTAGAAGCTAAATTACAGCAGAATGTAATTGCAAAGAAGCAACAAACTAACTATTGGCTTGCTCAACCTCTAGGGGAGCAATTCTGTAGGAGCAGAAGAGTTCTTCAATGGGGCCAATTCATTCTTGTCCATTTTCCAACAAACACATTTTATTGGATAAAAAAAGAAATGTAACCACCTCAAAAATGAATGCTTTCACCCCACCAAAATTTTCAGTCTTTGTATGTGTAGCGCAAAAAATGAACAAGCCAGTGGTGATCAAATATTACCATAAGAAATTAAATGAAGTGTCATAGGAGTACAGTGTCCCCTGACTGTGCAATTGTCATTCAAAGTGAGACAGTGCTGAAAGCTGAAAATTGGCCTCGGCAGAAAGGGGGTAAAAGTGCCCTGTATTGAAGTGGTTAAACAAAGCTATCAATTAAGTAGATATTTCTAAAACATATCATAGGCATACTTAGGTCAGAGACACCAACTAATGTAACAGTGATCTGGGACATCGCGTGGTGCTGCGGTGATTAGGGACACTGAGTGGGAGGCCGTACACGAGCGCCAGAAGTGGGAGGACAGAACAGCATGCCTGTCCACTTAGAACAGGGGTCTCAAACTGGCGGCCCTCCAGCTGTTGCAAAACTACAAGTCCCATCATGCCTTTGCCTGTGGGAGTCATGCTTGTAACTGTCAGCCTTGCAATGCCTCATGGGACTCGTAGTTTTGCAACAGCTGGAGGGCCGCCAGTTTGAGACCCCTGACTTAGAATGACGCTTGTCCCGTCCAGCTGCATCTGTGCATTGGCCAGGTGGGAGGTGATTAAGTAGGACATGCAGCTTTTGAGTGTTTTCAAATTTTTGGCGAAAACATCCACTGGATTGGTGTAAAACAACAAACAAAAACAGATTCCCAATGTGAATAATGGAATTGCAATGATATGTTCCGATACATAGGTCTCTTTTCTGGATGCCTTAAAGGGGTTGTAAAGGTAAATTTTTTTTTTTTTTTTTTTAAAAACAAACATGTTATACTTACCTTCACTGTGCAGCTCGTTCTGCACAGAGTGGCCCCGAACCTGGTCTTCTGGGGTCCCTCGGCGGCTGTTCCAGCTCCTCCCCGCAAGCATTAACCACCTTAATGCGAGCTCCCTCGCATGGTGGTTAGTGCTTGCGGGCGCGCTCCCGTGATACAGCCGGTGGCTATAGCCGCTCACTGTATCACTCGGCCCCGCCCCCCAGCGCGCCGCGTCATTGGATGTGATTGACAGCAGCGCGAGCCAATGGCTGCGCTGCTTCCAATCCATCCACTGTAGCCAATCAGCGGCCAGGGTGAGCGGAGGACTTTCGAGGCGTCAGGTAAGTAAAACGGGGGGGCTGGGGGCGGCGGTATTGTCAGAAGTTTTTTCACCTTAATGCATAGAATGCATTAAGGTGAAAAAATTTTTACCTTTACAACCCCTTTAACTTAAAAATCTGAACAAAGTAAAAATCCAATTAATTCATTCATATAAGGCTGGTTCACATCTATGCGCTGTAGTTTAGTGTATTTTTAAAGGGCCTATAATTTGTGCCATATCATGCACAGTTGCACACAACAGAGTGCACACAGTTGCTACCGAGTCCTATATCTCTGGATCTACTATACATTGTAAACAAGGAATTTTGACTTGCCTCGATATCTTAAAGTACAGTATACAGGAAAAGTATTCATAGACCATGGGTTAAAAGCTTTTACATTCAGGTGATTGAACACTGTCAAAGTTTTCACAGACATGCCCCCCCAATGCCTTTCCTTTACGCCTACCCCACTCTAAGGTCTCAGTTTTGTAGCAAGCAATGCAGAGTAATGCAAGGAATGGAAAGGAGGGTGGCCTGTGTTCTGTACTCCAAGACATGGAATTTACAGTTAGTGATATTAAAGGTATTAAAAATTTTAAAAACAAAAACGTGTTATACTTACACGCTCAGTGCAATGCTTTTGACCCTCCTTCTCGGGTCCTCCGCCCATGCTCCTGGCTCCTCCTCTTCCCTGGGTGCCCCCGTAGCAAGCTGCTATGGAGGTATTTATAAGTGCTCACATCGGAGCCCCGCTCTGTGTGTCCAAAAGACATACAGAACTGGGCCCAGCACCCCCTCCTCATTGATTGAGCAGTGATTGAGGGGGCAGAGACCCGGGAGAGCAGCAACTCCCAAGCACATTGTTGGATCGATGGGGCAAGTATTAGGGAGATTGCGGGGTGAGCTGCATACTGAATGTTTTTTGCCTTCAGCTTTTGGAACCACTTTTAGTAACAATTCCTCCCAATTATACAGTACAGGACACATGCAAAGTTTTCATAGACCCTGGGATGTCTCCAAGCAATGAATGAGAAGTGTGGGCAATGACTAGGCCAAAAGAACCATACCAACAGGCCCGATAACAAGGGTCAAATACCCAACGTCAGAGTGCCTCAGTAAGAACCTTTTGGCCGAAAGTTGCATCAGCAGAACATTCCACATCCACCTGGCATACCTTTGAAAAAGGTATGAACAGAGGTCCAGGGTGGCATCCTTACAAAGATGGACTACAGAGGCTTGGTGCCAGAAAGCCCAGGAAACTTCCACCCACCTGGAGGTAAGGATATGTCAAAAGCACAAGGGATTTTTCCTTGAGAGTTTAAGCTTTAGCAATCAGAATTCTTTTTTTTTTTTTTTTTTTTTTTTGGAATATTACACAAAAGTAATATTGTAATTGAATGTTGTTAGAACCTTGCAAGTGCAGCAGCTGGTAGATAATTATAACATCACTCCCGTACAGATTCACTCTGCAAATGGACTCAAACAACTATTTCTTCAGAATAACAAAAGGGTAGAAATCTGCAACGTCGTTTGTTAAAATCCCTGCAACGTACATAGATCACCCAGAGGCAATGTTGTTTTCTCAACAAAAGTGAAGTTACTCTTAAATCATTAGTAAAATTGGTCAACGTGGTTGTGAATACAGTAAAACCTTGGATTGAGAGTAATTTGGTTTGAGAACGTTTTGCAAGACAAGCAACTTTTTTTTATACATTTTTACTTGATATACAAGTTATGTCTTGATATACAAGTAGCGTCATGTCACAACTGGGTATAAAAGAGAGGCGCCTCTAAGTGTAGCAATATGGTTACATTTAATGAAGGTACAACATTTAGCAACATATTGCTACACCTAAAAGGCACCTATCTTCTTTTATACTCTGAAGCTCCTGCTGGATTGCCATTTGTGGATGGACATTTTATAGTTACACAACCTATTACATTGCTATAATCTTTCTATATGGACTATAGACCGAAGGACTTCTGAATAAATGGTTGTGGAACAAATCATTTGAGTTTCTATTATTTCTTATGGGGAAATTTGCTTTCATAAACAAGTGCTTTGGATTACAAGCATGTTTCTGGAACGAATTATGCTCGCAATCCAAGGTTTTACTGTATAGATCTTTTAGTACCAATTTCAAATAAATGAGTTTATGTGGAACTTTGGTCAGAAAATTAAGTCTTGCTGGGTCACTTCAGGCTGGCCCCTTTTGCCGGTATAGCTATGTATAACATTAAAGATAAGTGCCTATACCGTGTAAAATCCAGTAATACACTGTTTCACCCTGCTCTGCGCATTCTCAGTTGTTCCCAATCTTAGGCATTTTTAGGCATTGACGGATTTTTAGAGGCAGATCTGCAGGCAGCCTTAGTGCTGGTTCACAGCACGATGTCGGACATCGGATATGATTCGTACCGCACTGCTGTGCAAATCACATGCAATGTCTGTGTGACGCAAACTCAGCCATACAGATTACATGGCTGAATTTGTATCGCATTCAGACCAAAATCGTGCAGGACCTTTATTTGGTCCGCACCAGAATCGGATGACATGGGTGTTCACACCCATGCAATCTGATTTCTGTCTGAATTGACAGTTCACACTGCGATATGTGAACCGATCAGGAGGTGTCATTTACTTTCTATTGACACCCGCAGCAGTTCGCATAGGGCATTATGAACCTCCAGCGGGTGACATGCGATGCAAGAACACGTACTGGATTCACACAGGTTCTCGTATCGCAGCAGTGTGAACCGGTACTAAAAGCGGACGTAAACCCTCCTATCCTTTACAGCTGTCAGGAGCATGTTGCTTCCAGGCGCTTTGGCCGTGTTCCTGCGCGGCAGAACAGCGCATGCGCAATCCGGCGCACGCACATGTGCACTGGCACACGCCCTCTGTGACCCCTGAGGCTGGCCTATAAAAGTGACTCTGGCGCACAAACAAATTGCTGGTTTGTCTTCAGCTTCCTGTGAAAACCTGTTCCTGTTGCTTGTTACTTGATTACCTGTTGTGACCCGGATTGACCTTGACTCTTCTGCTCTTCTCCTGGACCTGACCCATGGCTTGTTATTACGGATTCCGCTCCTCTCCTGTGTTTGACCCTCTGCCTGTGACCCGGATTTACCTACTGTCTCCTTGCCCTAGAACCTCTGCTTGTATCCTGGACTTTCCTTGTGTCCTCCTGACACCTTACCTCAGCGTATTTAATACTGCTCCTGTGTGTTTGACCCTCAGCCTGGTTCTGGACTCTCTTGTACCTGCTCCAGTAAATTATACCATCTGCCAGTCTCTGCACAGCTACTCTTCCCTGCAAGGTCTACACGCAAGTTACCTCCTGCCTTCTGGGTAGCCTGTGCCTCTTTGTGCCATCCACTCCCTGTCTCACCTCCAGAGGGTGGACCGCGCTGAGTCGCAAGGGTGAACCGCTCTCGGCATTTCGGCCTCGGTAAGTACATCTCTGATAACAGCCAAGGAAACTGCTTTTGTTTGATCTGCAACTGCCATGGTGCTGCACATGTGATCAGTTAAGACACCAGCCATTTGATGGTTTGACAATTTGGTTGAGGATACAAGCAAAACGGAATGTGGGGATTGCTGTTTTTTGAAAACATTAAATCAATGGGTTTAGTTCCGCTTTGTGATTTACTGCTGTTAAGGGGCTCTGGGCTTCAGCAAAATGGCAGCCTCCAGCAAGAAGAAACAGGAGTCATGCTGGAGGCAGTTTACAGCACATACTAATTTTGGTAGCAAAATTATTAATGTGGAATGTTATTATGGGTAATGTTCTGCTTTAGGGTGGCTGCATATGCTTCTATTGCAGTGACTAATTCTTTACATAAAATAATGCCAAAAAGTCAAAGGCATGTGGACCCACTGAACCAATGTTAACACTGGGCTCCAAGAACATACTTTGCACAGCCATTTCCTTTGCACAACACATTGCTTTGTCATTGTCCTTTCCAAATAAATCTCCTGAAGTGTAGTGCATCAAACCTGTTTTTAAAGTAAATTTAGGAAAATATAGAATTGCTGCTGTTCTCCACTTAGCCTCCCAAGGCTATATAAATGTGGCTTAGTAGTACTGAAGGCTATACTAGTATAATTTTATAGCAAATGTCAGACCCCTATCTGTAACACCCCCCCCCCCCCCCCAATCATCCTTTTACATCCGTTTAATGTGGTACATGCCAAAGATTTTCAATCCTTTGCAATAAAATGAAGTTTTAGAGGTTGATCTAGGCTTCCCATAATCTGAATTTTCATCCACACTAACACAGAGTTTAAAGTAAATGGTCACCGATTTCACATTAAAGGAATACAGTTACAGAGCCCAAATGCACAGCATTAAAAATACATTATCCTCATAATTCCAGCTTTTGAAATCCGCTCAAAAGCTTAAGCATCTCAGTCACCTGCTGATTTTATACTGCCCTCTTGTTATTGTTTAGCACTCATTAAATTATTACAACAAGGTATATTACCTAACATAAGGTATACTATACTCATGGAATCAGGTTTGAATAGCATATAGGTTACAAACCTTTTTTTTTTTTCTTCTTTAAATTAGCAATTTTTCAAATATACACTTTGGTCACTAGAAATGAACGTTTTAAAAGAAACCATTAAAAAAAGTATTACAAGGTTGTGGCCCAGAAATGGAAGTCATTTTTGATCTACATAGATGTGGAGTGTAAAAAAAGGATAATTCATGTACAATGTTTATTGCATTTCAGTTTAATCCTAAGGGCTGGTTCACACCATAAAAACGCACTCCAGATCCGCTTCTGCATGCGCGTTTTTGATGCGTTCTTGACACATTCCAGTGCATTTTTGGTGCGTTTTCATATGCATTCCAGGTGCTCCCCCCCCCTTTTTTTTTTTTTAACTAGAATACGGTCCAGTGCATTTTTGATGAATTTTTGATGAGTTCCAGTGTGTTTCAGTGTGTTTTTTATGCATTTTACTGCATTCCAGTACATTGCAGGTAAAATGCAGCATGTTCTACTTTTTTTTTCTGGAACTGACTGCACTGGTGTGAACTATGCCATTGGAAACCATATCACCTACTTTCCAAGCGTTTTTGATGCAAAAAAAAAACCACACTGGACTGCATGTTGTGTGAACTGGCCCTGACAGCATCCTAAGTACTTGTACACTGACTGCATCTTGATGTGGAACCACAGAAGCCAGATCAACTAAACTCCTGTGTATAAACTCATAAAGAGACACAGAGTCAATATAAGGCCGGCCATACACAGTTCAAATCTCAGCCGGTTCAGCAGGAACCGGACGAGATTCTAACCGGTAACAGACAGGCTGAATGTACAAAGTTGATCAATCAACTTGGGTACAACCAGCCTGCCGGATTCTCTTGCGCTAACGGCTGCTATAGCTGCTAGCGATAATTACTGTCTTATCTAATCTAGACTTTTAAAAGTGGATTGTACTTTGTGGTTTCACTAAAGATTTCTGCCACCAAACAAATCTACATCTTTGTTTGCTAGAAGAGCCTGAAGTGGTTGTAAAGTGCCTTTAAAAAATAATATGTTACACTTCCCTCCTCTGTGCAATACCAAAACCTCCTCTTCTAGGGTCCCCCTCTGGTGCTCTAGGCTTCTCCTCTTCTCGGTGCCCCCCATAGGAAGCTGCTTCCTATGGTGGTGCACCCTGCAGGCTTGATCCAGAGCGTGGCTGTGCAAGTCTATTGAAACAACATGGCTCAGCCCCAACCCAAGGGGGTGAGGGGGCGATACAACTAGTGGGGCATTTTATACCTCAACGCAGGGAATGCATGAAGTTAAAAATGTCTTGCCTGTAAAACCTCTGTAATGCGTGAAGCAAAGTCCAGAATCTAAACGATCAGCAATGACCAGCTGCTCACAGCACACTTGAGTCTTAGTCTTTCCTCCCAATGCTATAATGCAAGGCTGCAACTTCCTTTTCATTGCTGGAGGATTCTGCCATCAAGCCTACAGGAAAGTATAGGATACCTCTCGGGGCTTAAAGTGACTGTAAACTTCTAAAATGAAAAATGAATAAAGTGAATTCTTTAATAGAGTGTATGCGCCTCAATCCAAAGCTTTCAATGTCATGTCGTTTCCTTCCTCTACAATCTGCATGAGTCACTTCTGACAGGTTATGCTGACATCAAGAGATCCTGCGGGAGGGGCAGGGGAGTTCTAGCACACAGCCTGTGATTGGCAGTCTCAGCTGTGCATGCTTCCGTGCGTGTGTGTTGGTTGGGGGGTATCCATTCGCGCCACTAAGGTCTCAGATTACATTCAGGTCTCTGCTCTATCCCCGCATCTTGGCTTTTGATGATCAGAAATGCTGTGTAAACTGTATACTGTACTTTAAAAGGCTGTGGATAAAGAAGGGCCGCAGGCATACAGGAACAACTTACGTAGGAGAGTTTAATTCGTGCATCACCTGAGGCTACTCACTTCACTGGGTATTTGTAAGGGTTTACAACCACGTTAACTCTTTTGTAGTTTTGTACTGCAATTCTAACAGGTTCCCTCAACAGTGTCCATATTGCTAACTGCGTTTGGCAGTTTTCTTGACCTTGCCAGCAGTTAAAGTTGCTGTAATGGGCTATGCCCTTGATGGAAAATTGGAAATAGGCTGTCTGTCCAGCACTTATGGTAAGGACAGGCCCCACTTCCCTCTTTTGTTTAAGTGCTCACAGTAAGACTGACTGGTACTGGTTAAATATGTTCACATGTTATGTGTTGGAATTTAATAAAGCTGTGGCCTTGCTCTTTCCAACCTAATGGTTGTAAGTGTCTTATTTAATGGAGTGAAGGGCAAGGGTGGTGGGGGATTTTATCCCTTGGTGTTACGTTAAGTGGGACCTATGCCCATTGCGCCTCAGCAGTCATGCTCTCGTGTCAAAGTTCTCTCTACAGTGTCCATGTTCCCACTACACACATTGACTCCCCATCAATGTTACATACTTTATGAAACCCCATGTCACAGGTGCCTTCACATGTCACAGGTCCCTCCACGCAATACGCAGGAGCTTTTTTTTTTTCTGCAGGTTGTTCCACACTCTTGCAACTCTTCACAGTCCACTTAAATCTGTCTCTCCACCACAGGGATCCTTATTCTTTTCAGTGCTGTAATTTCTGCTTCCCCTAGCATAAAATAGTATGGCTAACATTTTCAACCTAAGGCCTCATGTACACTGCTGCTGGTAAATGGACGTTCAGTGGCAGTTGGCTGCTTCTTTCAGCTGCCCCTAAACTCATCCAATGTTATCTTATGTGTACATGTACACAGGTTGGTTTAATGTCGTTTTTAGGCAGTTGCCTTTAGAGGCTTTTCTTTGAAGGCAAAAAAAATGAGTTCAGACGCCAAAAAAAAAAATCACAATACGCTTTTATTGATTGGTTTGCGCAAAAGTTATACCATCTACAAAATAGGGGATAGTTTTATGGCATTTTTATTGATCGTTAAATTTTTTTCACTAGTAAGGGCAGCGATCAGCGATTTTTATCATGACTGCGACATTATGGCGGACACATCGGACAATTTTTTAACACATTTTTGGGACCATTGGTATTAATACAGTGATCAATGCTAAAAAATTGCATTTACTAAATATTAAATCCAAGATGCCTGTGACTACCACAATTCTCCTACAGGCATCCAGGAAGAAATAAGAGGTGCTCTAAACCGCAACCTAAAAAGAGTGTGTCCAAGTGATTTATATACAGTAATGGTGTGACCCTCTAAATGTGTACTAATCACTCACACAAAGTATAATCTTACCATAAGCTGATAAGAGCTAAAAAAAAGTGTATATATAAAACACACAATGTAAGAATGTGTCTAAGTGTCTTAGACACAATGATGGTGTGAACCTCTTAATGTGTACTAAGCACTCACACACAGTGACAAATCACCATAAAATTATATGTTAATTAAATATCCAGTGAAACATATAACGCAGTCACTTCATTCCATGCTATAAATGCACCAGAACCAAAGTGCATAACATAGCTAAAAAATAAAATAAAATCAAACAGTCCAGAAAATGTTAAATCAAACGTGACAAAAGTGTCCAAGAAAGTGAAAAAAATCTTGATTAAAAAAAAATCAACAAAGGTGACTCTGTATCTTCCACCTCTCCCTTCGTGATCAGTGCTTCCACTCCCTCAAGAATAAAACTCACCGACTTGATTTGCCAGCACTCTCATGCAAGGCAATAATCACTTGTTTACCACACACAAGGGTAATCGGATCAATCGATGTTCCACAGCAAATGTTTTAAATCAGGTCCACATGAAAGAAATAATAAGTGCTCCAATAGTGTAAACCAGTATAGCACATTTATTAAAAACACTGCAAACTTCCAATAATGCACTCACATTTCAAACGATAAAAATCGGCCAAAGTGTAGTTCACATCAAACTCAATCCAGTGAAACCATAAATAACAAGCGGTCACGGCAGACCCGAGGTGTGCTGGTGCTGAGCTCCCAATCTCACCCCTCCCTTGATAATCCTCCGTTCCTCCGTGTAAACAGAACTCCTCTCCTTCAGTGTGGCTTACAGCGTACAGCGTCACGTTTCACAGCCACGTCCCCGACATGTTTCGTCATGAATTGACTTAATCATGGGATAGGCTGTGCTCCCTGCCACTCATCCCTTATATGCGAATCTACCTTCCGCCCATTAGACGGCTTATTGCACATGCGCACATCTCGGGTCCCCGCTGTATTGATTACACTGAGACGTCCGGTGCACAACACACTCGGGATCACGCAGTTTATATATATGGACTGGCTAATTGCATAGAGAATCATCTTTAGTGAGGTGTGATGCAGACATAGCTTATATTCAAAACGTCCGCTGCATGTAACATCACATATCACTAGCAGCGTTACCAAACAGCATAAAATACTATTTATCACTGCAAGCACCGCTTACTAATTGTTAACTGGATGTCTGAACTCCTCATAAAAATACCTATATCTATATTATTGGATATCACCTCGATATCCTTACATATGTACCTACCAGCTAATAAGCATGTTAAATTCATACAGAAATAAAATTACAGTTAAAAATTAAAAACCACAAATATAACATTTAAAAATAAAAAATAAAAAATTAGGATATCAGAACGGGCACCTACAAATATATCCAGCCCAACCCCACCTTTACTATTCAAGCGTGGGGTATAATTTCTATTCAGAGACAGTCAATCTTATTACAAGGGCATGCATCCAATATCTCGGCAGACACATCCTCCCCTTGGGAACCCAAAAAATATATAATTCTAACGTGACTAAAATAATTTAAAATTCCAAATCTAGTTAAAAATCATTGATAAAACAGTTCAGATCTAGTTCTATGTTTAACCCCCTCGGGGTCAAACTCTTCAATAAAAATATCCACCTAGTTTCCCTTTGGGACAGATTTCTAACTCTATTGGACCCTCTCCATGATGGGTGAATCACATCTATCCCACAAAACTGCAGTAAAGAAGGATCCTGTTGGTGTTTTTCCTTAAAATGTAGAGAAACGCTATGGTATTTGTACCCGTTTTTTATATTGGTTAAATGTTCTGAGATTCTAATCCTTAGGAGCCTCTTCGTTCTCCCCACATACAGTAGGCCACATGGGCACCACATAAGATATACCACGTGTGAGGAGTTACAGGCGCTAAACTCCTTGATGTCAAAAGATTCGCCTTCCCTGTTGGTCACACTTGTTACTCCTCTGTGACTTACTTTCACAGTTCTGCAACAAATGCATCTCCTACAGCAGTAAAAACCCTTAAAATCCAATCTCAGGTTGTTATGTCCTGGCGGATCCAATATTTTCTTGACCACATGGTCACCAAAACTCGGGGCCCTTCTGTATATAAATTTTGGCTGGCTAGGCAGTACTTCTCCCAAGTGCCTATCCCTGCACAAAATATGCCAATATTTTCTAAAAATGCTTTTGATATCCTTATATTGACAGTGATAACCAGAAATAAATCCAAACTGATGTTGATTACCGTTTAATACAGATTTTTTTTCTTAAGGCATTGCTCCCTAGGCATTTCCGCTACTTCCTGTATGACCCCATTCAATTCATCTTCCCCATATCCTTTTTGTATAAATTTATTTTCAAGGACCCCAGCCTGCTCAAAGAAATCCTCTACCTGTGTGCAATTTCGGCGTACCCGCAACATTTGTCCCTTAGGTATATTTCTTATCCATGCTGGGTGATGGCCGCTTCTTATTGACAGATAGCTGTTGCGATCCGTAGGTTTAAAAAATACCTTTGTTTTTAATCCATTCCCTTCTCGTTATCGTGACATCCAAGAAATTTACCGAGTAGTTACTGATCTGATGCTCTAATTTTATGTTATTAGTATTGAGTTCATGTACGAATTCAATAGCAGATTCCTCTGTGCCCTCCCAAATAAACAGGAGGTCACCTATGAACCTTCGGTAAAATAATAATTGGGGTCTATTCTGACTAAATACTTTTCTGTCTTCCCACTCAGCCATAAACAGGTTGGCGAGGCTGGGAGCATATTTAGCTCCCATTGCCACGCCAACCTGCTGGGAATAGAAACGATCATTGCACCAAAAATAATTATGGGACATGCAAAAGTCCAATACATGTCCCAAAAATCGTTTCTGGACCACTGGTATGTCATCCCTTTTGCTTAATGCTCAATTAAGGGCCAGAGTAGCATCCTCATGTTGTATAACGGTATACAAGGAGGCTACGTCAGCCGTTACCATATATACCATTGATGAGGTTTCTAATTGCACCTCACTAAGCAATGATAATGATCACCAGTGTCCCTCAAATAGGCTCTGGTGGCTTTAACACTTGGCTGAAGGAATTTATCCAAGTATTCCCCTAATCTGGCCGTTACAGAGCCAATCCCATTGACAATGGGACGAGGTGGTGGGCACTGTGTGTTTTTATGCACCTTAGGCAGGGTATAAATAATTGTAATCCTGCAGGCACTCGGGACAAGATATCTTTTCTCTTTTAGGTTTAGTGAAAAAATTGCATTGATGTAAAAATGTCACTGGCAGTGAAGGGGTTAACCACTAGGTGGCGTTAATCTGCCTGTACGTGCCCTTCTGCTGCAGTATATCTGCGTGAGGCAGTCGGGAAGCGGTTAACTTAAAGAACAGCCCCCAATATTATTATATTGTAATTATACACGATTTATATAGCGCCAACAGTTTACGCAGCGCTTTACAATGTAGAGGGGGGGACAGCACAATTACAGTACAGCTCAATACAGAAGGGACAGGAGGGCCCTGCTCGTAGAGCTTACATTCTAAAGGGAGGAGGTAGTGGTACAAAAGGTAATAGATGCGGGGAATGATTTGATGGGGGTGGCTCGGGGACAGTTAGCTGGGTGTGGGATAGGCTTCCCTGAATAAGTGAGTTTTCAGGGATCTCCCGAAGGTGGACAGGTTAGGGGCTGATCGGATATACCGGGCCAGGGAGTTCCAGAGGAAGGGAGAGGCTCTGGAGAAGTCCTGAAGGTGAGCATGAGAGGAGGTAACAAGGGAGCTAGAGAGCAGGAGGTCCTGGGAGGAGCAGAGGGGACGGTTTGGGCGATATCTGCAGATTAGGTTGGTGATGTAACTGGGGATGATGTTTTGAATTTTATATGGTGGGGTAGGGGAAGCCAGTGAAGGGATTGGCATAGAGGGGCAGCAGTCACAGGTCGATTAGTGAGGTGTATTAGTCTAGCAGCAGCATTCATAATAGACTGAAGGGGGGATAGCCTGCGTAAGGGTAGGTCATTAAGGAGAGAGTTGCAGTAGTCAAGGCGGGAAATAATCAAGGAGTGAATAAGTTGCTTTGTGGTGTCATTAGTCAGGAAGGGTCGAATTCTGGAGATGTTGCGGAGGTTAAAGCGGCAGGATTTAGCCAGTGATTGGATGTAGGGGCTAAAGGAGAGGTCAGATTTAAGGATTACATCCAGCACCCTGGCATGTGTGGAGGGACCAATGGTTGCGCTGTTAATCTCAATGGTAAAGTCATGGGGGGGGGGGGGGGGGGAGGAAATATTACAAGCTCAGTTTTATTAAGATTGAGTTTGAGAAAGTGGGGTGACATCCATACAGATATGTCATTCAGTAAGTTTGAGATCCATGAGGTGAGTTGAGGAGTGGAGAGATAGATCTGGGTGTCATCGGCGTAGAGGTGGTATTGGAAGCCATGGGAGGTTATCAACTGGCCCAGGGAAGAGGTAAATAGAGTGAGAATAGAAGGGGGCCCAAGGACAGAGCCTTGGGGTACCCCAACAGAGAGAGGGAGGAAGAGGAGCGGAGGATATGGAGTTGTAAGTGACACTGAAAGTGCGCTGAGATAGGTAGGAGAACCAAGATAAAGCAGAATGTACAAGTTAGGTCTCTTATCTACACATTGGGGGAGATTTACTAAAAGTGTAGTGTGCATAATCTGGTGCAGTTCTGCATAAGAACCAGTCAGCTTCCAGGTTTTATCGCCAAAGCGTAATTGAACAAGCTCAAGTTAGAGACTGATTGGTTACTATGCACAACTGCACCAGATTCTGAGTGCCCCAGTTTTAACAAATCTCCCCCCTCATCTTCCAAAAGTTTAAATTCCAAATCAGTCCAAACTGGAAATACAAAAATGAAAAGTAATACTAATATGATTTCTTGCACAAAAGGTACATCCCATTAGTGACATGGCTGGACTGAAAATGCTAACAGGTAAACCTATGCTTAGGTCTACTAAACTTGAAAAAATGCCAATTGGTGCAGTACACATCTGCCCTGTAAGAGGATCTTGAAGGGGTTCAGCATAATCCTTACATGGAATGCAACTGTAAATCCATGCTCAAGCAATTTATCACATAATCCACATAAGGAAAATCATAAAAGGATTATTCTTTTATTAACTTTAAAAGCTATATATGAGCTTTATTACAAGAATCTTTGGTTAAAAAGCATGCAATTGGACATTAAAATTCCCCTTTGCATCAAGTCAGGAAGACTGTAAAAAAACGACATGCTTTTACGATTAATCTATTTATAAAGCCCGAAATAACACATGTCGACTGAAAAAAGCAGTCTTTTTTAAATGTCTTACTTATGAAAAGCAGATTACTGCAGATTTATACTTAGTTTAAAAAAATTAAAAAAAATCAGCTATAGCAGTCAGGTACAGGTAAATTGTCATTAGTGGTAAAGGTATGAGTGTCCATAAAAAAAAAGCAGCAACACCAATGGTAAATTTAGTCAGCAACTCCTTGTCCTCACTTATCTTGCACTAACTACTAAGCAAAAAGGGGCATCTAAACAATTTACTCATGAGGAAAGGTTGCGAGCACTGAACTTATTCTCTCTGGAGAAGAGACGCTTGAGAGGGGATATGATTTCAATTTACAAATACTGTACTGGTGACTAGGGATAAAACTTTTTCGCAGAAGAGAGTTTAATAAGACTCATGGCCACTCATTACAATTAGAAGAAAAGAGGTTTAACCTTAAACTACGTAGAGGGTTCTTTACTGTAAGAGCGGTAAGGATGTGGAATTCCCTTCCACAGGCGGTGGTCTCAGCGGGGAGCATTGATAGCTTCAAGAAACTATTAGATAATCACCTAAATGACCGCAATATACAGGGATATGTAATGTAATACTGACACATAATCACACACATAGGTTGGACTTGATGGACTTGTGTCTTTTTTCAACCTCACCTACTATGTAACTATGTAACTATGAACTGGCTTATGCAATGGCATGCCAAGTGGAACAGTGGCAGAAGAACCAAAGCAGTGCAAAGACTAAACGGGCAGTTCTTGTCTACACATTCATGCCGCGTACACACGGTCGGACTTTCCGGCATACTTGGTCCGGCGGACCAGAGTGTGCCGGACAATCCGCCCGTGTGTGGGCGCCGGCGGACTTTTCCGGCGGACTTTTTCCCAAAAGCCCGCCGGACCTAGATTTGAAACAAGTTTTAAATCTTTCCGTCTGACTCAGTTTCGGGCGGAAAGTCCGCTCGTGTGTGTGCTGGTCCGACGGAAAGCCCGCTCGTGTGTAGGCTGGTCCGACGGACCAGATACGACACGAGGGGAGGGTATTGCATCTCGCGCTCGCTGCAATAGGAAAAACAAATTTTCCTATTGCGGCGAGCGCGGAGCATACCAGGCCCTTAGGTCTGGTATGGATTATAAAGGGAAGCCCCTACGCCGAAAAAACGGCGTGGGGTCCCCCCTAAAATCCATACCAGACCCCGATCCGAGCATGCAGCCTGGCCGGTCAGGAAAGAGGGTGGGGACGAGCGAGCGCCCCCCCCCTCCTGAACCGTACCAGGCCGCATGCCCTCAACATGGAGGGTGGGTGCTTTGGGGGAGGGGGGCGCCCTGCGGGCCCCCCCCCCACCCCAAAGCACCTTGTCCCCATGTTGATGAGGACAAGGGCCTCTTCCCGACAACCCTGGCCGTTGGTTGTCGGGGTCTGCGGGCGGGGGGCTTATCGGAATCTGGGAGCCCCCTTTAATAAGGGGGCCCCCAGATCCAGACACCCCACCCTATGTGAATGAGTATGGGGTACATGGTACCCCTACCCATTCACCTAGGGAAAAAGTGTAAGTAATAAAACACACTACACAGGTTTTTAAAATATTTTATTAAACAGCTCCGGGGGGGGGGGGATCTTCCTCCGGCTTCGGGGGTCCCTCCACTTCATCTTCTCCCGGCGTCCGGTTGGTTCTTCTCCGCTCTCTTCTCCCGGTGTTCCAGTTCTTCGGCCGGCTCCTCTGCTGTCTTCAGGTAGCTCTCTTGACAGCAGAGGTCCGGACTTCTGAGCTGCTGGGCTTCTTCTCTTCTCTTCTCCAGATGTTGACACGACGCTCTCTCCGGCTGGACTGCTCTCCGAGGGCTGCGTTGTGACTTATATAGGCGGAGACCCCGCCCCCTTTTGATGTCACAGTCTCTGGGCATGCTGGGACTGTGACGTTTTAGGGGGCGTGGTCAACATCACCCAGTGACCACGCCCCCTAAAACGTCACAGTCCCAGCATGCCCAGGGACTGTGACATCAAAAGGGGGCGGGGTCTCCGCCTATATAAGTCACAACGCAGCCCTCGGAGAGCAGTCCAGCCGGAGAGAGCGTCGTGTCAACATCTGGAGAAGAGAAGAAGCCCAGCAGCTCAGAAATCCGGACCTCTGCTGGCAAGAGAGCTACCTGAACACAGCAGAGGAGCCGGCCGAAGAACTGGAACACCGGGAGAAGAGAGCGGAGAAGAACCAACCGGACGCCGGGAGAAGATGAAGTGGAGGGACCCCCGAAGCCGGAGGAAGATCCCCCCCCCCCCCGGAGCTGTTTAATAAAATATTTTAAAAACCTGTGTAGTGTGTTTTATTACTTACACTTTTTCCCTAGGTGAATGGGTAGGGGTACCATGTACCCCATACTCATTCACATAGGGTGGGGTGCCGGGATCTGGGGGCCCCCCTTATTAAAGGGGGCTCCCAGATTCCGATAAGCCCCCCGCCCACAGACCCCGACAACCAACGGCCAGGGTTGTCGGGAAGAGGCCCTTGTCCTCATCAACATGGGGACAAGGTGCTTTGGCGTGGGGGGTGGGGGGGGCCCGCAGGGCCCCCCCCCTCCCCCAAAGCACCCACCCCCCATGTTGAGGGCATGCGGCCTGGTACGGTTCAGGAGGGGGGGGGCGCTCGCTCGTCCCCACCCCCTTTCCTGACCGGCCAGGCTGCGTGCTCGGATCGGGGTCTGGTATGGATTTTAGGGGGGGCCCCACGCCGTTTTTTCGGCGTACGGGCTTCCCTTTATAATCCATACCAGACCTAAGGGCCTGGTATGCCCCGCAACGGGGCTCGCAAGGTGTCAATCTCGCCAATAAAAGCGGCAAGATTGACATCCTTTGCTAGTCCCGTCGCACCTGAGTCACGTTCAAAATGAACGGACTTGTCCGTGTGTGGGCAAGTCCGTTCATTCTGAAAGTCCGCCGGAACTCCGGCGAAAGTCCGTCGGAAAGACGGGCGGACTTAGCCCGCCGGAAAGTCCCGGCGTGTGTGGGCAAGTCCGCCCGTTTTAAAGTCCGGCGCACCTGGCGGACAAAGTCCGTCGGAAAGTGTGCCGGACCAAGTAGGATAGAAAGTCCGACCGCGTGTACGCGGCATCAGACCATGCAGGCGTGCTCCCAAGCCGGGCTGTGTGCATTCATAGACATACAACAAGACTTGGCCTCCCCCGATGCCCCCACCCCCCAAACACTCCACAGTATCTAACTAAAAGCAGCAGGAGCTGCTGGTGAGGAAAGCGCTGGATCGTGAGTGGCGCCAGGCAACAATTTGGATGGGGAACAAGTAGTGGGGTGTTTTTACCTTAACGCAGGAAAGTTAAAGTGGTTTTCAAGGCTTCTTACCTTCATACATCCTATGGATACCATCAAAGTGCAAATTAAAAAAAAACAATGTGTCTATCTCTATCTCAATATATCTCGATCTAGATATATCTATAGATATATCTTTATTTCTCATCTCTATCTTGAGAAAGATGGACTGAGCTTCATTGAAATGTTAAAAATAAAAAACACTGCTGTTTTTGATTTTCCTTTTCTGCAAGACCAGCGAGTGCCTCTAAATTTGTTTTAGATTTTCATGGATTTCTTTGTGTGTGAGCACCTGGGCAATTACTTCAAGCATAGAGTGCTGTGGCAACCCTTGGAAATATAATATACCTCATGACGTACATGCGCACACAATGCCTCAATGAGCCGAGTACGACGTTCCACACACACCTCCAAGTGGCTAAAAGGGAGAATTACCGATCCAAAAGATAGGCTTAACCACTTGCCGACCAGCCGCTGTCATTATACTGCGGCAGGTCGACACGATCCCGCGAGCCATCGTAGCTATACGATGACCGTGATGCTCGTGACCGGCGGTCATAATGACTGGCGGCCACGAGCGACCGTGGGCACGAGAGCCAGAACAGGGACGTGTGTGTGTAAACACACAAATCCCTGTTCTGAGAGGAGATGCAGATCGTGAGTTCCTAATAGCTAGGAACCACGATCTGTCATCTCCTATAGTCAAGTCCCCTCCTCCTACAGTTAGAACACACAGTCAGGGAACACAGTTAACCCCTTGATCGCCCCCTAGTATTAACCCCTTCCCTGCCAGTGACATTTATACAGTAATCAGTACATTTTAATAGCACTGATCGCTGTCAAAAGTGTCCGATGTGTCCGCCATAATGTCGCAGTCACGATAAAAATTGAAAAATTAAAAATAAATAATGGCATAAATCTATCCCCTATTTTGTATATGCTATAACTTTTGTGCAAACCAATATACGCTTATTGCGATTTTTATTACCAAAAATATGTTAAAGAACACATATCGGCTTAAAAACGGAGAAAAAAAACTTGCTTTTTAAAAAAAAAAAAAAAAAAAAATTGGGGATATTACAGCAAAAAGTACAAAATATTGTGATTTTTCAAAATTGACGGTCTTTTGTTGCTTATAGCGCAAAAAATAAAAACCGCAAAGATGATCAAATACCAAAAAAAAAAAAAAAGGCTCTATTTGTGGGAAAAAAGGATGTCAATTTTGTTTGGGTACAGTGTCGCACGACCACGCATGTCAGTTAAAGCGGCGCAGTGCGGTATCGCAAAAAGTGCACCGGTCATTGAGCAGCCAAATCTTCCGGGGCTGAAATTAAAGGGCGACTCCACTTTCATGGGGAAAAAAAATAGCAAATGAAGAAAAAAAATAATATAGCGTGTACAATTGCGATAAAAGTCATATTGTAATTGAATGTTACTAAAAATTACCTTTCCTTTTCAAACTTCAGCCGTTGTAATTTTCTATGAATGCAAAGCAATATTGCTACATGGAGTGGTTCTAGACACAGAATGTTTACTGACCACTCCCCAAAAACATTTCCTGCTTGTGCGATTGGCTCGCCAATTTTCCCAGAAGTCTGCCTAAGATACAAGTCAGATTTCAGGCATCTAAAATTATGTAAATGTGGCGTTCGCAAATGTTATTAACCGCTTCCCGACCGGCTCCCGACGATATACATCAGCAGAATGGCACGGCTGGGCAAATCGACGTACCTGTACGTCCATTTAAATTCGATCGCCGCGGGAATACCCGCGATCGCCTCACGGAGAGGACGAATGGGGAGATGCTGATGTAAACAGCATCTCCCCGTTCTGCCTAGTGACAAGTGTTGCTGATCACTGCTCCCTGTCATCGGGAGCAGTGATCAGTCTAGTGACACATACAGCCCCTCCCCCCCCAGAGTTAGAAAACACTCCCCTAGTACTGATTAACCCCTCCCCGCCACCTAGTGGTTAACCCCTTCAATGCCAGTGTCATTTACACAGTAATCAGTGCATTTTTAATCGCACTGATCGCTGTATAAATGACAATGGTCCCAAAAATGTGTCAAAAATGTCCGATGTGTCTGCCATAACGTCGCAGTCACAATAAAAATCGCTGATCGCCACCATTACTAGTAAAAAAAAAATTAATAATAAAAATGCCATAAAACTATCCCCTATTTAGTAAACGCTATAACTTTTGCGCAAACCATTCAAACGCTCATTGCGATTTTTTTTTACCAAACATATGTAGAAGAATACGTGTCGGCCTAAACTGAGGGAAAAAAAAAATGTTTTTTTTTATATATTTTTGGGGGATATTTATTATAGCAAAATGTAAAAATTAATGCGTTTTTTTCAAAATTGTCGCTCTTATTTTGTTTATAGCGCAAAAAATAAAAATCGCAGAGGTGAATAAATACCACCAAAAGAAAGCTCTATTTGTGGGAAAAAAAGGACGTCAATTTTGTTTGGGAGCCACGTCACACGACCGCGCAATTGTCAGTTAAAGCGACGCAGTGCCAAATCGCAAAAAGTGCTCTGGTCAGGAAGGGGGTAAATCCTTCCGGGGCTGAAGCGGTTAAACATGTGTGACCAAGTGTAGATTAGTGCAGATGTGAATATACAAACAAAAAACATGTAAATAAAGTCCAAATAAATGTGCTGAATGTTCTGATCGGCAAAGGGAAAAAACTTTTGAAGTGCAATGGACCACAGACGCTCCAGGACTTTTCAGGTGCAGAAACGCCACCCCCACGTGTCCCCACTCACCAAACGGCGATGACCCCCAGCTTTGGAGTCTGGGGGTCACTTCCGGCTTATGTGATGGTATTCAGAGATGCTCAGGAGTGGTGTTCTGCCTGAAGGTTGTCGACATATTTCGCCAGCCTACAGGGCGTTATCAAAGACCGCCCTGGTCTTTGATAACGCCCTGTAGGTTGGCGAAATGTGTCGACGTATTTTCAGTGGCACTGACGTCATTTCCTGCTCCTTGGAACGCACTTGCTGGTTTCTGGAACGCACGCCGTGAGCAGCGTCCGGATCCATCTCTAATCCCTTTACATGCCTGTTTTTATCAACTATTTTGTAAGTACCCATTTTTATATGGAATAAATCAAAACGGTACTTTTCACTATTAGTTCCATTTTTTTATCCTTTTTTTGGTGCCTGGTGATTCTGTTGAGAAATTCCAACAAGAAATCCTTTGATCTGATGTGCACAACACCACTCCTGAGCTTCTGTGGTCCATTGCACTTCAAAAGTTTTTTTTTCCCATTGCGGATCAGAACATTCAGCACATTTATTTGGACTTTATGTTTTTTGCTTTGTATATTCACATCTGCACTCATCTACATTTGGTCACACATGTTTAACAACATTTGCGAGCGCCACATTTCCATAATTTTACATTTCTAGTGAGTAGCACTTTGTGTGTGGCAGCTGCTTTAGTTTTCTTTTACACTGTTTTTTCACCATTCAGCGCGAGTTTAAATTTTATATTATTCAAGATTTCAGGCATCCCCTGCAACAAAAACGTCATTTTTGGTGGGATATTTCCCATAGTAACAAAGGGTCCAAAGGGATACAGACCCTCTAGCTTTCCTCAGTGTCCTGCAGCTGCCACAGCTGACAGACAATTTTGAAACCACTCCCATTAGACCCACTCAGCACAGAGGCACAGACAAACACATGGATTTCTTCAGTATAACAAAAAGGTAGGAATCTGCAACAAAGGTTGTTATAATCCTTGCAATGTACATGGATCACCCAGAGGGGAATGTTTTTTTTTTCTCAACAAAAGGAGTTACGCTTTAAACGAGAAGTTTCAGCAGAGAGAAGGCTGAAGTCCGCTCTCTGCTGATGTCACAGAAGTCAGTTTAGGCACCGTGACAATGGAGTTTGGATCTGCCAGGTGCCTGGACCGACGCCTGGCTCAGGCTCTCAGCGAGCCGCTGAGAGCCTGAGCCAGCTTTCCCCCATCCCCTCCACAGCCCAGTGCTCCAATGAGCGTGGAGGAGGCAGAGCAGAGAGCTGTGACTGAGTCTACAGCTCTCGGAGCTGTCAGAACCGAACGATCGGCGGTAGGGCTGCAACTATTATTTTCATAACCGATTAGTTGGCCAATTATGGTTTTGATTAACCTTAAAAAAAGTGTGATGTATAATTTAGTTGATATGTAGTGAAGTTAAAAAAAAAAGAAAAAAAGAAAATATCCACAATCTCCCTATTGGCAGAGTATTGAAGGGTATTGAAGGGTATTGAAGGGTATTGAACGGTATTGAAGGGTATATTGGCAGAGTATTGGCAGAGTATTGGCAGAGTATTGTCAGGGCATTGCAGCAGGGTATTGCAGAGTATTGGCAGGGCATTGCAGAGTATTGGCAGGGCATTGCAGAGTATTGGCAGGGCATTGCAGAGTATTGGCAGGGCATTGCAGAGTATTGGCAGGGCATTGCAGAGTATTGGCAGGGCATTGCAGAGTATTGGCAGGGCATTGCAGAGTATTGGCAGGGCATTGCAGAGTATTGGCTCTGCTGCCATCCGATCTCTCCCCTCCACTGTACAGATCAGTACACAGAGGGGAGAGAGGAATCCGGCGTCATGACATGACGCCGGTTTGTTACAAGTGATCGCTCCGTCAAAAGCGACGCAGTGCCAAATTGTAAAAAGTGCTTTGGTCAGGAAGGGGTAAATCCTTCTGGGACTGAAGTGGTTAAATATCTATATGCATTGGTAAATATAAATAACCATCTAAAGAGAATGAATAACAGACAGAAGAGATATACTGTATAAAATACTATTAGAGGTTGAACCTGGTAAATATCATCAGACTCCGAGATCTAATTTTTTATTTAACCGCTAGCTGACAGCCGGCTGTCTATTGACGGCCAGGCGGCGCAGCTCTCGTTGCGGGCGGGCGTCATATGACGGCCTCGCATTCCTAGGCCACCAGGGGGCGCGCGCGCCGCCGCTGGCGATCGATCGCGCGCGCGCCCGCCGTGTCACTAGGCACCCGGTGCGCGTGCCCGGCGGCCGCGATGTCCGCCGGGCACCCGCGATTACCGGTAACACAGCAGGACCGTGGATCTGTGTGTGTAAACACACAGATCCACGGTCCTGTCAGAGGAGAGGAGACCGATGGTGTGTTCCCAGTACAGCGGAACACCGATCGGTCTCCTCCCCTAGTGAGTCCCCTCCCCCTACAGTTAGAATCACTCCCTAGCAACACAGTTAACCCCTCGATCACCACCTAGTGTTAATCCCTTCCCTGCCTGTCACATTTATACAGTAATCAATGCATTTTTATAGCACGGATCGCTGTATAAATGTGAATGGTCCCAAATATGTGTCAAAAGTGTCCGATGTGTCCGCCGCAATATCGCAGTCACAATAAAAATCGCAGATCGCCGCCATTACTAGTAAAAAAATAAAAAAAAATAAAAAAAAATAAAAATGTTATAAATCTATCCCCTATTTTGTAGACGCTATAACTTTTGCGCAAACCAATCTATATACGCTTATTGCGATTTTTTTACCAAAAATATGTACAAGAATACATATCGGCCTAAACTGAGAAAAAATTTGTTTTAAAGAAAAAAAAATTGGATATTTATTATCGCAAAAGTTAAAAATTATTGTGTTTTTTTTAAAACTTCTCACTCTTCTTTTGTTTATAGCGCAAAAAATAAAAACCGCAGAGGTGATCAAATACCACTAAAAGAAAGCTCTATTTGTGGGGAAAAAATGATAACAATTTCATTTGGGTACAGTGTTGTATGACCGCGCAATTGTCATTCAAAATGCGACAGCGCTGAAAGCTGAAAAATGGCTTGGGCAGGAAGGGGGCGAAAATGCACTGTATTGAGGTGGTTAAAGAAAAAAAAAAAAAAAAAAATGAAAGACTGTTTTGCCGATTTTCAGACAGAACTGTAATATATTATGTATGACTCCCATGTCATAGGAGGCAGGTGGCTTGATACAAGCTGCCTGCTGTCACTTATGCTGGCCATACAAAAACAATGTCTTCCTTTAAAAACAAAAAAAACAACTTTCATTTTAGGAACGTTCGATTTTCTAATCGTCAGTGGGGTCAAATCAATGTTCATTTTCCACCACAGTGACGAGAAAATTTGAAGGAGCAGAATAGAAAACTGCTTGGTCAACTGAATTTTCAGACAGTGAATGTGGTTTTCGTTTAACTGACTGTTAAAAAGTAAGTGAAATTTTCAAACGACATTCTTTCATCAAATGTACAAAAGATTTTTCGTATGAATATTCTCGTTCGAAAATCGGTACGTGTATGGCCAGCATAAGGCTCAATTCGCACCTATGCAGTTTGCTTTTGATCTGTTTCTGCAGTGCGTTTTGCATTCTTTATGCTTTTTTGTGGCCAATTTTTTGTTGGGCAGATTAAAAAATGCAAATCGCGGCAAAAATGCACTACATGCTTTTCTGCAGCTTCTCCATTGAAGTCTATTGAACCAAAAAAAGCACCGTTTTGCATTGAAAAAAGTCATGGACATTTTTTGAACGCAGAGATTTATTGTCTCTTGAACAGAACTGGGGGAGAGAGGGTTATGGCCAGGACACCCTTAGACCCCTTTCACACTGGTGCCGCTTTGCAGGCGCTAAAATAGCGCCTGCAAAGCGCCCTGAAAGAGCCGTTCCTGTCTCTTCAGTGTGAAAGCCTGAGGGCTTTCATACTGGAGCGGTGCTCTGGCAGGACAGTAAAAAAAGTCCTGCTAGCAGCATCTTTGGAGCGGTGAAGGAGCCGTGTGTATACCGCTGCTGCCCATTGAAATCAATAGGGCAGGGCAGCTATACTGCCGGCAAAGCCCGCTTCGGATGGTTTTAACCCTTTTTCAGACACTAGCGGGGGTTAAAAGCGTCCTGCTAGCGGCCGAATACCCCCCGCAAATACGATGGTATAGCACTGCTAAAACCGCCGACGCCCCAGTGTGAAAGGGG
This sequence comes from Lithobates septentrionalis, assembly GCA_037952835.1. NCBI lineage: Eukaryota > Metazoa > Chordata > Amphibia > Anura > Ranidae > Lithobates > Lithobates septentrionalis. The sequence goes on from JBBDGP010001436.1 coordinate 892,811, forward strand.
CCTTAAGGAGATGCAATGATAATTGGCAGACTCTGAGACTTCTAAAGAAAGACAGTTATACAGGTGAAGGCCTCCAGCCGGACACCACTTCTGTATAGGTAGGCCCACTGTCTCCAATGGCAACAATCTTGTAGCAATTAACGGTAGTTGTATATAACCAATGGCAACACAAACAGTGTTCCACATTCACTCACTGTGGATCTTCACTCAATGAACTCCCAGTCTTTCACTAGACTTCGGATCCAATAGCCACTGCATCCCCTAAGCTCCTCCACTTCTAGCACTCAATATCTGCATCAAGCGTCACCCCCGCTTCCCTGCTGGGTCCCTGGCTTGGCACTCACAGATACTCTTCAAGCGTCAACTCTGCTGTCCCGCTGGGTCCCTGGCTTGGCACTCGCTGAAGCTTTCCCACTTCCTCACCGTCCCCGGATGGTGAGAAGACTGCTCTGGTACTGGCTTCAGCTTACTCACAGTGGTCCCTGGTAACAAGGTAGGATGGTCCCTTAGTGGTGACAGCTTCCCCTTCTACCTCTGAGCACAGCTGGTTCCCCGTCTTGCTGAACCACTACTTCTGGTTGGACTACAAGCCAGTAGTCCCAACCCTACACTGCTTCTCCTGCTCCTGGATAGGCCTCAGGCAGCCTAGCAGCCAGGTGTCCCTGGGATAGGCTTCAGGCTTCCGGCCTAGCAGCCCGGGGCAACATAACACACGTCCACCCAGACAGCCGTCCAGGAGGCACAGATACCGATCACCTGACTCCACCCATATAAACAGGCACTCCCAGCAGGCCAAGGAACCAAAGAAAATCCCTGCTAATTGGCTGAGACACCCCATCCATTCATGTCTGAGCCTGCAAAATCCTGTCTTATCTAATGTCACTAGCATAGTGCCACCTAGTGACAGAAGAGAAATGGTGCAACAAGTCCAGATTTAGAGAGAAGTCAATTGATCTAACAATTGACCAAGGCAACTATTGCCTGGCAACTAAATTTGATGGCAACCCTGCCTAAACATTAGGGTGCTACACTATTTAGAATAATAAGCTGTCAGGTTAGTAAATATTCCCAAACTGGGTCTCTTTTACGGCCTGCTGCCATTTTTCTCCTCAACGGAGGAATAAAGCACTGCAAGCTACACCCCTCACATTTTTGTAAATACCGTACTTTATTATACCTTTTCATGTGACAGCACTGAAGAAATGACACTTTGCTACAATGTAAAGTAGTGAGTGTACAGCTTGTATAACAGTGTAAATTTGCTAGTAAGAAGAGAGAGGGGGGGGGGGGGGGGAACAGAGATCCCCCTTCCTCAGAATGAAATGGGACTTTTAAGGAAAATTATTGAGTCTAGTAGGTGAGATCCAAACAATTTTGATAAAAAATAACAATATTTATTGATAGCTACATCGAGATGTGTTTAGACATTCTTAACAACTGTGAATGGTATCAGCAGGTCCCACCTCAGAGACTCACCGAAGCGAGATCACAATATGTGTCCATTATCGATCGGGCACACTCCCAGGGACTGATCGATGGAGACACCCGTGAGTTCCTTGAGGTTAAGTGGCCGGTAACACCGACCTTCTACTCACTACCCAAAGTCCATAAAAACATCTCTAAACCCCCGGGACGCCCAATTGTTTCGGGAATAGGGAGCCATACCCAGACTGCGAGTCAGTATGTGGATGGCTACCTACGCCCGCACGTTACTAGCTTGCCATTATATCTGAAGGATACATTGGAATTACTTAAAACCCTGGAAGGTCTCACTGTGCCTCCGGGAACGATCCTGGCGGCAATCGATATAGAGGCTCTATATTCAAGTATACCACACACGAAAGGTGTGGCAACAGTTGCGGAGTTCCTGAGAGAAAGAGATACCGACAGTTGGGAGTTGAGTCAATTTATAACAGTCTTGTTGGAACATATTCTCACCAATAACATGTTTCTCTTCAATGGCGTTACCTACCTCCAGGTGCAGGGGGTAGCGATGGGGACATCTTGTGCCCCATCGTACGCCAACCTGTACCTGGGGGGATGGGAACGCACTCTGTTTTCCAGTGATGAGGCCGCGATGTACCTCCGCCATATTCTTCTATGGCGGAGGTACATCGATGATGTCCTCCTCATTTGGACGGGATCGGCCGAGCTACTTGGTAGCTTTATGGAACTTCTCTCTCATAACCAATTCAATCTCAAGTTTACCATTCAATCTGATACAACAACTATTCCATTTTTGGATCTACGACTGATTGTCAGAGAGGATGGCTCAATTTTCAGTACATTATATAGAAAGGAGACGGCGGGGAATACTATCCTGCATTTTTCCAGCTCCCATCCCCGTACATTGATACACAGTATACCTTATAGTCAGTACCTCCGACTACGACGGAATTGTGCTAGGAACGAGGATTTCGAAAGAGAAGCCAAGGCACTCTATGACAGACTGCTCAGCCGAGGTTACAGCAAAAAAGTGTTGAAGAGGGCCTACCAGCGGGCCAAACAGAATTTACGTGACACTCTTATTTTCAAAAAGAAGGCACGTGACCCACATCCTACTACGAAACTGATCACAACCTTCACAGTTCACCAACAGGAAATTCGAAACCTGATCAGTAATAATTGGCATTTTTTATCTGAGGATCCAGTCATCTCAAAATATGTGGCTAATATGCCACAAATTACTTACAGGAGATCACGTTCCATCAGAGACGCCCTAGTACACAGTCATTTACAACCCCCAACACCCTTAATTGGGGCGGAGGGTGGGAATGGCACCTTTAGATGTGGACACTGTCAATTTTGTCCATGGATCAAGGAAGAAAGTGGGTGCCCTCTTCCAAGAGGAGGCTTTCACAAGCTTAAAGGCTATGCCGACTGTACCACAACGGGCATAGTGTATTTAGCTATGTGCCGTTGTGGCGCATTCTATATAGGCAAAACAAAGCGTCCATTTGCTAGAAGGATACAGGACCACTTGTATTATTTAGACGCAGGGTTACTTTACACCCCCATTTGTAAACATATTGGTCTACGACATAGTTTTGACCCCAGTTATGTGTCCTTCTTTGCATTAGAGGTTATACCCGACCCAGAGAGGGGTGGGAATGTAGATAAAATAATATTGCAGCGTGAGGCCAGATGGATATTCAACCAACGTGCGACGTATCCGCCTGGCCTGAACACTGCACTCTCCTTTCAGCCTTCTCTGTGATGATCTTCCTGTAGTAAAGTATCAAGCCACAAATAAGAACTTAAACTATATACATAATCAATCACAAGTTCTTCTATCTATATATGTGTCACACAGGATACATCAAAGATAGCATGGACAGGCCCTCATCTATTCTTGATTGCACAGCTCCACGATACAATAGATTCATTCTCACTAGATGATGCTACTTTCCATATATGGATGACAGAAATATGTTATGTCTAGTCCCACATATATATTTTTTACCCCTTTTTCCCCCCTCACCTGTCCTTTCTTGCTACACCCAAATTATGTTTGACCAGATTGGAATGTTACTTATAAGAACCATGCATATATTGTTGTTGCTTTTGTTTTGTACTTTGCTGCTGCTTATAAATGTTTATTTACCATGCTCAAGGTATCTGGCCCACTTGGACCACCTTATATGCTTTTTCCCCCTAATCCAGGATCGCTCCCACCGTCCTGCTGGCAATGGATGCCGTAGGTGGGAGGACTCGGACGTCCCTGTGTAGGGGGCGGAGCTATTTCTTTTCCGCCCCTACGTGCCCTTCGCGCCGTGGGCGTAGTATGGGCAATGCGCGCGCGTCCTGGGAGGTGGAGTGCGCATGCGCCCGCCCCCCTCGATGCGCGCGCATTGTGACAGGGACGTCCGGACCGGAAGCAATGCCGGAGGTCAGCCCTGACCTGATTGCTTCCGGTGGGGCCGCACCATATTAAAGATGGAGGCGCCGGTGCTGTCTGATAGACGCATCCTGCGGCCATCCATCGTGACGGGCGGACGCACAACTCACTGACCAGGAGCCACCATAGCTCCCCTCCCTTCATCCTTACATCTAGGGGTAAGCCGAGATCTGCTTGGACGGATTTTCTTTGCTTTATTTTGGGGATACATTAATGACAGGACCCTTGCACTAATATTAATACTATTACATGTTTGATGTACTACTTTAAATCTATCTCCCCTATTAGGACTAATTGTCCCATTTAAATAACTATATTGGGACATTTTGGACACGGGCATGTCATATTTAGTGGCTATCTTTCTTAAACTGGGGTAGATCGTTCTTCTATGTTTCCCCCAGCAACTAAGATGTAGTTATCCTAATTAATAATTCCCCTACCCTGTTATAGATGTCTCTCTAACATTATACTATACAAACCATTAACATATTTTTTATATTTTTATTTTCGATTGTACTAACTTGGGCGTCATATTAAAAAATATTATTAACATATTATGCATCAGCCTTAGTTTGACCTTAATGGTCAGCGTTAGCTCTATATGTGGTCCATTCTGAATCAGAGGAACTCATGGGTTTCCCGTCTTTTTTTCAGTACGGGTTACCTGTCTATATTGCCCTAAGTGTGCGGTCCAGTCCTCCTACTGGTATTGTCCGTCTGGGATCTGGCACCCAGGGACAATCCGTGCCGATTGGTCAAGCGGTTGTTGTCCGGTGAATGGTGGTAATAGCCTTATTCTTTTTACATCTCATTAGTAGGTGAGCAATAATTCTTTGTAATTGATGTTTTTCTATGGTTATGTTTTGATTTCATGTATGACCATTATGTAATTCGAGATTGTCCTATTGTTTACACAGTTTAAATGAACCAATGACATCGTGTCTAGCCCTGATGAAGCGAAAACCCTTTTGCGAAACATGTTGGCTTTAGTCACGTATGAATTCTGTAATCTACTAATTGATGGTCATATGTCTGTACATGTTTTTGACAATGTAATTTTTATTATGTTTCAATAAATATTGTTATTTTTTATCAAAATTGTTTGGATCTCACCTACTAGACTCAATAATTTTCCTTAAAAGTCCCATTTCATTCTGAGGAAGGGGGATCTCTGTCCCCCCCCCCCTCTCTCTTCTTACTATGATATACTTTAACTAGGGATTGGAAAAATTGTCTGAGATGTCCCCGATATAGTCCAACCATCTCCTACCCAGTATAAATTTGCTGTCCCCTCAAAATAACAACACACAGCCATTAATGCCTAAACCGCTGGCAACAAAAGTGAATACACCTCTAAGTGAAAATGTCCAAATTGGGCCCAATTATCCATTTTCCCTCCCCGGTGTCATGTGACTCGGTGTTACAAGATCTTAGGTGTGAATGGGGAGCAGGTGTGTTAAATTTGGTCTTATCGCTCTCACTCTCTCAGACCCCTTTCACACTGAGGCGCTTTTCAGGAGTTTTAGCGCTAAAAATAGCGCCTCTCATGCCTCCCCAGTATGAAAGCCCGAGTGCTTTTACACTGGGTCAGGGCTCTTGCGGGACAGGAAAAAAAAGTCTTGCAAGCAGAATCTTTGAGGCGGTTTGGGAGTGGTGTATACACCTCTCCCAAAACACCCTGCCTATTGAAATGAATGGGCAGTGCCGCTGAAGCACCTGCAAAGCGCTTCAGCGCCGCAACACGAGCGCTTTTAACCCTTTCTTCAGTCGCTTACGGAGGTAAAAAGCGTCCCGCAAGTGGCCGAAAATCGCTGCTAAAACTAGCAGCGCTTTACCGCTAACGGACCCCCGCCCCAGTGTGAAAGTAGCCTCATACTGGTCACTGGAAGTTCAACATGCACCTCATGGCAAAGAACTCTAAGGATCTGGGGAAAAAAAATAAAAATGCTGCTCTACATAAAGATGGCCTAGGCTATAAGATTGCTAAGACCCTGAAACTGAGCTGCAGTACGTAGTCAAGACCATACAGCAGTTTAACAGAACAGGTTCCACTCAGAACAGGCCTCGCCATGGTCGAAGCTGAGTGCACATGCTCAGCGTAATATCCAGAGGTTGTCTTTGGGAAGTAGACGTACGAGTGCTGCCAGCACTGCTGCAGAGGTTGTAGGGGGTCAGCCTGTCAGAGCTCAGACCATACGCCGCACACTGCATCAAATTGGTCTGCATAGCTGTCGTCCCAGAAGGAAGCCTGTTCTAAAGATGTACAAGAAAGCCTGCAGTTTGCGGAAAACAAGCAGACGAAGGACATGGACTACTGGAACCATGTCCTATAGTCTGATGAGCCCAAGGCAAACTTATTTGGTTCAGATGGTGTCAAGCATGTGTGGCAGCAAGCAGGTGAGGAGTACAAAGACAAGCGAGTCATGCCTACAGTCAAGCATGGTGGCGAGAGTGTCATGGTCTGGGGCTGCATGAGTGCTGCTGGCACTGGAGAGCTACAGTTCATTGAGAGAACCAGGCATGCCAACATGTACTGTGACATACTGAAAACGGGTCACAGGAGTGCAAATGGTTTGCACTCCTGTGATCCATAGGAGTAGCCCACCCAGCTTTGGCTGCACTTCTCATTTAACACAAATTATCATCCAATCTGAACATGACAATGTGTTCCTCTCCATTCTCACATCTCTGAATTTCTTCTAAGGCCCCTTTCACACCGACGGATAGAATGGTGCTTTTAGCTGCAGATTTTCTAGTTTTCTACCGCAGCTAAAAGCACAAAATGCTTTCCTATGGCCCCATTCACACACTGCGTTTAGCTGCAATTTAGTTACATGCGGTTCTGTGCGGATAGAAAAAATAGAATTGACTGCGTCCAAGAGCGATTTAGCGCAGCTATCCGCACATAACCGCAGGTAATCGCAGTGCACTGTGTCAGCTGCGGGTAGCAGCGCCGAGCTGGCTCGCTCATTGGGAAAGGAAAAAACATTTTTCCCTTCCCAATGAGCGACAAGCAGCACGGGGATCCGACTTGGATCCCCGCCAATCCCAGGCACTGTGTTTGGTATGAATCTTGAAGGGGAAACCCCCACCAAATTTTAATAAAAAAAACGGCATGGATTCCCCTCCAAGAGCATACCAGGCCCTTCGGTCTGGTATGGATTCCAAGGGCACCCCCTACGCCTAAAAAACGGCGTGGGGGTCCCCCCAAAATCCATACTAGACCCTTATCGGAGCACGCAGCCCAGTTGGTCAGAAAAGGGGGTGGGGAAGAGCAAGCGCCCTCCCCCCGAACCGTACCAGGCCGCATGCCCTCAACATGGGGGGGATGGGTGCTTTGGGGCAAGGGGGGGCGCCCCCCCACCCCAAAGCACCTTGTCCCCATGTTGATGAGGACAAGGGCCTCTTCCCGACAACCCTAGCCATTGGTTGTCGGGGTCTGCTGGCGGGGGGCTTATCGGAATCCGGGAGCCCCCTTTAACAAGGGGTCCCCCAGATCCCAGCCCCCCACCCTATGTGAATGAGTATGGGGTAAATGGTACCCCTACCCATTCACCTGGGGGGGAAAAAAGTGTCAAAAAAAAAAAAAAAAACACTACACAGGTTTTAAAAGTAATTCATTAGACAGATCCGGGGGTCTTCTTCCGACTTCGGGGGTCTCTCAGGCCTCTCTCCCTTCCTCCGGTATCGTCTCCGCGCTCTCTGGTTCTTCTTCGGTGCCTTCTTCCTTCTGCCGGGTTCCTCCGCCATCTTCTGCTCTTTTGCCGCTCTTTTGCTAGCGGAGCCCGGTCTTCTGTGACGCCTTCTTCCCTCTTATCTTCCAGAGATGTTGACACGACGCTCCCTCTCACTGTAATGTCGTGAGCGAGGTCCGCAGCCAATTATATAGGCATGGGGCGTAGCCACCGGGTGATGTCACCCGGTGACCCCGCCCCCTTTTGAGATCACAGTCCCGGGGTATGATGGGACTGTGACTGAAGACTTCTCAAAAGACCAGGCTCCTCTGCTAGCAAAAGAGCGGCAAAAGAGCAGAAGATAGCGGAGGAGCCCGGCAGAAGGAAGAAGGCACCGGAGAAGAACCAGAGAGGGCGGAGACGACACCGGAGGGAGGGAAAAGAGGCCTGAGAGACACCCGAAGTCGGCAGAAGACCCCCGAAGTCGAAAGAAGACCCCCGGAGCTGCCTAATAAATTACTTTTAAAACCTGTGTAGTGGGTTTTTTTTATTGACACTTTTTTTCCCCAGGTGAATGGGTAGAGGTACCATGTACCCCATACTCATTCACATAGGGTGGGGGGCCGGGATCTGGGGGACCCCTTGTTAAAGGGGGCTCCGGGATTCCGATAAGCCCCCCACCCACAGACCCTGACAACCAATGGCCAGGGTTGTCGGGAAGAGGCCCTTGTCCTCATCAACATGGGGACAAAGTGCTTTGGGGTGGGGGGGCCCGCAGGGTGCCCCTCTTGCCCCTAAGCACCAACCCCCCCCCCCCCCATGTTGAGGGCATGCGACCTGGTACGGTTCAGGAGGTGGGGGGCAGCTCGCTCGTCCCCACCCCCTTTCCTGATCGACCGGGCTGCGTGCTCGGATAAGGGTCTGGTATGGATTTGGGGGGACCCCCCATGCTGTTTTTGCAGCGTAGGGTGTGCCCCTTGGAATCCATACCAGACCGAAGGGCCTGGTATGCTCTTGGAGGGGAACCCATGCAGGTTTTTTATTAAAATTTGGCGTGGAGTTCCCCCTCAAGATTGATACCAAACACAGTGCCTGGTATTGGCAGGGATCCAAGCTGGATCCCCGTTCAATATGAGTCGGTACCCTGTCGGGTTGCTATGGAAATGGCAAAACGCAGCTAAACGCAACCGCAGCTAATCGCACTGTACAAATGCAGCTGATCGCAGTGCCTGGTGTCTTGAATTTCACAGAAAAAAATCATGCTTTTAACTGCGGCAGAATAGCCGTCCGTGTGAAAGGCGCCTAACAGTTCCAAAGCTATCAATTAACCCCTTAGGTTCCACAGTGAGTATAACAAGGATGCTTTACTGCATATACAGACTGATTTTACTGTTGTGGGTTTAGTAACACTTTAATGATTTCAAAATCACTTTCATCTACTGTTTGTCCATCCTACGCATATATTGTTCTATCCCCAGTCTCTTGGGGCTGGGGCCTCCCCACCCGCTTTATGCTTGTGTGGTAACGCCTTGAATGCATACCTCCATTTGTGTAGAGCCTCCCTCCCTGTTCCCCCTCCATGGCCGAGATTTCTTCCTCTTGCTCCTTATATACTCCTGTTTTCTTGCTAGTGATCCACGAACTTGATCCTTATGTGCAAAAAAAAATAAATAAAAAAACATGTGTGACTAGTTGATCAACCATCAACTCCAAAACGACATACCAAAACCTCCCTTGTGTATCCTTGCCCCCCGCCCCCTGTCCTCCAACTACAGATTCAGCAACAGACATGCAATGCCCTTCCTTTGTGGAATACTGGAGTTACATGTTTGGCTACCGAATAGGACAACCTTAATCTTTTTATATGCTTTACCGGTTTCAATTTGCCCTCTTTTTTGCTCAGAATGTCTTTAAAGTGCAAGTTCACCTATACAAAAAGAATCTGTAAGGTGAACTTACACAGGACCCCCTCCTCACCCCCCCCCCCTCAGTCCCCTGACCTGGAGCGCTGCGATCTCCCATTCTGAGCCCTGCTATAGCCTCGTCACAGGTCTGGGGCTTAGAAAACCCCGCAGCTTTCACTCTTCTTCCCCGCTGACAGGACAGCCTATGCGGGTTCTGTTTGGTCGACGCCGACCAATTAGAATGCTCCTAAACGTACCTCCTGACGGGCTACATTCTGGAGATTAAGCTGCAGGGATTTCTAAGCCCTGGACCGGTGACGCGGCTCAGAACGGGAGATCCAGGTCAGTGGGACTGGGGGGAGGGGGTCCTGTGTAAGTTCACCTTACAGATTTTTCTGTAAAAGTGAACTTACCCTTTAAGGTTTCAATGGAGTTGTTGCTCATCATATTCAATCAATACAGAGATCATTTTGTGTGAACAAGTCTGTAGATTTTGCTCCCATTTTAACTTAATTTGTCATGTCCCTAATAAAAGATGGGCTCGGGCGCAGGGGCGGCCTGACAACTCTTGGGGCCCCCGGGCAATAAGAAAACATGGGGACCCATGTGTCCCCGCCCACACTTAAGCCACATCTACATGTTACACTGCCCACATTACATGCGTTCCTCAGAATTCCTCTACACTATGTTGAAAATAAATGTTTATTATAGAGAATAAAGGAAAATAAACTTACATGAAAGTGCAACAATGGTACAATTCCAAAATTAAGGTTCTCATAAATTAACACAATATAACAGCTGCAACAAATGCCTTCTTAAGCTGAACAGTTTAATAAAAATTATATACAAAAAATAAAAAGCTCTGACCAGCATGTTACGAAATTATGGCCCTAGAATTGCTCTCATTCCCGACGATATCATACCTGTCTGGTGCCATTATTGTTTACATACATGTGCTCATCCTACATAACACTTTTTATATAGAGCATGTGCAGGGGTCATTGGTGTGCTTTACATTTTTTGTTAAATAATTTTTATTTACTTTATATCATTTTCACTGACCACCATTGTAAGAAGCATTCTTCCTACAGCCCACCAATGTAAGGGACATTCCTCTCACTGACCACCTATGTAAGGGACATTCCTCTCACTGACCACCTATGTAAGGGACATTCCTCTCACTGACCACCTATGTAAGGGACATTCCTCTCACTGACCACCTATGTAAGGGACATTCCTCTCACTGACCACCTATGTAAGGGACATTCCTCTCACTGACCACCTATGTAAGGGACATTCCTCTCACTGACCACCTATGTAAGGGACATTCCTCTCACTGACCACCTATGTAAGGGACATTCCTCTCACTGACCACCTATGTAAGGGACATTCCTCTCACTGGCCACCTATGTAAGGGACATTCCTCTCACTGGCCACCTATGTAAGGGACATTCCTCTCACTGGCCACCTAAGGGACATTCCTCTCACTGGCCACCTATGTAAGGGACATTCCTCTCACTGGCCACCTAAGGGACATTCCTCTCACTGGCCACCTATGTAAGGGACATTCCTCTCACTGGCCACCTATGTAAGGGACATTCCTCTCACTGGCCACCTATGTAAGGGACATTCCTCTCACTGGCCACCTATGTAAGGGACATTCCTCTCACTGGCCACCTATGTAAGGGACATTCCTCTCACTGGCCACCTATGTAAGGGACATTCCTCTCACTGGCCACCTATGTAAGGGACATTCCTCTCACTGGCCACCTATGTAAGGGACATTCCTCTCACTGGCCACCTATGTAAGGGACATTCCTCTCACTGGCCACCTATGTAAGGGACATTCCTCTCACTGGCCACCTATGTAAGGGACATTCCTCTCACTGGCCACCTATGTAAGGGACATTCCTCTCACTGGCCACCTATGTAAGGGACATTCCTCTCACTGGCCACCTATGTAAGGGACATTCCTCTCACTGGCCACCTATGTAAGGGACATTCCTCTCACTGGCCACCTATGTAAGGGACATTCCTCTCACTGGCCACCTATGTAAGGGACATTCCTCTCACTGGCCACCTATGTAAGGGACATTCCTCTCACTGGCCACCTATGTAAGGGACATTCCTCTCACTGGCCACCTATGTAAGGGACATTCCTCTCACTGGCCACCTATGTAAGGGACATTCCTCTCACTGGCCACCTATGTAAGGGACATTCCTCTCACTGGCCACCTATGTAAGGGACATTCCTCTCACTGGCCACCTATGTAAGGGACATTCCTCTCACTGGCCACCTATGTAAGGGACATTCCTCTCACTGGCCACCTATGTAAGGGACATTCCTCTCACTGGCCACCTATGTAAGGGACATTCCTCTCACTGGCCACCTATGTAAGGGACATTCCTCTCACTGGCCACCTATGTAAGGGACATTCCTCTCACTGGCCACCTATGTAAGGGACATTCCTCTCACTGGCCACCTATGTAAGGGACATTCCTCTCACTGGCCACCTATGTAAGGGACATTCCTCTCACTGGCCACCTATGTAAGGGACATTCCTCTCACTGGCCACCTATGTAAGGGACATTCCTCTCACTGGCCACCTATGTAAGGGACATTCCTCTCACTGGCCACCTATGTAAGGGACATTCCTCTCACTGGCCACCTATGTAAGGGACATTCCTCTCACTGGCCACCTATGTAAGGGACATTCCTCTCACTGGCCACCTATGTAAGGGACATTCCTCTCACTGGCCACCTATGTAAGGGACATTCCTCTCACTGGCCACCTATGTAAGGGACATTCCTCTCACTGGCCACCTATGTAAGGGACATTCCTCTCACTGGCCACCTATGTAAGGGACATTCCTCTCACTGGCCACCTATGTAAGGGACATTCCTCTCACTGGCCACCTATGTAAGGGACATTCCTCTCACTGGCCACCTATGTAAGGGACATTCCTCTCACTGGCCACCTATGTAAGGGACATTCCTCTCACTGGCCACCTATGTAAGGGACATTCCTCTCACTGGCCACCTATGTAAGGACATTCCTCTCACTGGCCACCTATGTAAGGACATTCCTCTCACTGGCCACCTATGTAAGGGACATTCCTCTCACTGGCCACCTATGTAAGGGACATTCCTCTCACTGGCCACCTATGTAAGGGACATTCCTCTCACTGGCCACCTATGTAAGGGACATTCCTCTCACTGGCCACCTATGTAAGGACATTCCTCTCACTGGCCACCTATGTAAGGGACATTCCTCTCACTGGCCACCTATGTAAGGGACATTCCTCTCACTGGCCACCTATGTAAGGGACATTCCTCTCACTGGCCACCTATGTAAGGGACATTCCTCTCACTGGCCACCTATGTAAGGGACATTCCTCTCACTGGCCACCTATGTAAGGGACATTCCTCTCACTGGCCACCTATGTAAGGGACATTCCTCTCACTGGCCACCTATGTAAGGGACATTCCTCTCACTGGCCACCTATGTAAGGGACATTCCTCTCACTGGCCACCTATGTAAGGGACATTCCTCTCACTGGCCACCTATGTAAGGGACATTCCTCTCACTGGCCACCTATGTAAGGGACATTCCTCTCACTGGCCACCTATGTAAGGGACATTCCTCTCACTGGCCACCTATGTAAGGGACATTCCTCTCACTGGCCACCTATGTAAGGGACATTCCTCTCACTGGCCACCTATGTAAGGGACATTCCTCTCACTGGCCACCTATGTAAGGACATTCCTCTCACTGGCCACCTATGTAAGGGACATTCCTCTCACTGGCCACCTATGTAAGGGACATTCCTCTCACTGGCCACCTATGTAAGGGACATTCCTCTCACTGGCCACCTATGTAAGGGACATTCCTCTCACTGGCCACCTATGTAAGGGACATTCCTCTCACTGGCCACCTATGTAAGGGACATTCCTCTCACTGGGCCACCTATGTAAGGGGACATTCCTCTCACTGGCCACCTATGTAAGGGACATTTCCTCTCACTGGCCACCTATGTAAGGACATTCCCTCTCACTGGCCACCTATGTAAGGGGACATTCCCTCTCACTGGCCACCTATGTAAGGGACATTCCTCTCACTGGCCACCTATGTAAGGGACATTCCTCTCACTGGCCACCTATGTAAGGGACATTCCTCTCACTGGCCACCTATGTAAGGGACATTCCTCTCACTGGCCACCTATGTAAGGGACATTCCTCTCACTGGCCACCTATGTAAGGGACATTCCTCTCACTGGCCACCTATGTAAGGGACATTCCTCTCACTGGCCACCTATGTAAGGGACATTCCTCTCACTGGCCACCTATGTAAGGGACATTCCTCTCACTGGCCACCTATGTAAGGGACATTCCTCTCACTGGCCACCTATGTAAGGGACATTCCTCTCACTGGCCACCTATGTAAGGGACATTCCTCTCACTGGCCACCTATGTAAGGGACATTCCTCTCACTGGCCACCTATGTAAGGGACATTCCTCTCACTGGCCACCTATGTAAGGGACATTCCTCTCACTGGCCACCTATGTAAGGGACATTCCTCTCACTGGCCACCTATGTAAGGGACATTCCTCTCACTGGCCACCTATGTAAGGGACATTCCTCTCACTGGCCACCTATGTAAGGGACATTCCTCTCACTGGCCACCTATGTAAGGGACATTCCTCTCACTGGCCACCTATGTAAGGGACATTCCTCTCACTGGCCACCTAATGTAAGGGACATTCCTCTCACTGGCCACCTATGTAAGGGACATTCCTCTCACTGGCCACCTATGTAAGGGACATTCCTCTCACTGGCCACCTATGTAAGGGACATTCCTCTCACTGGCCACCTATGTAAGGGACATTCCTCTCACTGGCCACCTATGTAAGGGACATTCCTCTCACTGGCCACCTATGTAAGGGACATTCCTCTCACTGGCCACCTATGTAAGGGACATTCCTCTCACTGGCCACCTATGTAAGGGACATTCCTCTCACTGACCACCTATGTAAGGGACATTCCTCTCACTGACCACCTATGTAAGGGACATTCCTCTCACTGACCACCTATGTAAGGGACATTCCTCTCACTGACCACCTATGTAAGGGACATTCCTCTCACTGACCACCTATGTAAGGGACATTCCTCTCACTGACCACCTATGTAAGGGACATTCCTCTCACTGACCACCTATGTAAGGGACATTCCTCTCACTGACCACCTATGTAAGGGACATTCCTCTCACTGACCACCTATGTAAGGGACATTCCTCTCACTGACCACCTATGTAAGGGACATTCCTCTCACTGACCACCTATGTAAGGGACATTCCTCTCACTGACCACCTATGTAAGGGACATTCCTCTCACTGACCACCTATGTAAGGGACATTCCTCTCACTGACCACCTATGTAAGGGACATTCCTCTCACTGACCACCTATGTAAGGGACACTCCTCTCACTGACCACCTATGTAAGGGACACTCCTCTCACTGACCACCTATGTAAGGGACACTCCTCTCACTGACCACCTATGTAAGGGACACTCCTCTCACTGACCACCTATGTAAGGGACATTCCTCTCACTGACCACCTATGTAAGGGACATTCCTCTCACTGACCACCTATGTAAGGGACATTCCTCTCACTGACCACCTATGTAAGGGACATTCCTCCTGCCAAAGTGTGCAGATGTCAGTGTTAGGGAAAAGCACTCCGTGCACAGATAGTGAGTGATATTCCCTATATATAACACCACTATGTGCTATTCCCTAAAAAGAAAACACTGATATCTGTACACTGAGTGGCAGATATCAGTGTGCACCTGGTAGGCATTGGGCAAGAAGGAAGGAGCACTCAGTCAGCATGGCTGGTAATTCTAGACACACACTAAACTGCTGTGATTACACACTGACCTACTGCTGTACACAAGGCAGGTCAGGTGACTATCTTCATGATGATTTTGCTCTGTCTTCACTCTGCAGCCTCCAGCTCTCACAGCCTCTCTCTGTCCCCATGGCAGTTATGTATACTGTGTCCCCACCCCTCCAATGAATTCCCCAGAGGGAGAGGTGGCCGGAGCAGGGAAAGAGGTGGCCGGTGTCTTGCCGAGAAAGTTCCCCCGGCGGATAAGGACCCCCCTGGCCTGCGCAGTACGAACTACTATGAGCTGCCGAAGATAGCCGAAGCTGAAAATCTTCAATCAGCTGTACACGGCGCCTGCGCCCTAGGTCCAGGTTCAAGCCCCACCATCCAAGTGGACCTAGAGGGAGAATAAAAAAAGTCAAGCGAGGCCATGCCCGAAGCGTGGCGAGCGAAGCGAGCCCGCGAGGGGCCCTCTTACAGGCGCTGTGTACAGCTGATTTCCAACTATTCGGCTTCGGCTATTTCCGCCGGCTCCTACTGCGCAGGGGTCCTTATCCGCTGAGGGGAACTTTCTCGGCAGAACACCGGCAGTGCCCGAATGGTCAGTCCGCCCCTGCTCGGGCGTGTTCGGGATCCCACCAGGAAGCCGGCATTGCACACGGCTAATCACAGGCAGTGAGATATTTCCTGATCTGTGCAGCTGAGGATCGGGAAATGTCTCACTGCCTGTGATTAGTCGTGTGCAATGTCGGCTTCCTGGTGGGATCCCGAACACTCCCAAAGCCAATTTCTAGCCAATAATAGTGCGAAAGATCTGTATACAAAGTTCTTAGGGGCAGATATTTTCTTCCAAATACTTGTTAAAATATGTAATATTACATCTGAACTTCTTACCATACAAGTCTTTGGACTTTTTGCAACACACTGTCCCAAAAGAATGCATTCATTGTGAGTAGGGTTGCACCGATAAAGGTTTTTTTACAGGCGAGTACCTATATTTTCGGTCAAATACTTGTCGATACAGAGTACTGATACCTTTGGGGTGCAATCTGAGCCCATACAAAAGAAATGGGCTCAAATTGCACTGCAAAGAATCACATGTGATTTGAACAGGTGCGATTCCTGTCTGAATCACATGTGGTTTCCCGCACTGCTCCTGTGTGAGCCCAGGCTTGTCAATGACTTCTGCCTGAGTTCACACAGGAGCAGTAAACCGCATGCAATTCGGGCAGGAGTAAAATCGCATTCCTGTTCAAATGGCATGCGATTCTTTGCAGTGCGATTTGAGCCGGTTTATTTTTTGTATGGGCTCAAATCACACTGCAAACATATTGGTTTCAGGTATCGGAGCATTTGCCTAAGTACAAGTACTCGGTATTGGTGCAACCCTAACCCTTGTGAAAGGAAAACATCAGAATCAAACCCAGGCTGAGGTCCTGGAAAAAAACAGGAATCCAAACCTCAAAATTCAAAGACCCCAACATATATTTGGAACAGACCTCAAAGTCCACACCAGGGATTTCTAGAAGCCACCTCTGTAAAATAAATTGATAAACTAGAATACCCCATGCACAATTTTCTAGGATTAAAACACGTATACATGTAACTTTCAATAAGCTGCCGTATGCACCGAAATGCGTTTCCACATCCACACAAAATATTCTTACTATTTAAGTGCCACGCAGCTGTATAGAACAATTGTGCACCCAAAACGAAAATTTACAAAAAATAACCTGTACGCTGGAATGTTTTTTACAATGTTGCACATATAGAATTTAAACAATAAATGCAAATGGCAAAGGGGCAGAGCCAAGGACATCATCCATACCAGGAAGTGGGTGAATAGCTGAATACTGGAGGCTGCTGGGTAGGATGGGGCATAAACCAAATAGTGGAATATTCCTATAAAATCTGGTGTCATTGTAAGCACACATTTAGTCTTACTGGCTCTAGGATTGGACAAACTGATTACCCAAGTCTTTAATTAACCTGGGCAAAGCCTAATTTCACCCAGGAAAGTCTAAAGCTGGAAACACACTATACAATTTTCTGTAGATTTTTTTGCTTAAGATTTACCAAAACCATATAATGAGGTCAAACCTTAAGTTCAATTTGTATGCAATCAGGCATTCCCATGCACTACATGGTTTTGGCAAATCTCAAGGAAATCTGACAACAAAAGTTGTATAGTGTGTATGGTGTTTAAGACACTGTCTTTTTTTCATCAATATCTGTAACCATAAAACCTGTGAAGCCCGTCTCGAATCCCGGATACCATCAGGGATAAGTACATATACTGCATATTATACACTGGGACTACATTTAAATCCTTAAAAAACACATACAGAACCTTGGAGATGGAGACCTGTGTACCGGATGGTCATGGTCTCATATAAAGTCCTAACCTTTACCGCTTGTTTTAATACTAATATGGGATGGAAACACACACTAAACACTATATATATATATCATTGCTGTGGTCTGGTGTCATATGCTTAGTTACGATCCTACTTGCTATCACTGGAATAGATTTAATTAATTTTATTTTATTTTATTTTAGTCATGTTATCTATTTAGGATGTTATCCGGGGGGTGGATCCTTTCCATCCCCGGGAGCTGCGACGCGCACCGTTGCTATCCCCCTGTCCCCCTGATCCACCTGTCATGGGACTGGGGGCGTGTGTCCGCTGCGCGTCGACGTCACGCCCCGTACGCCGGCACGTTTGGCGTCAATTGACGTCACATGCCGTCAGTACGCTGTGTCCATCTGGCGTGCATTCTGGCGGAAGCCGGAGGCTGCCTATATAGGCGCTAGCCGCCTCAGTGGGCTGCCTCCTCTCCTCCCTCCTAGCACGCCTTAGCGTGACGTTGGGGGTCCACCTCGTTGGCTGGCGGGCTGAGACTCTGTCATCGCAGGTAACCGTAGATCTCCTTGCACTATGCTTTCCCCATTCCTCCATACACACCTGTCCTCACTTCACCTGCCTTGCACTATTCCTCCACCCTGCTCGTCTGGCATTGTGAGGGGTTCTCTTTGTTCTCTTACTCCATCGGTCTTGTTCTCCTTAATTTTATTTCACTGTCATTCTACCTTGTCCCACACTTGAATTTCCACCTAGTGGTCATCTAACACATTGTTCCTTACCCACATGTACCTTATTCTATTTATCTACAGTTACTTTGGGTCTACGCTCTATCCTACACCACCAGGTGGGAAACCTAGGTGAACTTTGTTGCTAACCACTACTCTACGGCGTCCTGAGCTGCCTCGCCCTGCCGCCTCTTGGTTGCCTCCTCAGCTCCCGTGGGGCTATTGTGTCCACCCCTGGTTCTCCTCCAATCATGACTTTCCTATATATGCCCTACTATCATTATACCATTCATCCACAGGTAAGAGTGTTAGGATTAGCGGTCTTGCTTCCCCTCTTCCTGTTGTAATTAAATATTATTAATTACTACTGTATATGTTTAGATATTTCCAGATAGCTGCTCCTGATGAGTGGACAAACTTCCACGAAACGCGTCGAGCAATACAACTTAACACTCATAACTTCTTGACATGTCACAGCAAATATTTATCTACCATGGGCACTTTAGCGTTTTAGCCATCAGTTAGTTTTTAATACAATATGAATTACGTATACACATGTGGGGTGTAACTTTGATGATGCTGCAATTGATCTATGTTACAATGTATAACGTGTTACTATGCTACTATTATATGTTCTACTGCCATGTTTTACATACTTTGTACCTTATCTATTTACCTTATGTGAGTATCATCTATTGCACCTTATTTCCCATGTGGTATCAATAAATTTATATATTTTTTACATCTGATGACTCAGCTTGCCTTAGTGATGTGTTTCATATAAAGTCCCCATTGCCCCCTTCTTTTCCCCCAGTCCCCCTATGTTTTTCTCAGATATAATTGGATGGAGACCTGTGTACCGGATGGTCATGGTCTCATATAAAGTCCTAACCTTTACCGCTTGTTTTACATACAGAACCTTGACAGTCCTTTGTCAGAGTTGAAACTCCAGTTGTAAATAGTTCAAATTCTGACAACAGTGAAATGAAAAGTACAAAAATGGTAATGAGCCGATTTCCCAAAGAGCCATGGACAGAAATTGTTGGGTTGCAGCATTCTTCAGCCACCTAAAACATACAATATAGTCCAATTCATCTTTGACAGGAAAATAATTGGATTCTACTATGAAATGATTTTTAGCAGAAGAAGAATGCAACGTTTCTTGTTGGCATTTTGAGGTTCTCCTTTTAGAACTGTAGGGGAAATTTAGCAGTATTAGTCCTGGTGGGGATTAAACGGTAACTGTATTTTAAACTTTTATGGGACAATGATGGGGGACCAGTATATTGTCAAGTGATTACTATATACAGGTAGCTTTATCCCATAGAAAGTTTGATCTCAAATACTCAGCCCATATGCAGCATTTACCTCCTCCAGTTTAAGCCAGTTTGACAAACTTTGCCCATTTTTCCTCTGGTGTTTTGCCACTCTATTTACATTGCAAGGAGCTTCGTAGAACTGAAATATTGTTGGCTATTGAGATCAAACTTACTGTTGGATATTAATACACTGAATACACATTTATAGCTTTGAGGCAAACTAGTAGCCTATTTTAGCTCTCCATTTTTTCCACAAAAACTACTTTATCTACTGAAGGGGTCCTAGTGTTAAACATATTCTCCTCCTATATTTATTGCAGTTAGGAAATGTGTAACAGTTGCATGTATTCATTACCTCCTGGAGTCCTTAAAATGACCTTATTTTACCATGTTATCTAAAGCCAGATTCTCGCTCACGAGATTCTCCATCGGAATTTGTCCTAGTGAAAATTGTCAGACTGATGCCTCACACCCACCTGTGGACACCCATGGAAGGGCTGTCTTTACCCACACAGGATGTACATGTTTTCTGTTCATGTAGGCATTCCCATGTATGTCTATTGGAATGCAGTACCTACACAGGCACAGCCGCTCATCCCAATCTGAGCAGGAACATAAAATGGTAGCATTGCAGTTTTTTTTTTTGAGTCATATGAGATTTGCACTACTGCTTATCAAATCTCGACCACACAAACACAATTTAATGCCCTATTACATTGTAATTTGTTTCTAAGGTATAACTAGCAGGGTACATTTGCCAAGTTTTAGAAATGATAGTCATTTTGCATTCCGGTGCTGGCCAAGTTTTGTTTTATACCAACTTGAGAAAAGAAATAACATAGCTGACCAAAAAGGAAGTTGGGGAAGCCCAAAAGATTTACACTAGTAAAAATAAGTCTTCCATGAGTAATGAAGAAAATTTGCAGGGAGTAGATTTACAAGTTTTAAGCATGGTTGGGATATGGTCACAATGCCCCATGTCTTGACAGGCAGTCAAAATCAGTGACTGAGAAGCAAAGGGGGACATCATTCTTTTAAATAATTGGAGGAAAGGCATGAACCAGGGCATACCGATTTTATGGCACCACCAGGGCATCCCCTATTGAGTCCTTTAGACAAGCCTGTCCAGCTTCCTGTTGAACAAAGAAGTATGGAGATCAGCATCTGGCATCCCCGCAAAGCAGACATATGTCCTGCTATACCTCCTGATGGATAGAACATTCCGCCAGATCCAGACCTTGTCTGCTCAGAAAATCTGCCTACCTGTTCTCCACGTTGGAAATGTGAACTGCAGAGATTGCTAGAACGGAAAGCCCAGGACAGGATAGATTCTAGTTCTGTCTCCACACAGCATATCTGGAGTGCACTGATGATTGATGTCAGCCACTGCTGTATATTTCCCCAAATGAACCTAAACCAGATGGCCTGTTAGAAGGGTGATTCAATGAAGTGACAAAGCACCAATAAGCCCAGGATGTTGACTGTAAGCTTTGTATCTTCCTGAAAGCAACAACCCTTGAACAGACGATTCAGAATTCCACCCCAACCTCCAATACGGATGTCGATCATAATCTTTCAATGTAAATCTCTCCAATGTCAAGTCCAGAAACCATCACAACACACAACTTGTCCAGTGAAAGACTTTATTTGTCCTACAGCGTGAGAATGTTCAACTGCAAAGTGGAATTGGGCAAATAGAACTGCTTCAAATTAGGTAGACACCATCAATCCTAGCACTCGCATGTAGCTCTGTAGGGAAAAGCAACTGGAGGTCGACCAATATGGGTTTTTCTCTGGCCGACATTTAGAAATTGCGGAGGCCGATGGCCGATATACGATGCAGATTTTTTTTTTGGGCCGATATGTTAGGCTGATTTTTTTCTTTCCCTTCATCGCAAAAAATCTAACAGTTAGGTAATAAGTGATACAGAAAATTTCTTAAATTAAACATTAAACACAACAAGCCTCCAATCAGTGCACCGTGTATGTATAATTTAGATTAAAAAAAACTATGTATCTTAAATATTAAATACACAAAAACCGGTAATCAAAACTTTTAGATGAAAAAAACGTTACCGTTTCATTTTTTAAAATTCATTAACCACCTCAATACAGGGCACTTTCACCCCCTTCCTGCCCAAGCCATTTTTCAGCTTTCAGCTGTCGCAATTTGAATGACAATTGTGCGGTCATGCAACACTGCACTCCCGATGACGCAGCAGCAGCACGTGCGCGCCCCCTAGTGGCTCGGGAGGGCGATCACGTCATATGACGTCTGCCCAGAACAACAGCTGCCCCGTCCCGCCGTCATATGACAGTGGGCGGGCAGCTAGTACTTAAAGTGTATTTTTTCCAAGAAAAAATTGGGGTCTCTGCTAAAAATATATATATAGTTAATAAAATGTTTGAGGGTTCTAAGTGATTTTCTAGCAGAAAATACTGGATTTTTACTTGTAAGCAACATATGTCATAAAAGTCTTTAAATGGTTAAACTGAGATCTTCTACACACCGGAGTTCATTCCTTTGATAAGTGGAAACAGTGGGGTTGATTTACTAAAAGAAAATCCACTCTGCACTACAAGTGCACTTGGAAGTGTAGTCCCTATAAATCTGAGGGGAAGATCTGAAATCAGGGGAAGCTCTGCTGATTTTATCATCCAATCATGTACAAGCAAAAATGCTGTTTTTTATTTTGCTTACATGTCCCCCTCGGATCTAAAGCGACTGCACTTCCAAGTGCACTTGTAGTGTAAAGTGGATTTGCCTTTAGTAAATAAACCCCATTATATATCTCTTTGCTTCTTTTATCTGCGATGTTCTTAGACTCGGCAGGCTGCCCAGATAGGAGAGACTCAAGTTGCTCAGACTTCAGGCGACTTGCATTGACTTTTATTACATAAATCATTTGCAAGTCGAGCTGAAGTTGCGCGGTGTAGGGTCGCACTGAGTCGCCCCGCAAGTCGGATCGCCCCTGTGTGAACCGGCTAGTGCATAAATTAATCGGCCTAATTTTCAGCACAATCGGCCGATGCGGATTCATTAAAAAATGCCAAAAATCGTCCGATATATTGGTCGATCTCTAAAACCAACATTGGGATTGAAGGGGTTGAAAATGACTATGCAGATTCGTCATTTTCTGTTGGGGTAGGAGGACCTTGACATGAAAAAAGTATCCTAAGAATTCCAAGCGGTATGACAGAATTAGAGATGCAAGTTTCCAAAATCTCTGCAAAGGACATCAGATGTTTCCCCCAACTCTGAAGAAGCTAGAGGGGGTTGACCTCCATGCTGAGCTGGATTTTTCTGCAGGTTTTGAGCTCCTGGTTTACTAAGGACATTTAGAAGTCCAGGAACCTGAAGGAGTGAAAGACTTGTGGGTCTGGAACCTGGAACCTTACTTGAAAGAATTAAAGGCATGCTTTAATGCAGGATAGCAAAGTGTGGACCTGCGCTGCTGATCCTTATTTTTGTGTAGCTGGGGTAAATATTTACTCTTACTCCTATTCATCTTTAATAATTTTATCCTATGATGAGCAGGAGAACTCCAACAAAGGGTAACAAAGCCTTCTTACGGGACGTTTTTACAACCTCTCCTGAATGATTTAACTTGACAGATAGTAACCCACGTTTAAAACGTCTGTTTTGCCGCGTTTACAAAAATAATAAATAGCTTATTTTTTCAAAATAGCCAAAAATGAAAAACGCCTGTAAACGAAACGCAGCTAAAGGCGAGTTGCCGCGTTTAGAAGCATTTGGTGCTTGAAATGCCTCTAAACTCAGCGTCTGAACTCATTTTTTTGCTTTCCAAAAAAGGCTTCTAAACTCAACTGCCTAGAACAGCCTTTCCCAAACTATTCAGCACAGAGGAACCCTTCAAATAACATTCTGGTCTCGGGGAACCCCTGCTAAAAATGACTATATCTAAAACTCATGATACACTAGTGTGATGGTCATTGTGAAGAATGCTTCTTACACTTGTGGTCATTGTGGAGAATTACCCCCTTACATATAGCTAAAAAGATTAATGGTGTCAGTGGAAACTTATCTGAGGGGCAGAAATTGCTCCTTGCTCAAGGAACCCCTAGCAAACTCTGGAGGAGCCCTAAGGTTCCATGGAACCCTGGTTGAGAAACCCTGGTCTAGAAAAGACTATAAAAACGACCCTGTGTACATGAACTGATAAGATAACAGAGGAG
Source organism: Lithobates septentrionalis (assembly GCA_037952835.1). NCBI lineage: Eukaryota > Metazoa > Chordata > Amphibia > Anura > Ranidae > Lithobates > Lithobates septentrionalis. The sequence continues at coordinate 916,782 of JBBDGP010001436.1, forward strand.
AGTTCAAGAGCAGTTGAAAAAAATGCCCAACTGCTCCTAAACGCCCGTTTACCAGCAGCAATGTACATAAGGCCTTAGGCCTCATGCACACAAGATGCCGGTGCAAACTCTGCTGAACACGTTTTTAAAAGCTGAAACCGGCGTTTAGAAAATTTGGTGTGCTAACACAGTGGAACTAGCAAATTTGGGGTTCTTAGCGAGACGGGGCCCCAAATTTGGATCACAAAATGTCAAGCACTTCTGCAGCAGAGAATGACATTTTGTGACCCGAATTTGGGGCCCCATATCTCAGGGCCACTTGGTGCTAGGAACCCCAAATTTGGATATGTTATATTGTTAGTCCAACTGTGTTAGTACACCAAATATGGGGTTCCTAGGATCAAGTGGCCCCAAGATATGGGGCCCCAAAGTCAGGTTGTAAAAAACACTTATAAACGCAAACATGGCTAAACGCGGTACCCGCGTTTAGCGTCTGCAACGTGGAAAACTTTTGAGTCTGAACCCATTTTTTTGCTTCTGGAAAAACGAGGTAAAACGCAACTGCCTAAAAACGCCAAAAAACGAGACTGTGTACATGGACACATAAAATAACATTGAATGGGTTCAGGGGCAGTTGAAAAAAAGTGTCCAACTGCCTCTGAACACGAGTTTAACAGCGCCTCGTGTGCATGAGGCCTTACACTGCTGCATCACCAACAAGCACATACACGAGACATAACATAGCTAGCAATCAGTGCTGCATCACACCACGTTCAAGGCAATGATCTGGTCAATGAAATCAATAACCTGAGAGTCAACACTAGTAGTAACCTGATCCTGATTTAGACCAATCAACTTAGGCCTGGGAAAGAAGTGCTGTGGCGAGCAAGGATTGAATGGCAGATCCCGCCAAGGAGTAAATTAATTGAGAAATTGTTTCAAACCTTTTGTCAGTAGGGTTCATAAAAAGGACAGTCACCGGGAAGATTGTCAAAAGACTGATAGACATCTGTATCAGAATCCATTAGGGAATGTGGTTGTGGGCAAATTAGGAGAAGTTGAACCTACTGAAACATATTTTATTCATCAGTGGGACTAAAGCGTGCACTCCCCTGAGGACACTAGGCAAAACTGAGAAGGTGGAATGGGCTAGCCTTCAATTATTTATGTGCCTAGTGTCCCTTTCTTATGTGGGCAGCAGTATAACCCTTGGTTGCCTAATAAAGCTGTGTCCTTAATACAAAATATTAGGTAATATGTGCAGCCTAGATATTTACCCACAATATAACAAAGCGTTCCAAATAAAAGGACATGTCAAACAGTAAATGTAGTTTTTATGTAACTTTGTGGAATGAGAAAGTTCAATTTTGAAGCGTAGTGGTTAAGTGGTTAGCACTTACACCAGCAGCACTACATTTGTGGGCTCAAATCCCAACCATGGCACCATCTGCTCGGAGTTTGCATGTTCTCCCTGGGCCTGCGTGGGTTTCCTTTGGGTACACCGGGTTCCTCCAACACTCCAAAGACAAGCTGGTAGGTTAATTGGCGCCTGTGTAAACTGACCCTAGTGTATGTATGAATGTGAGATAGGGACCTTCGATTATAAGCTCCTTGAGGGCAGGGACTGATATGAATGCACAATATATATATGTGTAAAAAGTACCTATAGTAAATAAAAATAAAATACATACAATATTGCATTTCACCCACAAGTGGAGCTTAATTGTAGAGCCAACAATTAAGCACCACTAGAAGGAAAAATATGTCAAAAGGAAGGAGTGGGTTAGAGAGTCCGTGTATATTGAAACTTGAACAATAAAAGGTGCATGCAGCTTGAAGTGTAAGAGTGCAGCCTCCCTTGTGCTACATATGAAAAAAAAAAAACTAAAAAAAGTAAGTGGATACTTACCTTCACTGTCAGAATGCCACTCTACTCTAGAGTTCTAATCTCATGGGTACCCTGTAATGACGTGGAAGTTGGAGGAAAGACCCACTAAAACCTGCAGGTCAGCCTACACTATGGCATTCAAATTACTAATATTAAAGCAAAGGTGTAAGAGCAGCCCACACTAACGAATCTGCTTTTGTCTTTCCTTAAATAATCAAGTCAACTGGCTAAGTTTGGCGACAGCTCTGCTTTTGCTCTAGTTTACCCCATTCTGATTTTGATCATTGCGCTAGAATATCAAAAGCAAAGGTGAAAGAAGCCCCACCATCCTCTTATTGCTTTATATGCAGTGCATCACAAACACTGCCCACCACTGCCCCACTCCTCCAATGTTTCACCCAAGGATACCATCAGGATTAAACACCTCCTGAGGTTAAAGAGTTTGAGGAGGCGCAGTGTTGTTTGTAATTTATGATCTTCTGTAGAACGATTATGGAGGAGAAGACAAAAAAGTGGAAATGCAGCCTCTTTCACTTTTGACTTGGATTTTGAGGATGGGGATGCGTGTCTTACCACCATGGCACTCATGGCTGGTGGTGATGCTATAAACACTCTCTGGAGCAGTACCTTTTGCTGCTCCTAGTATATCAAAATCTGGAAAGCAGAAAGAATGAACTGCACCATTCATACTGCATATTTTGAAGCCTTTAATAATAGATAATTGGAAATAGTAACACTACAAAATCATGTTCAGAAACTACCAAGGTCCATAAATCATCTTTGTACAACCACCAGCTGGACAACACCATAGCATATTTAGCGAATGACTGAACTCCAACTGCAAATACTGTGTAGCCTGCTGAAAACAAATATGTTGTGATAATTGCTTTTCAAAAAAAAAAAAAAAAATGAATCAGCTATACACAGATAAAAACTATGACCATGAGCTGTTGTGCCAATGACTCATTGTTAGAGCCATGGAAAAATTAATTAACACAAAAATCAAAACAAATCAGCTTAAATCACAAAAACTCATATGCTGTATTCAGATAATTCTGCAAGCTGATTTAAACCTAAACTCGAGGCAATCAAACTCTAGTAATCCCTTGAAGGATAAGTTCACATTGATAAAAACACACACACAATAAATTTAAAAAAATATATATATATATATATATATATATATATATATATATATATATATATATATATATATATAACACATACTGGAGTGCCACCAGTTTGAGACCCCTGAGTGAATGAATTAAGAGGCTGGGTGGGCGGAGCCCCAAATGGCTACTTTTTTGTGACAGCGGGTGTGGTGAGAAGATCCCCGGCCTGCTATCACAACGCTGACTGAGGTGGGCAGGGGCTGCTCAGTTAGCAACATGTTACTAAGAGTGAACTTTAGGCTTCATGCACACTGGACATTAAAATAATGTTATAAAAACGCCAGTAGCCTTGCAGTGAGTCTTTCAAAGTTTTTTAACGTTTTTGCAATAGCGTTTATTAGTGTTTTACCACTTTTTTTTTTTAATGGATCAAAAGTGTTAAAAAACGCTGGTGAGCCAGCGTTTTTTAAGCGCTTTTTGTGGTCAGAAAAACAGCTCCTGAACGCGATTTTAGGGTGTTAAGACAACAGCCCATAAACGTCCAAGTTTGCATGGACACATAGGATAACAGAGGGGAGTTTATGGTTTGTTAAAAAAAAAAAAAAAATAAAACACCCAAACTCCCAAAAACAGACGTTTATGAGCTTCAGTGTGCATGGAGCCTTAATGGCTGCATGTGTGCAAAAACCACCTCCTACGATGCAATGTATCTATTCAATCAATGCTGGTCTGGGGGAGTTAGAAAGCAGAAGCAACTAAAAAGGTAAATTATAAACATGAGTAAATCAAAATTAATTCACCTATTCATGCTAAACAGTGTGAATGGAGGATTCTACTTTTGGCTATTGTATTCAGGCAGCAACAGCACCCGCCCCTGCCTGTAGCAATTATTTACCACCCAGCTCCGTCAAATTTTTTAAATTGACTTTTGTCACGCCAAGTGGTGCTTGCAAGGCTGCCCACGGCTCAATTTTTGGACAATTTAACAGAGATCGGACAAAATTCTATGGCAAGCTTAGGTCAAGGTGGGCTAGTACAGTTAGACTTCAAAGTGGTCCAAAAAAACATATATGATAAGCTGGGGAAAATTTAGGCAGCTCTGAAGCCTCAAGGAAAAGTACGAGTCATCTTACTTACCTAGGTGGATGCTGCATCTGTCTCCTGGTGCATCCACACCGAGAACCAAGCGATCGAACACCACCGATCACTCAGTTTTCAGAGCTCCCCGAGCAGAGAGCTGCTGACTGTCAATCAGCAGCTCTCCGCTCTGCCTCCTCCTCACTCACTAGAGCGCTGAGCTGTGGAGGGGCGGGGGGCGGCCAGTTCAGTCTCTCAGAGGCTCGCTGAGAGCCTGAGACGGGTGTCAGTCCAGGCACCTGGCGAATCCAGACTTCCTTCCCACGAGGACACGTGCCTGGACCGATTTATGTGACTTCAGTCCACTCTCTGCTAAAAACGGGTTACAGGAGTGCAAAACAAATTAAACTCTGTGATTCATAGGAAAAGTCCAGCCAAACAAGCTTTGGCTATACCTCTCCTTTAACCACTTTCCGACCGGGCCATAGCCGAAAGACTGCTACAGCGCGGTCGCTTATTCTGGATGGGCGTCTATGGACGTCCTCCCAGAATGTTGCTCTCGCGCTCCCCCTGGGGCACGCTCCCGCAAAAAAACGTGACCGCCGGGTCCGGAAGACCCGGCGCATCACGGATCGCGGTAAATGGGCGCTTGTAGCAGCCGTTTACCACGTGATCGCTCCGTCAAATGACGGAGCGATCACTTGTAAACAAACCGGTGTAATGTCATGACGCCGGTTCCTCCCTCCCCTCTCTGTACTGATCTGTACAGTGCGAGGGGAGAGGGGGAGGGATCTTTTTAGCAGCGCTGTGGGCTGGATCTGTAGTGCGCACAGCGCTGCTCTGTGCCCATACTGTGCAATAGTGTGCAATACTCTGCCAATACTCGCCAATAAATTTTAACAAACGATTTTTTTTATTTTACCGAATTTTCAGTCTTTTTTGATTTAGTGCAAAAAATAAAAAACCCAGCGGTGATTAAATACCACCAAAAGAAAGCTCTATTTGTGTGAAAAAAAGGACAAAAATTTTATATGGGTACAGTGTTGCATGACTGAGTACCGTAATTGTCATTCAAAATGTGAGAGCACCGAAAGCTGAAAATTGGTCTGGTTAGGAAGGTTTAAGTGCCCGTTGGTCAAGTAGTTAAAAGGGTTTGTTAACCCATCTATACAAGACTAGAACAGGTAAAGGTGAGCGCTAAGCCCGACACAGTTTTGGATTTGTGAAAGATAAAATTAATTGATTTTATACTTCAGTTATAATAAGAATGAGAAATTACAATAACAAGATAATAATAAAAAAGGGGGAAAAATTGGTTAATGGAAAGGGCAATTAACTGTAATGTCCATACGTGCTAAAATATTGTCCATGAAATAGATAAAATGTTGATCACATTAGAAGACGCAAACGCGTCGCCTACACGTCCATCCACCCGGACGTGATCGCATCTCTCTGGTTTCCAGTGTGTGTTCCAGCGGCAGGAATCTACGGCATCCACCAGCGCAGCCCGCCCATCGGACACCACTGCTATCCAGACCCGGATTAGAGACTCTTCAGGACACTCCGGCATTATTGCCAACATGCTTTTTATCATGTACCCTTGTGAGTACCACTTTTCCTAGTCTTTTAATAAACCTCATGTAACCTCTGCACTTAGAGTGGCGCCTTGTGTCTTTTTCTACAAGACTATGCCAGCCCCTCTATTAGAGGCTGGCATAGCACACTATGTCAGTAGTTTTCAAAAACAAGCGTTCTAAATACCTAAATTTGTGCAGTCTTCAGGCCAATCACAATATTCGCGGTTGCTTTACAGCTCCGATGGATTCCTTCTGCAGGAAGGGCCGTGATCTCCCTCTGTCAGCCGAGGAGATCACGTGGCCACTTGTCTCCTCCGCAGAAGCTCTGTATTGTAGCTGTAAAGTGGCCGCGAGTCATGTGACCGGCCTGAAGACAGTTCAATGTGTTATTTAGAACGCTCGTTTTTGAAAACTACTGACATAGTGTGCTATGCCAGCCTCTAACAATTAGAGGCTGGCAGTGACAATTTTAGGTTTTTATTTTACAAGAATAGCGGCAGGGCCAGGCCAGAGACAGACACAGAGGAAGAGGACAGGCAGGAGGGAGGGGGTGAAGGGGGAGAGAGGAGAGCTGAGAGGACAGATACGTATGATGCAGGGATGTACTCCGACCACGGTGATCAGGGCTGAGCAGCCCTGATTTTCGTGGTCAGCGCAGAGAGGGCATACAGGAAGTGCCAGGTTGAGGGTGTTTTTTTTTTTTTTACATTTTAGAGGGGGGTAGATTACACAGCACAAGCACTGTGCTGTGTAATCTGCTTTAAGGGACCAGGATGTGTATATATAAATTCTTGGAGTACATCACGGGACACAGAGCCACAGTAATAACTGTATGGGTTATATAGGCACCTTTAGGTGATGGACACTGGCACACCCTAGACAGGAAGTTTAGCTCCCTATATAACCCCTCCCCTTACTGGGAGTACCTCAGTTTAGTAGCAAAGCAATAAACGTGTATTAGAAGAGGGGAGGGACCTCTGCGCCCCGTGATGTACTCCAAGAAAAGGATTTTACAGGTACGCCATTATAAAAATCCTATTTTCTTTATCGTACATCACGGGACACAGAGCCACAGTAATAACTGTATGGGATGTCCCAGAGCAATGCTGAGGGGAGGGAGACACAAACAAAAGTAGGGTGCAATCAGACCTGAGGACCTATACTGCTGCCTGCAGCACACAGCGTCCAAAGGCGATATCCTCACGCCTTCTTACATACACCTGATAGAATCTGGTGAATGTATGGGCTGAAGACCAAGTTTCGGCCTTGCAGACTTGAGCCATGGAGGCCTGGTGATTCACTGCCCATAAAGCACTAACAGCCCTGGTGGAGTGTGCTTTGATTTGAAAAGGTGGAACTTTCCTCTTCAAACCATAAGCTTGAATAATTTGCCGAATCCACTTAGCAATAGTAGATTTCGACGCTGCCTGTCCTTTTTTAGGACCTTCAGGCAACACAAACAAAACATCCGTTTTCTGAATCTGAGCAGACGCTTCCAAATAGATTTTGACCGCTCTCACTACATCCAGAGAATGTAGTGACTTTTCTTTCGTAGACCAGGGTTCTGGAAAAAATGAAGGCAGAACAATATCCTGGTTTAGATGAAAACCTAAAACCACCTTCGGTAGAAAGCTAGGATGAGGACACAATACTACTCTATCCTTGTGAATGATTAAATATGGCTCTTTACAAGAAAGAGCCGCCAATTCCGATACCCTTCTTGCAGAAGAAATGGCTACCAGAAAAAACTAGCTTCCTTGTCAAAAGGACCAAGGGAATCTGTCGTATCAGCTCAAAAGGCTGTTTCTGTAATACCGACAGAACTAAATTCAGGTCCCAAGCGTTAAGGGGTGCTCTAACCGGTGGATTAAGCCGCGTTACCCCCTGTATAAAGCTTCGGACCAAAGAATGTGAAGCAAGCGGATGTTGAAACAATACCGATAAGGCTGAGACCTGGCCCTTGATAGTACTCAAGGCCAGCTTCATTTCTAACCCCATTTGTAGAAAGGCAAGGATTCTACCTATGACATACTTCCTGGGATGCCAACCCCTGCATTCACACCAGGAAACATATGCCTTCCAGACTCTATAATAAATGACTCTGGAAGCTGGCTTCCTTGCATTAATCAAGGTAGATATCACTGAGCCTGAAAGCCCGCGATTCTTCAGAATGTGGGTTTCAATAGCCAAACCGTTAAATTTAGTGTTTGTAAGGTAGGATGGAACACTGGTCCCTGCGATAGCATGTCTAGACGTGGAGGTAGGTTCCATGGGGCCCCTACTGCCATCTTTACTATTTCTGCATACCAAGATCTTCTGGGCCACAAGAACCACCGACTTTTCTTTTCCTGCTTGATCCTGCGAAGAAGTCGTGGTAGCAGCAGAATAGGAGGGAATGCATAAATTAGTGAGAACTGATCCCACAGGGTCACCAACGCATCTGTTCCGCATGCGAGTGGATTCCTTGTTCTTGACACAAAGTTGTCAACCTTGTTGTTGAACCTGGACGCAAACAGATCTACCTCCGGGATCCCCCATCTTTGGCATATAGCCAGGAAGATGTCGGGGTGAAGGGACCATTCCCCCTGGGAACAACTGCTGGAGACTTAAGTAGTCCGCCTGCCAATTCTCTACCCCTGGAATGAAAATTGCCGATATGCGCGGCACATGCTTTTCTGCCCAGGTTAGGATATGGTTTACCTCTCCCTAGGCTGCACGACTTCTGGTGCCCCCTTGGTGATTGAAATAAGCCACTGCTGTGGCATTGTCAGATTGGATCCTGACAGGACAACCCCGCAACCTGAATGTCCAGGCCTTTAGGGCTAGGTACACTGCCCAAATCTCTAGAATGTTGATGGGTAAGGTCCCTTCGGTTCTGGACCATTTCCCTTGGACAGTCGTCTCTTCCAGGACTGCTCCCCAACCCGAAGGCTGGCATCTGTTACCACCTTTCAGGTAACTGGTAAGAAGGATTTCCCTTTCGGCAGGTTCTCAGGTATCAACAAACTGAGGCTCCGACGCACTATTGGCAACAAACGCATTGGAAAATCTAGCGCCTGGACTTTCTTGTTCCAGACAGATAGGATACTGTTTTGCAGCAGTCTTAAATGAAACTGAGCATAGGGAACCACTTCGAATGAAGCCACAATCTTTCCCAACAACCTCATGCAAAGGCGAATAGAAGGACCCTTCTTCATCCTGACCACCTGAACCAGCTCCTTTATGGCGCTGATCTTTGCCTGGGGTAAAAATACCCTCTTCTGGGTTGTATCTATAACCAGACCCAAGTACGCTAGTCTTCTTACTGGCTTTAAAGAAGACTTCTCTAGGTTGAGGACCCAATCTAGGTATTCCAGGTAGTTGACTGTGGTGACCAAGCTTTGGTCTAAGCGTCTAGGTAAGCTATAATCGTTATACCCTGGGTCCTTAATCTGGCCAGAGGAGGGGCCAGGACCTTTGTAAACACCAAGGTGCAGTAGCTAGACCGAAAGGTAGAGCTACAAACTGAAAATGTTTCCACTTTGAAAAACGCAGATATTTCTGATGAGCGGGGAAAATACAAGGTACATGCAGGTATGCATCCTTGATGTCGATTGATGCCAAAAGTTCTCCTCCTTGTAGGATGGAGACTACTGATCGGATTGATTCCATGCAAAAAGATCGAATTTTCAGGAACCGGTTTAGATCTTTGAGATCTAGAATGGGTCTGACATCTCCATTTGGTTTTGGCACCGTGAAAAGGTTTGAATAAAACCCCAACCCCTGCTCTTCCATGGGAACCACCATGATCACTTTTTGCGACAAAAGTCGGTCTAATGCTTAAAGGAGACTTGTTTTTCTCTGGATCTTTGGGAACATTTGATCTGAGGAAATGAGGAGACGGGACTTCTCGGAACTCTAGTTTGTAACCTAGAGTTATTGTGGAGACCACCCATCTGTCCTGAAAATCCTCCTGCCAGACCCTTGAGAACTGTAGCAGTCTTCCCCCCACTCGAACGAGCGGGGACGCCCCTTCATAAAGAGGCTTTAGCGTTCTGTCTTGCGGGTTTCCTACTCCCAGGACTTTTTTTGTCCCTGGGGTTGACTGAGTTTTATCTCTTGAACCTGAACGGTGGAGGCCGTCGTGACTGCCCGTTTTAAATGAGGGACGTTTACTCCTTTTCTTAACTGGCAAAAGGGTACCTTTTCCCACTTGATATCTTTTGGATATAAAAATCCAAATCATCCCCAAACAGCCTTTCACCGTGGAAAGGAAAACCAGTGAGGAGCTTTTTGCATTGCGCTTCAGCTGACCAATTTTTCAACCATAAGATTCTACGCATATGCACCAACCCAAGCGTAGGGCAAGAGGTCTGAAGCATAGAATCTCTGATTGCGTCAATTGCAAAACACAAAGCCGCTGGCAGCTCGGCTAACTCCTGGGCCTGCTATTCAGGGAAAACCTGGAGCACCTATTTCAAGTGGTCTCTCTAAGGGCTGACCCTCTCCAATTGCCGCCACTTCAGGTTGAGCTACTGAACCTGACAAAGAAAAAATGTTTTTTTAACAGGAATTCCAACTTTATCCGTTGGATCCCTAAGCATTTGAGCGTTGTCAACAGGACAAGTCAAATTTTTATTCAGAGGATATAGCAGCGTCAATTGCTGGTATACCCCACATCTTTGTAAAATTTTTCCTCCATAGGATAAAGTGTTGAAAACTTTTTAGGAGGGAAAAAATGCTTTTCTGGGTGATCCCAATCAGAATATATAAGCTTTTCCAGCAATGAATGGACAGGAAAAGCATGCACAGCTTGAGGAGGCTTCAGTGAACCCAAAGAAGTGGGCTTTTCAACCGACTCCATTACGGGTAACTTAAATGTGGAGCGGACCATTTCAGTTAAGAGAATGCACCAGCAATTTCTCAGCCTGTGAAGCTGAAGAGGGTCCTTCTCCACTTGAACCCTCGGAAGAGGAGTCATCAGTCTCTTCCCAGTCCCCTGAGGGGGATTCATGTTCCCTCTCCCAGTGTTCCTCTGTTTGAGGGTCCTGGGTGGTAGAAGGGGACCTAATGCGTTTCCTTCCACTTTGTGAAGAAATCTTTCCTCCGTTAATCTTTCCTCCAATCCACTCATGGCTGAGGAAATAACCTCCTGAGTAATATATACAGAGGCTGAAATGCCAGAAGCAGTTTCAGCCCCTAACACCGATGACTCACTATGACCAGCCTCCCTAGGTCTTTCAGGGGGGGATGGCGTGCAGAGGGAGGGTCCTCAGAGCCTGAGGGAGATCCCTTTGAGCCCCTGCTTTTTGGGGTATTTCTACCTCCCCTTCTACCCATAGTGCTAAGCACAAAATGCAGAGGTACTACCAGAAATGCACCCACTGCTGAGCAAAATAGTCCAGCAACTGCCGCTGCTATCAAGGCTCAGTCTGATGCCAAGTAAACGTGCCTGGGAATGCCTGTGTCACCCACACTCACATGCCATCCATCCGCTCTGTGTCCCACCTTTAGCTGTATGCACCTGCAAAAAGTGCACCTGTATAGCATTACATAGTCCGCGTTGTGGGTGTTGAACCATGCCGAGCTGAGGCCCCGCCCCCTTCCTCCGAGGCACCCACTTCGCCGCCCCCCCCTCATCTTTTTTCAAATGAGACTGTTTCCCATGCGAGCGGGGGCTCCGATCCGAGCGGATCGCACGTGGAGGGGGGGGGGACTGGCGTGGAGGAGAGAAGGAGAGTCGATGGATAGAGAGCCGCCATAATGGCGGCGGCAGTGGGAGCGGTGCGGCATACCGCTGACTGACCCATGCCCTCTTTGCCTGAAAAGAAGTTTGGGGGGACAGTCCGAAGAAAAAAAAAAACCCCTTCCCACATCCTACCTGGAGCTTGGGCTCGGAGGAAACAAGCAGCTTGTGACAGAGCGAGACTGACAAGCATGGAACAGGTACATGCTCTTGACAACCCCCGGTGGCGACTTTAGGCATAGCAACATTTACTTAAAGGAGAAAACCCACAAGAATTTGAAAAAATCCTTAGGAATTTCCCTTACCTTATCCAGCTGCAGGGTTCTGTGGTAAACCAATCAGACCCAATCTTCACCACTCATGGTAGGCTCCGTTAAACTTTCAGGAACCGGGGCCCCTTTTTAATCAAGGGATCCACACTCTCCCGATAGCTCAGTTTGGCCGGACAGTCAGCTCTAGGAAGGGTTCTGGTCGTCCCAAACGTCTTCCATTTAAGGATTATGAAGGCCAATGTGCTCTTAGGAACCTTAAGTGCAGCAGAAATTTTTTCGTAACCTTGGCCAGATCTGTGCCTTGCCACAATTCTGTCTCTGAGCTCTTCAGGCAGTTCCTTTGACCTCATGATTCTCATTTGCTCTGTGAGCTGTAAGGTCTTATATAGACAGGTGTGTGGCTTTCCTAATCAAGTTCAATCAGTATAATTAAACACAGCTGGACTCAAATGAAGGTGTAGAACCATCTCAAGGATGATCAGAAGAAATGGACAGCACCTGAGTTAAATATACGAGTGTCACAGCAAAGGGTCTGAATACTTAGGGCCATGTGATATTTCAGTTCTTTTTTAATAAATCTGCAAAAATGTCAACAATTCTGTGTTTTTCTGTCAATATGGGGTGCTGCGTGTACATTTAATAAGGAAAAAAATGAACTTAAATGATTTTAGCAAATGGCTGCAACATAACAGAGTGAAAAATTTAAGGGGGTCTGAATACTTTCCGTCCCCACTGTATAGAGGGGATTGCAAACAGTGCCAAAAACACAAATAGTTCTAGCCATTTTTCAGTTTCATCCAGTGGACAACACATACGTTTACAATTTTAGTTGCAGTTCATTGAACCTTATAAACTTTTTAGCCCTGGTTCACACTAGTGCGACAAGAAAAAGAACTGCTGCTTCAGGTGCATGAGACAAGACTAACTGGCCCGCCTCCGTGGGAAACTTGGAAAAGAAGAAAGAAATGGCTGCACATCCAGAACTTCTGATTGCCTTTTATTGTTCACAAAGATAACACCAAAGACACCAAAATGTGGTCACGTAGACGCATTTCACACATACATCTTGTGCTTAATCATACAATAGTGTGATTCACACAGAATTGCATAACAAGAGGAAATTAAATGTAGCAGCACTGCAAAATTTGGAAAGGGTTCCTGCACTACTTTGGTGCAACTCCATTGTGATTTCACCCCCATAGACATCTATGTTAACCACTTGACGACCGCCTCACGCCGATGTACGTCGGCAAAGTGGCACGGACAGGCAAAATCACGTACAGGGTACGTGATTTGCCTTCCGCGGGTGGGGGGTCCGATCGGACCCCCCCCCGGTGCCCGAGGCGGTCGTCTTTTGTCCAGCGGCGATCGGTGATGAGGGGGAGACCATCCGTTCGTGGCCCCCCCCTCGCGATCGCCGCCGGCCAATGAGAACACTCCTTTGCTGCTGTATGCTAAACAGCAGCAAAGGAAGTGATGTCATCTCCCCTCGGGTCGGTATTTTCCGTTCCGGCCCGAGGAGAGACGACATGTAAGTAAGTGCACAACACTACACACACACAGTAGAACATGCCAGGCACACAAAACACCCCGATCCCCCCCCCGATCGCCCCCCGATCCCCCCCCAATCACCCCCCCCCCCCTGTCACAAACTGACACCAGCAGTTTTGTTTTTTTTTTTTTTTTTTTTTTTTTCTGATTACTGCATAGTGTCAGTTTGTGACAGTTACTGTGTTGGGACAGTGTGTATTACCCCCCTTTAGGTCTAGGGTACCCCCCTAACCCCCCCTAATAAAGTTTTAACCCCTTGATCACCCCCTGTCACCAGTGTCGCTAAGCGATCATTTTTCTGATCGCTGTATTAGTGTCGCTGGTGACGCTAGTTAGTGAGGTAAATATTTAGGTTCGCCGTCAGCGTTTTATAGCGTCAGGGACCCCCATATACTACCTAATAAATGTTTTAACCCCTTGATTGCCCCCTAGTTAACCCCTTCACCACTGATCACCGTATAACCGTTACGGTTGACGCTGGTTAGTTCGTTTATTTTTTATAGTGTCAGGGCACCCGCCGTTTATTACCGAATAAAGGTTTAGCCCCCCGATCGCCCGGCGGTGATATGCGTCGCCCCAGGCAGCGTCAGATTAGCGCCAGTACCGCTAACACCCACGCACGCAGCATGCGCCTCCCTTAGTGGTATAGTATCTGATCGGATCAATATCTGATCCGATCAGATCTATACTAGCGTCCCCAGCAGTTTAGGGTTCCCAAAAACGCAGTGTTAGCGGGATCAGCCCAGATACCTGCTAGCACCTGCGTTTTGTGCCTCCGCCCAGCCCACCCAAGTGCAGTATCGATCGATCACTGTCACTTACAAGGCACTAAACGCATAACTGCAGCGTTCGCAGAGTCAGGCCTGATCCCTGCGATCGCTAACAGTTTTTTTGGTAGCATTTTGGTGAACTGGCAAGCGCCAGCCCCAGGCAGCGTCAGGTTAGCGCCAGTACCGCTAACACCCACGCACGCACCATACACCTCCCTTAGTGGTATAGTATCTGAACGGATCAATATCTGATCCGATCAGATCTATACTAGCGTCCCCAGCAGTTTAGGGTTCCCAAAAACGCAGTGTTAGCGGAATCAGCCCAGATACCTGCTAGCACCTGCGTTTTGCCCCTCCGCCCGGCCCAGCCCAGCCCACCCAAGTGCAGTATCGATCGATCACTGTCACTTACAAAACACTAAACGCATAACTGCAGCGTTCGCAGAGTCAGGCCTGATCCCTGCGATCGCTAACAGTTTTTTTTGTAGCGTTTTGGTGAACTGGCAAGCACCAGCCCCAGGCAGCGTCAGGTTAGTGCCAGTACCGCTAACACCCACGCACGCACTGTACACCTCCCTTAGTGGTATAGTATCTGATCGCATCAATATCTGATCTGATCAGATCTATACTAGCGTCACCAGCAGTTTAGGGTTCCCAAAAACGCAGTGTTAGCGGGATCAGCCCAGATACCTGCTAGCACCTGCGTTTTGCCCCTCCGCCCGGCCCGGCCCAGCCCACCCAAGTGCAGTATCGATCGATCACTGTCACTTACAAAACACTAAACGCATAATTGCAGCGTTCGCAGAGTCAGGCCTGATCCCTGCGATCGCTAACAGTTTTTTGGTAGCGTTTTGGTGAACTGGCAAGCGCCAGCGGCCTAGTACACCCCGGTCGTAGTCAAACCAGCACTGCAGTAACACTTGGTGACGTGGCGAGTCCCATAAGTGCAGTTCAAGCTGGTGAGGTGGCAAGCACAAGTAGTGTCCCGCTGCCACCAGAAAGACAAACACAGGCCTGTCGTGCCCATAGTGCCCTTCCTGCTGCATTCGCCAATCCTAATTGGGAACCCACCGCTTCTGCAGCGCCCGTACTTCCCCCATTCACATCCCCAACCAAATGCAGTCGGCTGCATGAGAGGCATTTTCTTTATGTCCTCCCGAGTACCCCTACCCAACGAACCCCCCCAAAAAAGATGTCGTGTCTGCAGCAAGCGCGGATATAGGCGTGACACCCGCTATTATTGTCCCTCCTGTCCTGACAATCCTGGTCTTTGCATTGGTGAATGTATTGAACGCTACCATTCACTAGTTGAGTATTAGCGTAGGGTACAGCATTGCACAGACTAGGCACACTTTCACAGGGTCTCCCAAGATGCCATCGCATTTTGAGAGACCCGAACCTGGAACCGGTTACCGTTATAAAAGTTAGTTACAAAAAAAGTGTAAAAAAAAAAAAAAAATAAGAAATAAAAAAAAATAGTTGTTGTTTTATTGTTCTCTCTCTCTCTATTCTCTCTCTCTATTGTTCTGCTCTTTTTTACTGTATTCTATTCTGCAATGTTTTATTGTTATTGTTATTATGTTTTATCATGTTTGTTTTTCAGGTGTGTAATTATTTACACTTTACTGTGCTTTATTGTTAACCATTGTTAACCATTTTTTTGTCTTCAGGTACGCCATTCACGACTTTGAGTGGTTATACCAGAATGATGCCTGCAGGTTTAGGTATCATCTTGGTATCATTCTTTTCAGCCAGCGGTCGGCTTTCATGTAAAAGCAATCCTAGCGGCTAATTAGCCTCTAGACTGCTTTTACAAGCCGTGGGAGGGAATGCCCCCCCCCCCCACCGTCTTCCGTGTTTTTCTCTGGCTCTCCTGTCTCAACAGGGAACCTGAGAACGCAGCCGGTGATTCAGCCAGCTGACCATAGAGCTGATCAGAGACCAGAGTGGCTCCAAACATCTCTATGGCCTAAGAAACCGGAAGCTACGAGTATTTCATGACTTAGATTTCGCCGGATGTAAATAGCGCCATTGGGAAATTGGGGAAGCATTTTATCACACCGATCTTGGTGTGGTCAGATGCTTTGAGGGCAGAGGAGAGATCTAGGGTCTAATAGACCCCAATTTTTTCAAAAAAGAGTACCTGTCACTACCTATTGCTATCATAGGGGATATTTACATTCCCCGAGATAACAATAAAAATGATTAAAAAAAAAAATATGAAAGGAACAGTTTAAAAGTAAGATTAAAAAAGCAAAAAAATAATAAAGAAAAAAAAAAAGAAAAAAAAAAACACCCCTGTCGCCCCCTGCTCTCGCGCTAAGGCGAACGCAAGCGGCGGTCTGTCGTCAAACGTAAACAGCAATTGCACCATGCATGTGAGGTATCACCGCGAAGGCCAGATCGAGTGCAGTAATTTTTCCAGTAGACCTCCTCTGTAAATCTAAAGTGGTAACCTGTAAAGGCTTTTGAAGGCTTTTAAACATGTATTTATTTTGTTGCCACTGCACGTTTGTACGCAATTTTAAAGCATGTCATGTTTGGTATCCATGTACTCGGCCTAAGATCATCTTTTTTATTTCATCAAACATTTGGGCAATATAGCGTGTTTTAGTGCATTAAAATTAAAAAAAGTGTGTTTTTTCCCCAAAAAATGCGTTTGAAAAATCGCTGCGCAATTACTGTGTGAAAAAAAAAAATGAAACACCCACCATTTTAATCTGTAGGGCATTTGCTTTAAAAAAATATATAATGTTTGGGGGTTCAAAGTAATTTTTTTGCAAAAAAAAAAAACTTTTTCATGTAAACAATAAGTGTCAGAAAGGGCTTTGTCTTCAAGTGGTTAGAAGAGTGGGTGATGTGTGACATAAGCTTCTAAATGTTGTGCATAAAATGCCAGGACAGTTCAAAACCCCCCCAAATGACCCCATTTTGGAAAGTAGACACCCCAAGCTATTTGCTGAGAGGCATGTCGAGTCCATGGAATATTTTATATTGCGACACAAGTTGCGGGAAAGAGACAAATTTTTTTTTTTTTTTTTTTTTTTTTGCACAAAGTTGTCACTAAATGATATATTGCTCAAACATGCCATGGAAATATGTGAAATTACACCCCAAAATACATTCTGCTGCTTCTCCTGAGTACGGGGATACCACATGTGTGAGACTTTTTGGGAGCCTAGCCGCGTACGGGACCCCGAAAACCAAGCACCGCCTTCAGGCTTTCTAAGGGCGTGAATTTTTGATTTCACTCTTCACTGCCTATCACAGTTTCGGAGGCCATGGAATGCCCAGGTGGCACAAAACCCCCCCAAATGACCCCATTTTGGAAAGTAGACACCCCAAGCTATTTGCTGAGAGGTATAGTGAGTATTTTGCAGACCTCACTTTTTGTCACAAAGTTTTGAAAATTGAAAAAAGAAAAAAAAAAAATGTTTTTTCTTGTCTTTCTTCATTTTCAAAAACAAATGAGAGCTGCAAAATACTCACCATGCCTTTCAGCAAATAGCTTGGGGTGTCTACTTTCCAAAATGGGGTCATTTGGGGGGGTTTTGTGCCACCTGGGCATTCCATGGCCTCCGAAACTGTGATAGGCAGTAAAGAGTGAAATCAAAAATTTTCACCCTTAGAAATCCTGAAGGCAGTGATTGGTTTTCGGGGTCCAGTACGCGGCTAGGCTCCCAAAAAGTCCCACACATGTGGTATCCCCATACTCAGGAGAAGCAGCTAAATGTATTTTGGGGTGCAATTCCACATATGCCCATGGCCTGTGTGAGCAATATATCATTTAGTGACAACTTTATGAAAAAAAAAAAAAAAAAAAAAAAAAAAAAAAAAAAGTGTCACTTTCCCGCAACTTGTGTCAAAATATAAAATATTCCATGGACTCAATATGCCTCTCAGCAAATAGCTTGGGGTGTCTACTTTCCAAAATGGGGTCATTTTGGGGGGTTTTGTGCCACCTGGGCATTCCATGGCCTCCGAAACTGTGATAGGCAGTGAAGAGTGAAAGCAAAAATTTACACCCTTAGAAATCCTGAAGGCGGTGATTGGTTTTCGGGGCCCCGTACGCGGCTAGGCTCCCAAAAAGTCCCACACATGTGGTATCCCCATACTCAGGAGAAGCAGCTAAATGTATTTTGGGGTGCAATTCCACATAGGCCCATGGCCTGTGTGAGCAATATATCATTTAGTGACGACTTTTTGTAAATATTTTTTTTTTTTTTTTTTTTTGTCATTTTTCAATCACTTGGGACAAAAAAAATAAATATTCAATGGGTTCAACATGCCTCTCAGCAATTTCCTTGGGGTGTCTACTTTCCAAAATGGGGTCATTTGGGGGGGTTTTGTACTGCCCTGCCATTTTAGCACCTCAAGAAATGACATAGGCAGTCATAAACTAAAAGCTGTGTAAATTCCAGAAAATGTACCCTAGTTTGTAGACGCTATAACTTTTGCGCAAACCAATAAATATACGCTTATTGACATTTTTTTTACCAAAGACATGTGGCCGAATACATTTTGGCCTAAATGTATGACTAAAATTTAGTTTATTGGATTTTTTTTATAACAAAAAGTAGAAAATATCATTTTTTTTCAAAATTTTCGGTCTTTTTCCGTTTATAGCGCAAAAAATAAAAACCGCAGAGGTGATCAAATACCATCAAAAGAAAGCTCTATTTGTGGGAAGAAAAGGACGCAAATTTCGTTTGGGTACAGCATTGCATGACCGCGCAATTAGCAGTTAAAGCGACGCAGTGCCAAATTGGAAAAAGACCTCTGGTCCTTAGGCAGCATAATGGTCCGGGGCTCAAGTGGTTAACTTACAGAAGTCGCATTAGATAAGAATTCCTATGCGACTTCGATGAGGTCAGTGGTCTTTTTAAATCCTTACCTCTCCATTCAGGTCACCCTTGCTGTCTAAAAACTCTCCTGCCAAGCACATTCCATTCACCCCTGAGCATAGCTAAAATGCGCGTCCCCCCTGCTTTTTTTAGCTTTTTCGTGTGTAAACGCGTGTCATGCATAGGGAAGCCCTTCAATGGGTCCCCTACACGCAAAAAACAGCCCAAAGTAGCTCAAGAACCTTCTCAGTTGTGGACCGTCGCACATTTTTTCAGCGCACGTTTTGTAATGTGACAAAACAGACAACTGCTAACTGTGATGGGGGTGTCATTAACAAAAAGGCTGTATTCACATCTGCACATTTCCAAAAGTGTGGCAACCCACACAGAAAACGTGCACTGTGCCACGCATTTTGGAAACATACTGCAAACATGCATTGTGCTTGCATTGCCATGCGTTCACATTGCATGTTTCCAAATGCACAGAAAACACGCACTCTGGAACTCATTTTGGAAATGCACTGCAAATGATGCGATTGCTTTCTCATAATGGCATGCTAACAGCGATTGGGGTGTCATTACCAATGCAACCAGTACAGAAAATGTGCGCTTTGCCTCGCATTTCCAAAATGTACTGCAAACGCGCATTGCACTTGCATTGCCATCATGGTGACCCAAGTGCAATCCACATTTGCACTGCGTTTCCAAAACACATAGATGTGAATGCATTGATGTCGGATCAAAGTCGCATGCTACTGATAAACGTGAGAACAATACAACCGATTATTTTCTTCACCTCCATCATATTTGTCCAATCAGGTACACATTTGCTAGTGTGTATTTATAAGTAAGAAAAGTTATTAAGATGCTTAGAGGTGACCTAATTATTCTACAGAAATATATCCAAGGTCATTCAAAGTTTTGGCTAATGATCTCCTGGTATCCAGGAACATACAGACAAGCAACCAGAAGGTTCAAACTGAAGTAATCTCTCATTTATTATCGCTACTATTTATGTACAAATAATGCTAACAAAATGTATCTTTTTTTATGCAATTAGAATGGTTTTTCCAATATAGCTGAAAAGTCAATACATTTCTGTTTACTGTATTAAAAATGTTCTGTGTTAGTGATGGAAAAAGTGAAATTTCAAGCCATTTTAAAGGAAAATTTGCTTTTACACTTTAAAAGTTACAGCAATGGCTTCAAAATAATACAATTTATTGCTGTCATTACTGCTACTGAAAATATAAATCAACCAGCTGTTAGAAGCATCACTTAATAGCAGTGCAGTCACCTTCATAAATGGTGTCAGGAAACTGAAATGTTTGCTGGGGAATTACAAACTGCACCTGGCTGACTGCCTGAATTATTTAGCAGATATGTAGGATTGCAACTATAATCAAACAATGGGGATCAGGGTCTCTGCCCACTGCCATCCCTACTGACTTGAGATCTAAAAATGCATTGCAGCTTGGCACCAACCAACCTAAGAAAGACAGAGAAGGGCTGAAGAGGAACATTGAACTTAAACCTTCCTGCTACAGTAACAACTGCTATGCTTCATCCCCGACTCATTTCACAGCCACAAGCCTTCTCTGTAAATTTCAGCATGTCCTCATCCTTGATGTAGTAATAACATTTATCCAAGTCAGTTTTGCAAGCAACAGGCAAATGCTATACACAAGTCCGCCACATACATTTCTGTTTCCTTGCAAAGTTTACAAGCTGCAAGTTGACTGTCTCACTACTACTATATGCCTCTTGCTTCCAGTTACCAAAAAAAGTTTTAGATTGTGTTACTCAAAGCAGTCATCGTTTTAGTATGGAAGCAGTGGACTTCCCTTTAAATGCAATAGTACATCAATTTTTCCCCATCACAGGATAATGGCGGAGAAAATCGTACTGAGTTTTGATACACAATAATGAAAAATGAACATGGCATGATTTTACAAAGACTAGCTTGCATTCATTTGTTTCCATTAGAACTCCTTAAAAACAAGAATATGAAAGGGAACATACTGTAAAATACGAAAAATAGTGCGACAGTGGTTCATATGCTGTGTTCACTAACAAACCATGCCACTAGAGGGCATGTAGACTGTTCACTCAGCACATCACAGCACAGACTAAAAACAGCACCCTCTAGTGTCAGTCAGGGGTAAATGCTGCATAAGAAAAAGCGAGCTGAATAAGCACTATGACTGTACAGACTACTGGAACAAGTAGAACTAAGGTTTTGTGCTAAAAATGCCTCGATCTTTCAAAAAGGATAGAGACACACTTTCAGTTTGGATCCTTGAGCTGTTGCTTTCTTTACAGCCTGTACAAAAAGAGAAAAAAAAAGGGAAGTTTTTTTTATTTAAAGAAATTAGCATGTTCCCCTCACTACATCCTGCAGGTTCCAGTTTCTGCATCTGCTGTGCCAAGAAAAAAATCTGAGCCTAGAAGCAACTAAAGGGTGCACTAGGCAAGACAAGGGATGGATTCTGCATTAGATTGCATGGCTACGCATCTCCTTTCCTGCTCAAGGCCTTCTCTAGTAGCTGCTGGGAATAGCTTCTTCCTTCGTGACAGAGCAAGATATATGGCCAACATTTATGTCTTACAGGCTGCAGTAGGGGGAACACAATCCAGTCTTTAAAAATGCTAGACACTCATTTCTTTTTTCACACAGGCTCTCTTTGGTGCATACTGCTCTAAACATTCGTACCACTCCATGCACCGTCCAGCTGCAGCAAATGTTAACTCTTCAGAGGCTGCCAGCAGAGGGGCTGGACATGCCCTCTACCCAGATGACGACACCAAAATCTCATGCACAGGTTGAACGCCCAGTGTACATGAGGACTGACAAATCCACAGACCGTAGGCAAGTCACTGTGCCTTAATGCAACAAAATGGGACATGGTACAATGGGAGATTTGTGGCATAAATGTGCAGCTGACAAATCTGCAGAAGAAGTTACATGATGCACTCATGTCAACATTGACCAGAATCTCAAAAGGAATTTTTATGGAATGCGGAATACTTGCACGAAGAATTAAAGGGGTTGTAAACCCTCGTGTTTTTTTACCTTAATGCATCCTATGGCAGTCACCAGCCCCCAGTTTTACTTACCTGAGCCCCTTCAGCTCTTCGGTGGGGACGCGCTATCCCTCTCTCCTTGGGGTCCCGGCTCTTGATTGGATAGATTGATAGCAGCGCAGCCATTGGCTCCCGCTGCTGTCAATCAAATCCAATGATGCAGGGGGCGGGGCCGAGTACAGCATTCGTGTCTGTGGATGCAAATGCTGGACTCGGGAGCGCGCCCGCAAGGTAACCGCCCCGGGAGAGCACTTCTCCTAGGTAGTTATCTGATGCGGGGAGGAGCCATGAGAGCCGCCGGGGGACACCAGAAGAGGATGTTTGGGGGCCACTTTGTGCAAAACGAGCTGCACAGTGGAGGAAAGTATGACATGTTTGTTACAAAAAAAAAAAAAAAAAAAATGAATATCATTTACAATCACTTTAAGGTGATACTAAGAGACATGTTATACACACCTGCTCTGTGAAGTGGATTCGCACAGAGCAGCCCACATCCTCCTCTTCTTGGGTCCCTCGCCAGTGCTCCTGGACCCTCACTCCTGCCCCCACAGCAAGCAGCTTGCTATGTGGGCACCCGAGCTGAGCCACAGCTCCCTGTGTCCATTCAGACAGGGAGCCGTGGTTCGGCCCCCGCCCCCCTCTTTCCCGATTGGCTAACTGACTTTAATTGCAGCGGGAGCCAATGGTGCCGCTGCTGTGTCTTGGCCAATCAGGAGGGAGAATCCCGGCACTCGTGCACATCACTGGACAGAGATGGGGCTCAGGTAAGTATTAGGGGGGCTGCTACACATCTTCTGCCTTTACAACCACTTTAAGAGCAAAGTGAGGCCCCACCCATGATTCGTATATTGTCCCTCATAATTTGCCCAGTGAGTGTATTTACAAGTATGGGAATATAGTCATGGCTGTCCACACTCAGCGATTACCTGCAGTAATCGCTGATGGACGCGCAAAAAGTGCATCCAGCAGCGATCACCGCCAGTAATCGCTGGTTGTGCAGAGAGCCACAAATATCTGTGGCCGCAAGCAACCTGTCAATATAGTGAACAGCTATTTGTGGCTCTCTGCACAACCAGCAATTATCAGGCGTGATCACTGCTGGACGCACTTTGTGTGCGTCCATCTGTGATCATCGCAGGTAATCACTGACTGTGTGGACAGCCATGAATACCTGCAGCTGCTGGTGACCTGTCATGGTGAAGAGGGTCAGCAACCGCCCAGAGCTGCAGTAGGAATCAGAAGATTCCTGTCGCTACAATTTGCACTGGCCTAAATTGCCGTTGTGAGTGTAGCCTTAGTACAACCAGCCATATGTTGGTGAATCTCTTACAGAAGATATGCTAATTTGGACAGCCCTACTGGAACTTATCCAAGATGCAGGTGATATTCCAATGTGGTACATATACAGTATAAAAATTAATAACTTACTCACCCCCAAACAGGTGCAGACGCTTTCCAGCAGGGTGAAAAATCTAAGGAATAACCAGTACTGCCTAGCCTCCCTGATGCTTTTTATCACACTGGAGTTAAAGCTTACACAGATCAGTTATTACAAGCAATATGTGGATCTGCTACAACATTTGAAGACATTGGGCTGAGTATAGTAAGCAAATGTATAGGCTTTAAAGTCAAATTCCGCTTTTATGTTTTACACAAATACACTTTCCCCAGGGGTCTTTGGGCAGGTTACATTTGGGGTAGTACTTCTACAGCAACAGTGTGCAGTCCTAGCTTCTGGATTAAGCAGTGATCAAGAAATTATGCATGAGCACTATTTAGTGCAGTATTGGGCCTCATGCACACATGGCATTAATGCTGCTTTTAGAGGCATTTTTTTTCTGTCTCTAAATGCCCCTCTATATTAGCTATGGTTCCATGCACACACAGGCATTTATGGGTGCCTAAAAAGAACAGACTTTAGAGTCAGGAAAAAAAAAAAAAGCCTGATGTGCATAAACGCGCTTTGGTGCTTGGATGTTCATTCATTCCAATAGCCAGAATTAATATTCTGCCCAATGGAAATAATGCCCAAGTTCTTGATGCACCTAAATGCATTTGCCAATTGTGGCTTCAGGCATGTTTTTATTTCTGCTTTTTCTTCCCTGGAGCATAGGCAGCCAAGTAAAGAAGAAACGTCCCATGTTCATGGGACCCAACTCCGAGCCCAGGTTATTGTGATGACGCACAGGGGGTTTGTACATTATAGCTGAGGATCAGACAAAGTTTTTGAATGGCTCCAAATGTTATTTGAATTCAAAAGCATCTTGTGGGGGAAAAGAAAAAAAGGGGAACAGCTCTGGACTGCCAGTATTGAAAAAGCTTCTTTTTTTTTTTTTTTCCTTTTGCTGAGCTATTTATTTTTATTACTACTTGGGAATTTGCCTTTAATGGAAACCTACTGCTTTGCCATACAATGCCAGCTCCTGCAGTTGCGTCTATTTTCCCTTCACCGATTATCCCACTTCTGTTTCCCCCAATGAATGGAAGTCTCATCAAAACCAGTAGCTTGCACCAGGCTTCTTCCCTAGCCAAGAAACAAGAAAACAAAAACAGAAGGCAGGTAATAAGTAGGAGCAGAATTATTAAAGAGAACCCCCTTTAAAGCTCAACTAAAAAAATTTCCACTAACTTTCTGTTCAGGTGATGATGTCAGTTTGTATATAAAGTAAGAAAACACCAGCTCTCACTATAAACAGTTCAACTTTCAAAAAGCTTACCAATTTTCATGTGTGAATCATCCCATTACTACTTTTGCCTTTTAGATTTACCAGCTACTGCTGCCAACGCCAGGCTTTGCCAGCACCCACTGGTGGAGCGGGTTTAAAAGGCATTACTTTGATATTAGAGACCGCTACAAGCAGCTTCAGAAGATACAGAATATTTCCACTGAATCCTCCACTGTTCTCATCAGAGCAGACGATAAATACCGGTATATACTGCAGTCAGGCAACACAGATATGACTGAGTATGGGGGGGGGACAAACAGTCTTTCAGAGTAGAATTTTATTACCACTGAACTAGAAGTGCAGTTTTGGCGGAGGGTATGGAAAGGTATACAAAGCAAATTGCTCAATGTCTGTTTTTACTGCTTTATTCAATTTAAAATAAATCAGTACTTAACCACTTGCCACCCAGGCCAATTCTGACATTTCTCTCCTACATGTAAAAATTATCATTTTTTTGCTAGACAATTACATAGAACCCCCAAACATTATGTTTTTTAGCAAAGACCCTAGAGAATACAATGGCGGTTGTTGCAACTTTTTATCTTGCACGGTATTTGCGCGGCAATTTTTCGAACGCCTTTTTTTTGGGGGGGGGGCGACAGTTTTGCGCTAAAAAAAAGAATAAAAAAAAAAAAAAAAAACACAGTAAAGTTAGCCCAATGTTTTTGCATATTGTGAAAGATTAAGTTACGCTGAGTAAATAGATACCTAACATGTCACGCTTCAAAATTGCACACGACGTGGAATGGCGCCAAAGTTCGGTACTTAAAAATACCCATAGGCGACGCTTGAAATTTTTTTACTGGTTACGTTTTGAATTACAGAGGAGGTCTAGGGAAAAAAATTACTGCTCTTGCTCCAACGTTCGCGTCGATACCTCACATGTATGGTTTGAACACAGTTTTCATATGTGGGCGGGACTTACGTATGCGTTCGCTTCTGCATGCGAGCACACAGGGACGCTTTAAAAAATTTTTTTTTTTTTTTTATTGTTAATTTTACTTTCTTTTTTTTAGTTTGACACTTTTTTGAAAGAAAAAAAAATTTTTTTTTGATTACTTTTATTCCTATTACAAGGAATGTAAATATCCCTTGTAATAGGAATGACAGGTCCTCTTTACAGTGAGATATGGGGTCAATAAGACCCCACATCTCACCACTAGGCTGGGAAGCCTGAAATAATAAAAAAAAATAAAATAAATAAACCGATCACGGCTTTCCAGCCGATGCGGCGCCGCTTTTTTGAAAGCAGAGGCCAGGCGTGACGTCATAACATCGCGCCCGGCCTCCGTCGATCATAGAGACTGCGGTGACCATCTGGTCCGCCGAAAATCTCTATGATCAACATCCGGGGCCGGCGGATCCAGTCTCCGACTCACCGATCATAGTGGTGAGACGGTAGAAGCACCAGAGGGTGGCAGGAGGGGGGGGGGGGCATCCCCTCTCGCCTCCCGTAAGAACGATCAAGCGGTGGAACCGCCGCTATGATCATTCTTATGGTGTAGGGAATCGCCGGCTGAAAACGGCAATATCTGAGTGATGTCATTCATATTTCCCTGCTCAAAGTCCATCACGTCATATAACGGTGGGGGGGGGGCGTCAACAGGTTAAAGAGGAGGTCCAGCACCCCCACCAGATATGGAACTTACCCGTCTAGGGAGCCCGCAATGTTGGCACCCCAGCTGATCTTCAGGCCGGCGGTCGGGTGCGGCCGCCGCCATTTCTGGTAATGGAACCCGGCAGCGGAGCCTTCCGGCTTCACAGCCCTTTCCTACTGAGCATGCGCGAAGCGCGCTGAGCTTTCTGATTGGTCTGGCGGCGGAGGAAGGAGGAGGGGGCCAAACTGTCCAAAACAGGTACCCCCCGAAAGGTGCCATATGTGGCACCGGAGGGGGGAGGAGACGGATAAGCGGAAGTTCCACTTTTGAGTGGAACTCCGCTTTAAAGTGGAAGTCCAACCTATTCCTAACGAAGCTTAATCTGTTCCCACCCCACTTCTAAACCCTATTCTATCTACCCTGTGAAAGGAAGATGTGTATACTAACCTTTTCTGAGAGTGATCCGGTGAGGTCACATATTCATGCCCCATGGTAAGCTTATGGGTGACATCACCGCCCCGCCTCTGCAGTCATAGTTGACGCTTTCTCCTCTTCACTGAAGCCACCGCTGCAGAGGTCATGTGACTGGACCAGAGATCGCTCTCAGAATAGTTAAGTATACACATATTCCTTTCACAAGATAGATAAAGAAGGGTTTAGAGGGGGTGGTGGGAGCAGATTTAAAGTGGTTGTAAAGGATTCTATGTATAAAAATAAAAAAACCTTCCGTGTACTGCTCCTCTCTCACAGCCCCCCCAATACCCATCTGAGGCCCCTCTCCATCCAGCGATGTGCACAAGAGCCTCGGCTGTCCCGGGACTTCCTCTCCTCACTGGCTGAGACAGGGACTGTGAATCACAGCCAGTAAGCCAATGAGGAGAAAGCGGGGCAGGGTCAAGCCACAGCTGTCTTATGGATGCATAGAGCAGGTCTTGGGAGCGAGCACGCACTAGTGCCCCCATAGCAAGCAGCTTGCTATTGGGGGCACTGGTCAAGGGGGAGGAGCCAGCAGCATCTCAGGGGAACCTGAGAAGAAGAGGATCGGGTGATTCTTAAGCTACTTTCACACTGAAGCGCTTTAGCGCTAAAAATAGCGCCTGTAAAGCGCCTCCCCTGTCACTCCAGTGTGAAAGCCCGAGTACTTTCACACTGGAGAGGTGCACTTGCAGGACGTTAAAAAAAAGTCCTGCAAGCAA
Source organism: Lithobates septentrionalis (assembly GCA_037952835.1). NCBI lineage: Eukaryota > Metazoa > Chordata > Amphibia > Anura > Ranidae > Lithobates > Lithobates septentrionalis. Next base: position 944,181 of record JBBDGP010001436.1, read on the forward strand.
CATCTTTGGGGCGGTTTAGGAGTGGCGTATACACTGCTCCTAAAACGCCCCTGCCCATTGAAATGAATGGACACCGCTGCCGAAGCGCCTGCAAAGCGCTTTGGCAGCAGCACTTTGCGGGCGCTATTAACCCCTTCTTCAGCCGCTAGCAGGGGTTAAAAGCGCCCTGCTAGCGGCCGAAAAGCGCCGCTAAAACTAGCAGCGCTTTACCCCTGAAGCTCTCATCACCCCAGTGTGAAACTGCCCTAAATGTTCGTTAAAAAAAAAAAAAAATTATGTGTATCTATTTATATAACTATATCAAACATGTTATATTTACCTGCTCTGTGCAATGGTTAACATATCACGTGCAATAGAATGCCGCTTGCTATGGGGGGCTTAGCGCTGGATCGAGATAGGACTAAGGCAAGTATAAGGCCCCTTTCACATGGGGCGGATCCGCTGGATGGACTCAGCTAGCTTAGTGAGAGATCACTCCGTTGATCCCCGCTGAGCAGGCGGATCACAGGTCAGTCTCCACTCACTGTGCAGGGAGGGACCTGACAGAGCCCCGCTGTTCTCTATGGGGAGATCAGATGAAAACAGGCAGCCTGTCCGTTTTCATCCGATCCCCTGGATGGACTGCGAACGTATCACCATCCGTCTGTTTTGAACGGATCTTGTCGGATCGGATGGCAGGCTGGTGTCAGTGGACACATCTCCACTGACATCCGCCTTCCCAAAGAAGTCAATGGGTGGCCCGCTCGGACCCACCTGAAAAATGGACAGGACAACCTGAACAGCCCGATCGTGTGAAAGGGGCCTAAGAGAGGTGATGCTACCACTGGGACATTTTTTCATCCTATTGCAGGGAATGCATTAAGGTAAGCCTTTTCTGGCACTTTTTTTATTTAAGTTTAAATCAGTATTTTTTGCTAGAAAATTACTTATAACCCCCAAACATACATTTACATACATACATACATACACACACACACATATATATATATATACACACACACATATACATTATATATATATATATTATATATATATATATATATATATATATATATATATATATATATATATATATATATATATATATTATATATATATATATACACATATACATTATATATATATATATATATATATATATATATATATATATATATAATTTTTTTTTAAGCAGACACCTTAGGTAACAAAATGGTGATCGTTATAATTTTTTATGTCGCAAGGTATTTGCACAGCGCTTCTTCAAATGTATTTACTTCCACCCTGGACCAGAAGTGACGTTGCTCAGGTCATTCTAGGCCATAGAGTATCTAGTCTTTTATCGCCTCTGTGACCAGCCAGCCGCACCGTCGGATAAAAACACCGGCTAAAGGCGGGGGGGGGGGGCCTCCCGCCATTTCTGAAAGCATTCCAGTGGCTCATGAGCCACTCAGAGCACTTTAATGAGAAAGCCAGCTGCCAAAAAATAGGATTTTGAAAACAGCTTACCTGTAAAATAAATTTTCTTGGATTACATCATAGGACACAGAGCCTCAAGTAATTACTTGGTGGGTTATGGGCCTACCTTCAGGTGTTGAAACTGGTATAACCAATACAGGAAGTTGACTCCCCTATATAACCCCTCCTCCTTCCAGGAGTCCTCAGTTTTTGTAGCTAACAATATAAGCAATATGGGTGTCCTTTTATGAAAGTGAGGTAAAATACCGCGATTCAGTTCTCAGGCATTCTCAGAGGAGATCGCTCTCCTCTGAGTGCCTGTTTATGAAAGTGTGTAGATCGCTTCTCATGTTGAGTTGAGGAGCGATCTACAAATGCCAGGAACTCCTGAGAACGGCTCCTCTCACTATAATCTCGCGTGATATAGCGGGATTACAGTATGAGGAACCATAAAATGCAAAAGTTTAACACAATTCAGCACACATTATTCCCCAACATATTAATAAGATAATAAAGTTAAATTCCCCCTACACAATATACATTAACCTAATTATAAAAAAAACATTGTTTTTATCAATATTTAAAGATCATACATGTCCCTATTTAAATGTGAATGGTGTATAGTAAATGAATGTAATGCACATATGTAATGCAGCTATACACCATTCATATAAATGGAAAATACATTTATAATCATTAAAAAAATAATTTTAATAAAGTATACAAGTATAAAAATTTATTAATAAATTAAAATAAAATATATTTCATAATTGATATACATAAAAATTGATAAACTGGTGCAATGCGAGAACACTGCGAATCCACTGCGGGTTCCTGCATCGCACCGACTCACATGTCAGTTCACACTACCATATGCGAATCGCTGGGGAGTGTCAATACATTGTTAACAACACCCCCAGTTCAGCTTGCATATCGCACTGCGAACTGACAGTCCGGACATGAATCGGATCGCATATGTGTGAACACACATGCGATCCGATTCTGGTCCGAACAGAAAAAAGGGTCCTGTGCGTGTTTGCACCGAATGCGGTGCAATATCAGCCATACTATCTGTACAGCTGATATCGCACCGCACAGACATCGCATGTAATGTGAATGGCAGTGTGCTGCGAACAACATGCGATGCCTGTGCGATGTCCGGCATCGCACAAGTGTGAACTGGGCCTAAAAGTTAACAACACCCCCAAATCAGTTCGCATATCGCAGTGCGATCTGCAAACTCAGACAGTAATTGAATCGCATGGGTGTGAACACCCATGCGATCCGATTCTGCTGTGGACCAAAAAAAGGGTCCTGTAAGAGTTTGGTCCGAGGGCAATGCAAATTTAGCAATACTATCTGTATGGCTGAAATCGCATCGCACAGAGATCGGATGTGATTTTGCACTGCAGTGCGGTGCGAATCACATCCGATCTTGGACACCGCAGCAGTCGGAACTGGCCCTAAACCATATTGCATTTGCACCAAAATGGTACAGGACCCTTTATTTGGTCCGCACTGGAATCTGATCGCATGGGTGTGAACACGCATGTGATCCTATTCCTGCACCATTACATAGTTCGCACTGCGATCTGTGAAATGATCTGGGGGTGTCATTAACTTTACATTGACACCCGCAGTGGTGCGCAGATGTCAATGTAGGTGCGATGTGAAAACCCACACAGGAATCACGCATCGCACAAGTGTGAACCCAGCCAGAGACGTGAACATCTAAAATATATATATATATATATATATATATATATATATATATATATATATATATATATATATATATATATATATATATATATATATATATATATATATATATATATATATCTACAGAGATATATATATATCTATATATATCTACAGAGATATATATATATCTATATATAGCTACAGAGATATATATATATCTATATATAGCTACAGAGATATATATCTATATCTACATACATACATACATACATACATACATACATACACACACACATACATACATACATACACATATACATATATTAACATATACATATACACACACACACTATAGATTCCTATCCTGCTGGTTTTGGGGTGTGTAATGGTGGGGAAGATGTGCTCTGACTGTTTGGTGAAAGAAAGAAGTCAAAAGACTTCTTGCTTTCTCCAGAATATCAGCCAGTTTCAGGCTTCTCACTCTGATTCTCCACTTCTGAAATGGTGAATCAGAAAGTGAGAATTCTGTCACAGATCGCCAGTGAGGTGCCGAGATCGCACCTTCATAAACTGGCCGTTTCTGTGAATTCTCACTGTGCTGAGATAATCAGCGGAGAACATGTTCTCCGCTGATTATCTCAGTTTCATAAACTGGTAATGAGCTGAGATCAGCGGTGAGACTCGGGATCGCCGCTGATCTCAGTTTCATAAAAGGACACCATACTCTCACCCCATAAAACAGAGGGGCGGGAGCTCTGTGTCCTATGATGTACTCCAAGAAAAAGGATTTTACAGGTAAGCGGTTTTAAAAATCCTATTTTCTTTATCGTACATCATAGGACACAGAGCCTCAAATAATTACTTGGTGGGATGTCCCATAGCAATGCTACTTGAGGGGAGGGAGACACAACCCGTAGGGCACCCCCAGACCTTGAGGAATTATACTGTTGCCTGCAGCACACTGCGCCCGAAGGAGATATCCTCATTCCATCTTACATCTACTTGATAAAATTTTGGAAATGTATGCACTGAAGACAAAGTTACGGCCTTGCAGATCTGAGACATGAAGGTCTGGTGACGCACTGCCCAAGAAGCACCAACCGCTCTGGCAGAGTGCGCCTTAACTTGAAAAGGGGAAATCTTTCCCTTTAAAACATAACTTTGAATTATAACCTGTCGAATCCACTTAGCCACAGTGGATTTTGACGCTGCCTGTCCTTTTTTAGGACCCTCTGGCAGAATAAATAAGACATCAGTCTTACGAATCTGAGCAGTTTTCTTTAAATAGATCTTCACTGCTCTCACCACATCAAGACAATGTAGTGACTTTTCTTCTTTGGAACATGGTTTTGGAAAAAACGATGTCAGGACAATATCTTCATTCAGATGAAAGCCTGAAACCACTTTTGGCAAAAAGCCTGGATGAGGGCGTAACACCACTCTGTCCTCATGAATAACCAACATGGTTTTGGAAAAAAACGGCAGGACAATATCTTGGTTCAGGTGGAAACCTGAGACCACTTTTGGTAAAAAAACCTGGACAAGGGCGTAACACCACTCTGTCCTCATTAATAACCAAATATGGCTCTTTACAGGAAAGCCAATTCTGAAACCCTCCTTGCTGAGGATATAGCAACCAAAAATATCAGCTTCCTAGTCAGAAGGACTAAGGGAACATGCTGTAATGGTTCGAATGGTGGTTTTTGTAACACTGACAAAACTAAATTCAAGCCCCAAGGGCTTAAGGACTATTTAACTGGCGGATTAATCTGCATCACTCCTCGCATGAAACCCCGGACTAAAGAATGCGTAGCAAGTGGTCTTTGAAATAAAATTGATAAGGCTGAGACTTGGGCCTTAATAGTACTCAGGGCCAACTTCATCTCTACGCCTACTTGTAGGAAGGCAAGAATTCTGCCTATAATATATCTTTGAGGGTGCCAACCCTTGGATTCACACCAGGAAACATAAGCTTTCCAGACTCTATAATATATAGCTCTATTAGCTGGCTTTAAAGTAGAAATAACTGCCCTGGAAAGCCCACGTCTTTTCAGAATGTGGGTCTCAATAGCCAGGCCGTTAAATTTAGCATTCATAAAGTAGGATGGAATATCGGCCCCTGTGAGAGCAGGTCTGGCCTTAGTGGAAGGGACCACAGATCCTCCACTGCCATCTTTACGACCTCTGCATACCATGACCTTCTGGGCCATGCTGGTGCTGCCAGAATTACCGGTTTTCTTTCCAGCTTGATCCTGCAAAGAAGTCAAGGCAGCAACTGAATAGGGGGAAATGCATAGATCAGTAAAAGCTGATCCCACAGTATCACCAACGCATCTGTTCTGCATGCGAATGGATCCTTTGTTGTGGGGACACAAAGTTGACTAACTTTATGTTGCACTGGATGCTAGAAGATCTACATCCAGAGTCCCCCATCCTTGACAAACAGCCTGAAACATGTCGGTGAATAGACAGTTCCCCTGGGAATAATCTGCCGGCGGCACATGTAGTGCGCGTGCCAATTCTCTATTCCTGGAATGAAGACTGCCGATGGGCACGGAATATTTCTTTCTGCCCAAGTTAGAATATGGTTCACTTCTCTCTGCACTGAGAGGTTCTTGGTGCCCCTTTTGGTGATTGATATAGGCCACAGCCGTGGCATTGACGGATTGGATCCTGTCGGGACAATCCCTTAACCTGGAAGTCCAGGCTTTTAGAGCCAGACGCACTGCCTGAATCTCTAGGATGTTGATGGGCAAGGCTCTTTTGGTTCATAAACACTGTCCTTGGACAGTTGTCTTCTCTGTCATTACCACTTTCCAGAAAAGTGGTCTGAAGGATTTACCCTTTAGGACATTCTTTAGTAACCACCAATTGAGGCTTTGGGACACCCTTGGGGACAGCTGCTCAAGAAAAGAGAATACTGTTTTGCAACAGTCTCGAATGGAACTGGGCAAAGGGAACTGCTTCGAATGAAGCCACCCTCATGCAAAGGTGAATGGAGGGACCTCCTTTTGACCTGACCATCCGCACCAACTCTTATAGAGTGGTGTTTTTTGTTTTTGGGCAAGAAGACCCTTTTTCTGGGCTGTATCTATGATCAGACCCAAATACTGCAGAGCTTTTTTAAGGATTTTAATGGAGACTTTACTAGGTTGAGAATGCAACAAAGACCTTTCCAGGTAACTGGTTGTAATGCGTACACCTTACTCCGAACAGCGATTGGTCTATTAGCAATAGATCATCTAGGTATGCCAAGACTAGGTATGCAACATGCCATTAGTGGCGGCTCCCGTGTGCATGCGGCTCCCGTGACGTCATCGCGGCTCCGGGCAATCACAGTGCCGGAGCCACGATACCCGGAAAGAAGATGAACGCTCCATAGCAGAGGGGACAGCGGTGACATCACAGGCTCCTGTGTCAGGTAAGTGACACATAATGGGCTACTATGCAATGCATAGTAGCCCATTATGCTTTACCTTTGCAGGGAAACAAAGAGGAAGTAAACCCATCAGGGTTTACTTCCTCTTTAATAATATGAGAAAAGTATAGATAAGGCTTAGAATATGAATTTAAATTATTAATTCCTAGAATTGCACAAGCTTACTTGTTTTTTGAATTTTTACTTTTTGTCTATATAGAGGACACATGGGGCTGAGAGGGCGTTTAAATTAATTACTGCTGCTGTGTCAATGACCCAAACTTAGCCCTGGTTCACACCAGAGTGACTTGTCATGTGAATTGACAGTTTAAAGTCGCATGGCAAGTCGCACCCCATTTGTGGCAAAAGAACTGTTCAAATTGCTGCTACTCAAAAAAAAAGGCTCCTGCGCTATTTCTGTGTGATTTCAGTGCGACTTGCCTTGACATGTGACAAATGAAGTTGCAGATATCAGCAAGCTGCACATGAAATTGCGCTGCTTTAAAGTTACGCAAGTTCAAAACCGCACTGGCGTGAACCAGGGCCGATACTGAGAGCATACGCTGTCTTCGAGCTCTTAACCCCTTAGAGCCAGAGTCAGCCGGCTCTTTAAGGGCTTAAGGTCCTGTGACCTCCGCCATTGGCTGTCACATAATCAGAAAGCTTCCGCAAGCAGCGAACGGTGAGCCTTCAGTTAGCTGCCGGTAACAGCGCCGGGAACACGTAGGGTGTGCTCTCTTGGCACAGCGCTATCGCCACTATCGCACACAAATATGCGGCCGCTTGGCGGCAAGGCCTGGCTGCCGAGATGCCCCATATTTGCGTGCACTCAGCGCCTACGGGTTAAGTAACCATTATAACATCCTAACAGGATGTTTCCAACTTACAAGCCGACCTCAATGCACTTTAATTAGGCAACTATGTGACAAATGAGGTTTAATGTTGATAAATGTAAAGTTATGCACTTGGGGGTAAGAACATGCATTCATACATACTAGGGGGGAATCAATGGTAGAGAAGGATCTGGGGGTTTTTGGTAGATCATAATCTATATTCCAAAAGGAACAAAACTGCTGCTATAAGTGCTTATAAGGCTGCAGCGTTTGCCCAGACACTCTGAACGACTTTGCTCCTGTCAGAAAAAAAGGAACTGAAAAAAAAAAATAAAGAAGCACCTAGAGCCATATTTTGCATTTTAGGAGCATCGAACATTTGGGCGTTCATTCATTTCAATGGCAAAATAGTAATTTATTCTAGCCACTGGATTGAATGCTCAATCTCTAAATGCACCTAGCGTTTGGGCGCATTTACATACGTGTTTTCTGATGAAAAGCTCCTCTCTTGAACGTGCAAATGGTGTCCCCCCCCCCCCCGAGCTTTAAAAGCCTATGGGTGCACGGACATATAAGCTAACATAAAAGGGAGTTTAGAGGCAGGAGAAAAAAAAAACAAAAAAAAAAAAAAAAAAAAACACAAACTGCCCTTGAAGTGGCATTGTTTACAGACAGTGTACAAGAGGTCTTTAGTGTTACCTGGAGCTTAGCTTTGTTAGTGTATGTAAATCTGCTAGTACATCTAAAGCAGGGTATAAACAGGAGGTTTGTTTTCTTTTTTTCTCATTCAACCAGTGGGGTGAATGCAAAAACTCACAGATCTCTGCATCCACACAAGCGGTGTGGATGCAGGGATCTCCCCACTGCACTATTGTATTCTGACAGCGGAGACTCCCTCCCCCTGTCAGAATACACAGATCAGTACTGCAGCCATTGACTGCATGTGCTGATGGAATGCTGGCTCTCCAGGAGGACGGCTCGACAGAAAAACGGTCTAATGACCAGCTTCTGTTGAGCAGAAAAGATTACACATGTACTGGACGAAATTCAATATGTGTATACCCAACTTAGCACCACCCTTCCCCCAGACTAACAATTCTGCTGTCCAAAGGAGTCTCTGTTGCTCCTTCAACAAGAGTGGAGACACTAATACAGGAGGTGTGTTACTCATCAGATCACCAGGGGAAAATATAGGAAAAAAGCCACATCTAAGGATTAGTAAGCTGCAATATATTACGATTTTGATTTGGGGTTTAATACCGCTTTGGGCTATCATGTCTATCAATTCTCAGTGATCACATCAAAACGTTATAGATTGGCCTGGCTGTGAATTTTTCAAGGCCATTTACACTTGTGCATTTTGGACAATGCACTCTAAAAGCCTGCAATGCCATAATGCACGAAAATGCACCTGCTATGTGTGGTGTCATTCATTGTGAATAGCAGCCAAGCACAATACTCTACAGTAGAATACCATGTGTTGTAATGCACTGCATGGGTCATGTGTGTTTGTTCATCTGTTTTGGTGCCCTGGCAGCTCATTCGCATAATGTGGTGTTAACACGTCACTAAAAGCAGAACTACATCTGAGCACCACAAATCAAAAATGCCATTTAATTCATTTTTAATATTCAAAGCAAACTTCATCCATCTATGTCTCATTTTGCTGAGGAATCACTTTGAAAAACAACCCCACAACATTTTTGGCCATCTCAAGTAAGGGCAGGTGATTTTAGTATTTACTTTGTGGAATAGATCTGCCCTTAGCTCAGGCATGCAGGCAGAAAGGTGTGCTTTTGCTGAGAAAACCCCTCCTGAAGACTCCTGGGATGTATGACATATGTCTAGGCCTGGAAATCAGGAAGTAAAGTAATACTAGTCTCTTTTTTTCTTTAAAAAAAAAAAAAAATCTTATACTAAGGGTACTTTCACACTGGGGCGTTGGCGCTTTACCGTTGCTTTTCAGCCGCTAGCGGGGCGCTTTTAACCCCCGCTAGCAGCCGAAAAAGGGTTAAATGGGCCAGCAAAGCGCCTTACCTGCTCTGTGTAATGGTTTTGAACAGAGCAGCCCAGATCCTCCTCTTCTCGGGTCCCTCTTCGACGCTCCTAGCCCCTCCCGCCTGTTCAGTGCCCCCACAGCAGGCAGCTTGCTATGGGGGCACCCGAGCCGTGCTGCAGCACTGTGTGTTCATTCAGACATGGAGCCGCAATTCGGCCCCACCCTCTTTCTTTCCTGATTAGCTAACTCACTTTGATTGACAGCAGTGGGAGCCAATGGCGCCACTGCTGTGTCTCAGCCAATCAGGAGGGAGAGTGCCAGATGGCAGAGGCTCTCATGCACATCACTGGATAGAAATGGGCTCAGGGGGGCTGCTGCACACAGGTTTTTTTATGCTAATGCATAGAATGCATTGTTAAAAAAACCTGGGGGCGTGGCCTGGACATGGCTAGACAGAGACGTGTTTTGCCTGAGCTCCTGACCGTCTCCCGAATACCCCAACTTTTTCAGCTAGATCCAGCACAGTATGTACTCCTCAAAGAAGAGGAGAACTAAAAGAAACAACAAGCCTCCAAAACCTTAACCTCCGGCTCCACCACTGACTGAAATCAGGCGGCTGTTCCAAGTCTCACAATTGAACTCTCCATAGCTTAAAATGGCCGACACACGTGCAAGCATCGTAGGGAGCCAGGCATCCAATGACTTACCTCATGTGGAACCCCGACCCATTCCTGGATACCCCACCAGACTTCCACGCAGATCTCGAATCTGGGGGTCCATCGCAGCCCTCATATCTCCTCTCCAGGGTGGATACAGAGATACGCGCCCTGATCCAGGCGCTACCCACCAAGGCCCACATTGTGGCCTTGATCGGCACTGTGAAGGCGGCACACAGGAAGGAGCTGAAGGAAGTGAAGACGGAGGTGAAAGGCCTCTTAACCTGACTTACGAAGGGGAAGCTTCCCTGTCTGTTTTAGATCATCGGGTCACTGCGCTAGAGGAGATGCAGGAGACACATATGGAGGCCCTGATAGACCAACAGCTGCACCTCGAGGACATGGAGGACCGGAGCCGTAGGAACAATCTGCGGCTTCGAGGCCTATCGGAGGCTACGGGAGCCGAGGACCTGGCTGACACAGCACTTGCCATCTTCTGCAGCGTCGAGGGGGTGGAACTCCCAGACCGGGTAACACTAGATTGCATCCACAGGGCGCTGGGCCCTAAACCGGCGGATCCAGTGAGACCCCGCGATGTCATCTGCAGGATACAAAATTCTGACAGATCTCTCCCGCGCCACACTACACCTCCGAGCTGTGCTCACTATTAGACCTCGCCAGACGCCAAGATGCCACCTACCGCTGGGGATATCCGCTGTCTGTGACCTTTCGGAGATTTCAGAAATCCTTCACCCTCAGAGATCCAGCATCCCTACCGGCCCTTTTTGAGTTCCTGGATACGGAACCGATCGAGGTCCCTAACTGGCTGACCTTTTTACCACATTTCCCCAGCCGCCCATACCAGCCGGCACAGAGGAGAGGGGACTTCCAGCCCAGGCAGCAGAGAGGCTGACGCCAACCCAGAGCAGAAACTCCAGATGCGGCACAAGAATCATGATACCTCCAGGCCGCGAGTACTCCCCCCTTGCTGCCTTTGCTTTAAATAGTTTTTTCCAAGAGTTCTGCCTGACCCCACTACCACCCCAAATACCTGGCCCACCCGGCCGGGGACGCTGCCCAGACCTGCCAGTAGCTCCTTGACAGGAGACGATGAGACACTGTTCACATCCACCCAGAGATGCCCCCCGTCCCCCACAAATCCACAACTAGTGATTGGAGGTTGAGAGACAACCTAAGCCTACACACCAGACAGAGATCCCCAGATGTGTACGCTTACACCCCGCATAGTAGCCCCAAATGAGACCCCTTCACCCGCCACGAGAGCTAGACATGCCTCAAGTGTATGCGTGCTGACACAGCAATACCCTCCCCCCACCCCCGAGCTTTTCACAGGTGAGCCCAATTGGTTGACCCCAGTGGTCTCCACTATAGACACTTGAACATGTCCCTAGTTAGACCTGCTGGGTACAGGCTGAGAGACAACACAAGACTGTGTATCCGGGAGAACTACAGTCCCCCTCTCCCTATCAGGCTACGAGGAGAGAGAGACGGAGAGCAGACATGCTTAGACTTCCAGCTATAGATGACACCTCGAGAATGTGAAAGGGAGGGGTCCCCCTCTCCCTACGGGTGGGGGCGTGGGCTAGACTCATTTGAGGGGGCCCAGCGCCTCTATTGGAGAGCGGAGCAGCAGGTTTGTGGGGTGGTGGGCGGGACTATGCTCAGTAGATGTGTGGTACCGATTTTCTCATGCATAATGCCCATTGAATCATAAGTGGGGAAATGCACTGATTATCTTCATGTTTAGTCTAAAGGGGATGGGGGAGCCGACAGGCACAGTCCCAAGGTGGGCGCAAGCGAGACAATGTGTCATTTACTAAATGGGTTGGCGGAGTAGGTCAGGCCACAAGGTGGGAGGGGGGACTACTGAGAGATTTCTAAAAGTTGGCACTATTATATTTCTATTCCTTTTTTTTTTTTTTGTTTATTAATTGGTTGACATGTTGTTCTCTTCTAAAGCTGAAACTGTTTTTGCACTAATAAGTATAACTAATAGTATTGTCGGGGTGGGCAGGGGGAGGGGGGGTTGGGGGCTCGCTGGGTCCTGTTCTCCCTCTCTCCCAGTTAGGATAGCATATTCTCTGGGGGGGGGGGGGGGTTGTATGCAGTTACCGTTATTGACAACGGAACCAGGGCATTAGGCTCGGATCTTACTACCTCTTGCTTCACCGATTGATTTCTTTTTCTTTCCTTTACCTAATTCTTTCCGCTACGCTACATATCTTTCCTTCCTCTGTACCCCTACACCCTCCCCACTACCCACCTTCCTTACTCCCCCCCGTCCCCACACTATGGCGCTGGACAATATCATAGTGATGTCACTCAACGCTAAAGGGTTCAACACGCCAGAGAAAAGACGCATGCTATTACATGACCTAAAATGCTCCTAAAACACATTTCAAACATGACAAACTCCAATATTTAAAAAATAGGTTCTACCCATTGACCTACCACTCCACTAACCCGACTGCCAAATCAAAAGGGGTTTCCATACTGATATCCGGGAAAATCCCATGGAAGGCCCAAGGTTCCGTGGTAGACCCTATGGGCCGATACATCTTTCTTAGAGGACTACTGGGAGACATACAGGGGACATTGGCATCAATATATGCCCCTAATGAACAACAGGCCACATTTCCAGATGACGTACTGACACAGCTCCAGTGACAACTGATCCTCAGAGGTGACTTTAATGTCCCTCTGATACCATCTGCAGATACTTCCACGGGCATAACGTCTAACCCTCCAAGACACCTCAAGCGGGTAGCCAAAACACTGCACAAAGCCCCATTGATTGATGCATGGCATCTACAACATTCTGGGGAACGCGACTACACGTTCTACTCCTCCCCACCTAAAGTCTATACCAGAATATAAGGAAGATAGGGGGCGCTAGATACCATAATATTCAAGTGCTCTAAATAAATATATCTCCTGCATTACCAAAAAATGGAAATGTAAGAAAGCTAGGGGGCGCTAGATACCATACTAATCAGTGCTTTACATAAATAAATCTCCTGCATTACCAAAAAAATGAAAAACATAATAATGACAAATCATAATTAGATTACACATTGAAGTGCCCACAATAGTGAAAAAAATATATAGTGATTGATTGTCCACATAAAAAAGTGATTTGAAGTGGTTGAAGTGATATCTTTCAATATTATCCCAATCTTGTTGCTGTAAACAAAAGGTTTTCCATCACCAAAGGAAAATAAGAAAAGGAAAACACCTCAATAGTAGTAGATATCTGCTTACCAGATACCAATGACTCCTTTAGTTAAAAAGAGAGTCACTAGCGCTTGTGCAGGGTTGTGCCTGCTCACATGGATGGCCGGACTGTGGTTGGTATTATAGGCATGGATCGTTCCCGTCAAGCTCATTCAAGATAGGATAAGGATACATAGGAAACAAAAACAGTCTCCATAGCGTAAAACCATTTATTAAAAAAGTAAACAAATTAAAAAGCCAAATGGGCGCTTACATTGGTGGGTGCCTACCCGGCACTGGGGCTGCTTGCATGTCAGGGTGACTTCGCAGTCAGAAAAAGCCTTTGATGTCTCCTCCACGCTTGCATGCGTTCCAGCTTACACGGGGGGGCAGCCAAAGGATCCGGATGTTGTTGGGTGATAGGACATGTGACCACGTACCGCTCCTATACCAGAATAGACTACTTCCTGATCCCTCATACTCAACATGCAGTTCGCGACATATCAATAGGTAACATAACATGGTCGGACCATGCGCCCATATTCCTGACCGACACCGCTTCTGGCATCTTAACGAGAGTCTCTTACAGACCCCAGAGGTCTTGGAAGTGGTGGGTAAAGAGCTAAAACTGTACTTTCAGACAAACGACTGTCCAGATTGCGACCCAGGCGTCCTATGGGAGGCCCACAAACCAGTCATCAGAGGAATCCTCATTAAACACAGTGCCCGTATTAAAAGAGAACGCGCAAAACAGCTATCCCAACACTAGACGCTAGAGGTCGACCGATATATCGGCCAATATTTGGCGTTTTTTAATCAGCATCGGTCGATTGTGCCGATTACAAAGGCTGATTATAACTTCAGCGCGACTTGCAAAGGAAGAGGTTGAATGCGCCCGTGAAGCGGCGCTGCCGAATCGCTTTGCAGGCACTTCGGCAGCGGTGCGCATTCATTTCAATGGGCAGGAATGGTGGAGGAGCGGTATACACCGCTCCAAAGATGCTTCTTGCAGGACTTTAACATCCTGCCAGCGCATCGCCTCAGTGTGAAAGCACTCGGGCTTTCACACTGAGACTGCAGGCGAGCCGTTTTGCAGGAACTTTACAGGCACTATTTTTACCCCAAAAGCGCCTGAAAAATGCCCCATTGTGAAAGGGGTCTAACTGTTAGATTTTATGAGATGTCGGCTTAACACATTGGCCCAAAAAAATTGTCATCATATATCGGTCTTCGGCCGCCGCGATTTCTAAATATCGACATCGGCCAGAGAAAAACCCATATCGGTCGACCTCTACTAGACGCCACTGAATCTAGACATAAACATGCTCTCTCCCAGGCCTTGGAGACAGAACTAACAGTTATCAGGAAACAGATCACTGATCTCATCCACTACAAAGCGAAAGCGGCAATGCAGTTCTGTCGCAAAACAAGCTATGAATCGGTTGACAAGTCTGGGAAATTGTTAGCGAGAATGGTTAGGGAACACAAACTTTCCACATATATCCCCCAGGTTGCGAGGAATGACGGTCAAAAGGTGGTCCTTCCTGCACAAATTACTCAGGAGTTCAAAGAGTTTTACTCCCACCTATACAATCTACCAACACCAACGGCATCCCAGTCAACCATGGAGGACTACATTAAGGCGTCTCAACTCTCCTCCCTCTCCCCTGAACTTAGTGAGGAACTAGGCTATCCCCATATCTCTACTGGAACTCCAAAAAGTAATAGGGACAATGAAGATAGGGAAAGCACCTGGCCCAGATGGGTACACCACGCAGTACGACAAGACACTGCTTCCAATACTGGGCCCACGTATGATCAAGCTATTTGATGCAATTAACTCAGGCTCCTCTTTTGCCAGTGACTCCCTGGGAGCTCACATTTCAGTGATCCATAAAGAAGGGAAAGAGCCCACAGCCTGTGGCAGCTATAGACCCATATCACTGTTGAATGTGGATCTCAAGCTGTTCACCAAGATCCTAGCTACCCGGCTGGCACAACACCTGCAGAAACTTGTACACCTCGATCAGGTTGGCTTTATTCCCTCACGGGAAGTAAGAGACAGCACCACTAGAGTGCTGAATCTCCTACATGTTGCGCAGTCCACAAATGCCCCATATGTCTTTCTAAACACCGATGCAGAAAAGGCATTTGACGGGGTAGGTTGCCCTCTATCCCCCCTCCTGTTTGTCTTCTCCCTAGAACCCTTCCTTTCTATGGTCAGATTGCACCCGGACATTCAGGGATTAACAGTCGGTAAGACACAGCACAAGATCTCAGCATTTGCTGACGACCTGCTTTTTTCACTTACGAATCCCATAGTATCATTGCGAACCTCCTTAGACAATTTGAGATTTTTGGAACTTTATCTAACTTGAAGATAAATTTTTTCAAGTCTGAAGCGATGGAAATGGCAATATCCCCACAATCCCTCCCAATGAGACGACCTGGCTTTCACTTTAAGTGGACATCGTCCGCACTGAACTAGTTAGGCACAAGCATCCCGTCTGACCTCTCCTGCATTTTTGACCTTAACTCCCCCTCGTTAACAAAAACCAGAGTGTTACTAGACACATGGCACAAAGGCCTTCACTCATGGTTTGGCAGGTGTAACTTACTAAAAATGTGCCTATTACCAAAATACCTCTACCTATTTCAAGCCCTACCAGTCACGATACCCGCCTCATATTTCAAACAGGTACAGGCAATATTTACATGATTTATCTGGGCCCACAAGAGACCACCTGAACACTACGAGGGTCTGGTACTGCCAGACGTCCGGAGATACTACCAAGCAGTACACCTTGGCAGAGTCATTGACTGGCAACGCTACCAGGACTCCAAATTATGGACTGAAATAGAATAGAACCAATCTTCCATCTGAACAGAGCACTATGGTGCTGGGAATCCTTACCACCAGAATTAAAAAACAAATCCTCTGATAGGGAATACCTTACAACAATGCTCAAAGCTACCTTACAAACTCTACAAACAACCAGGACTTAACTCCTGACCCCGATTTCGGGAAACCCCAAATTCCCCCCAGGACTATCCTCCACACGATTTTTACCGCTTTGCGAATCAGTCTGTGTAACTCCTCTCACAAACTCCCAGTTAGATGGCCCATGATTACGGAACTGATAGCCACCATGGGCCCATATAGACTCGCATTCTGGAACGCAGCACAGATCCACCACTTCCTCCAGGCTACGCCAGACCCCCAGGCTTATGTTAGACAATTGACTACATTTAAGGAATATTGCACTGGGATGGAACCGCTGCCCCAGGTCCTCTCCAAAATGTATGCACTGCTCAATAACCCCCCAGAGCAACCAAGCTTGCCCTGCCTGTGGAAATGGGAGGCAGACCTACACTGTACTTTTACTAAAACACAGATCCAAAATATGATTAGCTACGCCCTCAAGTCTTCATTGTGCACCAAAATACAAGAGACTAACTATAAGATACTAACAAGATGGTACTTGACACCCAGCCGACTACACACTATCGTTCCAGACACACCAGAGCACTGCTGGTGAGGTTGCACAGACAGAGGAACGATCCTACAAATATTCTGGTCATGCCCGAAACTGCATGCTTTCTGGACGGCAGTCGGCACCATATCCCAAAAATTCACGGACTTTAAGATCCCTTATGATCCGGCATTTTTCCTACTACACGTTTCTACTCTGTCAACTAAAAGCTACAAAAAATCCATACTACACCACCTACTAAATGCAGCCAAATCCTGCATTCCCTTGCTCTGGAAACGACAGGACCCACCGACCACAGTACATTGGCGGCGGAGGACATAAACAAGATGGAAGACCTGATACTAACAGCGCATGACAGACAGGAGACCTATAAGAAGACCTGGAGTCTTTGGAATTTGTTTATACACTCAGAAGAAGGAAAATCCCTGTACGGGACCTGAGGAACTACACATAGACAGGTATAAGGACATTTGACAGGCATGCCTTGGGTCGTATCTATAGCCAACTCCAGACGCCACTCCCCTCCACATTTCTCCTCTCACTTTTCTTTATTTACTTATTCTGTCTAATATGTCTAATTCTTCTCTATTCTAATTTAATAGGTTAGGGTTACGAGAAATGGACAACGGTCTTCCAGACACTTAGAGGGTCTTGATGTGGGAGTCCCACACGGCCACAACTCTGTAGCAAGAAAAAGAAGGGAAATGTCAGATGTGTTATTTTCTGCCTTGTTGACTATCTGCTGTAATGTACATTCCTATTCAATGTATCATATGTCCGAGAGGCGGTGTCCTCTTCTACTGAAAGTTACTGTTACATTTTTCAAGAATGAACAAGGTCCAGTAAAAGTAATAAAAATTATATTTGAAAAAGAAAAGTTAAAAAACCTTCTGACTTTACAACCACCGAAATATTAAAAAAAAAAGTTTAAAAAGTAGTTTAAATCGCACTGCAATCGCGGGAAGCATAGCGCCCCAAAAAAGTTCAGGAGCTACTTTATCACGCGACAATCGCAGCTGACCCACATCGCGATTTTAGGTGTCATTCAAATGAATGGCATCTCAAATGCGAGTCTTGCGATTTGTCATTCACACTTCGGCACTTTCAAATTGCGGGCAGAATCACGGTAAATCTACCCGCAATTCGAAACGCTGAAGTGTGAATGCAGCCTCAAAGCCAGGCATCCCCATACAAATAACACTTTGCATTCTCTGAATAAATACAAAAGGTTCTCTGATTGGATGAGTTAGAGACAGGGAAGTGATATCACACTCTCCAATTGGTTCAGAAAGCACTTTGCATTCATTAGGAAAACGCAAAGCGTGCTTTGAATGGTGTCCGTGCCAAATGGCCGGCCTCCTGTGTTCAGAAAGCTGCAGGTCAGATGCTCAGCATGGGAGGACAAAGAAGTAAGTGGAGATCATTGCAGTAGCAAGTGTCACTTGGGTAGTGTCTACCCAAGTGATTTTTCAGCTTCCAGGTGTATTGGCTTACATATACATGGGGTATATTATGCAAGCTGGACTATAGTAACTATGTATAAAATATCCACACCTGGAATTCCATTATTAAGACCGTCTATAGGTAAAGCAGCACAGTCTGAATTAGTAGAGCAACACAGGAAATATCAGTATATCTTAAGTAACCTTCACTGGCACAAACAAGCGAGAAGTTGTAAAATACTTAAAAGCTCCAGGAGCTTACACTTCTATAGCACATCATCACCACAGACATACTTGAAACCTGTACTGCCCTGCCCAGATTACTGCATGACTGCAATGGAATCAAATCTACATTTGCATATTTCTACTTTACATATACAGTATATTATACACAGAATGTCTGCATTATTGATTAGAGAGTAACCCAGCAAGTACTGTCAGCATGCAACTGTACAGCAAGATAAGATAACAAAAGAGAATAACTTTTCCAGTAACAAGAAGGTGCTCTCCTCCCTTTCTTATCTAAAAGTGAAACGTATTCAATATTTTTTTTTCCAGTCTTACCAACTAATACCTTAACATAAAATGATGTCACAAGTGTTAACATTTGCCATCTGCTGAACGGGCTCATATAATACAACTCCTATATATGGAAATGTACAATTATCTACTGTATAGAGAAAATAATAAACCTTTTTGCACACATTTAGCCTGGGTTCACACTAGAACGGGCTGCGGATCGCACAGGAGCGCTGTGCGTGCCTGTTCCCCGTTTCAGGGACGAATCAGGGCTGATTCTATGCCTGAATTCGGCCCTGAAACGGAGCCAAAGACGCACAGCGTTTTTGTGCAGTGTGCTCCACAGCCGCCCCGGAGATATGTGAACCGGCTCCATAGGGAGCCAGTCACATTCTCCTGCTATTAGAATTAGATGTGGGGAAACGCACATCTAATTCGCATAGGTGTGAACCCGGGCTTAGGCTCCATACACACTGGCTTAAAAAAAACGTTGCTTCGACAGTTTTGTGTTTTGCCTGTAGAAGCAGATCAATGTTCTCCTATGTGTCCATGCACATTAGGACGATTACAGGCATATTTTAAATTCAACTTTTAGAGGCAGGAAAAAAAAAAAAAAAAAACCCTTCTGGTTTGCGTTTCTGATTGGAGTTTACTGGCAGAAAAAATGCTCTATATGAGGGTTTTTTTCTGCCAGGAGAACTGTTTTTTTTTTTTTTTAAGCCCAGTGTGCATGGAGCCTAAAACACAAAAAACGTAATATATGCTCAGTGCAGCTCCCCGTCTCCCCAACACCAGAGGGAACTTATCTAAGTGAAGATGAGACGGCACAGAAGATAAAATTGCCTAACTCCACAGGGAGGAATCAACATTTACATATGTATTTATGTATATCTGCACATTCGGCCCAATGGAATAAAGAAATGTTATGTATTTTATCTCTTATGTAAGCTCAGCTTCATTTTCCTACAAATGGCAGTCAAGAACCAACTAGACCAAGGATACCAAACTTTTTTTTTTTTAAATCTTTTAATGGTATTAATATTGCAAACTGGTTAAAAACAAAAAAACAAAACTGCTATATCTGAGCACAAAGCAAGCTACCATGGCAGCTGACAGTGGACTTCTGAATAAGAATGAATACAGAAGTAGGATTAAAAATATCAAAGAAATTGTTAACATGGCTGGAATCAAAAGCACACTAACCTAAAACGTACATGCATTCATAAATAATGATTTATATGACAGATCTAAGACAAATGTCCTTGGCCATTTTTGTCATCACCTTTCCAACATAAGCAGTCAGAAACATGCGCCCTGGCTTATTAATAAACAGGATTTTCTAGCAGAATGCAGCTATAAGCTTTAGCAATGGAAAATGTATGATGAGCTCCTCAACCCCTTCAGAACAGGCCATTGGGACATTGTAAAAACATCCTTCCGGGAACAGGCGTGTGTGCCCACAATGCTGTGATTGCACTATTAGACAGCACAGATCACAAGCGAAATGCACAGAGCCAATCAGAGTGGCTCTGTGCCTAAAGCCAGCCACAGATGGAGCGATTTTCTTTCCTGCAAGAAAGAAAATTGCTCAATTCCCCCATCAAAACAGTCAGTGTTGATGGTGGAACCCCTCCCGTAGAGCCATTATATGGGATAGCTTCCCCCGCCGGGAAAACAGTGGTTACTGTAATAGCCACTAGCAATAATCGCATGTAAAATCTGACAGGCTGGTTGCACCCGAGTTGACTGATTGGTACAATCAGCCTGCCCATACAGGGATCTAATCTTGGCCAGTCCCTGCTGAACCAGCATAACATTTGAACCCTCTATGGCCGGCTTTATAACCGCTTCAGATTTCCAGTCTCAAGTATAAACAAATGATGTAAACAAAGTCCTTCTCTTCTGCCGCTGATTGTATCCACCCGACACCCTGCCACAGCTTGTACTACACAGTACCATGAACACCACAGCACAGACAGACAGACAGAACCAGGGAGCGCCCAGCAGCCAAGGGCTTGTGAAGGATAGGTTGTCAGACAGGACACTGGGTTGTTTCATGGAGGTTGGCAGTTTTGGGTGAATTAGAATTCTCATGTACATACCTTTTACATGATGTAATACATCATGTAAATTTACATCATGGAGGCCACACCCCTTGTGACATCACTGCCCAGGGCATGGAGATGCCTCCAAATTACATCATCGGGTGCCGCCCCCATGCCAGTATAAAAGTTATTGCACACGGCGGACCCAGCATTACACCGGGAGATCGCGTTGAGTCAACATTGGAAGAAGCGCAGAGGGGCAAAGACAGCGCCATAAGAGGGCAAAGACAGCGCCATAAGAGGGCAAAGAGCCAGAGCTGCCATAATAAAATACTTTAAAGAACTGTGTAGCGTGTTTATTTTGACTTTTTTTTTTTGTGAATGCGTAGGGGGTACGACGTACCCCGTACGCAATCACCTAGGGTGGGGGGCTGGGATCTGGGGGCCCCCTTGTTAAAGTAGGCTTCCAGATTCCGATAAGCCCCCGCCCGCAGACCCCGACAACCAACAGCAAGGGTTGTAGGTAAGAGGTCCTTGTCCTCATCAACATGGGGACAAGGTGCTTTGGGGTGGGGGGCACAGAGACCCCCTGCCCCAAAGCACCCACCCCCCAAAGTTGATGGTATGTGGCCTGGTATGGTCCTGACCTGCCGGGCTGTGTGCTCGGATAAGGGTCTGGTATGGATCTTGGGAGGGGACCCCTACGCCATTTTATGGGCGAGGGGGTTCCCCTTAATATCCATACCAGACTGAAGGGTCTGGTGTTGTCTTGGGGGAACCTCACGCAAATTTTTTTTTACATTTTGGCAGGGTTCCCCTTCAAGATTCTCAGCACACAAGTCGCACCTCAAGTCGGATCATCTTGATGCAACTTCTATTCAAATCAATGGGCTCCCATAGGGAACCATTGATTTTGAGTAGAGGCAGAGAAACGTGGCTAAACGCACATTGACGCCAATGCAAAACGCAGATAACACCATTTTTTTTCCTGGCGTCAGTACTAGCTTTACAGCTCGTTTCTTAAAACGTCTGTATGTATGAGGCCTAACTGATAACTGTCTGCAAAGGAAGAACTCACAGGCTGGATGAACAGCTACTTTGTTTCTGGCACTGGTAGAACAGATACAACAAAAAATTTTCAATGGTATATTTAAAGAGGAACTGCAGTCTGCTCTCATAAATTGTAATAAAAAACATCTTTGTCATTCTGAAGCTTCCCTCCAACGACTTTGCATATATATATATATATATATATATATATATATATATATATATATATATATATATATATATATATATATATATATATATATATATATATATATATACTGTGATTCTGTACTTGCCAAATATGCTACAGAAATCTCCCTCCCCCGAGTCTGGCTGCAACCATTTTAACTGTGGGCAGCTGAAGCTTCTGCCTGTTCACTTCCCAGATTTACACAGAGGCACACCTCCAGCCCTGCCGCTCTCATTGGCCCTTTTACGACTCTTCCCCCTCCCTTACTGGAAAACTCTCACAAAAGAGAGAGAGCTGTGCATGATGTCATAAGCCTAGGCTAATGGCCAGACAAGAAACAGGAAGTGGGCTGTATAAGGTATTTACTGGCAGAAAAAAAATGTTTTACTATCCAAAGTTAAAACAACAAGGGCAGAAGATTTAATAGATGGAAAGATGAAAAAATAACTGAAGTTCCGCTTTAGGATACCAAAGGGGAACAAATAAAAGTTTTATTTTTAGGCCCCTTTCACACAATAAGCCTGCTCGCATCCGCCTGTTCGTTTTTCAGGCGGATCCGAGCGGCCCACCCATTGACTCCTATGGGCAGGCGGATGTCAGTGGAGATGTGTCCGCTGACACCCACCTGCTATCTGATCAAAACAGACGTATGGCGATACATTCGCCATCCGTCTGGCGGATCGGATGAAATCGGACATGCTGTCCTTTTTGTCCGATCTCCCCATAGAAATCAGCGGGGCTCTCACAGGTCCCTCCCAGCAAAGTGAACAGAGACGGACCTATAATCTGCCGGCTCAGCGGGGTTCAACGGAGCGATCTCTCACTCAGCTAACGGGGCCCGCTAAGCGGATCCGCCCTGTGTGAAAGGGGCCTAAAGCCTCGTACACACGATCGGATTGTTGGCAGACAAAGTGCCAGACTTTTGTCCGAGGAATTTCAGCTCTTGAGCGCCATCCTTTGAGCACCTTCTGCTAATGTCGTGTTTGGTGAGCATTGATTCCGAGCATGCGTGTTTGTACTATGGACTTGTGTGACGGACTTGTGTACACACGATATGAAAATCTGACAACAGACCGCTGTCTGCCGAAAATTTACTAGCCTGCTATCCAACATTTGGTGGCAGAAAGTTGGACAACAATTGTCTGAAGGAGCGTACTAATGTCCGATACACACGATCCGAATATCGGACGAATGATCGTCCGTTTTTGTTTGCATGCTAATCTCACATCGAATCTGATGAGTTTACTAAAGTCCCGAAAATTCCCGTACGACAGAATAAAAATTCGGAAGCGATGTCACGTGTTAAACGAAAATCGTACGATCTGGCATCGTACGGAAAAAATTTCCGTGCATGTCCGATAGAATAATATCGGATGAACTGTCCTGATCGGCTCTCGAAAGCTCTGTACCAACGATCCAATTATCGTACTATCGTTTCGAATGCGGCATTTTTCGTACGATTTTCGGATCGTGTGTACGGGGCATAACAGTCGGATTATAGGCAAACAGTCTGTCAAACAATTCCCTGCCGAAAATCGTGTGTACGAGGCTTTAGAGTTTATATACACTGTATTTCTAAGTCTATACACAGGCTGCTTGTTTTGTTACCAATCTCATGTATCAATTTTAAAAAGTGAAACAACCTGTCAGTGTATCATTCTATCCAACACAATCACAGACTATCCCAGAACAAAAAGACTGTTAGAGAAGGATCACAACTGTACTGCCCTAAAGTAGGACATATTTCTTTATTAAAAAAAAAAAAAAAAAAAAAACTTTCAATCTTAAGACACCCTACATGTACTTTTGCCACTTGTCGGGTGTATATTCTATATTGGGCTGCTGCCCAGGTTTACATTTTGTATCGGGCTGCTGACCAGGTTTATATTATATCTTCTGTTTACCGGGTCTATATAATAGTACTGCAGGCACTGACTAAGTGCACGTTTGTTTCCTTTTCATTTACAAACCATTTCTGCTAACCCCAGGAACAGTATAACTCGTCACTGAAATCTGTAGTATTTTGCTAACAAACCGTCACAAGGCAGCTCTGAGTATTCTGCCATTGTACACAGTTCCATTCATCAGGGTCAGCTCACTCCCATTCAATGCAGAGGAAAGCAACCACACAATCCATTTTTCTCTGAGCAAAATGTTCAGGAAAATAAAATAAACACTTGATCTATAATCATTTCCTGAGCCGATAACCCCCACCTCCTCCTCCGCCACTCTTTCCCCTGACATTACACTCCCAGGAAGACAGAAAAAAGGGCAACAGACTGAGCCCTCCCCCCGATGTCCTTATACTGGGACATTGACTGTGAGGGATCCCCCAGCACTGCCGCACACTCTGTACACTGCATACAGACCTGGGGGATTGGGGGGGTGGGGGCACCACAAAACCCATCCACACCGTGCATTCCAAGTAGAACTAGATGTCCAGGATGGTAACAGCACAGGCATCACAACTAGGCAAACTGCTGGGAGCAGCCTACCATACAGAGACAAGGTGTCAGCTGTGATCCATCATTGTGCCGGGATTCCAAATGTCAGGGGGTCATTTTCCGGGACGCAGACCGGCAATTCAGCCAAAAAAAAAACGTGTGGTCACCCACAGACATCGATGGAAATAAGAGCACATGTGATCAGATCAGGACCCCAAAAATTCATGAGGGAGCAGATAAGCCCCCGGCGCGCAGGTCACCCCCCCAAACGAGCCCCCCCGGCGCGCAGGTCACCCCCCAAACGAGCCCCCCCGGCGCGCAGGTCCCCCCCCCAAACGAGCCCCCCCGGCGCGCAGGTCCCCCCCCCAAACGAGCCCCCCCGGCGCGCAGGTCCCCCCCCCAAACGAGCCCCCCCGGCGCGCAGGTCCCCCCCCCAAACGAGCCCCCCCGGCGCGCAGGTCAACCCCCCAAACGAGCCCCCCCGGCGCGCAGGTCACCCCCCCCAAACGAGCCCCCCCGGCGCGCAGGTCACCCCCCCCAAACGAGCCCCCAGCGCGCAGGTCACCCCCCCAAACGAGCCCCCCCGGCGCGCAGGTCACCCCCCCAAACGAGCCCCCCCGGCGCGCAGGTCACCCCCCCAAACGAGCCCCCCCGGCGCGCAGGTCACCCCACCAAACGAGCCCCCCCGGCGCGCAGGTCACTCCCCCCCCAAACGAGCCCCCAGCGGGCAAGTCACCCCCCCCCAAACGAGCCCCCAGCGGGCAAGTCACCCCCCCCCCCCAAACGAGCCCCCAGCGGGCAAGTCACCCCCCCCAAACGAGCCCCCAGCGGGCAAGTCACCCCCCCCCAAACGAGCCCCCAGCGGGCAAGTCACCCCCCCCAAACGGGCCCCCAGCGGGCAAGTCACCCCCCCAAACTGGCCCCCAGCGGGCACGTCACCCCCCCAAACGGACCCCCAGCGGGCACGTCACCCCCCCAAACGGGCCCCCAGCGGGCACGTCACCCCCCCAAACGGGCCCCCAGCGGGCAGGTCCCCCCCCCAAATGAGCCCCCGGCGGGTAGGTCACCCCCCCAAATGAGCCCCCGGCGGGTAGGTCACCCCCCCCAAATGAGCCCCCGGCGGGTAGGTCACCCCCCCAAATGAGCCCCCGGCGGGTAGGTCACCCCCCCCAAATGAGCCCCCGGCGGGTAGGTCACCCCCCCAAATGAGCCCCCCGCGGGCAGGTCACCCCCCCAAATGAGCCCCCCGCGGGCAGGTCCCCCCCCCAAATGAGCCCCCGGCGGGTAGGTCACCCCCCCAAATGAGCCCCCGGCGGGTAGGTCACCCCCCCCAAATGAGCCCCCGGCGGGTAGGTCACCCCCCCAAATGAGCCCCCGGCGGGTAGGTCACCCCCCCCAAATGAGCCCCCGGCGGGTAGGTCACCCCCCCAAATGAGCCCCCCGCGGGCAGGTCACCCCCCCAAATGAGCCCCCCGCGGGCAGGTCACCCCCCCCCCCCCCCCCCCCATGAGCCATTAGTGCTCAAGTCACCCCCCCCAGCACAAAAAAAAAGTCTCCAATACAAAAGGTACCCCCACATGAGCCCCCCAAATCCCCGCACACAGGTACCCCCATTATAAAGGTCACTGTGATCTGAGCAGATGACGGTGTGTACGGCAGGACATGGGATGGGATCACCTCTATGATATAAGCCGGACATGGAGGAGGTGCGGGCTGAGAAGTGTAATAAATCCCTCCACACTGTGCCGGGCTCAGAGCGGGGCTCCTCCTCTCCGGTGTCCGGTCTGTCACTCACCTCTGTGTGTGTGGTGGAAGGACCAATGTGCCGAGCTGTGGCTGGCTGTACAGGCCGTGCTCTGGGCTCCGCCACCTCCGCTCTGCTCCGTCCCTCACTGACACTGACTAGGGAGAAAATCCACACGTGACACGCGCCCGCTTCTTTCCCACCGAACTCCACCAGAGCGCGCCCGGCGTCAGCACACTGAGCTCGCGAACCAAGGCGCGCCCCCGCTACTCACCCTCACTCCGCTAGAGCTCTATGGAAGAACGTACCTGTTAGGGTCGCTGACGTCACGTTCCGAGACCCGCACGCGGCGGTAAAGCTTACGTCATACACTACCAAAGAGGTGGAGGACTGACTCCACCCCTTCTGCGTGACTGACAGCTCGCTATTAGCGGGGCCTCTGTGCTGGCAGGTCACGCTGGGCTCTGTGTGCAGGGAGGGGGAGCTCGTGACAGATTTTTTTTTTTTACCAGGGAGTGAAAGTTATGATGGCTTCATGCAGTGTGCATAGAACTCAGCATACAGCTTGTGTAAGTCACAGGACGTCACGTCACAGTGCTTGTCGTACATCCTCAGTGCCTAAACTGAGCCCCACTGACACTAATCTGAGTGTCCATAGTGCCCTGTTATAGCAATGACGTCTGGTAATCTCATATATATCCCGTCTATGAATGTCCCTAAGGCATCGCCCCAGTCTCTGATAACTTGTTTAGAATGTCCTCAGTCTCTGACCATCTCTTGTATCACGTCTGCAGTCTCTGACCATCTCTTGTATCATGTCTGCAGTCTCTGACCATCTCTTGTATCATGTCTGCAGTCTCTGACCATCTCCTATATCATGTCTGCAGTCTCTGAACATCTCTTGTATCGTGTCTACAGTCTCTAATCAGCTCTTGTATCATGTCTGCAGTCTCTGACCATCTCCTGTATCATATCTGCAGTCTCTGAACATCTCTTGTATCGTGTCTACAGTCTCTAATCAGCTCTTGTATCATGTCTGCAGTCTCTGACCATCTCCTGTATCATGTCTGCAGTCTCTAACCATCTCTTGTATCATGTCTGCAGTCTCTGACCATCTCCTGTATCATGTCTGCAGTCTCTAACCATCTCTTGTATCATGTCTGCAGTCTCTGACCATCTCCTGTATCATGTCTGCAGTCTCTGAACATCTCTTGTATCGTGTCTACAGTCTCTAATCAGCTCTTGTATCATGTCTGCAGTCTCTGACCATCTCCTGTATCATGTCTGCAGTCTCCAACCATCTCTTGTATCACGTCTGCAGTCTCTGACCATCTCTTGTATCACGTCTGCAGTCTCTGACCATCTCTTGTATCATGTCTGCAGTCTCTGACCATCTCCTGTATCATGTCTGCAGTCTCTAACCATCTCTTGTATCATGTCTGCAGTCTCTGACCATCTCCTGTATCATGTCTGCAGTCTCTAACCAGCTCTTGTATCATGTCTGCAGTCTCTGACCATCTCCTGTATCATGTCTGCAGTCTCTGACCATCTCTTGTATCATGTCTACAGTCTCTAACCAGCTCTTGTATCATGTCTGCAGTCTCTGACCATCTCCTGCATCATGTCTGCAGTCCCTGGCCATCTCTTGTATCACGTCTGCAGTCTCTAACCAGCTCTTGTATCACGTCTGCAGTCTCTAACCAGCTCTTGTATAATGTCTGCAGTCCCTGGCCATCTCTTGTATCATGTCCACAGTCTCTAACCATCTCTTGTATCATGTCTGCAGTCTCTGACCATCTCTTGTATCATGTCTGCAGTCTCTGACCATCTCTTGTATCACGTCTGCAGTCTCTGACCATGTCTTGTATCACGTCTGCAGTCTCTGACCATCTCTTATATCAGGTCTGCAGTCTCTGACCATCTCTTGTATCACGTCTGCAGTCTTTGACCATCTCTTGTATCATGTCTGCAGTCTCTAACCAGCTCTTGTATCACGTCTGCAGTCTCTAACCAGCTCTTGTATCATGTCTGCAGTCCCTGGCCATCTCTTGTATCATGTCCACAGTCTCTAACCAGCTCTTGTATCACGTCTGCAGTCTCTGACCATCTCTTGTATCATGTCTGCAGTCTCTAACCAGCTCTTGTATCATGTCCACAGTCTCTAACCAGCTCTTGTATCATGTCCACAGTCTCTAACCATCTCTTGTATCATGTCTGCAGTCCCTGGCCATCTCTTGTATCATG
The DNA here is from genome assembly GCA_037952835.1 of Lithobates septentrionalis. NCBI lineage: Eukaryota > Metazoa > Chordata > Amphibia > Anura > Ranidae > Lithobates > Lithobates septentrionalis. The sequence continues at coordinate 972,634 of JBBDGP010001436.1, forward strand.
TCTGCAGTCCCTGGCCATCTCTTGTATCATGTCTGCAGTCCCTGGCCATCTCTTGATCATGTCTGCAGTCTCCGACCATCTTTTGTATCATGTCTGCAGTCTCTGACCATCTCTTGTATCACGTCTGCAGTCTCTGACCATCTCTTGTATCATGTCTGCAGTCCCTGGCCATCTCTTGTATCATGTCTGCAGTCCCTGGCCATCTCTTGTATCATGTCTGCAGTCCCTGGCCATCTCTTGTATCATGTCTGCAGTCCCTGGCCATCTCTTGTATCATGCCTGCAGTCTCCGACCATCTTTTGTATCATGTCTGCAGTCTCTGACCATCTTTTGTATCATGTCTGCAGTCTCTGACCATCTCTTTTATCACGTCTGCAGTCTCTGACCATCTCTTGTATCATGTCTGCAGTCTCTGACCATCTCTTGTATCACGTCAGCAGTCTCTGACCATCTCTTGTATCATGTCTGCAGTCTCTAACCAGCTCTTGTATCATGTCCACAGTCTCTAACCAGCTCTTGTATCATGTCCACAGTCTCTAACCATCTCTTGTATCATGTCTGCAGTCCCTGGCCATCACTTGTATCATGTCTGCAGTCCCTGGCCATTTCTTGTCTCATGTCTGCAGTCCCTGGCCATCTCTTGTATCATGTCTGTAGTCTCCGACCATCTTTTGTATCACGTCTGCAGTCTCTGACCATCTTTTGTATCACGTCTGCAGTCTCTGACCATCTCTTGTATCTCGTCTGCAGTCTCTGACCCTCTCGTTTATCATGTCTGCAGTCTCTGACCATCTCTTGTATCACGTCTGCAGTCTCTGACCATCTCTTATATCATGTCTGCAGTCTCTAACCAGCTCTTGTATCATGTCCACAGTCTCTAACCAGCTCTTGTATCATGTCTGCAGTCTCTGGCCATCTCTTGTATCATGTATGCAGTCTTTGACCATTTCTTGTATCACGTGTGCAGTCTCTGACCATGTCTTGTATCACATCTGCAGTTCCTGACCATTTCTTGTGTCACGTCTGCAGTCTCTGACCATCTCTTGTGTCTTGTATGCAGTCTCTGACCACCTCTTGTATGATGTCTGCAGTTTTTGACTGTCCCCTTGTATCATGTGTGCAGTCTCTGACCATCTCTTGTAAAATGTATGCAGTCTCTGACCGTCTCTTGCATCATGTCTGCCGTCTCTGACCATCTCTTGTATCACGTGTGCAGTCTCTGACCATCTCCTGTATCATGTCTGCAGTCCCCCGACCATCTCTTGTATTATCTCTTGTATTATGTCTGCAGTCTCTGACCATCTCTTGTATCACATCTGCAGTTCCTGACCATCTCTTGTGTTAAGTCTGCAGTCTCTGACCACCTCCTGTAGTATGTCTGCAGTCTCTGACCATCTCTTGTGTCACCTCTGTAGTCTCTGGCCATCTCTTGTATCACATCTGCAGTCTCTGACCATGTCTTGTATCATGTCTGCAGTCCCTGGCCATCTCTGCTATCATATATGCAGTCTCTGACCATCTCTTGTATTATTCCCATTGTTTGACCATTTCCTGTACCATGTCTGCAGTCTCTGGCTATTTCTTGTACAATGTCTACAGTCTCTGACCATCTCTTTAATCACGTCTGCAATCTATGACCATCTCTTGTATCAAGTCTGCAGTCTCTGACCATCTCTTGTATCATATGTGCAGTCTCGGACCATCTCCTGTAGCATGTCTGCAGTGTCTGACCATCTCTTGTGCCGCGTCTGCAGTCTCTGACCATTTCCTGTATTATGTCTGCAGTCTTTACCATCTCTTGTATCATGTCTGCAATCTCTGACTTATCTTTTTTAGTATGTCTGCAGTCTCTGATGATCTCATGTGCCACATCTGCAGTCTCTGATGATCTCGTGTGCCACATCTACAGTCTCTGACCATCTCTTGTATCACGTCTGCAATCTCTGACTATCTTTTTTAGTATGTCTGCAGTCTCTGATGATCTTGTGTGCCACATCTGCAGTCTCTGACAATCTCATGTGCCACATCTGCCGTCTGTGACCATCTCTTGTATCATGTCTGTAGTCTCTGACCATCTCTTGTATCAAGTCTGCAGTCTCTGACTGTCTCTTGTGTCATGTCTGCAGTCTCTGACCATCTCTTGTATCATATGTGCAGTCTCTGACCATCTCCTGTAGCATGTCTGCAATCTCTGACTATCTTTTTTAGTATGTCTGCAGTCTCTGATGAACTTGTGTGCCACATCTGCAGTCTCTGACAATCTCATGTGCCACATCTGCAGTCTCTGACCATCTCTTGTATCACGTCTGCAGTCTCTGACCATCTCTTGTATCAAGTCTGCAGTCTCTGACTGTCTCTTGTGTGATGTCTGTAGTCTCTGACCATCTCTTGTATCATATGTGCAGTCTCTGACCATCTCTTGTATCATATGTGCAGTCTCTGACCATCTCCTGTAGCATGTCTGCAGTCTCTAACCATCTCTTGTGCCACGTCTGCAGTCTCTGACCATTTCCTGTATCATGTCTGCAGTCTCTGACCATCTCTTGTATGTCTGCAAACTCTAACTATCTTTTTTAGTATTTCTGCAGTCTCTGATGATCTCGTGCGCCTCATCTGTAGTCTCTGACGATCTTGTGTGCCACATCTGCAGTCTCTGACGATCTCGTGTGCCACATCTGCAGTCTCTGACTATCTCTTCTGTCATGTCTGCCATCTCTGACCATCTCTTGTATCATGTGTGCAGTCTCTGACCATCTCTTGTATCACTTCTGCAGTCTTTGACCATCTCTTGTATCATGTGTGCAGTCTCTGACCATCTCTTGCATCATGTCTGCCGTCTCTGACCATCTCTTATATAGTTACATAGTTACATAGTAGGTGAGGTTGAAAAAAGACACAAGTCCATCAAGTCCAACCTATGTGTGTGATTATGTGTCAGTATTACCTTACATATCCCTGTATGTTGCGGTCGTTCAGGTGCTTATCTAATAGTTTCTTGAAGCTATCAATGCTCCCCGCTGAGACCACCACCTGTGGAAGGGAATTCCACATCCTTACCGCTCTTACAGTAAAGAACCCTCTACGTAGTTTAAGGTTAAACCTCTTTTCTTCTAATTGTAATGAGTGACCCGAGTCTTATTAAACTCTCTTCTGCGAAAAAGTTTTATCCCTATTGTGGGGTCACCAGTACAGTATTTGTAAATTGAAATCATATCCCCTCTCAAGCGTCTCTTCTCCAAAGAGAATAAGTTCAACGCTCGCAACCTTTCCCCATAACTAAGATCCTCCAGACCCTTTATTAGCTTTGTTGCCCTTCTTTGTACTCGCTCCATTTCCAGTACATCCTTCCTGAGGACTGGTGCCCAGAACTGGACAGCATACTCCAGGTGCGGCCGGACCAGAGTCTTGTAGAGCGGGAGAATTATCGTTTTATCTCTGGAGTTGATCCCCCTTTTAATACATGCCAATATTCTGTTTGCCTTATTAGCAGCAGCTTGGCATTGCATGCCATTGCTGAGCCTATCATCTACTAGGACCCCCAGGTCCTTTTCCATCCTAGATTCCCCCAGAGGTTATCCCCCCAGTGTATAGATTGCATTCATATTTTTGCCACCCAAATGCATTATTTTACATTTTTCTACATTGAACCTCATTTGCCATGTAGTCGCCCACCCTATTAATTTGTTCAGGTCTTTTTGCAAGGTTTCCACATCCTGCGGGGAAGTTATTGCCCTGCTTAGCTTAGTATCGTCTGCAAATACAGAGGTTGAACTGTTTATCCCATCCTCCAGATTGTTTATAAACAAATTAAATAGTATTGGTCCCAGCACAGAACCCTGGGGAACCCCACTACCCACCCCTGACCATTCTGAGTACTCCCCATTTATCACCACCCTCTGAACACGCCCTTGTAGCCAGTTTTCAATCCAGGTACTCACCCTATAGTCCATGCCAACGCACCTTATTTTGTACAGTAAACGTTTATGGGGAACTGTGTCAAATGCTTTTGCAAAATCCAGATACACCACGTCTACGGGCCTTCCTTTATCTAGATGGCAACTCACCTCCTCATAGAAGGTTAATAGATTGGTTTGGCAAGAACGATTCTTCATGAATCCATGCTGATTACTGCTAATGATATCGTTCTTATTACTAAAATCTTGTATATAGTCCCTTATCATCCCCTCCAAGAGTTTACATACTATTGATGTTAGGCTAACTGGTCTGTAATTCCCAGGGATGTTTTTTGGGCCCTTTTTAAATATTGGTGCTACATTGGCTTTTCTCCAATCAGCTGGTACCATTCCAGTCAATAGACTGTCTGTAAAAATTAGGAACAACGGTCTGGCAATCACCTGACTGAGTTCCCTAAGTACCCTCGGATGCAAGCCATCTGGTCCCGGTGATTTATTAATGTTAAGTTTCTCAAGTCTAATTTTAATTCCGTCCTCTGTTAACCATGGAGGTGCTTCCTGTGTTGTGTCATGAGGATAAACACTGCAGTTTTGGTTACTGAAGCCCCCCGATTCACTCGTGAAGACTGAGGAGAAGAATAAATTCAATACCTTTGCCATCTCCCCATCCTTTGTAACCAGATGTCCTTCCTCATTCTTTATGGGGCCAATATGGTCTGTCCTCCCTTTTTTACTGTTTACATACTTAAAGAATTTCTTGGGATTTTTTTTGCTCTCCTCCGCTATGTGTCTTTCATGTTCTATCTTAGCCGTCCTAATTGCACCCTTACATTTCTTATTGCATTCTTTATAAAGTCTGAATGCTGAGGATGATCCCTCAACCTTGTATTTTTTGAAGGCCTTCTCCTTTGCTTTTATATGCATTTTTACATTGGAGTTAAGCCATCCAGGATTTTTGTTCGCTCTTTTAAGTTTATTACCCAATGGGATACATTGGCTAATGCCCTTATTAAATATGCTCTTAAAGCAAACCCATCTCTCCTCCGTATTCTTTGTTCCTAATATTTTATCCCAATTTATGCCTTTTAGCAAGGTTTGTAGTTTAGGGAAGTTGGCTCTTATATCACGTGTACAGTCTCTGACCATCTCTTGTATCACGTCTGCAGTCCCTGACCATCTCTTGTATCACATCTGCAGTCTCTGCCATCTCTTGTATCATGTCTGCAGTCTTTGACCATCTCTTGCGTCACGTCTGCAGTCTCTGACCATCTCTTGTATCACGTCTGCAGTTCCTGACCATCTCTTGTATCACATCTGCAGTCTCTGCCATCTCTTGTATCATGTCTGCAGTCTCTGACCATCTCTTGTGTCACATCTGCAGTCTCTGACCATCTCCTGTGTCACGTCTGCAGTCTCTGACCATCTCTTGTGTCGCGTCTGCAGTCTCTGACCATCTCTTGTATCATGTTTGAAGTCTCTGACCATCTCGTGTGTCACATCTGCAGTCTCTGCCATCGCTTGTATCAGGTCTGCAGTCTCCGACCATCTTTTGTATCACGTCTGCAGTCTCTAACCATCTCTTGTGTGCAGTCCCTGGCCATCTCTTGTATCATGTGTGCAGTCCCTGGCCATCTCTTGTATCATGTATGCAGTCCCTGGCCATCTCTTGTATCATGTGTGCAGTCCCTGGCCATCTCTTGTATCATGTATGCAGTCTCTGACTGTCTTTTGCATCATGTCTGCCGTCTCTGACCATATCTTGTACTATTCCCATTGTTTGACTATATCATGGTGTGTGTCTGCTGTCTCTGACATGGAATATTCATTGAATTGTATGTGCAGCCCTATAGGGATGATGAGGGCCGCACTTGATATCAAGACACCACCCATAGGTGTGCGCAGCCCATTGCATTAGGGTGTGCACCCCAAAGCTCAAACACACATGCCTTTCTCTGCAGCCTCAGCTGCACGGGACAGTGAATGAATGGGAACTACTGCGCTAGGCGGCTTCATGTTCATTCACAAACTGAAGCATAGTAAACAGTTTACTATGCTTCGGTTATGAATAAGGACAGTGAGTGTGTTCATTTAGAAAAAGAAGGTGCTAGTAAATTAAATATTTACTAGCCCCTTCCCCTACTCTCCATCCTGAAAAATAGTGAATAGGGTGTGCCCAGACACACCTGGCACACCCCCTGCACATGCCTATGAACCACCAGTGTCCTAGCGCTATGGGAACTACGAATACCAGCATGATAGTTCTGTTGTGATCAGAGGATAGGCATGGGTTTAGTGTGTGTCACATACCAGAACCCACCTCCGTTCACACGAAACAGGGCTTGCATATGTAATGCCAGGCAAAAGTACTGTCAGAAAAGGCAGGGTAGGAGCTTGCTGAGCCTTGGGCAGATTTAGACTTTCAGAAAATGGAAACGTGCACTTAAATCTCAGGGGATTCTAGCAATGGGGGAGCACAGTGCAGGTACTGTATGTACAGCTACCTTCTCGTGCTTGCTCTGAAACATGCATGGTATCTTGCCTAGGCCATGCCTGAACCCAAGAATGTTGGGTGGCCTGGCATTGGATAGGGGTGGCAAGGGAGAGCGTGTCTAAACCCAGAGAGGTTTCCCACATCTACTACATGCAGCACACCTCCAGCAAATGCTTTTAAAAATAAAATCACATATACATTTTATTTAGGTCTTATTCACATAGGCGTACGTCCGTGTACAACTGTGTGAGGGCCGTGTTTGCCTTGCACATACATTTGAAAAATGTATGAGAAGTATTATTTATTTATTTATTTATTTATTTATTTATTGGGTGGTGGTGGGGTTCAATGGCACTTTGAGAACACTGATGGATGTCTGAAGTTCTAGACACTGGGGCAGCAGACATTAGAAAAAATAATCTTATTTTCTTTGCATCAAAAAGATAATCAGATTTGCACTAGAAATTACCTTTATGTATCAATTAAATCAGTTGCTGAACATAATACTTAAGGCCAAGGTACAGTGAATGATGGTGCAGCTCAGTCCATGATATATGAGAACTCTCAAACATAAAAATTGCCTTTATGGGACTTTAAAGGAGTTGCACCCAAAAACAGCAAATCACAACATTCATAAACTGTCAAATTTTTATTCGAATACATGATTAAAATCATATTACAGTGACATGAAGTAGATAGAAAAAATAGTTGTATAATAACATATATGCATATAGAACTAGCCAGTTGATATCCTAACACTCAACACGTTTCATGAAGCAATGTTTACTTCTTTAGGAGAAAGTATTATTTAATAGTGTATCTGTAGACAATCTATGTCATTAATATGGCATATTAACCACTTGACCTCTGGAAGATTTTCCCCTTTCATGACCCGACCATTTTTTGCGATATGGCACAGCGTTACTTTGACAATTGCACGGTCATGCAACACTGTACCCAAATAAAATTATCATTTTTTTCCCACAAATAGAGCTTTTTTTGGTGGTATTTGATCACCTCTGCGTTTTTTATTTTTTGCGCTATAAACATGAAAAGGCCAACATATTTGAAAAAAACAATATTTTTTACTTTCTGCTATAAAACATATGAAAAAAAATTAGACCAATATGTATTCTGCTACATATTTGTGGTAAAAAAAAATCCCAATAAGCATATATTGATTGGTTTGCACAAAATGTATAGCGTCTACAAACTATGGGATATATACTGGAATTTGTATATTTTTTTATACTAGTAATGGCAGAGATCAACAACTTATAGTGGGACTGTGATATTGCAACGGACAGTAACTGAAACTTTGTGGAAACCAGTGACACTAAACAGTGCTAAAAATATGCACTGTCACTGTCCTAATTACACTGGCTGGGAAAGGGTTAAACATCAAGGGTAATCAAAGGGTTAACTGTGTGCCTAGCCAGTATTATACTGTACTATGTGTGCTGCTTTTACTCAGGGAAGTGATGGATTTTATTCCCTGCTTTGCAGTGACACAAATCCATCACTTCCCCCCTGACAGATCTCCGTTCTGTGATTCTGCCTGATGATAGGCGGGTGCCGGCACACATCCAGGGCCCGGCACCCACAGATTTGCTTCTGCTGATAGTAATCACAGCAGAAATGGGCTGCCATAGACCTGTACACACGCCCCCTAGGCGAAAGTGCAGAATCATATATATACGTGATTCTGCACAGTAGGGCCGCCCTGAAGCAGTATATCTGATGACTTGGTTTCTCTACAGATACCCTATACATTATAAGTGCAGCATTAAAAATGTATCAGATTCTCACATCTAATTTTGAACCAATAAAAAGATCGGTATAAAATATATATAATAAAAGTCCTTTCCAGAGAAAATCCAAAATGACTTGGTAGAAACAGTTGTACAAACACAAAGCGGTTGCTCCAAGGGAAAGGCAAGACCACCACCGTCACCCAATCACACTGCTTCTTACCATCAAGGAAGATCAAATATGCAGTATGATAACACTCCAGAAAAAGTCTCCCGTGGGGATGATTCACCACCCTTTACTTAGGCTTACTCCTAATTCTACCAATTAGCTCCTCCAGGGACTCCCCAATGATATAAGGAAGAATCCTTCTGATAGTGTAGTATTTTAAATGTAATTTATTATTTAAAATGTAATGCACTCACTTAGGTATAAAAAAAATCCCAGTATATCTGTATATCACACCAGCGTTATCAACCAGCAAGATGACCGCCGCACTCCCATGAGCAATGACGTCACACGTCTCCAACTTCTCCCTAAGCGTTTCGTCAGCAAACCCTATTAAATATTGCTATCTCCAGACCTGTTGGCTAGATGATAATACCACGGCAACTGATACAGTAACCAATTCCTAAATTAAAATTATGGTTATAATATGTTAGCAAGTTGACCCAATATCTCATGTCACATTATCCTATAATTTTAATGCAGAGCATGGACTCTCCTGAATTAAACCTCTCCCCCCATTGGGCTATAGATAAGTAAGTTTGTTTATGTTGAATGATGTGCCCTGGTGTGGTCCGTTGCCGCATTAGAGGATATGCCCCTGCGTAGGCAATGTTTGGCCCTTGTATGGGCAATATTGCATGGCAATATAAAACTTAATATAAAACTTAATAAAAATATTTTGCAAAAAAAAATAAATGTTGCTATCTCCTGAAGAAGTGAGCGTTGCGTCACGAAATGCATAGGGTGTTAGGATATCAACTGCCTATTTCTATATGCATACAGTGTATGTTATCATACAACTATTTATTATTTTTTTCATATATTCATATATATGTCATTTTAATATGATTTTAATCATGTATTTGAGTAACAATTTGACGTTTTAAGTATGTTGTGATTGGCTGTTTTTTGGTGCGACTCCTTTAAAGTTCCATGGGCAATGTTTGTGTTTGAGAGTTCTCACTTGATAAACCTCTTCAAGATTTACAATTTAGTTTTATCACTTTTACCTTGGTGAAGGCTATGCACGTTTAGTTATCCATAGCTAATGATGGAGGATCTGTCATCATTATTCCATAATACTGTGGCTATATGAGTTATTTTGTGCCTGCCATTATTCAAAAATACACAAATTATTTAACAGTTTAAACATAGCCAATGAATAGGTCACCATGTGAAATTCATGGTCAACTTTAAGCCTGTCCTTATCTCCTACTGCAGGTATTTAATACTAGTCCATTCAGTACATTTTTGTTATGCAAATTAAGTCATTTAACTTCAGTTAAATACCTGTCAGAAACAGAAAGGTATTAGTACTGCCTGAGTAAAAAGTCCTAGTGTTCAAGGACTTTTCTTTTTCTGTTTTTCCCATAGAGCTTGTTGCCTCAGGCACACTCAGATAAAGGGACTTGCCTGCAAAGCTAACAACATAATCACCCTAGACTTCACTTTGCTCCAGACGCAATGTCATTATTTTCAGATGGTACTGTTGCTTCTGGCTCTTGCCGTAACGCTGAAGAAGTCTGGGCTGTATGAAAACAACTTGGGAGCGAGATATCAGAGTATTGATTAACTTATCCTTGCTTTTAATGGCCATGGCTGCAGAATGACTGTAAAAAGACATGCATTCAATAGAGCAGAAAACACTTTTCTCATCAGTTTTATTTTCCTGGATATTCTTTTTTCAAAGGATGTGTTTTTTTTTTCTTACAAGTTACCTTGCTCCTTTTTGAAGGTAATATCGACATGGTTGTCACTTCCTTACAACATTCAAATGAATATTTTTTTCTCGACCTTTATATAGGATCTTCCGCTTCACTGAATTATATCCACTGCTGCCTGTGGTCAAAGCCAGACTGTTGAAGAGGCTGAGGACTAGGGTGCCAAAGTATAGATGGATGATTCACATAAACCACCTGCAATGATAAAAGTTATACATATCTCATTAAGCAAGTGGTGTACTCATTATTAAATACAAGGTACTTTTATGAACTGACCTGTATGACCTCAAAGAACCAAAGTCATAGGAGGTAGACCAATAAAAAATTATCTTTGCTTATAATTGAAAGCCAGATCTGTGGGTGGCATCATCATTAAGACAAGCATTAAAGCAAATCATTTTTTTTGTTATTCTTGTTGTATATTAAAAGGAATGTGCATTTGCCGCTATAATTCCTCTTTTAACCACTTTTAACCACTCCAGGCCCAGAAGGTTTACCCCCCCCCTTCATGACCAGGCCATTTTTTGCAATACGACACTGTGTTACTTTACCTGACAATTGCGTGGTCGTGCGACACTGTACTCATATAAATTATTGATATTCTTTTTTCCCACAAATAGAGCTTTCTTTTGGTAGAATTTGATCACCTCTGGGGTTTTTATTTTTTGCTCTGTAAACTAAAATGCACTGACAATTTTGAAAAAAAAAACTATATTTTTTACTGTATGCTATAAAACATACCCAATTAAAAAAATGTAAAAAAAATCCAATTTATTTAATCAATTCAGGCCAATATGTATTCTGCAATATGTTTTTGGTAAAAAAAATCCCAATAAGCATATATTGTGATTATGATTGGTTTACGCAAAAGTTATAGCGTCTACAAACTATGGGATATATGTATGGAATTTAATTTTTTTTTTATTGTTTTTACTAGTAATGGCGACCATCAGTGATTCTTAGCAGGACTGCGACATTGCGACGGACAAATCGGACACTAAGTGACACTTTTTGAGGACCAGTGACACTAATACAGTCATCAGTGCTAAAAAAATGCACTGTCACTCTACTATTGACACTGGCAGGGAAGGGGTTAACATAAGGGGCAATCAAAGGGTTAAATATGCTCCTAGGGCAGTGATGGCGAACCTTGGCACCCCAGATGTTTTGGAACTACATTTCCCATGATGCTCCACTACACTGCCAGAGCATCCTGGGAAATGTAGTTCCAAAACATCTGGCGTGCCAAGGTTCGCCATCACTGTCCTAGGAAATGCTTTCTAACGACCAAACATCCGTTTTTTGTGGCATGCTAGTGTCATGTCGAAAGTGAAGAGGTTACTCACAATGCGAAAATTTTCGTACGACAGAATACAACGTCAGAAGTGACGTAATGTGTTGAATAGTTTTGCATGTATTCTTTCGTTTCTGAGCATGCGTAGTCTTGCTCTTACGATATTTTTCGTACAAAAACCGCACTAATGAAACAAAACTCGGACGTTGAGTTCACAACCGACAAAAATTTTTTCGTCTGCACATCAAGCTTTTGTCTGACGAAAAAGCGAAATCGGCTGTCGAAAGCACCGTACTAACAATCTGAAAATCGTCAAACAGCTCGTCGTACAAATTTTTCCATCCGATTTTTGTATCGTGTGTATGGGCCTTAACTGTGTGGGGGATGGCTTAACTGGAGGAGAACAGAGATCCGTGTTTCTGCTTAGCAGAAACACAAGATCTCCATCTTCCTTTCTGACGGAACGACGGTCTGCCTTGTTTACATAGGCTGACCGCTGTTCTGCCTCTCCTGTCAACAATCGGCGGGTCTCGGCAGACATCGTGTCCGCTGGACCCGCTGATTGGCTCCCGCTGTGTCTAATCACAGCAGGAGCAGGTCACCGGCAGCGCGTGCCCCAAGCCCTGTGTACGAAATCACATACAGGTACGTGATTTCCTGCAGGAGCGCCGCAATGCCACAGTATATCTGCGTGGGGCGGTCCTTAAGGGGTTAAGGAAAACAAAATCCGGATGGCTGCACACCACACTGAGATCCAAAAATGCCTTTATTCGTGTAAAATCGTAAAACCATTTGATAAAGCACAGTTCATGTGTGAAACGGGTTAGCCATTCCTCCCCTGCTTGCACATGTAGTGCTCTTCATGTCATTTATGGTTTTACACAAATAAAGGCATTTTTGGATCTCAGCATGGTGTGTAGCCATCTGGATTTTGTTTCCCTTAATTGTTTTAGCTGTGACTGGGCGAGCATCCTGCATCCTGCATGGAGGAGATCATGCCGTTGGAGCCGGCTCACCTGTGAGCAGCGTGGATCTTTGTGTATAATTTCTCCTTGTGCTACCCTCCCCCCATCATTCTCAAGACAAATAACTAAACAGACGTCAGATACAGGAGGAAACCTATTCTCAACATTGCTTATTTCCATGTTTACATGCCTTCCAAGCATAGGGGGAATCCTATTCTCGACACTGCAGACCTCTGTGTTTACACGCCTCCCAACATTGCACGTGTACCTGCTCCAAACTTCAGAGAGATATAGCAAGCCCATCTACCTATTCGGCATGGAAAATTGTCCAGTCTTTATATTCTGTGGAAGGTAGCTAACTTATAGTTTATTTTAACCTGATATAGACCGCTGGAAGTTCTCACTTTTGTGCCAAAACAAAAATCTTAACATTCCCAAAACTGTCCCTAAGTTCTCAGTCAGTTTGTCAGTTTTTATGGTGGACCTGATCGGACCCTCCAGTCTCTTCTTCGGAGCGGCGTGTGTCAATAGACATGTGTCCGTTGACACCCACCGACTTCTGATCCGATCCTCTAAAAACAGACGGATGGGGATCCATCCATTGCGTTCCCCGTCTGTCTGGTGGATAGGATCGGATAGCAGCCGAGTGTAAATGGACAACCCATAGACGACATAAGTGGAGGGGACATGGACCAGCCATCCCCTGGGGATCAGCGAACAGATTCCCCACTGAGCAAGCGGTCTCTAACGGAGCCCACGCAGTGTGTAAGGGGCCTTATTCAGAACATTTTATTAATCCCAAAGAGAAATGTCTAAGATACAATTGCATTCAACAAGACAACATCAAAATCACAATAACAAGGCACAACAACAATTAAATTACCAATAACCGCAATTAATACCACATAAAACAAAATATAAATAATACATAGTGTAAATAACACCGATTGAAAAAGATAACAGAAAATCAAACTACCAACATGCAAACTACACCTCATTCTTTAAAAGAGAAGTATGAGGTTTTTTTTTTTTTTTTGATTTATACTTACCTCAGTGGATGAAGCATCAGACTGATGCTGCAGCTGTCCCCCGCCGTCTCTGCACTGAGAACTGAGCCACCGAACACCGCCGATGGCTCGGTTCTCACTCCTCCCCGAGAGGAAAGCTGCTGACTGTAAGTCAGCATCTCTCCTCTCTGATCCTCAACGCTCACTGGAGAGCTGAGCCGTGGAGGGGCGGGGAGAGGCCGTCTCAGCGAGTCACTGAGACTGCCATCAATCAAGGCAGCTGGCGGATTCAGACTGGGGAAGTCGGGATGACACGCTGCCTCAACTGATGGCAGTGACATCAGCGGAGAGTGGACTTCAGACCGCTCTCCACTGAAAACGGGTCACAGGAGTGCAAAATGAATTGCACTCCTGTGACCCATAGGAGAACCCCAGCCTAAGCCCGGGTTCACACCTATGCGAATTAGATGTGGGTATCCCCGCATCTAATTCACATATCAGGAGAATGTGACTGGCTCCCTATGGAGCCGGTTCACATATCTTCGGGGCGGCTGCGGAGCGTACTGCACAAAAGCGCTGTGCGTCTTTGGCTCCATTTCAGGGCTGAATTCAGGCATAGAATCGGCCCTGATTCGTCCCTGAAAGGGGAACAGGGACGCACAGCGCTCCTTTGCGATCCGCAGCGCATTATAGTGTGAACCCGGCCAAAAAGCTAAGGCTGGACTTCTCCTTTAATATTACCCAAAAATCATTACACATAGGGCGGGATTTACTAAAACTGGAGCACTCAGATTCTGGTGCAGCTGTGCATGGTAGCCAAACAGCTTCTAACTTCAGCTAGTTCAATTAACCTCTTCACGCTTGCGCTACAGCACAGGCTAAAATTGCTGGGAGGGCGTCCATGTACGTCCTGCCGTGCTCACGATGCCTCTGTGATCACCAAGTCCATGGGACTCAGCTCACCACAGATCGGAGTAAAGGGCTGATCCTGGCCCTTTACCACGTGATCAGCTGTCAGCCAATGATAGCTGATCACATGATGTAAATAGAATTTGGTAATCAGCTTTTTTTTTCCCTCACGCTGACAGCGCAAGGAGAAAAAAAAAAGCCGTTTACTGGCTTGTGTAAATGGGGCATTGGTCCCGCACACTGACAGTCACTGCTGCTAAGCAGTGCCCACCAGTGCCACCTACCAATGCCCATCAGTACTGCTAAGTAGTGCCCACCAGTGCCACCTATCAGTGCCCACCAATGCTGCCAATCAGTGCCTCATCAGTACCATCTATCAGTGCTGCCTATCTGTCACCAGTGTCTAACAGTACCCATCAGTGCCACCTATGAGTGCAGCCTCATCAGTGCCTCCCGATCAGTGCCCACCTGTGCCGCCTTATCAGTGCCACCTAGCTATCAGTGCCACCTATCAGTGCCCATCAGTGAAACCTTTCAGTGCCCATCAGTGCAGCCTATCAGTGCAGCCTCATTAACGCACATCAATGAAGGAGAAAAATTACCTGTTTGCTAAATTTTATAATAAACTATGAAAACTGTTTTTTTTTAAATGTTCGGTCTTTTTTTTTGTTTGTTTAGCAAAAAATAAAAACCCAGTGGTGATTAAATGTTATAAAAAAAAGCACTATTTGTGTGAAAAAAATGATAAATTTCATATGGGTACAGTGCTGCATGACTGCACAATTGTCATTTAAAGAGAGAGAGTGCTGAAAGCTGAAAATCACCTGTGCAGGACGGGGGTACTGTATATGTGCCCAGTAAGCAAGTGGTTAAGCTATGACAAAAAAAAAAAAAAACCTGGAAGCTGATTGGTTTCTGTGCAGAGCTGAACCAGATTGTGCACTCTCCAGTTTTAGTAAATTAACCCAATAGTTTACCTAATACTAACATAGAAATCTGGATTATAAATCATAGGAATAATAAAGTATTTTGAATCTAATATCAAAATCAGAGTTTGGGCGAACCCAGTGGGAAGTCTGCGAACCCTAAACCAAGCACAGAACCTCGTTGAATTCTATTTTAGTCAAATCTTGTTATTTTTTTATAGACTTTTTCAAGGCTAATCTGCAAGCTGTTGTTATAAAATGGACATGTAGTTGGGCACTTGCATAGGAGATACTGTATGTACCAATGCAAAAACATTTTTAAATAATAATGAACAGTGTAGAGAGGATATTTTCTTGTGGCTTAGACACTTCATTACCGGGCACTTTCACCCACTTCCTGCCAAGGAGACAGATAGAGCTTTCTTTTGGTGGTATTTAATCACCACTGGGTTTTTATTTTTTTGGTAACTAAATGCAAAAAGACAAAAAAAAGGAAGTTTTTCTTAGTTTTTGTTATAAAATTTTGCAGTGTCATTTTTCTTCTTCACTGATGTGCCCTGATGAGGCTGCATTGATGAGGTGGCACTGATGGGCACTGATAAGCTGCACTGATGGGCACTGATGAGCATCGATACACTGCACTTATGGGCACTGATAAACTGAACTGATAATCAGGACACTGATGATCAGTGCCCTGATTATCAGTGCAAACAATGTGCCCTGTCAGATCGGCTCTCCTTTTCTCACACACTGTCTCTGTGTATGGGAAGGAGAGCTCTTAACCAGCAAGTCTGTTTACATGTGACCAGCTGTGATTGGACACAGCTGATCACATAGTAAAGGGCCGCTGTAATTGGCCCTTTACCCTGATCTGGGATCATCTGTGTCCAAAGCACGTGGGAGGATGTCCATGGACGTCCTCCCAGAACTGGAGGCCTGCGCTGTAGCCATCTTTCAACTATAGCGTGGGCAGAAAGTGGTTAAAGGGCAACATTGAAAATACACAAATCCTTTAAATGACATGCTTGGGGAATGCCTTAAAGCAGGGATCACCAAACTATGACCCTCCAGCTGTTACGGAACTACACGTCCCATGAGGCATTGTAAAACTCTGACATTCACACACAGACATGACTAGGCATGATGGGAATTGTAGTTCCTGAACAACTGGAGGGCCGTAGTTTGAAGACCCCTGCCTTAAAGAGTATGTGAAATTATGGTATAGTACAATATAGTTGTGGGGGGCTTTTCAAATTTAAAATAGACCCTTACCTAGGCATGCAGCCTTAGCGGGCATACCAAGCCACATGTCTTTCAACATTGAGGCGTACCGTGCAAGAATGGGGGCAGCCACACCAATGTTAGAGGACAAGGTCTCTTCCCCACATTTGGTCTCCAAGGGGTCGGGGTCGGGGGACAAATCTGGAGGATTTTAGAAAAAAGGGGTCCCAGATGACATGCATCCCCCAGGGGAATAAGTAAATAGTACTAGTAGACCTTAATGATCTTTCCCCTAAAAAAAGCAAAATATAAATAAAACACACACAGTGAAAAAGTCCTTTAACCACTAAGCCACCGCCCACCGTCATATGACGGCGGGACGAGGCTTCTGTTGTTCTGGGCGGACGTCATATGAAGTCCTCGCCCTCCCGAGCCACTAGGGACCCGGTGCGCGTGCCCGGCGGCCGCGATGTCCGCCGGGCACCCGCGATTGCCGGGTAACAGAGCAGGACCGTGGATCTGTGCATGTAAACACAGATCCATGTCCTGTCAGAGAGGAGAGGAGACCGATGGCGTGTCCCTTGTACATAGGGACACCGATCGGTCACCTCCCCCAGTCAGTCCCCTCCCCCCACAGTTAGAATCACCTCCTTAGGTCATACATTAACCCCTCGATCTCCCCCTAGTGTTAACCCCTTCCCTGCCAGTCACATTTACACAGTAATCAATGCAATTTTATAGCATTGATCGCTGTATAAATGTGAATGGTCCCAAAAATGTGTCAAAAGTGTCCGATGTGTCCGCCGCAATATCGCAGTCACAATAAAAATCGCAGATCGCCGCCATTACTAGTAAAAAATAAATAAATAATAAAAATGCTATAAATCTATCCCCTATTTTGTAGACGCTATAACTTTTGCGCAAACCAATCAATATACGCTTATCGCAATTTTTTTTTACCAAAAATATGTAGAAGAATACATAATGGCCTAAACTGAGGAAAAAATTTGTTAAAAAAAAAAAAAAAAAATTGATATTTATTATAGCAAAAAGTAAAAAATATTGTGTTTTTTCAAAATTGTCCCTCTTCTTTTGTTTATAGCGCAAAAAGTAAAAACCGCAGAGGTGATCAAATACCACCAAAAGAAAGCTCTATTTGTGGGGAAAAAATGATAAAAATTTCATTAGGGTGCAGTGTAACATGACCGCGCAATTGTCATTCAAAATGCGACAGCGCTGAAAACTGAAAAATGGCTTGGGCAGGAAGGGGGTGAAAGTGCCCTGTATTGAGGTGGTTAAAGGGGAATTACCGGTAAACTTAAAAATAAAACCAGCTGACAGACAGGATTTTCTTATGACAGAAGATAACCTATTGGTCTCATCCAGCATAATTGCTTCTCCTTGCCTGTTAGTGTTTGTGTACGCTGAGCCACGCATGCACAGCTCAGTATACATTTATCCATCCAGAATTTGCAGTATACGTTTACGGCGCAGCTTTTAGCCATGATGATGTGACTCCTGCATGAATGCGCAGAAGTGATACAGGAGTGACATTGTCGTAGCCCAGCAAGCAGCCAAAGAGTCAGAACCCGGAGGGAAGACTAGAAGAGGATGAAGGCACCCCTGAATGACAGGAGCACTGGCACCACAGTACTGGAGAGGATCATTGTAGGGGTTGCCATACTAGCACATTAGGACTAAAAGCTTCTGGGGGCCCATTATTAATTTTTATTGGATAGTTTAATTCTGTTTTAATATAAATCTATTTGAAAAAAATATAATCAATATCCTCCGATATAAATTCATTGTCATTTACGTAATTCAGTGATATAGATCCATTTGCTGATATGATGACCTACAGTCTGACGATGTTGCCCCACTGCACTACAGCAACTAAGGCTGCACTCACACCTCTTCGTTTTGAATCGCTGGCAGATTTGCTGTGATTCTGCCCACTATTTTAAAGCATTGAGGTGTGAATGGCAAATCGCAGAATGCACATTTGAACTGCCATTCATTGTAATGTCACCTACAATCACGGTTCGGTTCTGCCACGATTGTCGCACGATAAAATGCACAATTCTCCCAATCGTGGTAAACCAGCATCACGTAAAGCTTGTCACCCAAAAAAGTTCAGGAGCTACTTTTGTATGACATGCTTCACGCAATGCAGGTTGCCACATTTGCAGTGTGATTCATCCCATCACAATAGCGGCAGAACCGCACCAGGATTTTAGGTGCCATTCAAAGGAATGGTATCTCAAATGTGCGCTTTGTCATTCACACCTCGGCATTTTGAAATCGTGGGCGGAATCGTGGCAAATCTGCCCACGATTCAAAACGCCGAAGTGTGAATGCAGCCTAAGGCCCCTTTCACACTTATACGACTTTAAAGTCGCGCGATTTTACCGCGATTTCGCGGCCCCGATTTTGCTGCAATTTTACCACGATTTGGGAGCAGTACTACTTTGTACAACTTTGCCACGTTTTTGGCATTAACAAATGAAAACATACAGTAGTTGGTATGAATCATAAGGGGGAACTCCACGCCAAGTTTTAAATAAAAAAACTGGCGTAGGTTCCCCCCCAGGGGCATACCAGGCCCTTAGGTCTGGTATGGATTGTAAGGGGAACCCCCTACGCCGAAAAATCGGCGTGGGGTCCCCCCCAAAATCCATACCAGACCCTTATCCGAGCACGCAGCCCGGCCGGTCAGGAATGGGGGTGGGGACGAGCGAGCGCCCCCCCTCCTTGACCGTACCAGGCCGCATGCCCTCAACATGGGGGGGTGGGTGCTTTAGGGCATGGGGGGCACCCTGCCGGCCCCCCCACCCCAAAGCACCTTGTCCCCATGCCTTAGGCCCCTTTCACACTTACACGACTTGTCCCACGATTTTGTACTGCAAAATCGTATGACAAGTCATTCTCCATGATTTTCAATGACTACCATTCATATTGGCACGACTTTAAGTCGTGCCGACTTGAAAGTAGTCCCTGCACTACTTTGGTCCAACTTCTATGCGAGTTGTACTCCATAGACCTCAATATTAAACCCTGAAGTAGCATGCAAGTCGTGCCTGAATAATATAGACACGACTTCAGTACGACTTTGTAAGCACAAGCCTGGCTCGCTGATCGGGAAAGGAAAACTTTTTTTTCCTTTCCCGATGAGCGACAGGCAGTGCTGACAGCTGTCTGGTATGAATCCAGAGGGGGAACTCCACGCCAAGTTTTAAATGAAAAAAATGGCGTGGGTTCCCCCCCAGGGGCATACCAGGCCCTTAGGTCTGGTATGGATCTAAGGGGAACCCCCTACGCCGAAAAATCGGCGTGGGGTCCCCCCCAAAATCCATACCAGACCCTTATCCGAGCATGCAGCCCGGCCGGTCAGGAATGGGGGTGGGGACGAGCGAGCGCCCCCCCTCCTGGACCGTACCAGGCCGCATGCCCTCAACATGGGGGGTGGGTGCTTTAGGGCATGGGGGGCACCCTGCCGGCCCCCCCACCCCAAAGCACCTTGTCCCCATGTTGATGAGGACAAGGGCCTCTTCCCGACAACCCTGGCCTTTGGTTGTCGGGGTCTGCGGGTGGGGGGCTTATCGGAATCCGGGAGCCCCCTTTAATAAGGGAGCCCCCAGATCCCGGCCCCCCACCCTACGTGAATGAGTATGGGGTACATGGTACCCCTACCCATTCACCTAGGGAAAAAAGCGTCAATAAAAAACACAGTACACAGGTATTTAAAATAATTTATTAGGCAGCCCTGGGATCTTCTTCCGACTTCGGGGGTCCTCTTCCGACTTCGGGGGTCTCTCCGGCGTCTCCTCCCGGTGTCCTGATATTCTGCCGGCTCCTCCGCTTTCTTCTGCAGCTCAATTGCTAGCGGTGGTCCGGACTTCTGTCTTCTGCCTTCTTCTTTTCTTCCAGAGATGTTGACACGACGCTCTCTCCAGCTGGAATGGTTTCTGAACGCTGCGCAACAGACTTATATAGGCGGTGACCCCGCCCCCTTATGAGGTCACTGTCCCGGGGCATGCTGGGACTGTGCCGTCATAAGGGGGCGTGGTCATCACCCGGTGACCACGCCTCCTAAAACGTCACAGTCCCAGCATGCCCAGGGACTGTGACGGCATAAGGGGGCGGGGTCACCGCCTATATAAGTCCGCTGCGGAGCGCACAGAGACCATTCTGGCTGGAGAGAGCGTCGTGTCAACATCTCTGGAAGAGAAGAGGGAAGAAGACGATCCAGAGGTCCGGACCACCGCTGGCAAAAGAGCGCCAGAAGATAGCGGTGGAGCCGGCAGAAGATGTGGACACCGGGAGAAGACGCCGGAGAGACCCCCGAAGTCGGAAGAGGACCCCCGAAGTCGGAAGAAGATCCCGGAGCTGCCTAATAAATTATTTTAAATACCTGTGTACTGTGTTTTTTATTGACGCTTTTTTCCCTAGGTGAATAGGTAGGGGTACCATGTACCCCATACTTATTCACATAGGGTGGGGGGCCGGGATCTGGGGGCCCCCTTATTAAAGGGGGCTCCCAGATTCCGATAAGCCCCCCGCCCGCAGACCCCGACAACCAACGGCCAGGGTTGTCGGGAAGAGGCCCTTGTCCTCATCAACATGGGGACAAGGTGCTTTGGGGTGGGGGGGGCCACAGGGCGCCCCCCATGCCCCAAAGCACCCACCCCCCATGTTGAGGGTATGCGGCCTGGTACGGTCCAGGAGGGGGGGGTGCTAGCTCGTCCCCACCCCCATTCCTGACCGGCCGGGCTGCGTGCTCGGATAAGAGTCTGGTATGGATTTTGGGGGGACCCCCACGCCGATTTTTCGGCATAGGGGGTTCCCCTTACAATCCATACCAGACCTAAGGGCCTGGTATGCCCCTGGGGGGGAACCCACGCCAGTTTTTTTTATTTAAAACTTGGCGTGGAGTTCCCCCTTATGATTCATACCAACTACTGTATGTTTTCATTTGTTAATGCCAAAAACGTGGCAAAGTAGTACTGCTCCCAAATCGCGGTAAAATCGCGGTAAAATCGCGGCAAATCGCGGTAAAATCGCGGCAAAATCGCAGCCGCGAAATCGCGGTAAAATCGTGCGACTTTGAAGTCGTATAAGTGTGAAAGGAGCCTAAGGCTATGTTTCCACTAGTGCGACTTTTCATGCGACTTGGGACTGAAAAGTCGCATGACAAATTGTATCCCATGATTTCCAATGAGTACCGTTCATATCTGTGCGACTTCAAGTCGCAGCGACTTCAAAGTAGTCCCTGCACTACTTTGGTCCCACTTTGATGCGACTTGAGGTCCATAGATACAGGCATTGCTTCAAATCGCGGTAAAAAGTCGCGGCAAAATCGCGGTAAAAAATCGCGGCAAAATCGCGCGACTTTGGGGACGCACTAGTGGAAACATAGCCTAAATGATAGTTTTTTTGGTTACTGTTTGTAAACAAACCAGCCAGGAATCCTGCGTGACGTCATTGACTAAATATGGCCATGAAACATCGCCAGGCCGCAGGTTACTGTGATTCACACTGGATTTAGATAACTAGAAGCCACCCAATGATGTTGACCTACTGCCACGAGGACTCACCGTCTGTAATTCATAGCAACAAATTAGAACTCACCTTTCAATTATTTGACCTAAGAAAACAGATATGTGGATGGCTTTTTTTACAGTACTTTATACATTATTATTTCACTTTACACTGCCATAATAAATATGGTTGATGGTGTTTAACAACTTAAAATTATTATTCATAAGATCCAATTAGAGTTAGCGAAAGTGTACCTTCTCATAACAAATAATTTGCTTTTACTCATCTTGTGAAGCCTAATTTAATATGTAAATTAAGGGACACTATCGAACTAAATGTTCCTCATGGTTTTTTCTTAACTGACTAACCTTTTTCCCTGCTGAGCTAAATCACAGCAGCTGGGCTTTAGCTGGGGAATACAATCTGTGCATGTATCCAGGGCCCTTAAACTAATATTGAACAGTTCATAGAAAAAAAAAAAAAAAAGATAAAAAAAAATGCAATATGTTGTATATAGAAATCAGTATAGTTTGACATGGTCTGTTGTGATTTCTATCCACATTCAGTTTGTGGTGTAATTTTGAATCAGTCAAATATGGGCTTTCAAAGATTTATTTTCAACACATATGAAGACCTGTGTTTAGATGAAAACACTAATGTATGTGTTTTGTGGATTGTTCATTTGTACTATGGTATTTTATCTTCATCGCTTTGCTACATTAGGTTCAATGCATGCTGTGAAATACAGATTTTGGGAATGACATCATTCATTACAGAGTTGACTGGCAATTATCCCTGTTCAACTCTTTAAAGGGTCACAGTTGGAGATAATCATCATATGGCAGTGGCTGGACTCAGAGGAACAATTCATCAAGATCCCACTGTGTGTGATAAAAACGGAGAGCTTGTGTTGCTGCTGTTCCTGAGTGCAGGACAGAAACAATGGGGTTGATTTACTAAAGCTGGAGAGTGCAAATTCAGGCTCACTTCTGCAGAGAAACCAATCAGCTTCCAGGTTTTATTGCCAAAGTTTAATTGAACAAGCTGAGGTTAGAAGGTGATTTGCTACCTTGCACAGCTGCACCAGATTCTGAGTGCTCCAGCATTAGTAAATCTACCCCAATGTTCTTAGTGCTGGCAGTTACAGTGGTACTCTCTTGGAGAAAGAAGACCCATTATAGTGTGTGTTGGATCATGAGGTATATGGTGTTATGGTTTATAGTTGTATTACAGCGGGTAATACAGTAGTGATTGCCTTTTTGTTTTATGTTTAACTTTCAGTTCCATGTTTTATTCCCTTTATCACCACAAGTGAGAAGTGACAGGGCTTTTTTTTTTTTAATGAACAGAATGTTCCTTTATTGAGACAAAAAGGTCAAGGCATGATACAAAATTTGTCCAACATGGACTAAATCAAAAGACATAGTACAGGTGAGTTTGTTACCAGAGGAGTAGTAGTGTCAACTTTATCTAGCCAGTAGCTACATATCCCCCCCTGCACCACCCCCTTAATCTCTTTATCCTCGATCCAGTATCGAGACAGCTTCCACAGCCTCTCCCCGGGGGGCCCGAGTGACAGTTTAAGGAGTAAGGGGGCATGATCCGAGATTCCCCTGGGTAAGATACAAATATCTGCGACCTTCTTAAGCATAGAGTGGGAGGCGTAGATCATATCAATACAGGATAGGGTCTTAAAAGTGGTAGAGTGGCATGTGAACTGTCTAGTAGAGGGGTTAGAATGGCGCCAGACTTCAGTTAGAGCAGTGGTCATCAACCCTGTCCTCAGGGCCCACTAACAGGCCAGGTTTGCAAGATAACTGAAATACATCACAGGTGATATCATTTCCTGCTCAGTGATTGCAGTATTCTAGTCTGCATCTCCCCAAGGTAATACATAAAACCTGGCCTGTTAGTGGGCCCTGAGGACAGGGTTGATGACCACTGAGTTAGGGCGAAGGTGCTGGCCCAATCGGCAAAGCCTGGTACCCAGCGGGATACAGAGTGGAGTCTGTCTAGATCTGAAGAAGGGGTCA
Source organism: Lithobates septentrionalis (assembly GCA_037952835.1). Taxonomy (NCBI): domain Eukaryota; kingdom Metazoa; phylum Chordata; class Amphibia; order Anura; family Ranidae; genus Lithobates; species Lithobates septentrionalis. Next base: position 996,630 of record JBBDGP010001436.1, read on the forward strand.
GATTGAAATCTCCCATCACCAAAATATCCTCTACCCCATAGTCAATCGCTGCCCGCATAACTGTATATAGTAGGGCCGGGTCAGCCGGAGGAGGGAGGTATATCCCACCAGTACACAAGGACTATTAGCAATCAATGCGTGGAGGACTATACATCTGCCCTCTGGGTCCGTCCTGATATCCAAGAGCTGGAAAGGCAGCTGCTTGTGTATCAGGATACTGACTCCCCTAGAGTAAGTAGAGTACATTGTGTGGTAATGAGAACTCACCCAGGCCTTTTTAAGGCTCAGGATCTGGGAACCTAGTAGGTTAGCTTCCTGTAACATGCAGATGTGAGGGAAATATTTCCTAATGAAATTGAAGACCAGGGACCTTTTGTGGGCAGAGTTAAGTCCCCGCACATTCCAGGAAATTATAGATACCTGGGCTATATTAGTGTGAGTGTGCTATCATGACAACTTTGAGGGTCCCTAGGTGAGAGTACTCTATCTCTCCAAGGGGGCATCCAGCCATCACCCGTCCTCCCAGTCTCCCTGCACTAGAGTCAGAAATAACAAAAGGAAGGTCATGCCATAAAGGAACATACAAAACATAAAAGGTTGCTAACTTACAACTATAAAACAGCCCCAACAATACAAACAAAAATTGGCCAGCAACGGCTGACCCCCCTTCCCCCCCACCCTGCAGATCCCACCCAAGGTAAGTCTGCATGTTACCCAATTAACCTGCCCGAAGGCAAGCAACGTCTAGGAGGCATGCGTGTATATACCAAGAGTCAACGGTCGCCTAATCTCCAGCAACATACGGAGATAAAAGAAAAGGAATTGATAAACTAAAATTGTGCTTAGTTGAGAGAGCAGATATATGCCTTAAGAGATGTTGCTATGACATCTTAACCAGGTTCGTGAGAATCACCTGGACTGGGCCAGAGGTACAATGCTTACAAGTTAATACTCCAACTGGAAATATATAACTGTCGGTGTTTTGGTAATCCAACGGCCAGTGCATAGTGTGTAGACAGCCCTTGCCAACAGCAAGGAGGGAGCAACTGACTCCAGGGTAGCAGAAGGGTGCAGGTCTACTTTACCAGATATATGTATAGAGCCAGACAGCTTTGCGCTAGAACATATCAAATTAGTGAATAGGAGGTAGAGTATATTCCAGTGGGAGAGGTGTTACAGTACATGTCACTATTGGCTAAGTGCTAGCGAACAGCCATCAATAACGCACACCAGCAGCAGGGATGGGTCAGCTGACCCCCAAAGCGGTAAAAGAATGCTGGCCTGCTGTGCACTAAATGTACACGTAGTCAGCACAAACTAGTGAACATGGCCATCCAGGGGAGTGAGTCAAATTACAGTCCCGTAGGGCCTCACCCCAGCTTCCCTCGGGGAGGTAAAAAAGAGGACCGTTTCGCCGTCAATCACCCGCAGCTTGGCTGGGAAAAGCACACTATATTTAATCCCCTTAGAGCTGAGACCTGCCTTGACTGCATCAAACGATCGCCGGAGCTTTTGGGTTTCAATGGAGAAGTCCAGGAACAGCATTAGTCAATTATTGCTGTAGATCAGTTCCCCTGCTGATCTAGCGGCTCTAAGCAGCTCATCCCGGTCCCTGAAATTGAGGAGACGCATGATGAAAGTGCAGGGAGGGGAGCCTTGTGGGCCGGGTTGTGGTGGCAGTCGGTGGGCTCTCTCCACCATAAAGTAAGGGGACAGGTGAGCCTCCGGGAGCAGGAAGCGAAGCAGCTCCTCTGCAAACACTTACCCTCTACCCTTTCAGCAAGACCCACAATCTGAATATTGTTTGGGCGGCACTTGTTCTAGGAGTCTTCGGCTCTGTGTTCCAGCATCTTCACTCTGGATTGAAGTGAGCGGATCACACCGGCATTGTCCCCCACCACGTCCTCCACATGTCCTACCTGTGCTTCAGCCATGGCCAGCCTGGAGCAGACTTTATCCAGATCCTGTCGAGTAAGTCCCATGTCCATCTGCACCTCCTCGATTTTGGATGTGAGAGCAGCTTGGCAAGAGGCAACAGCCGTCTGGCAAGTGGCGATTGCCGCCATGACCTCCGGGATGCCTGGGGCAGATGTAGCTGGCCCTTCCAGTACGTCCGTTTGAGACGACATATTAGCACGTGGCACCTACTCGCTGGGCCTCCGAGATTCCGGGCTGATCACAGGCGGTATTTCCGGAGGGAATTTAAGTTTTTTTTCCCCCTTTACCTCGACCGGGCAGTCGAGAAGGCATTCACCGTCACTTGGCCTGGCACAGAGTGTTGGAAGTGCTCCAAGTTAGGAGAAATATAGGATTCGTGTAGCAGCAGAGCTCTGGGTTGCACATCTGTTCACTCTGCCATCCTTGACACGCCCCAGTGACAGGGCTTTTAACATACCTGACTGGAGGCTGAGGTGACGAGAGGGCTTCCCTTGTGGCTGAGTGCAGAGTACCCCTAAAGGATGTGAAAGAGGGCGATATGCCCAAAGAAGCACGGGTTACCAATGATAAAGCTGCCTGATGGTTCCAGATGGGAGGACACCAAAGAGCAGAGAAGTAGACACAGCAGATAATTCTCTGGAGGAACTGGTGGATCTTGACAGATGGGTAAAGCAGGAAGCGAAGTCAGAAGCCAGGGCCGGTGGTCAAACACAGGAAGTCAGGAAGTCAGTCAGGAGCAAAGACAGAAGCATGGTCAGGATTAAGCCCTGGTCAAACATGGGAAGTCAATCAGGAACAGAGGCAGGAACAGGTTCGTGGATCAAGCCAGGGTCAGAGCCAGGAGAGAAGCCAGAGCAAGTCAGGGCCCAGGGTAAGCCAGGTTGGTAACTGTTAATGAAGCAGAAGCACAAGGCACAGGAACACATGATACAAAGGCTGATGATAATCCAGCAATTGATGAGGAGAACTGCCGTCCTTATATAGGTCACTGGACGCTGGCAATTATTGTGCTTTGCATGCGCCTATGCGTCATCTTGCACGCAGATTCACCAATGCGTGCTGCGCGCCAATGCTACTGTGCAAATTATCATGGCCATACTGGGCATTGGCATATTTGCCAGGTCTTCTCCAAATCCTTTGCTGACAGGGCTCAATATTTTAAAACATTGGAGCATCCAAGATATCACACAAACCTATAACAATAAAAACAAATAAAAAAACAATATTTGTTTATTATTAATGATTAAGTAATGATCAAAGCCAGTCCACAGTGATTTCCACTCAATTCACAAGCTTTAACACCAGGCTTTGAATCTTTGTTTCAGAAAAAAATGACAGTTATTTTCAGTCCAATGAGGTTAGAAAATTGCATTCACATGTCTGAAATAAAGATGCTTATCTTGGTTGTTGTAAGGCTTTGTGAATTGATCCTTATGTAAAGTAATTGCAATCCCAAATCCACAGAGAACACATTTATAGCTGCTTCTCTTTATTAATTTCATCCACTGGAACTGAACAATCTACCTCTGTGCCAAATACCTCTACTCCGAGTGCAAACCCTCATTAGATATATATGACCCCTAAACATACAGAAGGTCAGATGCGCTCAATAGTCTGTCCACATACATTACTGGATTGTAGCCTCAGTATCTGTACATGGAATATTTTATTAGATCAATGTTTTCTGATCCCTCGATTGGTTTGTGTGGAATTGCCTTTATATTGTTACCATATCAATTTTTCTAGCGTTAAGTTCTCATATATTCCTTATAATGAATTTAAGATATTGTCTTTGCAACCCTCTAGTATTACTATTTATGATTGTCAAACAACCAGGCTATGTTCTTACACATTGCTGTAGGAAATATTAAAAACATGTAAAAATTTACACTATATTGTCAAAAGTATTGGGACACCTGCCTTTACACGCACATGAACTTTAATGGCATCCCAGTCTTAGTCTGCAGGGTTCAATATTGAGTTGGCCCATCCTTTGTAGCTATAACAGCTTCAACTCTTCTGGGAAGACTGTCCACAAGGTTTAGGAGTGTGTCTATGGGAATGTTTGACTATTCTTCCAGAAGGACATTTGTGAGGTCAGGCACTAATGTTGGATAAGAAGGCCTGGCTCAAAGTCTCTCTCCGCTCGAATTCATCCCAAAGGTGTTCTGTCGGGATGAGGTCAGGACTCTGTGCAAGTAAGTCAAGTTCCTTCACCCCAAACTCGCTCATCCTTGTCTTTATGGACCTTGTTTTGTGCACTGGGGCGCAGTCATGTTGGAGCAGGAAGGGGCCATCCCCAAACTGTTCCCCAAATGTTGGGAGCATGAAATTGTCCAAAATTTCTTGGTATGCAGACATCTTAAGAGTTTCCTTCACTGGAACTAAGGGGCCAAGCCCAACCCCTGAAAAACAACCCCACACTATAATTCCCCCTCCACCAAATGATTTGGACCAGTGCACAAGGCAAGGCCCATAAAGACATGGATAAGCGAGTTTGGGGGTGGAGGAACTTTACTGGCCTGCACAGAGTCCTGACCTCAACCCGATAGAACATCTTTAGGATGAATTAGAGCGGAGACTGCAAGCAAGACTTTCTCGTCCAACATTAGTGCCTGACCTCACAAATGCGCTTCTGGAAGAATGTCAAACATTCCCATAGACACACTCCTAAACCTTGTGGATAGCCTTCCCAGAAGAGTTGAAGCTGGTATAGCTGCAAAGGGTGGGCCAACTCAATATTGAACCCTATGGAATAAGACTAAGATGCCATTAAAGTTCATGTGCGTTTAAAGGCAGGTGTCCTAATACTTTTGACAATATAATATATGCTAAAAGGACAGCCCATCCATTGCTGATGTTTGGGTTAGGTGTGGACCCTGAATTGCTCACGTTGCTTCCCATTATTCCATTACACCTGTTAAGGGCTGCAATTGTAAGAACTCCACATAGTAATCTAAAGCCTAGTACACGCTAGTAGGGCTGAACGAAAAAAACTGACAGCTCCGGAAGAACCGCTGTAATAATCATGCAATGCTATTGTATTCTGAAAGGGGGGGCAGCCCTCCCACCAGAACACTTCCTCAGCACTCTCAGCCATTGGCCTTTTTCAGTCATGCCCCATCGAAAGAAGCCGGCCGAATGGCCTGCTTCTGTTGGACCTTCTGCAATACACATGGGCCGAATGTTGGCCAGTTTCTATTGAACTGGCCGATGCCACCCGACATTCGGCCGTGTGTACTAGGCTTAAAGATTGGTCTCACCAAATGGTGTCTTAAAGCAGAACTAAACCCGCCATTCCTTTACAGCTAAGGAAGCTGCCATATTAGCCTCTTAATGCTGCACATGTGACCTCAGTACAAATAACGCTGACAATTATGCCTTAAACGTAACCATTTTGGAAAAAAGTTAAAATGATGGGTTTAGTTTCGTTGTAAATCTCATGTCAGGCCAAATCTACCCTTACAAATATTTTACTTTTAGGTAGATACTTGGTTCAATTTCCATATGGTTTCTCACATCTCTCAGACAATCCATTGGTGGAGCATGACACCATAATTTGGCTTAGTAACAGTTGAGGCAGTCAGATGGAAATGAGAATTCAAATGAGGATATCGCCCAAATGGATACACAGAGAGATAAAAGACTTCCACATGTTATCCAACAACCATAAAAAATATCAATAATGTGGTAGTAATAACCATTAACAAAGATGGCATTGGTGTATTAATTTGGTTGAATTTTTTCTTGTAATTGCATGTATTTTAGCTCTCTGCATATCACTTCTTTCGCAATCAACTAAATGCATACAGAATATGTGAAATCGGTTTCCTAGAGTAAGCAGAACTCACATTAAAAATTCCTGACTATTTCAACAGTATCTTTTACTTTGTTTCCTCCATTTTACAGTTCATGATTGAAAGTTACAAATAGTTTATTGATGCTTCAGTATTTTTGGCTACAGATTACCTTACATATTAAATGAAGCATTGTCATTATTTCTCACTTGCTGTTTGAAAGAGAATTAACATTAAAGAAATGTCGGAAATCGCTAGACAGAAATTTATTTTTCTCAACTTCTGTGTGTCTAAGTACCCCTAATTGCTCATTGACATAGCTGTACTTTATTTGTTCCAGTACATATAAATGAACATCCTGCTAATGTATTTTTTTAATGATAACGTACTGCATTACCCAGATTGCCTTTATTGGAACTATCTGTCTACACACTAAGCGTATAATTTCAATGAAACAGTCAGAACTTAAGCAGGGTCAAGTATTGTAACAGGAATAACTATGGTGCTAACTGTCAAAAAATAGGGCTGTGGTGGCAAGTTGGTAAAATAATTAGTAAAAGCATCAAGTATTGTGACTATGTGACAGATTTTTGGAAAAACCACAGTTCTCACAATTTGCAGGGTTATTATCAGCACAAAGGCATTAGATACTGTATATTGTAAATATGTAAGCGGAATACTGTCCTCAAAGGGGACCTGTACCAAAACTCTAGGCATAAAAGAGATTTAAATAAACCCCTCATTCACCATCATTCATCAGCGTCTCTGTCATTTAGAGAGCTTCTTATTTTTTAAAGGAGAGAGCATCTTTCTTAAATACTAGGCATTCTCTAATTGAAAGAGACAGCGGTCGAGACATCAACCCCTCGTCCAATCACGGAACACCTTGTATTCATTAAAAAATACAATACATTCTCTGAATGGTGGAGTTGCTGAACGACTGACCCCCTGTCTTCAGAATACAAATGGCAAGTTTCAAGACAACACCTAAAAGAGACCAACGCTGACTTATGAAACACAACTTATTGCAGTGAATCTCTGCATCCCCAGTACACTCTGGATGTAAGATATGAAAGATTAGAGCCCTAACAGTGGTGACAGGTAAATCTGTCATATTGTGCTAGTATGCAATGCAAATTAGCACATTATGCCATTAACTTGCACGGGGGCCAGAATTTTTTCTTTTCAGGACTTAACTACCACTTTAAAGAATATCTATGGTCAAAATGTAAAATCACATATTTATTTACACATTCTATTATAATTATGTAGCACCCTCTACCTAGTGTAGGTGCTAGAGTGAGTTCTTTATGTAGAACAGGTAAATTTAGGCAGGCCTAGCTAAAAGATAGGCCTGTTTATTTTGATCTGTGGGGCTGGGAGTGGCTTAGAGTAGGCTGGTGACTCACAGTTTGTTTCATCTTTCGGTTACCTCCCTGCTTCTAGCTGCTTCTAGAAGGAAGGTGGGGAAGAAGGGTCGCACTGGCTGGGGTGTTCTAAGGAGCCCTGACCAATCCCCAATCTGGATTGACAGGGGGCAGGCCTTCTTAAATACCTAGAGTCAGCCAGTTGGGAGAGTTGTTGTTCGGGTGGAAGAACTGGAGATGGAGTATTAGGCTGTCGGGGCCTTGGAGGAAGCTGAACAGGAACCCCACACCACCCAAGGGGTGTCCTGAACAGGAGCAGGAGAGGACAGCGGGGAATACTGCTGGGCAAGTCTCCAGGAGGGATCCATCAGGTGTCGGTGAGTGACAGGCACAGTTGGGAGAGTTGCGAGAGCCATGCCGGAGTGGACAGCGTGAGTAGAAAAAAAAGCCGATCACCGGCTCGGATGTGAGGGACATCGGTCCCAAAGTAGAAGAGGCACATCTGCCTCATCAGTGCCACCTAATAGTGCCACCTATTAGTGCCCACAGTGCCACCTAACAGTGCCTACAAGTGCCACCTATCAATGCCCACAAGTGCCACCTATCAATGCCCACAAGTGCCAGCTATCAATGCCTACCTGTAGTGCCAATCAGTGCCACCTAGCAGTGCTGCCCATCACTGCCACCCATCAGTGCCCATCACTGCCGCCTATCAGTGCCCATCAGTGCCGCCTCATCAGCGTACATCAATGAAGGAGAAAAATTACCTGTTTTAAATTTTTTATAACAAAATATAAAAAAATAATTTTTTTTTTTTAATTCAGGTTTTTACATTTTTTTAACAAAAAGTAAAAACTGCAGAGGTGATCAAATACCACCAAAAGAAAGCTCTATTTGTGGTGAAAAAATAATAAAAAATTAATTTGGGTACAGTGTTGTATGACCGCGCAATTGTCATTCAAACTGCATCAGCGCTGAAAGCTGAAAATTGGTCTGGATAGGAGGGGGGTTTAAGTGCCCAGTAAGCAAGTGGTTAAATTAGTTCTATAGTCACAGCATATGCTTTCAACAAAAAAGACCCCATCCCATCCCAAAACATTGGATACCACACCACCCTCTGTTCTGCTTACGCCTACCAAGTTTAGAAAGAATGTTCTGTCCTCACTGCACATTACCCTCTGGTCTGTATGTAGTTTGACATAAAGATAAACCTTTATATCCTCCAATAAGGAAGATTGTGTAGAGACCCTTGACCAATGAAATGAAGAAATAGGGCAGACGAATCTGGGGGAGGAAATAGAAATAACAGAAGGTATCACACTACAATAAATAAAGTTAAAAAATGCAGTTTAAGTCAGCATACTGTAGGATAAATGGAGAAAGGAGCATGTGTCTGGAACAGCATAATATGGTAGGAAGGTACAGAAGGCTGCCCACTCAGGAACATAAGACACTGCAACAATGGCTCTGAGTCGTTAGCGTAGTGTAGTGGAAGTTGTGTGTGGATATAAAGTTCAAATGATGCTGCCACAAGAAAGACAGCGGAGGATGAAGTTTTCCCTTCTCAGCAAAGTAAAAAAATGGACTGCTGTCAGTAAGAAAAATAGATAAGTAGAAGCAGCAGAGGGTCAAAATACTGCATATATAGTCACAATAAACTGGAACTTTGGGCAACTATGACATACAGTATATGATACAGTCTGTCACTGACATTAACACAGCAGTCTTTGAATTCCCCACTATAACATGGTTGTATTATTTGGTGATCCTTCCAGTGAGTCTGTTATTTTTCTACTTTTTTTTAACAGACCAAACTATCCAGCAAAAATGACAATTAGAGGGTTGACAGAAACCATTTAGCATTAACAGAGGCACTAAAAATGGTCAGTTTTTTTCATATAGTTAAAATCTTCATCCCAAAATAAAATAAAAAAAACTGTTGCTGTAACTGGTTAAAAATGCAGCTCTGCTTTAGTTTGTTAGTCACTTATGCAAAGTCCATCTAAATGTAAAACAGTGCACAGTTATAAAAACAAACATACAGAACATACTCACCTAGGTGGACGCAGCATTGATCTGATGCTGCATCTGTCCCCACCACCTCTAAGATAGAGAACTGAGTGATCGAAGACCATTGATCACTCAGTTCTCAGTCTTCAGTGAGCAGGGAGCTGGTGACTGTCAGCCAGTGACTCTGCTCTACACCCTCCAGTGCTCACTAAAGGTCCAGGCTGTGGAGGGGCCTGCAACGGCTGTCTCAGGCTCTCAGCAGCTTGCTGAAAAGCTAAACCAGTTGCCGGTCCAGGCATCTGGGTGGATCCAGACATTAAAGTCGGAATCTCTTCAGAGTCTGGACCAGCTGGGTGATGTCAGTGACTGAGTAACGTCAGCTGCATACGGGTCAAAGGAGTGCAGAAAAAAGTACACTCCCATGACCCACAGGAGAAGTAGGGCCAAAAGAGCTTTGGACCTTCTCCTTTTTTAGTCCATCTAACACTACCCTCTTCACAGGCTGACAATGCTGCTGTCCAAGGGTTGCTATGTTACTCCTCCATAGATATAGTGGAGGAGTGAGTGTAGTCATCATAAGACATTAATTGTGTTACTGGTAGGATCAACAGGTGACAATAAAGAAAAAACAAACTAAAATAGAAAACCGATGCAGACACCACATCTAAGAATCTGTAAGCTGCTCTACATTACATTTTTGTTTTGGGGTTTAGATATGCTTTAAAGAGGAACTGTACTCTCCCCCATGTCCCCCCTTACCTTTTTCGCTGAGTTATGTACGAAAAACATACTCACACACCCATTGATCTAGCAGTACAGGTCCTGCGCCTAAATCTTCTTTTGTGGTGTCATCAGAAAAATGTTGAATACAATTCTACTAGTGTGTACCCAGTTTTATAGAATAGAGGGAGAGGAGTGGAATGATGAATGATAGTGGGTGTGGAGTGTGAAAGTCACAGTAATACTACCTGGCCACTAGATGGAGTTAAGATGAATACAACAGAAAACAACAGAAATAACATGGTACAGCTTTCCTTTGTCAGACTGACAGAGCTGCTGTTAGAAACCTCGGGGCACTGTGCAGCCTACCCAACAGGTACAATGCCACGGCCACGATGCTATACTTTGCAGCCATGGCAGAAATTATACCCCCCCATCGAACAAGACTCATTCAGATAAATAGCACTGCTCTGAAAGCGTCCAGCAACTACATGCCCTTGGTTAAAGCAGGCAGTCAAATGCTCTCAGAAGAGAAATCCAAATGCTGTCTGCTCTTCAAAGAGCAAAGCACATTTGAAAAAATCTTTTTTTTTTATTATAATTTTTTAGAATTTTACATTTTTTTACAATTGTATTTTTTTTACTGCCCTGTTAGGGGGCTTTGGTGAAATATCAGGGGATCTAAAGAGACCCTTGATGTCTCCCTTTAGAGACAGAGAAAGGGAGTGAGAACACAGATTCCTCCATCCCTGAATGGAAAGTACTCTGTGCTGAGTCGCTTCATGTTCATTTACAAACTAAAGCATAGTAAACTGTGTAATAGTAATTAAATAGTAAATTAAATAGTAATTCAGTGATGAATGGAACAGGAGCGATCAGTATTGATCACTCACTGTGTTCATTCTGATCCTCCCATTCTCCACCCAGAAACCGATCCCCCTGTGTGCAAGCAGCAGCTTTCTGGCAAGGAAGGAGAGAAGCCGGAAGCACTGTGGGGGAAAAGGGGCACACAGGGAGGCCTGACAGCAAATGGAAGGAGGTGCAGTTCCAAGAGCAAATCCCCTTGAAGCGCAGATGGAGGGAAAAAGAGGAGTAGAAGCTGGCAGTGCTGCAGGGTGATGCACAAGTGTCAGCAATAAGGCAGTACACTTGACCCTCCTGCTCGGCAGGTGCTGGGGCCCCCCTTATGAACTGATGGGGCCCGGGCCTGGTACACAAGGGCTGGCTGTACTGCTTTGTCAGTGGCCCTGCAGACTGAGTAGGGAATGGTTAAGACCCCTTGCATTTCTTATCTTTTTTTATTCCTATTTTTTTCTTTTTTTATAAATCTCTTTATTAATTTTCCAATAGAAAAATATTAACAACATATACTTTATCTTCAATGTATCCACTTTCACAGGAGCTTTCACGTAATTTCATTGATGATAATAATTACAATAGTAAAAACATTCATTCTTACCCTTGAGCCCTTATATGTATGGTGTGGTTTGTTATACCCCTTCGCTTTTCCTATCAGACGTCTCACTACTTTTCTTCTTGCTATTCCAGCTGTTTACTGGTTTGCCCAGAGGCCGTTCTGGGTTCTGCTATCCAACTAGCCCATACTTTCTCATATTTTTCCCCACATCCTCTGTTACAATATGTTTCCCTATATAAATATATCGACAGATCCGCGCTTACAGACTGATTTACACCTGCAGCCCCCCTATGTAGGAAGGGGACACCTAAGTGATCCCCCAAAAAACTGAAAATCAAAGTATAGGGAGTGGCGCTGTGTTAGAACAAAGGGTGTGGCTGTAAATTAAACAAGTGCTCAAGTGTGTAATATAATTTCTTTTTAGAAGTGAAGACATTTGTTATGATACGAAACTCCCAAAAATCAATGTATCCCTATATTAGTGAAAAATCCTTATTTAGTGATAAAGGGAATTTGCTACTATATGTGCAAACAATAACACAAATTTTAAATCATCACCATTATATAACATATATAAATCTTCTAATTAATAAATATAAAGTGACAAGTGCCAAAAACTGTGGTTATCAAACCATAGTGCATTGATGTGCAAAAACCATCATTTACAGTAGTAAATCATTAATAATGTGTAAAAACCGCAACTTTGTATCAAAGAAAATCCCATATACTATTTGTTGTAAAGTGTTCATAACAGTAATATAATGTGCCGTGCACCAAAACCCCGTAGAAATCGTGCAGAAGGTTCTTCTTTAGTGGTAAAGAGCCGTGCTGTAATTACTGGCAGTCACCCCCCAATGTGGTTGCACTCACCGGAGCACTCCACCCCTGCAGGGGTACGAGCGTATGATGTTGATCCTGTCTCTCCGGTTATATGGGTGCCAGTATCCTTCCACGCGTCCCAATCCTAAAGCAGCTACTTGCATACAAGGAGGTGGGGACTCCCTGTCCCTTGATGTAATAAAGGTCCCCACTGGATATCCACTGTCATTGACTGTTCCTCAGAATGAGATGCTGCTTCCTGTCTCATATAACCGGAGCGACAGGATCAACATCATACGCTCGTACCCCTGCAGGGGTGGAGTGCTCCGGTGAGTGCAACCACATTGGGGGGTGACTGCCAGTAATTACAGCACGGCTCTTTACCACTAAAGAAGAACCTTCTGCACGATTTCTATGGGGTTTTGGTGCACGGCACATTATATTACTGTTATGAACACTTTGCAACAAACAGTATATGGGACTTTCTTTGATACAAAGTTGCGGTTTTTACACATTATTATTGATTTACTACTGTAAATGGTTTTTGCACATCAATGCACTGTGGTTTGATAACCACAGTTTTTGGCACTTGTCACTTTATATTTATTAATTAGAAGATTTATATATGTTATATAATGGTGATGATTTAAAATTTGTGTTATTGTTTGCACATATAGGAGCAAATTCCGTTTATCACTAAATAAGGATTTTTCACTAATATAGGGATACATTGATTTTTGGGAGTTTCGTATCATAACAAATTTCTTCACTTCTAAAAAGCAATTATATTACACACTTGAGCACTTGTTTAATTTACAGCCACACCCTTTGTTCTAACACAGCGCCACTCCCTATACTTTGATTTTCATGTTTCCCTATATAGCGGCAAATTATCATTCACTAGATACTTCCAAAAGGCTAATGAGGGAGCTTCTGCTTTTTTCCAACTCAGTAGTATTGCCTTCCACGCATTAAAAAAGCAACAGACTTACTTGTGTTCTCTTTACTATAGACATGTTATTCCCCACCAGTCCCAGAAGACAGATTTCTACATCTTGTTCCAGAACAATTGATGTAACTGTAGCAATTACCCCTACAACCACCCTCCAAAATACCACTATCGCAGGGCAGGACCAAAATATATGAATGAAATATCCTGGAACACACTCACACCTCCAACAGTTCTGGGGGTTCGATGTGGACATTCTATGTAGTCTATGGGGTGTATAATAGATTCTATGTGTTATCTTGAATTGTATAAGTTTATCTCGGAGTGACACTAGTATCTGAAATGGAAATCCCCATATCTCCTCCCAATTCTCCTCCTGTAATTTTGGAGCCTCCCTCATCCAACATGCTCATAACTTACTTATGTCTGGTAATGCAATTTTCACTAGGTAAGTATATAAAGTTGAAATCGGTTTCCTTTCCAGTCTCCTTCTAACTATTTGTTGTAATCCTGATTCTACCAATTGTGGGAGGCCCTGAGGGAATTGGGCAGACAATATGCATGAGTGAGCAGTAAAAATATAACTTCCTGGAATATTCCAGCGTTCCATCATTCCTGTGAATGACATCATTGTTTTCCCCTGTACTACCTGAAATACCTTTCTGACCCTAAATTTGGTCCATGCTCCTGGATCTTTTATAGAGTCTAAATGGGGCAACTGAGGATTTCTTCACAACAGAGTATTTGGAGATATAATCTCCTTGAAATGTTTTCCCCCCACTAAACCAGCTCTCCATGCCTTTATAGCTGTTATCATCAGGGGGGTTAGATCATACACAGATTTCAACCCTTGAAACGGTAATCCCTGAAGTGCTTCAATAGAGTGTACCACTGCAGCCTCTAGCATTGTAGAGGGATTGTGTGTTGTCTGGATCTAACCATTGCCCTACTGTTACCAGCTGTGCTGCTAAATGTTCTCCTTGTGCCGATGGATGCATAAGTGTAGTCAGTTTAATTCTGGGTAATTTATTTCTCCATAAGAATGGCACCCATTGTGGTGAAAGTATAAAAATTTAGGAAGAATCTTCATCTTTATTAAATTTATGCGGCCTAGCAATGACATGGGCAAAACCTCCCATACCTTCAGTTTTTTCTTACATTCCTGTACTACTGGATTTAAATTTAACATAAGAAAATCTTCAGCCTGTCGTGAGATTATTATACCGAGATATTTGAATTCTACTACCCATTGCAGTGGCAAGTTTATAGCTGCCGTATCCTGTGCTCCTTGGTCAATGGCAAATAGTAGGGATTTACCCCAATTTACCTTAAGTCCTGTGAAAAGTGAATATGTATTTAATAGTTTTAGAGCCCCTTGTAACAAGGGGCCAGCATCGCCGAGGAACAACAGCATATCAACAGCATACAGGGCTACCCTCTCCTCCAGACCCCCCACCCATAGTCCCCGAATGTCTGGGGAAGTCTGGAGAGCCTCTGCCTCCGGCTTAATTGCTATAGCGAAGAGGACCGGCGAGAGAGGGCAGACGTGCCTTGTTCCTCTATATAGCTGAAAAAAAGTTGACAACTTCCCTCCTAACTTAACCGCTGACACGGGTTTTTTATATATTGTTTGTATGCAGTTAATAAACACTAATGGGAATCCCATCCTTCTGAGTATTTCCCATAGAAAAGGCCACTTAATTGTATTGAAGGCCTTTTCTATATCCAAAGATACGTTAACGTTATGAGTATGTATATTTGTATGTAATCTCAGCAGATTAATATCTGTCATTTTCTGAGGAATGAATCCCGTCTGATCTGGGTCTATAATGGTTTTTAACAAGGGTTGTATTCTAGATGTTAGTATTTTAGTCAATATTTTAATGTCTATATTTAGTAATGCTATTAGCCTTTATGAAGCACATAGTTTGGGATCTTTCATTTCCTTATGTATAAGGGTTATACGTGCCTGTCTCCTGAATCTGGAAAAGCCCCTTTTAGCAACCCACTTGTAAACACTTCCGCTAACTTTGGGGCTAAAAAGTCCCTATACGTTATATAACATTCCACAGGAATTCCATCAGGGCCTGGGGCTTTTCTCCTTGGAAAAGTATGCATAGTCTTCAAAATCTCCTCGCTTGTAATCGGACTAACTAATGTCTCTCTCTCCCTATCCAACAACCACCCAAGGGCTATCCGGTCCAAAAAGTTCGACATTTCCCTCGGGCGGAAGTCGGAGGGGAGAGAAGAGGTGTACAGAGAGCAATAGTACCTCTTAAAAGTCTCCAAAAGCTCCTCAGGTTCAACCACCGTTTCTCCTTTTGGAGTCCTGATTTCTGATATAATTGAAACTTGATGTTCCTGCTATGCCAACCTTGCCAAAAATCTTCCACTTTTATCCCCTTTTTGAAAAATTTTTTGTCTATTTTTATATAGTTCTAACTGTCAGAAACCATGAACCAAACTGAGACAGAAGTACAGTAAAATCACACTTGTTTATTAATAAAAATAAAAAGGTAAATAGAGTAAGCGTAGTCAAAGCATAGCCAGAGTCCAGTAACCAGATCGGGTAGTCAGCAAAGCCAGAGTCCAGTAACCGGATCGGGTAATCAGTCAAGCCAGAGTTCAGTAACCAGATCAGGTAATCAGCCAGGCCAGAAGTTAGGGATCCAAGTAGAGGAACAGCAAGCAGGAAAAGGATCCAGAAGGGATGTCAGCAAAGCCAGTCTTAAACAGGAACGCAGGAGATGGTTTCTTGTGATGTGACCAAGGTGAAGGCAGAGATGAAGTGAGCTGGACAGCTTTAAGCAGGCAGGTCAGACGAGCAGGATCAGGAACAGCTGGGTAACTGTGGAGAGAGATAAGAGCTGGCAATTATCCGACAGCTGAGAGGCCAGCCCAGAGAAGGAAGGGCTGAGCCAGCCCTGACACTAACCTAGTTATTTCCGTCATATGCAAAGATCCCTTTGCGCGGCCATTATTATATCAAAATTAATTATACTAGAGTCTCGGCTATACTTTTCCTTCTGTAATTCTATCTGCGTTTGTAGCACCTGTATCTTATCCTTCTGTTTCTTGTTAACTGCTGCATTATTTGAAATGTATTGCCCTCGCACATATGCCTTAAAGGTATCCCAGACAGTGTTCAATGAAAATGATCCAACATTATGTTAAATCCTATTTAGGGGTCTTCAAACAAGGCATTTAGATGAGATAGTGAGTCCAGATCTTAAGATAAGATAAGTAGGTGCTTTATTATTCACTGCAGTGGAGAGACACAACACACTGATATTAGGCACTACCGGGCCAAATGAAGAAGGAAGTTACTCTGACTTAAAAACATCAAGTTTAACAATAATTATACTTTATGAATATGCATAAGCACTAGGTGTGTTATAGGTGTGATCATATAGTTTAGTCCAATCAGCATTCATATCTTCTTAGTAGCAAAGGAACAGTTAAATGGGTGGTTACATCATGTGACTGGCAAAAAAATAGATTTCAGGACTATCTGGTCAGTTCAGACTGGTTTTGGTACGAAGACCTATTTTGAGCAGCTTCTGGGTTCTTATCAGTCACATATCCTGTAGATTCGATTTCCCAGGAATTGAAACAAAGAAAAAGGAGAACATCTAGAGAAAGTAAACAAATCAAGCATATTATCAATTCTTAAAGTGACAGTCGCTTTATACTTCGGGGGTTCGTGCTACATATATATATATATATATATATATATATATATATATATATATATATATATATATATATATATATATATGTAGCACGAACCCCCGAAGGAGCTGCTGAAATAAATTGGGTTGTTACCGTCACCCCTTTACCTGTAATTTCACCACATCAGGAACCTAGAGTCCATGTTGAGCTTTGTATCCGACAATGTATGCACCAGTCACTTTAGTATTTTTCCAATGCTTTAATGAAGAACTTGAAAGAAGTAGCAGTGAAGAGGTAGAAAGGGAGTTGCAGAAAAATTTAAATACCTTTGTCAGATCATTGAGGGATTGAAGATCTTAGAGATGATTATACCTTCAGTCCAAAGATCTTTGCCCACCCGGATAGATCTCTCTCACTGACCTAGCAGCCGGAATGGAGCACGAACAAAAAGTCTCTGCCACAGACTTTAGAGAAACAAAATAGCTATAGGATCCTCTGCCACAGGACGTAATGGTTTTAGATGAACAGCAACACAGTACCAGAACCTTAAAGCCGACCCGGCAGTACTGTGTGGTAAGTTAGGTTACGATGCATTCTCCAATTGAGTCACCAGGCCCCTCTTGAGAAACCAGCCTTCCACACGGTCCTTGCCAAGATGAGTCCTCCCCTGGATCTTCTCAATTGCTTGGCTTTTTCCCGCAGGACAGACAGCACAGGACCACCTCTAAACCTATGATCCCCAGACGACCTCTGGGCCCACTCATAGTAACGAAGCCTCGGGCCAATATGGTCCCGAGGCTGAAAGGAAGCCGTCACATACCTTTAGGCCAGGAGGGCCAGCAGGTGAAAAAGAACCAAAAATGGCATCTGCCCCTTAACTACTCTCTCCCAGAATGCATAGCAGTGGACCACCTCTGCCGAATTACTTCTGAGAAAGAAGAGCACTCAATACACTTCAGCCTGTTGCTTTTCAACACTGGCCTGTGGTGACAACGACACCTACAGGCGACAGCGTGAAACTGCACACAACACAGCCAATGCTGGAACAGAGGCTAATTTAGCTGTAGATTAAATCTGAACTATGTACAGAACAGATAACCCACTACATTTACATATAAGCACCTGATCAACAGGAGCAGGGCGCTACATATATATAAAACTCAACTTTATCAGACCCCTATAATTCTACTCATTTCCCTCCTCTTGACCCCTATGGAGGGGCCACTACCATATCTTCCCTACCTAGTATGATACCAGAGGGTCCACAGTACTACTTCACATCTATGTGGAGTAAAGTTCGTTTTAGGGTGTATGTGGATACATTATATAAAAAATGTATCAGCGCATGTATGCAAAAAACCTAAAAAGCAGCTGAACACCAGGGTCAAACGATCAAATCCCTCTAAACAAATGAATAAAATAGGTGCAGCGCTAAAACTAAAACCAAAAATATAAATAAAATATTCCAGGGATGAGGAAAATGACACTAGGGAAATGTCCTTGTAATTATGCAGAGCACAGAAAATGTCCAGATATAAAACATAAATCCACCAGGCAAACCTGATTTTCACAGCACAGATGTGTGACTGATAGAAGGACCCTTCACCATAAACTGAATGGCCTCTCACCTGGTAACCAGGACCCTTCAAAGAAGAGTCAAACGAGCATTCCCATAGGGATCAGACAATGTGAAGGTAAGGTCCAAATGGCAAGAGAACTCATCATCACTCATCGATGATCGCACCCTGCGAGGTTTGCCTATAGAGTTGACAGGCGTGACCCCCACCCACCACCCCTGATTACATCTCCTCGGAGATCAGCATCCTGGGAGGATCGGGGGTGTGAAGGAGAAGGCACGATGAGTTCTCTTGCCATTTGGACCTTACCTTCACATTGTCTGATCCCTATGGGAATGCTCGTTTGACTCTTCTTTGAAGGGTCCTGGTTACCAGGTGAGAGGCCATTCGGTTTATGGTGAAGGGTCCTTCTATCAGTCACACATCTGTGCTGTGAAAATCACGTTTGCCTGGTGGATTTATGTTTTATATCTGGACATTTTCTGTGCTCTGCATAATTACAAGGACATTTCCCTAGTGTCATTTTCCTCATCCCTGGAATATTTTATTTATATTTTTGGTTTTAGTTTTAGCGCTGCACCTATTTTATTCGTATGTGGATACATATCTTTACTCATTCGCCTCACCTATCTCGTCATCATATGAATCTGCTAATCTGACTATTTGATAACACTCTATCTCTTCCTTGGGGTCATCTTCCTCAATTCTAACTGCCATTGTAGTAATTCTTGTATTTCACATTTAGCACACCTGAAAAAAACGAATAAACAAGCAATCCTATAATGATGATTCCTATGAGGACAAAAAAAATATATACCATTTCTAAACAAAGTGTAATCTGGGTTGGCCATATTTCCTATCATAATGTCACATTGTATACCTCTTTCCCTTACTAAACAAGGGGATATTCCCAAAGGCCTTACATTATATTTAGCATAAAATGTATTTTCACACTGGTATTTTTGGCAGCTTTGTATGGCTTACACTCAAAATGAAAGTAAATGGGTACCAGGTGTGTGCCTTTTTTTGAACTGTCTGGCCTATGTGAACATATCTAGCAATTACTAAAATGACTCCTTATGCCTGTCAGCATATGTAATTTGTACAGGTGATTTTCCTCTATAACCTTGACTGCTAAGATCAAGCAAAGGCATAAAAGTAGTTTACTCATCTTTTGAAATTAGCTCTACTTTCTTGCAATGGCTGGCATGTATCCACGTCACTTTACAGCTGTAGCAGTTGTCAGGAACACTTGGTAGGGTCCTTCTAACTTTGGTCCCAAAGATACTTTCACATGTTCTTTTACTAGGACCCAATCACCTGGCTGTAAATCATGTGTTCCAGTAATTTGATCTGGATCTGGAACTGAATCAAAAACAAACTTGTGCATCGCAGTTAGTTGCTTGTGGCTCGTTCACACGGGGCAGATCAGTCATGATCCGCCCCGTGAACATCCGCTTGCTCAGCGGGGATCGCTCCGCCGATCCCCGCTGAGCAGGAAGATGACAGGTGCATCGCTGCACACTGTGCAGCGACGGACCTGTCAGAGCGCCGCTCTCCCCTATGGGGGGATCGGATGATGACGGACCGTAGTGTCCGTCGTCACCTGATCCGATCCGAAAACGGATGGAAAAGTAGGTTTTTCCTCCGTTACACTTTTCGGATCGGAGCGGGTCGGATGTCAGCGGACATGTCACCGCTGACATCCGACACTCCATAGGGATGAATGTGTGTCCGTTTTTCATCCGAAAACGGAAGGATGAAAAACGGACATACGGATCGTCCGTGTGAAAGAGGCCTTAGACAATTACATAACAAAACATAATCATTATACATTACAGCAGTCTGATGTGGAAAATACAACCCTGTCTTAGGTAAGCCTCCAAACAAAATCTCATAAGGGCTCAAGTTCTCTGCCCTATAAGTAGGGGTAATCCTGATGTTGTAAAGAACCAGAGGCAACAGTCCTGGCCACTGTCTATTTACTGACCCTTCCTCCCGTTCCTGCATTCATTTAGCTAGCCTTCCTTTAATGATTCCACTATATTTTTCTACCTTCCCTGAACTCTGAGGATGATAGGGGCATGGAAGACCTGCTCAATTGTCAAGTCCTTGCATACAATTTGCACGATCTGTCCAGTGAAATGTGTTCCTCTGTCACTCTCTATGGTTTCAGGGACTCTAAAGCGGCATATTACTTTGGAAAGGAGCTTCTTTGCTGTTGTCTTGGCATTTTCTTTAGCCACCGGTCAGGCTTCTATTCAGCTTGAAAACATGTATACACACAACAAAACATATTGATATTGGCCTGATATGGGCAATTGGATGTAATCTGAAGTTTTTGGAAAAGGAAAAGTGGCTTGGCCAAATGTCTTTGTGTTACTCTGGTCGGTTTTCCTGGGTTGTTTTTAGCACAGATTATGCATCCCTCAACAAAGTCTTGATATGCATTTCTGGTGATGGGATAAACCATCCAGCCTTTCTCATGTTTCTCTCCATTGCCTTAGGGCCTACATGACTCGGGCCATGGGCTAGTTGCATGATAATTTTCTCTGTTTGAGGTGGAACACCGTCAGACGAGGAGAAGCGTCACACAGCGGGAGCCTCCCTCCATGCCAGCATGGGTGCGGAGCGGCCCGGAGAAGAAGATGAAGAAGAGAAGAAGAGAAGAAGATGAAGAAGAGAAGAAGATGAAGAGACGAGCGGGAGCCTCCCCCCATGACATGGGTGCGGAGCAGCCCGAGGAGAAGAAGATAGAAGATGCCGCAGAGGAGATGCTGGACGAGAACACCGGAGGAAGAACCAGAAGAGCCAGAAGAACCAGAAGAAGAAGAAGATGAAGGAAGATAGAAGAAAGAAGAAGCATTTAAATAAAGGAATTGTCAAAAACTGTCTCTTCTCATTTTTAACCTTTTTGACACTTTTTTAGTGAAATGGTAGGTACCCTCTTACCATTTCACACAGGGGGGAGGGCTGGGATCTGGGGGTCCCCTTGTTAAAGGGGGCTTCCAGATTCTGATAAGCCCCCCTCCCGCAAACCCCCACAACCACCGGCCAGGGTTGTGGGGATGAGGGCCTTGTCCTCATCAACATGGGGACAAGGTGTTTGGGGGGGCTACCCCAAAGCACCCTCCCAATGTTGAGGGCATGTTGCCTGGTAAGGTTCAGGAGGGGGGGGGGCGCTCTCTCGTTCGCCCCTCTTTTCCTGCAGTCTGCCAGGTTGCGTGCTCGGATAAGGGTCTGGTATGGATTTTTGGGGGGACCCCATGCTGTTTTTTTTTCATTTTGGTGCGGGGTTCCCCTTAATATCCATACCAGACCTGAAGGGCCTGGTATGGAATTTAGGGGGACCCCCCACGTCATTTTTAAAAAAAATTTTGGCCTGGGTTCCCCTTAATATCCATACCAGACCTGAAGGGCCTGGTATTTAATTTAGGGGGACCCCCACGTCATTTTTTTTTAAATTTTGGTTCGGGGTTCCCCTGTGGGGAATTCCCATGCCGTTTTTATCAATGAACTTCTATGTATATTGTCGGACCGGCAATGCATTAATAGCCGCGAGAAGTTTTAAATGACTTTTTTTCCTTTGAAATGTCATTTTGCTGTCAGACTGTTCTAAACAGGCATACTATAGACACCCCCCAGCTACGAAATTTAAAGTGATATTACACTTTTATTGTTTCACTTTAAGCATTATTAAAATCACTGCTCCCAAAAAAACGGCCGTTTTTAAAACTTTTTTTTGCATTGATTCATGTCCCCTGGGGCAGGACCCAGGTCCCCAAACACTTTTTATGACAATAACTTGCATATAAGCCTTTAAAATTAGCACTTTTGATTATTCATGTTCGTGTCCCATAGACTTTAACGGTGTTCGTGTGTTCGAACAAACTTTTTTCCTGTTCGCATGTTCTGGTGCAAACCGAACAGGGGGTGTTCGGCTCATCCCTATTCAAGAGCATACTTGCTATCAGTGTAGATGTTGGCTGTTTGATCCTTTGCGGCCTCACAGACTCTGGTGAGTGCTACCACTTTGACAACTTGCGCTGAAAGTGATGAACGGAGTAGTTGGGTCTCAATCACTTCCTCCAATGTTATCACCGCATATGCCGTTCTTGGGACTTTCCTTTCCCAATGAGCGACAAGCATTGCTGACATGTGTTTGGTATGAATCATGAGGGGGAACTCCACACCAAATTTTAAATAAAAAAATGGCATGGGTTCCCCTCCAGGAGCATACCAGGCCCTTAGGTCTGGTATGTATTTTAGGGGAACCCCCAAGCTGAAAAAACAGCGTGGGCTCCCCCAACAAAATCCATACCAGACCCTTATCCAAGCATGCAGCCTGGCCGGTCAGGAAAGGGGGTGGGGACGAGCGACCATCCCCCTCTCCTGAACCGTACCAGGCCGCATGCCCTCAACATGGGGGAGGTGCTTTGGGGAAGGGGGGTGCCCTGGTCTTCTCCGTCATCTTCTTCCCACTTCTCTTCTTCCGATGTTGACGTGACGCTGTCTCCCGCTGTAATGCCGTGTGTGCGGTGCGCAACAACTTATATAGGCATGGGGCGGGGTCACTGGGTGATGTCCCCTGGTGACCCGCCCCTTATGACATCACAGTCCCGGGGCATGATGGGACTGTGATGTCATAAGGGGCGGGGTCACTGGTGACATCACCCAGTGATCATGCCTCATGCTTATATAAGTCGTTGCACACCGCTCACACGGCATTACAGCGGGAGACAGCGTCATGTCAACATCGAAAGAAGAGAAGTGGGAAGAAGATGACGGAGAAGACCAGGCCAACACTAGCAAAAGAGCGGCAAAAGAGCAGCGAAAGGGCAGAAGATAGCGGAGGAGCCCGGCAAGAGAACCAGAGAGAGGGAAAAGAACCGGAGACCGGGAGAAGAGGCCGGAGAGCAGGAGAAGAGGCTGGAGAGAGCGGAGGAGTCAGAAGAGACCCCCAAAGTCAGAAGAGACCCCCGGAGCTGCCTAATAAATTACTTTAAAAACCTGTCTAGTGTGTTTTTTTATTGACACTTTTTTCCCCCAGGTGAATGGGTAGGGGTACGATGTACCCCCATACACATTCACATAGGGTGGGGGGCCGGGATCTGGGGGACCCCTTATTAAAGGGGGCTTCCGGATTCTGATAAGCCCCCCGCCCACAGACCCCGACAACCAACGGCCAGGGTTGTCGGGAAGAGGCCCTTGTCCTCATCAACATGGGGACAAGGTGCTTTGGGGTGGGGGGCCGCAGGGCGCCCCCCTTCCCCAAAGCACCCACCCCCCCATGTTCAGGGCATGCGGCCTGGTACGGTTCAGGAGGGGGGGGCGCTCGCTCGTCCCCACCCCTTTTCCTGACCGGCCGGGCTGCGTGCTCGGATAAGGGTCTGGTATGGATTTTGGGGGGACCCCCACGCCATTTTTTCGGCGTCGGGGGTTCCCCTTAAAATACATACCAGACCTAAGGGCCTGGTATGCTCTTGGAGGGGAACCCATGCCGTTTTTTTTATTTAGGGGAATTCTTTCTCGCGCTCGCTGCAATAGGAAAATGTGTTTTTCCTATTGCAGCCAGCGTGAGATGTACAGTACCCTGTTGCTGAGAACCAGGGCGATACACTCGCACTGGAAACACATTCTTGCATGCAGGTACTGTATCTTCCCTTCAGTACAACACCACTGTCACCGGTTGCACAGGTTGTAGCTGCAGTTTTCTTTTTGTGTTCTTGCCACAACATCGATCTTGGTGCATCCACCAACCGGATCTATTTCATACACGGTTTCAAAGGGTTTGCAGTCAACAGGGCAGGATGAGGAGGTTTCACACCATTTAAAAATGCAGGATATACAGAAAACATGACAACATACTTCTGGAAAGCCAGCCTCCAGGGAAAGACTGTTCAGACACCTCTCAGTTGAACTTAATGCTAAAGTACTGGCACCAGTCCCATTTTGCCTTCGTCACCATCTTTTTCTTCATGTTGCTGGTCTCTAGCATCAGATGAGCATAAACATTTGCTCCTTCAAACTGTAAAGCAAAGAGTTCTTGGCTCTCTTCATCCAAGGCGACACTGAAGAAAGCATTTGCCAGTTCTATTACGGTGTACACCCGTGTTCCTGTAGGTATGTCATTGAGCAAAGTATTGGGATTTGGGACAGTAGGAGTGCCTTCCTCAATGATATGATTGATGGCCCTTAAATCATGTACCATTCGATATACTGGCTTTTCTCCCTTTTTTTTGACCTTTTTCTTTACAGGAAACAATGGCGTCTGTGCTCTACTTTCTGTTTTCTTTATGACACCTGCTTCAAGTAATTCTTTTATTTGTACTCATACACCAGCGAGTTGAGTGGATACTGTGGTATGCGTGGGATTTGAGCTCCTGCTTTTATTTTGACTTTAAACGGAGGGACTTGTAGAAGTCCTACATCATATTTTCTTGGCCCAGAGAATATCAGGTATTTGAGCAACAATTTCAGGTGGAATATTACCTTCAATCTCTTGCTCTAATTCAATCGCTGTCAATTTCTTCATCTAATTCTCCAAAATGTACTTCTACTCTGTTGGGTGTATACTGTATACTGTACACAGGCTTGTGAATAACTCAGTAGGTCTCTTCCCAATAGGTTGCATGGTACAGTGTCAGAGACAAGCAGCTTATGAAACATATTGTAGCTTCCAATTCCAGTTTGTTTGGGGGGCGTTTCCTTGAGAGGGGGATGTCTTTTGGTAGGCGGACTTTTGAATTATAGTCCCGGCAGAGCCAGAATCGACTAAGCATTTCCTGATCTGTTAGTTGTGGAAAGCATAATGTTACAAAAACGTCTTTACCATCCATCTCAAAGATGCACAAATTAACTTCTGTGTGCTCAAAAAGTTCATGCTGCTTTACAAACATATTTATCATCATCTCCCTCTTTCTTCTGCTTACATGTCAGGCAATCTGCATTTTCTGGTTTCCGAGAAACAGCTCCTTGACCATCATTTTGGGCTATAAAAACATCAACTCTGTTGTATTCTCTTTTTTCTCCTCTCTCTGGGCTTCAATGCTACTGCACACTTCTCTTAGCAAAGCCCATTCAAATCCTAGTTTCCATCATTTTGCAAACCGACCTGAAAGTGCCGCTGCTTTGTCTCCAGTGTGAAAGCCCAGAGGGCTTTCACACTGGATCTGTGCGCTAGCAGGACGGGAAAAAAAGTCCTGCTAGCAGCATCCTCGGAGCGGAGTGTATACCGCTCCTGCCCATTGAAATCAATGGGACAGCGCGGCTATACCGCCGGCAAAGCGCCTCTGCAGAGGCTCTTTGCGGTAGTATTTAACCCTTTCTCGGCCGCTAGCGGGGCGGTTTTACCAACAGTAAAGCGCCGACGCCGCCCCCGCCCCAGTGTGAAAGGGCCCTTATAGATGTGATCGTATAGTTTAGTCCAATCAACATTCATATCTTCTTTATAGCAAGGGAACAGTTAAATGGGTGGTTACATCATGTGACTGGCAAAAAATAGATTTCACCACTATCTGGTCAGTTCAGACTGATTTTGGTACGAAGGCCTATTTTGAGCAGCTTCTGGGCTCTTATCAGTCACATATCCTGTAGTTTAGATTTTCCAGGAATTGAAACAAAGAAAAAGGAGAACATCTAGGGAAAGTAAACAAATCAAGCATATTATCAATTCTTAAAGTGACAGTCGCTTTATATATATATATATATATATATATATATATATATATATATATATATATATATATATATATATAAAACTCAATATTATCAGACCCCTATAATTCTACTCAATTATTTTCCCAGTATTCCACTACCATTGATGACATTTTCTCCACTTACTCTGGGTGTAACACCCACTGGGGAGCCAATCGCCACATTGATATTTTTCCGGGCAGGGGTACATATTGAAAGGAACAAAGGAGAGTGGTCCGAAAGTCTGCTTGGTAAATATGTTGCTTCTACAATATCTGGTACTAATGTCAGATCTGCAAAGTCTAAATCTATTCGAGATGAGGTTTTATAAGAAGTGGAAAAACAGGAATATGCACTTTTTTCTCCATCTCCAAATTTCTATTACACCTGTCGCCTGGGCCCAGTTATGTAAATCAGCTGAATACTGCTTGGAAGGTTTTGGTCTATCTAATTCTGGGGATAAAATAGAATTAAAATCTCCAATAAACAATAATTTTGCTGGAAAATGTTGGATAATTTTCTCTAATATTTAATTTAATATTCCCAAAGAGGAAGGGGGTGGAATATATATTGCCGCTATAATATACCTTTGTTGTCCCAACATGTATACTAAAATAACATATTTTCCCTGCATGTCTGTATGTACCTTCTCTATTAGGGCGGAAACGGATTTATTTATTAGCACTGAAACCCCTCCCGCATTGGAAGAGTAAGTAGCATGATATGCTTTTTCAATCCATGCTTTTTTTTAAGGCCATTAGTTTCCTTCTCACTAGATGTGTCTCTTGAAGTAAAATCAACTGGGGTTATATTTTCTTACATATTGGAACATCAATGCTCATTTAAACCCAGAATTTAGACCCCTGACAATCCAGGATATTATAGAATAGCAATTATTTTCACCTGGAAGCATGCTTGCACAATGGAACAAAGGGACATCTCCACAGTATCTTGAGCCATATAGCTCCTAAAGCAAACATCAACGGGGCAGCAAAACCACACCATCCCTGAACCTTTATACACCACACCTCTGCACCTCCCTTTCCTCCCCCCTCCCATCCCACCCTATGCTTTTTCATTCCCTTCCCTAATCTACAACCCCATGCATCCATGGGTGGGAGTAAAAAGGACCTTTCCCCTACCCTTGGCCTCACTGACTATAGGTTCTGATCTATACCCAGTAACTACTCCACACAAAACAACTCCCAATGTGTACCGCAACAATCCTTCCACCCAATTTGTGAGTCGGGCTCTCTAATAGACAATTTAACCCAAGGGACGCATTTGAATCAAAAGTATATCTACACACCAAACATCTTATAATAATTTCTATTGTTATTATTTTAAATCATAATCATATACTCCCTTAATCCTAATCACACCTCCCTATATCCCTCTTCCAAAAGAAGAAGAAAAAAAAGGAAGGGGGTGAGGAAGGGAAGAAATAGAAGGAGAAAAGAAAACACCTTCCATCCTTCCTTCCCATTCCCATCACTCTCATGATCACCAATTTCCATCGTTTATACTTTCTACTTTACTTTTTTTTATCACCAAATGTGCTATTATAAAAGGCTGTTCTGTTATAAATATTAATAACTTTGTTGCTATATATTTATATATATGTAATCTTTCCCCTCCCACACCCCTCCCCACCCCCCAAGAAGGGGGAGAGAGAAAGAAAAAAAGGGGGAAGAAGGGGGGGCAGGGCGAAAAAGGGAAAAAGGGGGGGGGGGATAAAAAAAAAGAAAAAAAAATCATAATTTAATGATTTTCCTTTCCCAAAATTGTGAGGGATCTATTTATCTAGTGTCCAACCATTATACTGCAGCCGTTGGTGTCTCAAAAAAACAGGTGTATGTTCCATCAATCACCGCAGTTTCCTAGGATATAAAAAACTGAATTTTATCCCCTTTTCTCTCAATCTTTTCTGCACTTCCGTATAGGCTCTTCTCTGTTGTTGTATTTCAGGGGGATAATCCAGAAAAATAAGTAATTTGGCATTTTCATATTGTAAGTCTGCCCTTGTCCTGCTGCTGACAATATACGGTCTCGATCTCTATAAATGAGTAGACATAAAAGAAACAGACGAGGGAGGGCCCCTGGCTTTGGTGATCGAAAAGAAATCCTGTGTGCTCTTTCAACCACAAATGTTACAGACATATCTGTAAGGACTATCAATAATTACTCTGAAAATTCAGTTGGATTATCTCCTTCCACTCATTTTGGCAATCCTATGATCCATATTATTTCTCCTCAAACAGCTTTCTGTATCGATTGCTCTGTTCCGTAGAACACTATTTTGTTTTCTCAGGATATGCCATTCTCTGTCATCCGTTTTTACTTTATCTTCTACCTTTGAGACCCGAACTTCCATCTCTGAGATCTTTTGTTTGACTTTATCAAACTCATGCCTCATTATATTAATATCTACGGTCAGAGCATACATTTTTATTGTGAGAGTTTCACTACATGCTTTGATAGCTGCCCTAATATCTTTGTCAGAGGGAGCCAGCTCTACCTCTACCTCTTTATCTACTGTTGTCTAAGTCTCTGCTAATATTCCAACTTGGGGGGACTTTACTACCGACTTTCCCGCTGTCTTTGCTGCCATTGAAGTGGGAGAGGAGCAGGGGGAAACAGTCTGTGCTTTTAAAGCGCGTGGCTTCCCTGGGGACATCCAGACCCACTGTCAAGGGAGCCTTAAATTTCCTGAAATTCTCCAGCTGCAAGGCAGACTCTTCGTTCCCCTCACCACTTCCCCTCTTCTCCTCCTTCTGCAGCTTTCCACACTTCCCCCCCCCCCCCCTTTGTATGAAGCAGCTTATAGCCCACAGTCTCGTTCACAGTCCCCCCCTTCCTTAACGTTTCCACATGTGGCCTTCTTCGCTCCTCCACTTCGCCTGGCTATGCCTCCAATATCCGGCCGACCCAGATAGGGAAAAGGGGTCAGAAGACGTCCACCATCCCCCGCCGGGAACCACCGGGAGCTACTGGCCTATGAGGGTGGGGGCCGGGGATCTTCCACTGACTGCCCGCCGTACAATCCTCACTGATCCTCTCCTCTCTCAGCCATCGCGGGAAGGAAGTCCGCTGCAACCACCATCTCTCGCTGGAATCATTGTGAGATTAGAGCCCACGTCACTACGCTCACATACTCTCACATCCTCACTAATCCCTTGAGGATTTTTATGCAGGTCCTAGAAACACAGCAGGAAGTAAGAGAAAACCCCATTTTAGACAGTTGTCATTGGAATGGGCATCAACATTAAAAGATTTTCCCTCACCTCCTGCTCTCGACGACTAGAAAATTTCCCATCACTTTCTGTAGTGAAGACCATAGTCATTAGGACAACTGTGACCCCAGCGGGGACACAGCAGTAAAAACTTGATTAGCGTTCTGAAACTACCTCACTATCCAAAAATAAAAAATAAAACTATTGGTTTACATATATTTTAAAGTGGAACTGAAGGCATTTTACAAAAACTTGTGAGCAGGCAGACTATTTATCTCAGAAGAGACATGCAATGTCAGAATCACAATCATGGACCAGACATGCATGTCTATTCTGCGATAAAATACATCTAGCCACCTGCTTACAGTTTTATGCTGCATGTAAAGTGAGCTGTGCATGTGCATCTCAGCTTACATTACTGGCACAATTCCTGTGTGCTGGGATGACTGACTCCTGCACATACATAGAAGTTACGTCATCCCACCCCAACAAATGAAGACACCCAAAGACAGGCATCTGGCTATGACTAAGGCCTACTTTTGGCAGAAACGCGTGAGTGTGTAGGAAACTCTCTTTTTATTCTGGATTAAAAAAAGAATCGCATGTGCTTAGCAGTGGTTGCTGGATTTATTAATTCGTGACATGAGGATCGGCTGACAGGAGCCTACAGAGCACCGTGCCACACAGGTTTTGGGTGAGCGACGGTTTGTTTTTTTGTTTGCTGAAGAAGATGCCGGCACCAGTGAGGGACCCCTCGCAGACTTTGGACTGTTAGAGAAGAGGTAAGTAAAATGACTTTAATTCCACTTTAAGCAGTTATAATGAGAGCAACCTATTGTACATGTAAAACCAGCCCTTGGTTCTGCCAGCTTCCCTTATTCTTAATAGTTAGTTTATTCTGAATTCTGAGATTCCTATTCTCAGAATTCATAGTTTACAGTTTTCACTAAGGGTTCTTTCAAATGAGCGTCATCGGTTGCTTAAAACAAACTGATTGTAAAAATGCATAAAAACTGAATCATTTTACAGCAGTTTATACATACGTCTTCAATTCAGATCAGTTTACATCTGTTCACATCAGTTTTTTTTCACGTCTGTTTTGTAATAGTAAGTAATAGTCATATATGCTAAAAGGATAAACAAAAATATGTTTCTTGTCTAAAAATGTATGCAAATTGAAGAGATTTAAACATAGCTACATAGTTAGTCTGGTTGAAAAAGGACACAAGTCCATCTAGTTTAACCAATTAAAGGGGAAAAAAATACAATCCTATATACACAATCCTATACCCACAGTTGATTCAGAGGAAGGCAAAAAACCCCAGCAAAGCATGATCCAATTTGCCCCAGCAGGGAAAATAATTCCTTCCTGATCCCCCGAGAGGCAATCGGATATTCCCTGGATTAACTTTTCCTTTAATGTCAGTATCTGGTTAAATTATGTACCTTTAGGAAAGAATCCAGGCCTTTTTTTTTAGAACATTCTACTGAGCTGGACAGAATCAGCTCTTGAGGGAGTCTATTCCACATTTTCACAGCTCTTACTGTGAAGAAGCCTTTCCGTATTTGGAGACTAAATCTCTTTTCCACTAGACATAAATAATGCCCCTTGTCCTTTGTGATGACCTTAAAGTGAATAACTCAACACCAATTTCACTATATGGACCACTTATGTATTTATTCATTTTGGTCATACCCCCCCTTAATCTCCTCTTCTCAAGAGGGAATAAATTCAGTTCCTATAAACTTTCCTCATAGTTGAGCTCCTCCATGCCTCTTATCAGTTTGGTTGCCCTTCTCTGCACTTTTTCCAGTCCCCAATATCCTTTTGGTGAACTGGTACCCAAAACTGAACTGCATATTCTAGATGAGGTCTTACTAATGATTTGTACAGGGCAAAATGATATCTCTCTCTCTGGAGTCCAGTAATACAAAAAAAGGCATCTTTCCTAAACATCCATCTATGTCAACAAAAACAGAAACGGATGCAGACCTTCTCTGTTTTTTTTTTCTGCACATATACTGACCCAAATATAAGCGGACGTATATCCGTTTACATCTACCACCCATAGCATACATTGTGGTTCAGTCTGGATCTGTATGAAAAACTGACTGAACAATTCTGTCTCTTGCTATTGAACTCTGAACTTTCTAAACACCTGCCACATACAAAACCAATGCTTATAACATGACTTTACCAGAGCACAGATAAAAGACACAGCAGGTGTAATCCCTATCAATCATGTTGCTCTGCAAACTCCTTACCATTTCTGCAGCCATTACAGGCAATATCATAGTCATCCTGGGCGCACAAGTATGCGAAGACTGAGTGCTATTAGAATGTCACATACTTAGCCCCACTGCCATCTGTCTTCTGTACTTCTTAATTGTTCCATGGGTGACCTCACTGAGAAAGCATGCAGGAAAGGATGTGTAAGGGGCCAAGGCCAAGTAATATTACCTAAAAGAATTAGATAATTCATTAAGGGTCACAGATTAGCGAAACACACACTATTCTCCCATAGATCTCAGGGAGCGCTGGGAGTCCCGGACCTATTCTAATACTCTAAAGCTTCTCGGATTACCCAGTTATCAGTTTATTCCATTGGCACAATCCCGGACCTCGGTCTTCATGGAACCCTAATGCCGCGTACACACGGTCGGACTTTTCGTCTACAAAAGTCCAACGGACGCTGACGGACTAAAGCTGGCTGGTAATCCGATCGTGTGTGGGCTTCTCCGGACTTTCAACATACTTTTTTAGCCTCAAATCCGACGTACTTTAGATTTGAAACATGCTTCAAATCTTTACTTCGTAACTACGACGGACCCCGAAATCCGCTCGTCTGTGTGCTAGTCCGACGGACAAAAAGCCACGCTAGGGCACCTATTGGCTACTGGCTATGAACTTCCTTATTTTAGTCCGGTGTACGTCATCACGTAAGAATTCGACGGACTTTTGTGTGATCGTGTGGAGGCAAGTCTGTTCGTTAGAAAGTCCGCCGCAAGTCCGTCGAAAGTCCGCCGAAAGTCTGCCGGAAGTCTGTCGGACAGGCTGTCTGACTTTTGTAGACGAAAAGTCCGACCGTGTGTACGCGGCATTAGGAGCTGCTGCTGTTGACATTGAGCACTTGATGTGGTCTGTACCAAAGCTCAAACCACCAGTGTTGGCTCTGACTCTTTCATTCTCCCAGGCTCTATGGGACTTACTTCAGGATATTAAAAATACCATCTCCTTGTATATGCCTCTAGCGCTTCTGTTTGCTAACATTACATTTCCTCCAGGCTTATCCACAAATCATTTTAAATGGTGGCAAGACAAAGGGTCATACCGCATAGGTTAGTTCTTTACTACCCATAGCCCTATTTCTCTACAGTATAGTTTAGAAACACTTACATTACTAGCAACTGAACAATTTAGGTTTCAATAAATCCACCACTTTTTGCAAACCATTGCATAAGGAAATAAGGTGTCATTTTTGCCAAATGCTTATGAGAGATGGTGCTTGCATCTATGAAGCATTTCTCCTTCAGCAAGCCAAACTACCATATATGTTGGTATGGGAGGCGAAGGTTGGCAAGACTGACACTCTGGAAACTTGCTATTCTAGAAATCTGAGAATTTCCAGGGGTATAATAATGCATCTCTTATAGAAGCTAATCTTAAAGTGCTGACATGGTTGTACTTAGTTCCTATCAGACTGGTCAAAATCAGACTGGTTCCTGTCAGACTGGTTTTTATTACCCCAAGAAGGGACACCGCAAACTTCCCTTTCTTTCCCGTTACTTTCTCTTGTCTGCTATCCTTTTTTTTTCTTCTTATGGCTGATCATCAATTCCACCTAAACCCACCATTTGTGACAATCATATTCCTGAGGATCGAACTGCGTATGGATATGGATATCTTGACATTGTATTACAATCAATCAATCTTAATCGCACAACTATGCTGTAACAAGTGATGACTGTCATAATTTTCTTTATTGTCTTTATTTGTTTTGTGAAAATATTAATAAAAACGATTGAAAGAAAGAAGTAGATAATTGCATATTTGAGATTTTAAATCCCGATCCTGAGATGATTCACCAGGTTATTATAATGAATCAGATCCTCCCATTCAGAATTAGTCTGTCAATAGCATGGTGAAACAAGCTACAATTTTTTTCAGAACAGAAAAAGTAAGAAATCTGCAACAAAGTTTCTGAAAATCCATAATGCAATGCAATGCAAAATCCATGCAATGTACATAGATCACCCAGAGAAGATTGTTTTTTCTCAACAAAAGTGGAGCTACATTTTACAGCTAAACTTCACTACCAAAGATTTGGAATTCTGTTTAGTTGGATGTTTGATTCAGTAACCCCTGCATGGCAGCATAGCCTGTTACTTGATCAGCCTTGCAGTGGCAGCATAGCTTGTTCAAGAACAGCCTCACAGGTTGCTGATTGGATGAACAAGCAGCACATTGATTAATTATTAGTCTGTCCCTCTCCCCTATTCTTATATCAGCATGTTCCCTATAAGCACATATGTACTGCGGCAGAGCATGATTGGCTCCTAGTCCTTGCCCTACCTCTCTCAAAATTTGAGGCTGTATAAGATTACAGGAAGCTCATATCAAGACAAAATTCAGATACTTATACTAGTAGCATTTAAAACACATTTCATTATTTTTTAATGAATACAGTACATACCATGAACGGCATTAACTGGTATTTTTTTTTATGTCTGCTTCAAAACTGCAGTAGATAATAATCTATCACTAGAGAGTGAGGAGGTAAAAGCACAAATGATTTCTGAACAGAGGTTCTTTATAACTTGGGAACAATACGTCAGTACAGTGTACTGAGCAACATAAGCTTCTCTTTCACTAACAAATTATAAAATGCCACCATGAAAAGTGTGGAGAAAGAAAATGTGTTTTTGTCTTTCTTTTGACATTTAAATGAAAAATCATGCCAAAGCAAAGTGGTTTGCTGACAATGTTCCTATTGATTTTCATATGACTTTTTCATGCAATCATTTAACCTTTATATAGATTGCACCTGTTTATTTTGTGATTACACTCCTCCGCAATATTTCCCTTCAATTCTAGTATGATTAAATCAATGAGGCTTCTAAGCAGACTGTAGGTGATAAACTGAATGTGGTGCATGGCAATAAGTGAACCTTTCTTGCAATGATTTAGTAGAAGTGCTTATAGCTGATATAGCTACTTGGGCTCAAAGAAACATAAAACCAACTTTCAAACTCTCATTCTGCACCCTCAAACTCATCTCCTTTAACAATATATTTTAATTTCAGGGGCATGTGTAAAAACCACAGGGTTGTGGATCAAAATCTGATAGAATCAAAAACCGACTACCTTTTTAAATGATATTACCTAACCTAAAGTTGGCCTGCACTATGCGAATTTCAGCTGGTTTCTGATGAACCAAACAAAATTCACTTCATGGGTGGCTCTGCCAGCACCCTCATTGCAACAACCTTCCACTTAAAAATCAAAGTAAACAGGCAGAAAATTGTTGGCTGAACAGCGGCTCATCCAATCAGATGCAGCTGCTGTTCGGGTAACTGCCAGCACCAATTGTCAGAATACAATAGCAAATTAAAGATTCATCCATCCAAAAAAAATCTATCAGCTTAACTATTAATGTGGTTTGATGTACCAATCCTACAGTTATTATTTATGGCTCATAAAACTATTGCCATGAAACATGGCAAGAGAACAACAGATATATAAACGTAGGGGTAATCCCAACATGTTTTATAGGCTTGGGGACCCCTGGCTAGTGGTCCTGGGTTCAGTCCTTGTTCCCTGGTCTCATCAAGGCTACTATAATGTTAGTTAGACCTGTGCCTATTGTAGCATTCCTAGGGTTCCACCTTAAATTTCAATATGCCTTCTACTTTGCTTACATGTGTACCATGGAATGAGGCTAATACCATATGTTTCTTGCTTTATGTACAAGTCGCACTTGACTTTTCTTGACTTTTGTTTATAACAATAAGATTCAACATGGTTATGTTAAATCTATATTCTGTTTTATTAGACTTCTTCAGTCTCGTGTTTCAAGCCTCGTACACTTGCTTAGATTTTCGGACGACCAAACGTCTGATTTTTGTGGCATGCTAGTCTCATGTCGAAAGTGAAGAGGTTTCTCACAATACGAACATTTTCGTACGACAGAATACAATGTCAGAAGTGACGTAATGTGTTGAATAGTTTTGTATGTATTCTTTAGTTTCTGAGCATGCGTAGTCTTGCTCTTACGATTTTATCCAAATGAAAATCGGACATTGAGTTCACATCCGACAAAAATTTTATAGTCTGCACATCCAGGTTTTGTCTAATGAAAAAGCTAAATCGGCTGTTGAAAGCACCGTGCTAATGTTCTGAAAATCAGCAGACAGCTTGTCGTACGAATTTTTCAATCCGATTTTCATATCGTGTGTACGGGCCTTAAGAGACAAGTCAAGACTCACCACAATCGTCTTTTTGGCAATTTGCTGACAATAATTTGAGATGTATTTGTTTCTGCTGCTATGTCTCCTACATATTTTTGTGATTACTCAGACATTAGGATGGTGGTAGTCCTTTTTGATCTGATATTCTATGTATATATATTTTTTGGTTTCTTTATAAGTGTTTTGTAAAAGTTTAAAACTTTTCAACAAAAAGCATTTAAAAAAAAAAAAAAAAAAGGTTTTTGATAACTAGAAGTTGCTCCAGACCCCCATTTCCTGCTGGACACAGTTGTGGCCTCTCGCAAAGATAGAACCAGCCAGTCGATTGTTCTACCTAAAAACAGGTTTCACTCTTTGATGTTGACGATGTGACCAGCAGATGCTTGGGTGGTGGCAGCTGAAAGAAGTCTAGACCTGATTGGAAAATCATACAACTTTTCCTTTTAGATTGTTTTGTATGGCAAGATGTCTTTTTTTTATAGGCTGGAATTAAAAAAGGGGTTAGGAATATATAAACAAATCAGAATATAAAGTTTTTGTTGTTCTATTTAGCCATATAGGTTTTATTTGTTTAATTATTTTACAGAATCTAACATGAGCACACAGTTGGTAAGGTGTAGGACCAGCACTAACGGTTGGACCTTTTGTATGTATGGGCCAAGGAGCAGCTTACCCCTCTGTATTTTTCTAAAACATAAAGCAGCTAAATTATGCACCTTTACAAATCTGATGATACATTCTTTTTCAGAGATTTCATAATTGTGAGGACCAGTAGAAGACTGCTGGTCAGCATCAGAGTGCAGGGACTAAGAATGGAGTGGACAGGATCATGGCCAGTAACTAATAGCAATGACAAATTGGTAACTGAAGATTGAGATTAGGAAAGGAAAGTTAAATTGTTACTAAACCCACAACAGTAAAATCAGTATGTATATGCAGTAAAGCATGCTTGTTATACTCACTGTGGAACCTAGGGGGTTAATCCTCTGCATTGTGTAAAAAGGCTGTTTCATCTTGTATGCACAGATCCTCCCTTCCCTGCACTGTCCCCCTGGACAAGTCCAAATAAGACAGCCTTTGGAGTCAGGCTGCTCATTTTGGTGTGTATTTCTAGAGAGGTTTTTTTTTTCTTGGTAGGGTGCATTTGATCAGCACAGGGACAATCAGCACTACCTAGACATGTCCAGACAGAGGGTAAAGAACCCTGCAGCCTCATAGGACAGCTCCGTGCAGTATGAAAATTCCTCCTACAAGCTTCCCCAGGAACTGTTAGAAATCACAAGACTGCTATATACTGCTGATGAGAAAAAGGTATTTAGCCGTTTTTATTTAGTAAAATAATTGCATTTCCATGTTCTGTGTACTGTGGGAAACCAGATATAGTGAATGCAGGGTCCTGGCTTTAGTAACACTTTAACCAAGAGCAAGAAAACCACAGAATCAGAATGTGAACCAGAGTCAAATTAAATACAAGAGAACTGGCTTGTATGGTATGAAAGGATGAAGGTGCCAAGCCATAAAGATTGGTTCAGACATTATTTTTTTATTTGTCATAATATAAATGTCTATCAAGATTTGACAGCCAATACATTTCATGGGTTTTGCACAAATACGTCTTCATTTGGGCTACAAAGTAATAGAAATAGGTTTTAAATAGAAAGGACGAGAGCACCAAGCCATAAGGATTGGTCCAAATATGAATTTTTATTTGTCATAATAAAAGGATCTAACAAGGGTTGACAGCCCATACATTTCATGGATTATGCAGAAATCCTTCCTCAGGGCTAAATTGTAACAGAAATAGGTTTTAAATAGGAAGGATGAGAGCGCTAAGCCTTAAAGATTGGTCCAGGTATGAATTTTTTGTTTTGATAATATAGGTCTATCAATAGTTGACAGCCAATGAATTACATGGATTATGCAGACATCAGGTTACATTGTAACAGAAACAGGTTTTAAATAAATGTTATATTAGTTACAGAATTGTATCTACACATGTATACACTCTATAAAATGTATTATACTACATTAAAGATGAACTCTTTGCAAAAATGACATACATAAATGAATACAGCTCTAACTGTATTTTTTTTTATAAATGCAAGTAGTGTAAGTACCTGATTGTGACATGGTATCAGAAGCAGCACAAGTCAATCAGTTCATGTGCTGACAAGAAGCATGGTGATAGGAGAAGAAATCAGAGTGACAGAAAATCCACCACTGTGATGCATCTTCTTTTAGGCCCGTTCACACCTGAGCTATTTTCTGCTTGAAGCTTGTAGCTTTAGAACGCTCAACGAGCTAAATCCATTCATTTCAATGGCCCCTGTTCACATCTGAGTGTTCTGTTACCTAAAGCAAAATGCCAGTCACTCAAAAAAGTACATGAGCTTCTTTTTGGCAGACTGGGCCTCTGGACTTCAAAAGAAACTCTTGAAATGTGCAACATAAGGCGTTTTATGAGCATTTTGTTGCATGGTTTTCTGCTCAAACAGCAGCTCTCCACCCCTGATCTCTTTTACCTCTCCTCACCCTGGTGCTTTAAAAATAAAAAATGTCTGAAAGTTGCTCTGCTCAGGTGTGAATGCAGCCTCACTTTCCAGTCACAGGCTGGGGAAGGCCCAGGACAACCTGGGTACAAAATAAGTGGGATGAATAATTTTGGCCATCAGAATAAGGAGATTGAGAGGCAAATCTTTGGATTAAAGGTATATATTTGATGGGTATTTATATAAAGTATAGTATATTGTGGTCCATGAAAGGGAATTTGTGCATAATCAATACGCATTGATTTTTAATCTTTGATTCAACATTTTATTCTGACAAATAAACATTTGAATCTGGACCTGATAATCCCCGTGGCTTGGCACTCTCTAATTCTTGCACTTAATACAAGCTGAAACTCCCAGGAACATTACTGGGCTCAACTGAGCAATAGATAGCTGCCACACTATAGCAATCTTTCGATTTATTTGCAACCTCCACCAAGTGAAGTCAAGTGTTTCACCACCCTAAATCCTGAACAGGACAGGTAGCAGAGTTGGCACCTAACCACATCTCAGAGTATAGGTTCTGCAGTCTGTGTGAGTTGTTGTATCTATGAGAATAAATCAGATGAACTACAAGTGTTCAAGAGGTTAAATAGAGACTTGCAGTCAAAACAATATTCTATAGTGGAGAGAGGCAGATTGGGAAACTATGAATGAGGCACAAGGCATTCAGCACCTCTGACAAATAAGAACGAACAAGGTAATGGTGAAGCCAAGGTAGAAAATAAAAGTGAAAATTAAACTTATTAAGGATTACAAAAAAGCAGGAAGACACCAGGACCCATACTCACATAGATAACCAGTGATGACCCAGTGGGAGCAAATGGACACTCAGTAGTGGGCAACATACAACAAGAACTGGATCAGATGGGTGCCAGTGGCAATCAGAGATGGAAACAACCAAACAGCAAAGAAAACAAAGACCCATGACAAACAGTTGTCTGGTCAAGATCAGAAAACTTACTAGCCAGAAACAGGAGCTGAAATAAATGCAAGGCAGATTGCACAGATGCAGACTGACGTTTAGTGTACCAGCACTGGCTGCTAACAATTCATACACATTAAAGCCTCAGGCACTGCTGGAATGAGGGACTAGTGAGAGTGGGATAAAAAAATTTGGAGACACAGACAAGTGAGAAGAGACACCGGTGAACATGAGACATACAGCCAGCAAAGGCAAAGTCAATAGCGGTCTAGATGGAAAAACATCAGAACAAAGAAAGAAAACAAATAGAGAAAGCAAGATCATTTGCAGATGGATCTGTACATATGCTTATAATATTGCTACCAGACAGTAGACCCTTTCCCCGAGCAGGAGTGTCTATTTAAATTTAGAGTTGATAGGCTGTAATCAGCCTGAGCCTAAATGATAGTTCAGCTTTCTTAGGTCCTTCCTATGGTCTGTTTTTTGTTTGCTTCTGCCTGCTGCAGGGGAGTGTCTCTGCACTAATCAGAGTTATTCATATTTACAGTATATATCCCAACCACTAAGATGTTTATTGCCGGTGATGCAGGCTGAGAAAGGGTATAAATATTTAGAAGCAACCTTGGGCCTCCTGCCTGGGAGAGGGATATAGATAGCTGTCTGATCCTTTTAGGCCTGTTGCCTAAAAAGGGTGACCATGTGTCTGGATAGTAGCCTAGGTTTGAGGTCTAGCATGCTGGGGTACCTGGGAGGCTGGAAAGCTTGGTCCTCGAGTGTGGTGGCTGCTCCCGAAGAAGTCAGTAACTAAACCAACTAGTGCCTTACAGTTAGGAGCTGACTTCACAGAAAGCCGGATTAGCTTAAAGGTCCCCTATCTGTAAAGACTCATATGCTTTGGGTGTCAGGAGGTGCTACATCTCACCCTTTATATGATCAGATATGACCCTAGCAGTTGAGTAAAGCCTTGTACACACAATGAGAATATCAGATGAATGATCGTCTGTTTTTTTTGTATATTGGAAATGAAGAGGTTACTAAACCTCTGAAAATTCTTATAAGACAGATACAACTTTAGAAGTGATATAATGTGTTGTATTGTAATGTATTCTTTCATTTCCAAGCATGTGTACTAATTAAACAAAAATTGTACGATCTGGTATTGTACAAGAAAAATTTTAGTGTTTGTCCCTTTGGATAATTTTGGATGAACTGTCATGATCGGCTCTCGAAAGCTGTGTACTAACGATCAGATTATCATACAATCGAAAGTCATATTTTTCGTGTGATCGTGTGTACTATTCTTTACTCAGGACTGACCAACAAGGAGGAGGCATAGGTCAGCTGAAAAGATGGATGTGGAGGTAGCTGGGATTATGTATGGTTTGGCATTTTGGTCTCTAGGAATCCCTTTGAGGCTCAGTTTCAAAGTTTTGAAGTTTTACAGCCCTGAATGTATCTGTTAATGATGGAGCTGATGGCCAGCTTTGTTGAGTCATGTGAGATTCTGAGTTGAGTACCTTTAGAAGTAAAAACTGTTAGGTGAATACTGTGGGTCTACAGCAAAGGAATATTTTGGAAGTAACGTATGGCTCTGACGAATGGATGTTGTTTTTCGGTACTTTTACTGCTTATACAGAATATGTAAATACTTTAGTGTGCAAAATGGGCATAGGTTCACTTTAAGGGGGACAATCAGTAAAGTATGTTTATATCTTTTCAGGTAGCTGTTATTGACTAAAGCTGATGTCTTGTCTAATATTCACTC
Source organism: Lithobates septentrionalis (assembly GCA_037952835.1). Classification (NCBI taxonomy): domain Eukaryota; kingdom Metazoa; phylum Chordata; class Amphibia; order Anura; family Ranidae; genus Lithobates; species Lithobates septentrionalis. The sequence continues at coordinate 1,037,531 of JBBDGP010001436.1, forward strand.
TTATAAAACCCACGGTACATCTGCGCTACCAAAAAAGGAATAAGGTCAAATAACAGCCAGGAAATGATTTGTTGATCACATAGTTACATAGTAGGTGAGGTTGAGAAAAGACACAAGTCCATCAAGTCCAACCTATGTGTGTGATTGTAGGTCAATATTACATTGTATATCCCTGTATGTTGCGGTCGTTCAGGTGCTTATCTAACAGTTTTTTAAAATTATCAATGCCCCCCCCCGCTGAAACCACTGCTTGTGGAAGGGAATTACACGTCCTTGCCGCTCTTAAAGTAAAAAACTCTCTACACAATTTAAGGTAAACCTCTTTTCTTCTAATTTTAGTGAGTGACCATGTGTCTTATTAAGCTCCCTTCCTAGAAAAAGTTTTATCCCTATTGTGAGGTCACCAGTATGGTATTTGTAAATTGAAATCATATCCGCTCTCAAGCGTCTCTTCTCCAGAGAGAATAAGTTCAGTGCTGGCAACTTTTCTTCATAACTAATATCCTCCAGACCCTTTATTAGCTTTGTTGCCCTTCTTTGTACTGGCTCTATTTCCAGTACTGGTGGACTGGTGCCCAGAACTGGACAGCATACTCCAGGTGCCAGACCAGAATCTTGTAGAGTGGGAGAATTAGCACTTTATCCCTGGAGTTAATCCCCTTTTTAATGCATGCCAATATTCTGTTTGCTTTGTTAGCAGCAGCTTGGCATTGCATGCTATTGTTGAGCCTATCATCTACTAGGACCCCCAGGTCCTTTTACATCCTAGATTCCCCCAGAGGTTTACCGCCTAGTGAATAGATTGCATTCATATTTTTGCCACCCAAATGCATTTTTTTACATTTTTCTACATTAAACCTCATTTACCATGTAGTTGCCAACCCCATTAATTTGTTCAAATCTACATCCAAGGTTTCCACATCCTACGGAGAAGTTATTGCCCTGCTTAGCTTAGTGTCATCCGCAAATACAGAGATTGAGCTGTTTACTCCATCCTCCAGGTAGTTTATGAACAAATTAAACAGGATTGGTCCCAGCACAGAACCCTGGGGGACCCACCCCTGACCATTCCGAGTATTCCCTATTTATCACCACCCTCTGAACTCGCCCTTGTAGCCAGTTTCCAATCCATGTACTCACCCTATTGTCCATGACAATGGACCTTACTTTGTACAGTAAACGTTTATGGGGAACTGTGTCAAATGCTTTTGCAAAGTCTAGATACACCACATCTATGGGCCTTCCTTTATTTAGATGGCAACTCACCTCCTCATAGAAGGCTAATAGATTGGTTTGGCAAGAACGATTCTTCATGAATCCATGCTGATTACTGCTAATGATGCCGTTTTCATTACTAAAATCTTGTATATATTCCCTTATCATCCCCTCCAAGAGCTTGCATACTATTGATGTTAGGCTAACTGGTCTGTAATTCCCAGGGATGTATTTTGACCCTTTTTTAAATATTGGTGCTACATTGGCTTTTCTCCAATCAGCTGGTACCATTCTGGTCACAAATAAACAAAATATAAAAAGGTAAACATGCAGCGCTATAAATGATAAACAATACAATTATTTTGCACATGTGATGTATAATTCAAAAAAAGTCCATATTTAGTATCATGGAGAAACAGATAAAAGATCCCCACACCAATCTTCCATGCACAAGTAAAGCACACCGCACCACCATGCTCACAGTGGGTCTCCTTACCAGATAATTAGGGCCCTTAGATTATAGAGTGGCCTTCTGAGCAAGTAACAAGAGAGAGTCTGTCACGTACCTGGTCAGAGTCTGAAGTGACGAGGTCGGCCTCCCTTGTCTCTCCAGCCCAGGCCCCACTGAGGGTGAGTCAGAGGGTGCCAAGGGACAGGAGAAACACAAGTTCCTGTAGGTGTAGGTTACAGAGCTTGTGGCAGAAGTTGTGGACTCAGGCAGAACATCAAGTCAGGAACCGTGATGATGCTGGGTAGATCAACCGAGATTAAAGGGGAACTCCACCAGGCTTGCAGCTTCAGGAAATGTGGCTTGCTGAGGCTTCCAGCAGACAGGAGACAGGAGTGCACTGTGTTCAATGGAGCTTGGATGAGAGGAAGCCAGCTCAGGTACTCTGAGGTAGCGTGGAGCCAGACAGGAAACAGCAGCGAAGTCAGAGGATCAGCCAGAGTCAGCAGCGAGCTGGCAGCAAAGTACCAGGGCATCAGACAGAAGCAACATCAGGGATAAGCCAGAATCAGGAACCAATAATCAGCAGTATAATTGGAATCCAAAGGGTATGTCAGAGGTAAGCCAGGTCAGCAACAGAGGGTAAAATAGGATACAGGCAGGTCACAGGTAAACAGCTGAAGACCAGTCAGCGTTGAGCAAGGGGCAGAGCGCCCTTTAAATAGGCGGTCTGGTGCCAAAGGGAACTGTGGACGTGCTCCCGCGAGCGTGCACTTTCCTTTGCGAATGCGCATTGGCGCATCTGCAAACAGCCAGGTTCCGTATGCGCATATGAGCACGCGCTTGCACCCGATGCGCTACAACAGTTCTCTTACATTGTCCCCTCCTTATGGGCAGCCTCCGGATGCCCTTTAGGGGCTTTTTTTCTGGATGATGCTGAAAAAAGGCTCGCACCATTTGTAGGGCATGCACATTTGGAGCTGGCTCCCATTAATTCTCTTCTGGGCCATAGCCCTTCCACTTGATAAGGAATTGTGTTTGGCCATTTTTGGTTTTACAATCCAGTACAGCTTCAACTTCATATTCCTTATTGCCCTCGACGAGCTGTGGAGAAGGGTTTTCCGGAACCTGATTAGGAAAGGGATTAGGCACAGTCGGTTTAAGTAAAGAGACGTGGAATACAGGGTGAATCTTCAGATTCTTGGGTGACACTAGCTCAAAAGCCACAGCATTGATTTTCCTCTTGACCGGAAAAGACCCCAGGTATCAGTTTCTTTGAGGGACATCCTAATTTCAAGTTTGCTCTAGATAACCAGACTTTGTCCCCTGGTTCTAGACTCAAGTTAACCCTTTTCTTCTTGTCCAAATTTTTTTTATTGTTTGCCCAGGCTTTAACAATGGTGTCCTGTAGTAATTGAATGTTGGAACTGAGAAAACTCAATCTGTCTTGTACAGCAGGTACGGAAGTTTCTACAGACAGCTCGGACAAAAAGGAAGGATGATACCCATAGTTGGCAAAAAAGAGTGACTGTTTGGTGGCTGAATGAATGGAATTATTATATGCAAACTCCGCCAGAGGGAGAAGAGACAACCAATCATCCTGTGTGAAAGAAGAAAAGCAACGTAAGTACTGCTCCAGAGTTTGGTTAGTTCCCTCCGTCTGTCCATTTGTTTGAGGGTGATAAGCAGTGGACAGACAGAGTTCGATGTTTAAGGCTTCACATAAAGCCCTCCAAAATCTGAAGGTGAATTGCACCCCTCGGTCAGAGACAATGTTGTCAGGAATACCATGCAGTTTTACAATTTCTTTGATGAAAGTAGAGACAGTCTCAGTGGCAGACGGGGGATCCTTGTAAAGGTACAAAATGTGCCATCTTGGTCAGACGATCAATCATGACAAATATAGTAGTATAGTCCTCTGACGGGGGGAAGTTCTACAATTAAATCCATAGATATCATATACTCCATGGTTTTTTAGGCACAGGAAGAGACTCCAGTAGACACCAAATTTTGGCTTGATCAGATTTACTTCGTAAGAATGTTAAACAGGATTTCATTCATATTTATTACAGTCTTGCATCAAGTCTGGCCACCAGAAGGAACGAGAAATCAAGTCTGCAGTTTTGTGGATTCCAATGTGACCTGCCAAGGGGTGGTCATGACATCGTTTGAGGACAGCAACCCTAAGTTGTTCAGGGACAAAGATCTGTTCGTTATGGAAATAGAGGCCGTCCCTTAACTTAAATAATAAGTCTTGAGGAGGTGGCTGATCAATCAGATCTGCCTTTATTTGGGACATCAGGCCTGACTGACAAGGAGGAAATTCTCGGCCGGTAAGATAGTGTCAGGTTCCGGGTAGGACTGGGCCATGGAACATGCATGACAGCGCATCTGGTTTACCATTCTTAGATCCAGGGCGATAGGTAATATGGAACGTGAAACAGGAGAAAAACAGTGCCCATCTTGCCTGCCGAGGTCTTAGTCGTTTAGCTGTTCTCAAGTACTCTGAAGATAAGGATAGGGTGAGAGGCACCTTCCAACGGATAACGCCATTCTTCAAGAGCAGCTTTAATGGCCAACAACTCTCGATCTCCAACGTCGTAGTTCCTCTCAGACGGATTCAGTTTCTTGGAGAAAAAGGCCACAGGGTGATGTAACGATTTAGGGCACTGATGTTGTGATAATATAGCCCCTACTGCACTTGCAGAGGCGTCTACCTCTAAGACATAGGCCAAGGATGGGTCGGGATGCTTCAGGATGGGGGCCAAGGTGAACAAGGCTTTTAACTGTTCGAAAGATGCTTGTGCTGAAGGGAACATGTTTGATCAGTTGTGTAATAGGGGTGATAATGCAAGAAAAGTTCTTAATAAATTTCCTATAAAAATTGGCAAACCCCACAAACCATTCCAGGACAGCAGCGACTTTCTGGAGATCCATGAAAATGCCATCAGCGGAAATGACAAGTCCTAAAAACTGAATAGTCTGTTTTTCAAAGTCACACTTCTCGACCTTTGCATAGTGGTGATGTTCACAGAGTCTGCTCAAGACCTTCATCATATGGGTATGATATATTTCCACAGTGTAAGAGAAGATAAGAATATCATCTAGATAGACAATGATAAACAGATCAAGGTAGTCCCGAAAATATAATTTACAAGGTGCTGGAAAGTAGCTGGAGCATTGCAAAGTAGGGATGAGCCGAACACCCCCCGGTTTGGTTCGCACCAGAACCTGCAAACGGACCGAAAGTTCGTGTGAACTTTAGAACCCCGTTAAAGTCTATGGAACTCGAACGTTCAAAATCAAAAGTGCTAATTTTAAAGGCTAATATGCAAGTTATTGTCCTAAAAAGTGTTTGGGGACCCGGGTCCTGCCCCAGGGGACATGTATCAATGCAAAAAAAAGTTTTAAAAATGGCCATTTTTTTGGGAGCAGTGATTTTAATGATGCCTAAAGTGAAAAAAAAGTGAAATATTCCTTTAAATATCGTACCTGGGGGGTGTCTATAGTATGCCTGTAAAGTGGTGTGTGTTTCCCGTGCTTAGAACAGTTCCTGCACAAAATGACATTTGTAAAGGAATAAAAGTCATTTAAAACTTCTTGCAGCTTTAATGTAATGTCGGGTCCTGGCAATATGGATGAAAATCAGTGAGACAAATGGCATGGGTACCCCCCCAGTCCATTACCAGGCCCTTTGGTCTTGTATGGAAATTAAGGGGAACCCCGCACTCTAATTAAAAAAAAGGAATGGCGTGGGGCCCCCAGGCCCTATATACTCTGAACAGCAGTATACAGGGGGTGCAAACAAGACAGGGACTGTAGGTTTGTTGTTAGGTAGAATCTATTTGTAATTTTGAACTGGTACATTTTTAAAGTGTAGCTCCAGCCAAAAAATCTATTTTTAAGCTTTTTGGAAAACATAGGGAAGGGTTATCACCCCTGTTTTGCTGTCTGTGCACCTCTTCAGAAGATTTTACCTCACTTTCTGTCTCAATGACAAATGTTTTTTGAAAATTCAGGGTTTTTAATGAAACAAGGATTGGTAAAAAAGCAGGAACGGGCCCTGCTGTGAAATATTAGATCAAGAATTGTAATTACATGCCATTGTTGAACAGTGGTAGAAAAATTGGGCCTTTGGTGGTGGTGGTGGTGTTGCCACAACACTGTAAGCCCTCACAGTTATGCCCCGTACACACGGTCGGACATTGATCGGACATTCCGACAACAAAATCCTAGGTTTTTTTCTGACGGATGTTGGCTCAAACTTGTCTTGCATACTCACGGTCACACAAAGTTGTCGGAAAATCCAATCATTCTGAACGCAGTGATGTAAAACACGTACGTCGGGACTATAAACGAGGCAGTAGCCAATAGCTTTCATCTCTTTATTTATTCTGAGCATGCGTGGCACTTTGTGCGTCGGATTTGTGTACACACGATCGGAAATTCCGACAATGGATTTTGTTGTAGGAAAATTTTATAGCCTGCTCTCAAACTTTGTGTGTCGGAAAATCCGATGGAAAAAGTCCGATGGAGCCCACACACGGTCGGAATTTCCGACAACACACTCTGATCGCACATTTTCCGTCGGAAAATCCGATCGTGTGTACGGGGCATTACTCTTGGTGGGTGCAGGAACGGGCCCTACTGAACAGGGGCAGAAAAATTGGGCCTTAGGCAAAGTGCCACAAAACTGCAAACCCTCACAGATGCTATAGTTGGAGCTCAGGAATGAGCCCTGCTACAAAGTATTGCATTAAAAATTGTAATTATATGCCCCTGTTAAACAGGGGCTGAAAAATTGGGCCTTGGGCACTGGTACTGGTGTCACAACACTGCAACCCCTCACAGATGCTATAGTTGGAGCGCAGGAATGAGCCCTGCTGCAAAGTATTGCATCAAAAATTGTAATTACACGCCCCTGTTAAACAGAGGCAGAAAAATTGGGCCTTATCCACTGGTGGCGGTGCCCAGAACCAAAAATGTTCTTACAAGCTATCAGCATGAAAATTGAGGGGGAAGAGGATTGTCACTCAGCATAACAGGATAGTCACTCAGCATCAGCATAGGCAGTCTTGAAGGGATCTCACATTAAAAAAAAAAATATTCGGTTACATCAGCATCAGGTGCTTGGTAGCTGGTGATCCAAGACTGATTCATTTTTATGAAGGTCAGCCGATCGACCGATTAGGTGGACAGGCGCACCCTGTGATCGGTTACAAGGCCTTCAGCAGCACTGAATGTGTGTTCCGAAAGAACACTGGATGCAGGACAGGCCAGTAGCTCAATTGCATAGTGTGCAAGCTCTGGCCAGTGATCCATCCTCAAGACCCAGTAACCCAGAGGATTTTCGGTGGGAAAGGTGTCCAAGTCAGATCTTGCCCCTAGGTAGTCCTGCACCATGAGAATCAGATGCTGGCGATGGTTGCTGGAACCGACCATACTTTGGGGCTGCGGACTAAAAAATTGTCTGGTCATCGGTCAGATGGCCATCATCTCCACCTTGTCCAGGAGGACCAGGAAATTGCCACCTCCAAGGCTCTGGAAACACATTGCACAAACCTTTCTGCAAGGCCTCCCGAAGATGTTTCATCCTCTGCTCCCTCTGCGACGGCAAGATAAGGTCCGCCACCTTACCTTTGTAACGTGGATCAAGGAGGGTTGCCAGCCAGTAATGATCCCTCCCCTTGATACCACGAATAGGAGGATCCTTCCGCAGGCTTTGCAGGAATAGGGGGGCCATGCAGTGTAGGTTTGCTGAGGCATTCGGTCCAGAGTCCTCTGGGTCACTAAGGACGACATGCCACCTCCTCCCAGCCACGTACAAGTCCATGGGTTTCTTCAGACTGTAAATGATCCCTTGAAGACTGCTGCTGATGCTGAGTGCCAGGCTCCACCTCCATGCTGACACAATCCTCCTCCTCCCCCTCGTCCTCTTCCTGTGTGATCGGCGGGCACGCAGGAACACTGTCTGGATAAAGGGGGCCTTGAGAGGTAAGGAAGTCCTCCTCTTCCTCCCTCTGTTCTGCCTCAAGTGCCCTGTCCATTATTCCACGCAGCGTGTGCTCCAACAGGTGGACCAGAGGGACAGTATCACTGATGCATGCACTGTCACTTCTCACCATCCTCATGGCCTCCTCAAATGGTGACAGGACAGTGCATGTGACCGGCGGAAATGCACACAGACTTTCCTGGCCTACCTCCGGACATCCTGTAAGCCCGGGTACCTGCCCAAGAACCGCTGCACCACCAAGTTAAGGACGTGATCCAAACAGGGCACATGGGTCAGTTGTCCCTGTCGGAGGGCGGAGAGGAGGTTGGTGCCTTTGTCGCAAACCACCATTCCTGGCTTAAGCTGGCGTGGCGTCAACCACCTCTGAACCTGGCCCTGCAGAGCTGACAGAATCTCTGCCCCAGTGTGGTTCCTGTACCCCAAGCACACCAGCTCAAACACCGCATGGCATCTTTTTGCCTGGGTGCTTACGTAGCCCCTTGAATGCCTACGGAGCACTGCTGGTTCCGAGGACAAATCAGCACAGGAAGAGGCTATGGAGGAAGAAGAAGAGGAGGGGGTGGAGGAGAGAGGTGTGGCAGAATCACCACTAGTAGAGTTTTGGAGGCGTGGTGGTGCAACAACCTCCAACACTACTGCACCCTGTCCTGCATCCTTCCCAGCTGCCAGAAGAGTCACCCAGTGCGCAGTGAAAGATAAGTAACGTCCCTGTCCATGCCTGCTGGACCATGAGTCAGCGGTAGTATGCACCTTACCACTGACCGCCCTGTCCAGCGAGGCCAAGACATTGCCTTCCACATGCTGGTAGAGAACCGGAATCACCTTCCATGAGAAAAAGTGGCATTTGGGAACCTGCCACTGAGGAACTGCACATTCCACAAATTCACGAAAGGGGGCAGAGTCTAACAACTGAAAAGGCAGCAGTTGAAGTGCTAGCAATTTAGCCAAGCTACCATTGAACCACTGGGCATGTGGATGGCTGGGAGCGAACTTCTTTCGGCGGTGCAGCAGCTGGAGCAGGGAAATTTGCCTGGTACAATCTGACGTTGGTGTACTTGGCTGTGACACACCTAATTCTACACCTTCATTCCTCTCAGTGCAGGTTTCAGAGAGGACTGAAGGTATAGTGGGGTTGGAGATCCCAGCTGATGAGGAGCAAGGAGAGGTCCGCTTTGTTCTTTGGTGTGGGTCTCTTAGGTACGCTTGCCAACGAACTGCATGGCAGGTCGACATATGTCTAGTCAAGCATGTGGTGCCCAAGCGGGTGATGTTTTGGCCACGCGAGATAGGCTTGAGACATATGTTGCAAATAGCAGCGGTGCAATCTGGTGCACTCGTCTCAAAAAAGGCCCACACCAAAGAACTTTTGGAATAACGCGCAGAGACAGCAGCACCCTGCACATGCGGAGCTCTGCGGTGTGATGCAGTCGGCGTGCTGCCCTTAAGCTGGCCCCTGGCGGGCATCCTGCCTTGTTGGAGATGTGCCTCCTACTCCTCCTCCTCTCTCCTATCATGCACCTACGTGGAGTCAGTGACTTCCTCATCATCCCCTCCCTCCTCATCACTGGAGCAAACCTGGCAGTATGCTGCAGCTGGGGGAACATGACTGCCAGATTGCTGCCCTACTTGGGCACCCCCTCTCTCTGGGTTCACGTTACTGCCTTCTTCTAGTTGTGTACCATCATCGGAGCCTTCAAAACGCTGGGCATCCTCCTGGAGCATGTACCCAACACTGTGGTCAAACAGTTCGGGGGTCTCCTCAGGAGCACATGGTGGGGCTAGGGAAGGAGTGACCGATGCCATTGAGCCAAGGGAAGAGGCCACGTTGGCAGCTGCTTTGCCAGACAAAGTACCCCGAGCTTGGGTGAGAGAGGATGAGGAGGATGAGGATGGCTTGGTCATCCACTCTACCGAGTATTCGGCATGTTGCGGCTCAACACGGCCAGCTGCTGAAAAAAAGGACAAGCATGTCCTGCTTGCCCTCTTTTATTGGCTTGTGACTGTCTGCCTCTCCTTGTTGGCCTTGTTTAGACATACTAATGGCCTGCAGTGAGATGTAGCTGCACAAAGCAGAATCAACTGCCTGCCTGTAGTATTATTAGTATGAGAACACCAGCAATTGTCTTCAGGTAGCTTAAGGTGCACACTGTGCAGAGGACACAATACACTAACTGTAAATACTGCAGCTGCCTGTGGTACTAATAGGATCAGAAGAACACCAGCAATTGTCTTCAGGTAGCTTTAGGTGCACACTGTGCAGAGGACACAGTACACTAACTGTAAATACCGGAGATGCCTGCCTGTGGTATTAATAGGATCAGAACAACAGCAATTGTCTTCAAGTAGCTTTAGGGGCACACTGTGCAGAGGACACAGTACACTAACTGTAAATACTGCAGCTGCCTGCCTGTGGTATTAATAAGATCAGAACAACAGCAATTGTCTTCAGGTAGCTTTAGGTGCACACTGTGCAGAGGACACAGTACACTAACTGTAAACACTGCAGCTGCCTGCCTGTGGTACTAATAGGATCAGAAGAACACCAGCATTTGTCTTCAGGTAGCTTTAGGTGCACACTGTGCAGAGGACACAGTACACTAACTGTAAATACTGCAGCTGCCTGCCTGTGGTACTAATAGGATCAGAAGAACACCAGCAATTTTCTTCAGGTAGCTTTAGGTGCACACTGTGCATAGGACACAGTACACTAACTGTAAATACTATAAAAACACCTGCCTGCCTGTCAGTATATTAGGAAGAGAATAACAGGAACGGATCTAGCTAAACTGAATACAGTGTGTGTATATATATATATATATATATATATATATATATATATATATACACACACACACACACAACACCTAGGATGCATATATATACACAATACACTGTAAGTGCAGCTAACTGACTAGCCTGCCTACTCTAACTAATCTAACTTAAATCAAATGACACTGTCCCTCTGTCTATCTCTCTCCGCAACACACTACACAAGGCCGCCAGGCAGGCGGCCTTATATAGTGTGGGGTGTGTACTAAACCCCCTGAGCCATAATTGGCCAAAGCCACCCTGGCTTTGGCCAATTACGGCTCTCTGTACAGACAGCGCTGTGATTGGCCAAGCATGCGGGTCATAGTGCATGCGTGGCCAATCATCAGCCAGCAATGCACTGTGATGCCGCAGTGAATTATGGGCCATGACGCGCCACTCCAATTTGGCGCGAACGGCCCATAACTTTCGCAATTCGACGAACAATTGAACAGGCGATGTTCGAGTCGAACATGGGTTCGACTTGAACTCTAAGCTCATCCCTATTGCAAAGTCCGAATGGCTTTACTAAATATTCGAAATGCGCAAAGCGTGTCCTGAAAGCTGTCTTCCATTCATCTACCTCCCTGTTCCTGACTAGGTTATAAGCACCTCTTAGATCTAGTTTGGAGAATACTCCTTCTCCCCGCAATCTCTAGAACAGTTCAGGGTTCTTATTAAGATCTCTGTAGTCTACACAGGGTCTCAAAGTGTGATCCTTCTTCTCCACAAAGAAGATACCGGCACCTGCTGGTGAGGTAGAGGGCAGGATAAACCCTTTTTCCTGGCTTTCATCAATATATTTGCGCAAGATTTCCAGTTCAGGCTCAGATAGAGGGCAGATTCGACCGAATGGGATCTCGGCCCCTGGCAAAAGTTTGATGGGACAATCATAAGTCCTATGGGGAGGACGTTTATCTGCATTTTTCTTGTTGAACACATCCAAGAATCCATGATATGCAATGGGAACCAACTTCACAGTTTCAGGATCAGGATGAATGCTGAGGAGAGAAGCAGAGTTATTAGTCCTTTTTAGGAAGCAATGTGTCTGACAGTAATTAGATGAAATGGACATATCTCCAGTGAGCCAGTCAATGTGAGGGTTATGGGCCTTCAACCATGGTAGGCCAAGGATGATACGAAACATAGGTGAGGTTAAAACATCCAAACTGAGAAGTTCTTGATGACCCGAGGAAGTCTGGTAGAAAATGGATACAGTCTCTTGCGTAACCGGCCCTGATTTGATACCAGAGCCGTCTGCTGTGAACAGTAAATCCCTGTCTCTTGTTGCACACGGGAAGCTGGTGTAGTGTGACAAATGCAGAGTCCACAAAACAACTGCAGGCCCCTTAATCTATAATTGCAGATACAAGAATAGTCTTTCCAGATAACTGTAGCTGAAGCGGAAGAGGGAAATGTAGCTGATCTCTCCCAGGAAGGTGCATCACGTGGGGCTGATGAGGAATGGACTTGTAAGACTTTATTGGACAAGTCTGTTTGAAGTGGCCAGCCTCCCCGCAGTAAAGGCAAAGATTGCAACGTTGTCACCGGAAGCGCTCAGCTGGAGAAAGAGATGGTCTTGGGAAACTCCTAAGGGGAGATTCATCGTATTCTTTTTTCTTGGAGGGCACCCTTGGCATCATAGCAGTAGCTGAGGAAACTGGAGAAACAGTTCTTGGGGATACAGGTAGGTTTGTATTAGTCTTTTTAGATCGCCTTTTATGTAGCCATCGGTCGATCTGGATGACAAGGTTGATCAGATCTTCCAGGGATGCTAGTACACCCACTCGGGCAAGTTCGTCTTTTAACGTATAACAGAAAGTCCTAGACAAAACTTATGATGGAGGGCAGCCTTATTCCACTGGATGTCTCTCACCGAAATCTGTCACATAGTCCTCAACAGACCTTAGACCTTGTTGCAGTCTGCCAAGCATGGATTCTCCAGCCTGCTGGTGGAAGGGATCGGCATATAACTAGGACATGGCTGAGAAGAAGGAGTCAGTAGCCGCCAAGGCCTGATCATGTCGTCTTTTAACGTATAACAGAGAGTCCTAGACAAAACTTATGATGGAGAGCAGCCTTATTCCACTGGGTGTCTCACACAGAAATCTGTCACATAGTCCTCAACAGACCTTAGACCTTGTTGCAGTCTGCCAAGCATGGATTCTGCAGCCTGCTGGTGGAAGGGATCGGCATATAACTAGGACATGGCTGAGAAGAAGGAGTCAGTAGCCGCCAAGGCCGGATCATGTTGCTGCTGGAGATGATGAGCCCAGGAATGTGGTTAGTTTAGAAGAAGTGTGATAAAGAAACCCACCTTATTGCCCTCTGATGAAAAAGTTTGGGGTAACAAGGAGAAATAAAGTTCAAAGGCATTTCAGAAGGTATGGAACTTTTTACGATCTCCTGAGAAACGTTCAGGCACTCTAGGTTCAGCAGGAAGAGCTGCCACAGAACAGGCCAAAGTGGGTTTGCACAGAAGTGTTCACAACTGTATGGGAAACAGAGGCAAGAGAGGCAACCATCTTGTCCGGTAGCCGACTTTCCACGCAGCTGAGGTCCTCTTGTAGACCCTGTACGATATAGGATAATGCAGAAATTGATCAGAAAATGTCCTCTAAAGGTGAGGCTTCCCTTTCAGACTCCATCAGTGGCTGACTGGTACTGTCACGTACCTGGTCGGAGTCTGAAGTGACGAGGTCAGGCTCTTTTGTATCTCCAGCCCAGGCCCTACTGAGGGTGAGAGAGAGGATGCCAAGGGACAGGAGAAACACAAGTGCCTGTAGGTGTAGGCTGCAGAGTTTGTGGCAGAAGTTGTGGATTCGGAGATTCAGGCAAAACATCAAGTCAGGAACCGTGATGATGCTGGGTAGATCAACTGAGATTAAAGGGGAACTCCAACAGGCTTGCAGTTTCAGGAAATGCAGCTTGTCGAGGCTTCCAGCAGACAGGAGACAGGAGTGCACTGTGTTCAATGGAGCTTGGATGAGAGGAAGCCAGCTGTACAGGGTATTCCTGTCCCTGGATACCCGTAGGCCACTTGAACTAGTAGAAGACTTGGGAACACTGGTTTTCTTAGAAACTGTAATATAAGAGTCCAGAGCAAACATGAAAGCCTCCCAGCTGTCCAAGACTGGACTCCTCTCCTGTAATAGCTGAAAAGCCCATATCTTGATTAGCCCAGTGAGCAGGTTGATGGATGCGTGAACCTTTATAAAGTCAGAGGCATAGGTCCTAGGCTTAAGAGCGAACAACAGCTTGCAATCTATCCTAAAGTTCAAGAATGATGCATGATTCCTATCAAACTTCTCAGGCATCATAACAAACGGTTCCGGACATGCAGGTTCCAGGGTTGGGCACACTGTGCCTTTAAACAAGCGGACTTCTTGCTGCAACTCAGAAATAGTTTGGCCCAGGCTGGAGACTTGCAGAGCAAGGGAGCTGAGCATCCTGTACATCTCTGCGGACTCCATGTTGGTCAGTTCATTATGTAAGGGCTTACCTAGGTTGGAGTCCATGGCGCAGAGATGTACGCTCACCCTTGCAAATACACACAGCCCACGGTAACACAGAGATAAGCAACATGGGCTGTAAATCTGTGCACGGGGGCTTGACAGGAATAGCCAAGGGATAATCGAGGTAAAGCCGCAGTCAGGGATTCCAGAAGTCAGGATAACGATAAACAAAGCCACGGTCTGAAGCCGGGGTCAGTCTTGGAACACTGGAACACTGCAACAGAAGACAGGAGCACAGGAACACTTGGCAACCATGAGAAAATTAACTGACCAAACCCTCAGAGTGAGATAGGGTTTTACACCCAGCTAATTAGGTAACCTGCCTCGGCTGATCCAGGAGTGACAGGTACAAACAGAGTATCGCCCACAGTGGACGAACATTCATTTGCGCATTGGCACACCTGCAATCAGCCTGGTTCCGTGTGTGCCCAGATGTACTACAACAGTTCTCTTATAGAGTCATCCGACCAGTCCAGGATACCTGACAGAGCGATTCAAAACAGCCTCCCGGACATCCGACCGAACAATCCAGATAAACCTCCACAGGATCCAACTCGCAATCACTCATTTACATGGAGTACATCAAATGGTAAAACACAAGAGACACTCCCATAGTGAAGAACGTTTAAAAAAAGTAAGAAGCTTTATTGTAGTGTACTTACAACACGTCTGGATAAAAACAGCATTTCAAACAATTGTATAAGAGGCTGGATAGCCTGCTTGCTTCATTCTGCGTCAGGTCCTGGCTAACGCGTTTTGTCATAAACTGTCATCATCAAAGGCGTGACCTTCTGACGCAAACACTCAGATGTGCTCCAAACACCGGAAAAATACCACTAAACATGGCATCTGGCTAATGGTAAACCAGATATATGTTAACCGGAATCACTTGGATGCTTTCCAAAAGCCAGAATTTTGAGCAAAATCCATTCAATATAAAGGTATATAACGCATCAAATATAATGATTGGAAATTAATCCTAAAAAAATCCTACTAGAAAAAAGCTGAAAAAACAAATACAGCATATAAATACATCTAATCAAATACATTAATTGGAAATTAACCCTAAAAATTCCTACTAAAAAAGACTGAGGGAACATATACAACATATATTAACATCCTAAAATATATAATAGATGCGACCCACTTGATTCCTGCAATGGCGCTCTCTAATGGAAGGACATACAATCCTAACTAAGATGCTATTAATAGATGTATGGATCTGACGAATGGAGGTTGTTTTTCAGTAATTTTACTGCTTATACAAAATATGTAAATACTTTAGTGTGCAAAATGGGCACAGATTCACTTTAAGGGGGACAATCAGTAAAGTATGTTTATATCTTTTCAGGTAACTGTTATTGACTAAAGCTGATGTCTTGTCTAATGTGCATTCTTGTCTAATGCAAGCATGAATATCAGTCCATTGATCCATACATTTTTTTACAGTCAAATAACAAACACTGTGGTCTCTATTTACTGTTTATGGCTGACTTCAGTCTGTTTTCATGAATATAAACTCAAAGGAGTGCTGCTAAAATGGCACGAATGACTGAATTAAAAATAACGCAAATAACCTTAAGTGTAGGTTCACATTGCTGTGGGTTAGAAATGGCACGAGTTCAGCTGAACTCGCACAGTTTCGACCCGGCAATGCAGTCCGAATTCAGAGGCGATTTGACAGACATCTGTGCGGGTTCCTGCACACACAGAGGTGTATCTAGTGGAAATGGCGCCTATGGCAAGCACTGAAACTGCGCCCCGTCAAAACATTTGAAACCCATCTTTCAGATAACTAGGGACAGGGAGGGACACTGGGGACAGAGAGGGACGCAGTGCGACGAGGACAGAGAGGGACACTGGGGACAGAGAGGGACGCAGTGCGACGAGGACAGAGAGGGACACTGAGGACAGAGAGGAAAGCCAGGGACAGGGAGGGACACTGTGCGACAAGAACAGAGAGGGACGCTGGGGACAGACAGGGGGACGCAGTGTGATTAGGACAGAGAGGGATGCAGTGCAGACAAAGGACACAGGGGGGTGCGGGGGGGGGGGGGGTACACTGCATGGCAGTGTTGCCAAACCCAAAAGTGAAATTTACTGGCAGAACACCAAAATTTACAAACGAATCATGAAATTTACTGACGGATCCACATTCTTTACTGGCACTGCAAAAAAGTACCTAAAATTACTGTTTTTAGTGCTAAACAGTGCAAGTATCAACATTTGAACTATAAACACATAGCTTGTGCTATTAGCAATGTGTTTAAGTTAAACAAAAGTCAAAAAACATATTTCTCAATTTACATGAAGGTCAGGAACTATAACCCAGGCAGCACAGAGTTCTCCCTTACATCAGTGTCTGCAGGATGGGGACCAGAGACCACCTTCAGCAGAATGAATACACTAAGGTAAGGGGGGGATTACTAATATAGGGGGAAACCTTTATATCAGTGCCCCCTTACATTATTGTATTCACTCCCCCCTTACATCAGTGACCCCCCTCAGACTGGCCTGGCGGCACTGTCACTGACCTTCTCTCAGGTGCACCATGCAGGGCTCAGTCAGACGGCTCCAGCTTGGCGGCTCTGGTTTTATTCTATAGTCTCCTCTCCACAGTCCACACATGTCTGTCTCTTCCCGTAACCCCCATCCTGGAGGCACTCCCACTCTTGACTCCTTTCTAGGATCCCCCCAGAGACTGCAGACGTGATAAAAGACAAGAGGTGGTCAGAGGCTACAGACATACTACAGGAGGTGGACAGAGGCTGCTGACATATACAGGAGGTGGACAGAGGCTGCGGACATACTACAGGAGGTGGACAGAGGCTGCGGACATACTACAGGAGGTGGACAGAGGCTGCGGACATACTACAGGAGGTGGACAGAGGCTGTGGACATACTACAGGAGGTGGACAGAGGCTGCAGGCATACTACAGGAGGTGGACAGAGGCTGCGGGCATACTACAGGAGGTGGACAGAGGCTGAGGGCATACTACAGGAGGTGGACAGAGGCTGCGGGCATTCTACAGGAGGTGGACAGAGGCTACGGGCATACTACAGAAGGTGGACAGAGGCTGGGGGCATACTACAGGAGGTGGACAGAGGCTGGGGGCATATATAGGAGGTGGACAGAGGCTGCGGACATACCACAGGAGGTGTCTCTAGACTTCTGTAAAAAATAAAAAGTACACAGCCTCACCTAATGCCTGTAATAATAGGACCTCTGACGGCACGCTGCTCCTCGCCGGCCCCTCCTCTCTTCTCGTCCATCCCGGGTGATGTAATGTACAGTACAAGGTGGACGTGAGGGAAGGAGGGGCCGGGGGGGAGCAGTGTGCCGTGGGAGGTCTTATTACAGCCGCTGCCCATGCTAGACTGTATGTGTTGCAGTCTTGCAGAGCCTCTTATGGGGCCCCCCTAATGGCCCCAGGCCCTCAGGTAGTGCCTAATGGGTCAGCCCGCCCCTGCTCATTAAACTGTCCACATTCAGTAAAAGTTCATGTACTGCAAAGTTTGCAGTACATAAACTTTTACTGAATGTGGACTGTTTATTAAGCTTGTTGCACAAATCACTTTATTACACTTTACTTATGATATCTATGGCTATGCATATTTATCATTTATTTAATCCATATTGCCCACTATATTTGATTGGCTGCTCCTGCCTGGCACACACGCACAATCGCACATGATGATGACTTAAAACTTTAATGCCCTGTACACACGATCGGACATTGATCGGACATTCCGACAACAAAATCCATCGTTTTTTTCCGAAGGATATTGACTCAAACTTGTCTTGCATACACACGGTCGCACAACGTTGTTGGAAAATCTGATCGTTCTGAACGCGGTGACGTAAAACACGTACGTCGGGACTTTAAACATGGCAATAGCCAATAGCTTTCATCTCTTAATTTATTCTGAGCATGCGTGCCACTTTGTCCGTCGGATTTGTCTACACACGATCGGAATTTAAAGGATCGGATTGTCACGTACCTGGTAGGAGTCTGAAATGACGAGGTCAGCCTCTCTTGTATCTCCAATCCAAGCCCCACTGGAAATGGAACAGATGGTGGCAAGGATCAGGAGGAACACGAGTGCCTGTGAATGCTGCATGCAGAACTTGCCGGAAGTGTTGCAGACTGGGAAGTGCAGGCAGGGTTTCTGGTGAAGAGCTGGAACCAGCAAAGCTGAGAGGATGGACGGCCAGCACAGGTACTCGGAAACAGCGTGGAGCCAAACAGGAGACAGGAGCGAGGTCATCAGGTAAGCTGGGTTCAGTAACCTCCGGGCAGCGAGGCACCAAGGTATAAACAGGAGCAAGGTCAAACAGGAAGCCAGGATCAGGAACCGGTAATCAGAGTAAAACAGGGTCAGGAAGGCCAGAGTTTCAGCAACAGGAAGTCAAGTCAAACAAACAGGGTTTCAGAATCTCAGGACACAGCTGAAGATCAAGCAGCACCTGTCAGAAATCAGAGCAACCCTTAAATAGGCTGTCAGGCGCCAATTGTGGCCAGATGTGTGTTCCTGCGCAAGGAAATCTGCCAATGCCCGTGAATGCGCGCATGCGCACGTATGCGTGCCGGGCGCATCCTGACAGTTCTCTTACACGGATTTTGTTGTCGGAAAATTTTATAGCCTGCTCTCAAACTTTGTGTGTCGGAAATTCCGATGGAAAAAGTCAGATGGAACCCACACACGATCGGAATTTCCGACAACAAGCTCTGATCGCACATATTCCATCGGAAAGTCCGATCGTGTGTACAGGGCATAAGTCATCATCATGTGCGATTGTGCGTGTGTGCCAGGCCCAAGCAGAAGCAAGCAATCAAATATAGTGAGCAATATGGATTAAATAAATGATAAATATGCATAGCCATAGATATCATAAATAAAGTGTAATAAAGTTGTAACGAGCCCCTGCTCGCTCGGTTCCAATCTCCCGACACTCCTCTGTGGCTATTGAACCAGATTGCAGATCGCAACGTCTGATGGTTCGGTCATCCGATGCTCCGGGACAAGAACTACAGCTATGTGCCGTTCTAATCCAGTTCTGATAGCTGAGAACAAACACCAGGCAGGCTGTATGTAAATTCAAACAGGAATCTCTTTTATTGAAAGGAATATAGGCTCTTTAATACAGTAAAAGAGGAGGTGCATACCTCCTGCTTATATTACTCTGAACATACACCTGTGACCAGAAACCTAATTAACATGGGCTAATTAACTAATCCCTTTAGACAGCCTAGATGACTCAGTCATGACCTTTAGGCCAGACTGGCCGTCTTGTAGCTCAGAAAACACAATCAACATTATCACAAATCAACACCGAACCATTCTTCACACAATAGCAGAGTTAATTAACATAAACAACAATGGTGATCTAATGACTCTTAGATCCCATACTAGACTTATTTACAATAAACACATTCTAGCAGGCAACAGACAGACAGGTGGCTGGAATTGACATCAGCATCTCCTAACAGTATTTGTCCCAGCATTATGAATCAGTCTTATGAGCAGGGGGGTTTCTGGAGGAATCCCCCCTCCCTCTACAGGGACACACATCCCAAATGACCACAGCAAAGAGTCCACAACAGAATGAGATAACATACAATATATACATATATACATGATTGAGTCTGATTAGTACAGATCAGACTGGGTTTCTAATTCACCTTGCAGAGTATTGTTCCCTTAAAATCCAGGGCCCATAATCTGTTGGCAAGAAGCTCACATTCAGTCCCCTCCAATAGCCTCTGTCCGGGTGAGTCTGTCACAAAAGTGATTTGTGCAACAGCTGTTCACTCAATCACTTTTTTATAGATTATTTATGATATCTATGGCTATGCATATGTATTGAATCCACTGAGCACTATATTTGGCTGCTTGCTTCTGCTTGGCAGTTGGCACACACACGAACATGATTACGATCGAGTAATATCTGGCTGCTACTAGGCTGCTATCCTTGGTGCTGCTGCTGGGGGTTCCCCGTCGGGCCGTCATCCATTCCTTCTCCTGTCCTCTGTTCTCCTCCTCAACTCACGTCACATTCCCTGCTGGGGAGAAGATGATGAAGGGTAGAAGGAGCATTAGGCTCCGCCACTGTTACCCTACCCTACATGGATTCGGTCTGGCCAGTCATCGGCCGTCATGGGGGCGCCTGTCACTCCCCTCCTCAGGCTAATTAGCAATATTAACAATTGCTGTGCCGGCGCCGCGCTCTAGCAGGCTGCGGCACGGGGGCTATATTAGTGTGGGAGGTGGCCGCACAAGGACAGGTGGGGTTTTTTTTAGTGCGGGGGGGTGGCTTTTTGCCGCCCCCCCATGGCGCCCATGGCACTTGCCATGGTTGCCATACCTTAGATATGCCACTGTGCACAGATGTCTTTACAAATCGCCACCTTAAGTTGCCAAAAGTAGTACAGGAACTACTTTTGAAAATCAGTGCGGCGCCGTAAAGTCGGTCCGATTCAGACAGTGCCCTTGCGGGCAATAGCCGCCGATTTGGCATGCGATTTGACAAGTCAAATCGTATGCCAAATTGTACCAATGTTAACCTAGGCTTTATGTAAATGCTGGCACCTAGGTGCCTTCGGATACCTTCAAGTATAACTAAAGACAAAACTTTTTTTTATTTTTTTTTATTTTTAGATTTGGAGAGAGTGGTGATGGGTTATAACCCTTAACAGACTTGTATTGCTTTTTGTGTCCCTGTTTGGGAGATTCCATCTTTCTAACTGTCCTGGGAATGGAAGTGATGGGAAATCTAAAATTTTGAGTTGCCACCAGAACTAAAATATAGGGGACATTTGGGCTTTAGATATACTGATATACTATACTGAATTAGCTGTTTGGATTTGCACACCATTATTACTGTTATTGGAGCTTACCAACTCTTAGATGTGGTATCTGCATTCATTCTTTCTTTATATGATTTTTTCCAATTTTTTTTACCTGTTGATCTTGCCAGTAAGTCTGTTATTTTTCAACTTCTTTTAACAAACCAAGCTGTCCAGCAAAAGCGGCAGTTAGAGGGTAGAGACAAACCATTTAAAACTGACAGGGGTGCTTGCAATGATCGGCTTTTACCCATCATGTAAAACCTTTATCCAAAACCAAAGAAAAAAGATATGACTTTTTATGCACGTTAACCCCTCTCTGAAGGCTGCTGGCAGCATTTTAAAGCAGCATTGAACTAGAAATTCAGAAAAACTGCTGACAGGCAAGGTTTTCATAACAGAAGGGACCTTAGTGGTCATAAATGCTTCTCCTTGCCTGTCGTGGTAATGTACACAGAATCACACAGCAGCTCAGCATGTGCAGCTCAGAGTACATCTCATGCTGCGTACACATGGGCGGACTTTTCGACCGGACTGGTCCGACGGACTTTCCGACAGACTTTCGACGGACTTTTGACGGACTTCCGACGGACTTTTAAACGAATGAACTTGCCTACACACGATCACACCAAAGTCCGACGGATTCATACGTGATGACGTACACCGGACTAAAATAAGGAAGTTGATAGCCAGTAGCCAATAGCTGCCCTAGCGTGGGTTTTCGTCTGTCGGACTAGCATACAGACGAGCGGATTTTTCGAACGGACTCAAGTCCGTCGGAAAGATTTGTTTCAAATCTAAAGATTTTCAACTGGAAAAGTCCGCTGAAGGTCCGATGAAGCCCACACACGACCGGATTGTCCGCCGGACCAGTCCGGTCGAAAAGTCCACTCGTGTGTACGCGGAATAAGGCATCACTCTGTGCAGTGATGAAGTGACTTCAAGTATACCTGAAAAGAAGATCAGGAAAAGAGCAAAAGCACCTGGGTTTGGCTGGAGCTCTGACCTATCCACCTTGGATTTAGGCTGGAAAGTCTTAATGCCGCGTACACACTACACACACGGAATTTCTTGGATGGTTTTTGTGACGGAATTCCGCTCAAGCTTGCCTTGCATACACACGGTCACACAAAAGTTCTCTGAACTTTCGACCATCAAGAACGGCGGTGACGTACAACACTACGACGAGCCAAGAAAATGAAGTTCAATGCTTCAGAGCATGCGTCAAATTGTTTCCGAGCATGCGTGATTTTTTGCGCGTCCGAATTGCATACAGGCGATCGCATTTTCGGATTGACAGCTGTCAGAATACAGTAGCCGACAGTGGAGATTCCTCTATTGATACTGTTAGCATGGATGGGGGAGTTGATAGACTTCTCTTGCTCGGCCCTGCTGTGTATATTACAGTGTATAGACAGCTTTACATACTTTTGCTTGAAAAACTTTGTTTTACCCAAAAATTATCCAGATATGGGTAGGGAGGTGCCACACACAGCGAGGAAGGCCGTACATAAGGGTGCAGCACTGAAGGATACTGTATTGAATACATTTACAGTGGAAATTTGTTACTACTTACTGCTGTGTGTGACCTATATTCTAATATATTTCCACATAACCATTACATACCAGTGCTACTTATCATAGACCATAGGATATGCGTGTATCTATACACACATATGAAAATCTGAATTTTCACTTGTCTCAGTCGCCTGTTAGTTCTGTGAGGTTCCCCCACACCCTAAGCCACAAGTTCACCAGCACCAACCCAGCCTTTGTCCTGAGGAAGCTGATATCTTAGTGAAACGCATTGACGAGCAAGTTTTATGAGGCATTACTGGATCAGAAATTGTTCTCCTATTTTGATACATTATGACATCAATCTCTATCTCTAACCTAGATCCAGCCCTCTGTAACTGAATCATTGGGTAACTGGTAACTGTGTCCATACAGAGTGTTGTTTATATGTTAGTTATATGTTTTTTGTAATTTTAATGATGTTGTATTAACATTTATTCTTTTTTATCAATTCTCCCCTCATTGTGTGCCCACAAAGTCCGCCAATTTTTTGACTTGGTCAATCCTTATATATCCAGATATGGATAGCATTACTTTTTTTGATGCAGTTTTTAATTTTCAAATATTAATATCCTAGTCAAGAAGTTTATAAATCACAAAACACGTCTTAATTTTTTAAACCAGAAATACTCAACAAGGACCCAGGTCTAAGTTCTTTTAGCTTTCAAAGCGCATTATACAGATTTTTTACAGCATCAATGCACAATGCATGCTGCGACTTTTCTCATTTAAATTCCTACATAGTCCTTCCTAGAAAGTAAATAATGTCAGCTTGCTTGGCATGTTGTATTTTGGTGATACAACTCCCATTTATATTGTTTGTTGCAAGATATTTTTGAGCATCGTCTCCAAGCAACCATTCAGGTTTCCCTACTATTAATTTCAGGCCTAGTTCATGATTCACAAGTTTCTCATTTTAAGATAACAGGACCACAACTGCCATTGATAAGAAACTAGGAGAAGTTTGCAGCTGTATTAAAATACAAATCCAAAGATAGCTTCCATTCTCAAATTGTTTTCACAATGGGAAAATAAAACACAAGTTGTCAGTAAAAAATATGTAGAGATTTCATTTAAACGTGATTGTAAAGGCTTTTTTTTATTATTCTAAAAATACAAAACTTGTTATACTTATCTGCTCTGTGCAAAACTATTGCACAGAGCAGCCCCGATCCTCCTGTTCTGGGGTCCCCCACCAGTGCTCCTGCCTCCTCCTCCCTGCTGAGTGCCCCCCACAGCAAGCCGCTTGCTATGGGGGGACTCGTGCCCCATCCAGGTTGCAGGCAGCCAACGATTCCTCTGGGGGGCGAACAGTGAGCGGCGTCTCCTCCTCCTAGTGCTTCACAGCGGCTTCCCCTGTGTCTCCTCCCTCCTCTTCCTTTGTGGCCAATAGGATCACTTCTCCTCTCGGCCAATCGGGTGAAGGGTCTCCTGCACTGCACCCAAACCCACCCAGTTGTGTGACAATAGCGAATGTATATGCGCTATTGTCTTCCTGATTTTCCTCTCAATCAATCAGGAAGCGGGTCCTGAGACTCTTCACCCAATTGGCCGAGAGGAGAAGTGATCCTATTGGCCACCGAGGAGGAGGAGGGAGGAGACACAGGGTAAGCCTCTGTGAAGCACTAGGAAGAGGAGACGCCGCTCACTGTTGACCCCCCCCCGGAGGAATCGCTGGCTGCCTGCAACCTAGGTGGGGTAAGTGCGAGCTTGGGAGGTGGCGTCGGGTGGATTGTTTGTCGCTGCCCCCCAAAAAAATATA
This sequence comes from Lithobates septentrionalis, assembly GCA_037952835.1. Classification (NCBI taxonomy): domain Eukaryota; kingdom Metazoa; phylum Chordata; class Amphibia; order Anura; family Ranidae; genus Lithobates; species Lithobates septentrionalis. The sequence continues at coordinate 1,061,715 of JBBDGP010001436.1, forward strand.
CCACCAGCCACCACTAACTTTGAGATAATAAAATCGACCTTAACATATTGTAGATGAGTTCTTTATTATCACCTTACGTCAACAGCAACTTTCATTCCCCCCAACCCTCAACGCTTGTATTTTAATTTTATAGTCAGATGCCAGAGCCTATTTTTAATGCGTTTATCATTTTTGACTCATTCAAGTCTGAGACCATCACAATTCTTACCAACAACTCTAAGACCTGACGAAGGGGGCCCCAAAGTGTGCTGGCTTGCCCATTTGGTTTATGACAAAATAAACTCTTTTTTGTCTCTCCAAAATTGGTCTGGCACTCCTGCCTTTCCCGTACCTCTTGGATTTCACCTAAAACACCCACGCAGGGGTCTCAAACTGCCGGCCCTCCAGCTGTTGCAGAAATACAAGTCCCATCATGCCTCTGTGGGAGTCATGCTTGTAACTGTCAGCCTTGCAATGCCTCATGGAACTTGTAGTTCCACAACAGCTGGAGGGCCGCCAGTTTGAGACTCCTGCACTAGAGGCTTCTTTATTATTCTCGAGCTGTCATCCAGAGCCCTATAATCTTTAATACAGGTTCATTATTGATTGTGAGAATTATCTACATTTAGATCCTCCTATCTCCATCTCTTAACAATGAAATCCTTCACAAAGAAGTTTTAACTTACAGTAGTGGAAAATGTGTTTTTGGAACTGCCTGTGTCCCTGTTGAGGGAATTTTTCTTCCTGTTCTATGTAAAACCCATCAACAGGAACTGGTAAAACTTTCCAACACTTCCTGTTCTGGCGCCTGTCAAGTAGACAGTATAGAATGAAAAAACTCCCAAATGGGGACAAAAACAGCAACAATACATTGGCAGAGGTTCTAATTTTTCCACATGCCAAAATGATAAAATAAAAAAATTTGACTTTATTGTAAGACTTGGGTAGTGACAAAGCCAGATTTCCTCAGCTGATGTAGGCAAGATGTCCAGGTCTGAGCCTTGTTGCAGATGCAAAATCCATTACTCTGCCACTATAGCGTCACACTTTCAATAATTTTACTGTTTCCATTTTGCTAATTATTTATTTATTTGAAACTGGTAAAGTAGATGTAAAAACAACATTTTATTTTATTGTGCTGTCATTTTTTTCCATAAAGTACTTGTCTTCAACTTGTTTTTCATCCTTTGTTGTGTGTCATTACTGTTGATCCCTGCATCTACTTTCTGTCTACATGCATGCACTCCAACAATGACTGCATGACATTTCTAAAGGTGGGTTTCCTGATAGTGACAACAGTGGACCTTGGCAGTGTGATCTGTGTTGGAACGGTCACTTGTAGTTTCCAACGGAAGTCCTTATGACGGGGTAACAGCACAATTGAGAGACAGAGAAAGAGACAGAGAAAGAGCTTCCTTGTCCTATAACAGAAAGTATCTGAACAAGGATCTTCATGGTAGAAGCCCCAGGTCTTGTTTTAATGAGAATTGTAGGTTAGAAAATATTAAAAATGACTTTTGAAATTACATTACACTATATAATTATCTAGGGTTTAGTGGTTGGGATACCTTAACTATACTGCCCTGACACATGGAGTTTATTACTGTTTGTTGTTTTCACTCCTGTCACAGTCAGTTACTGAACTGTGAAAATAACTGTTCCTTAAAGACTGGCACTGCTATTCATTATAGTAAGGGAGCAGCTTTTCACTTACAATTACCTGAAGAAAGTATCAGTGATTGCACATTATTGCAGTTAGAGCAAGGTGGGTGAAGAAGTAAACTAATCTTATAAAGCAGAGAGAACAGAGGAAATGTATATCAGTGGTGACATAGCACATTTCCGATAAAATACCAATTGTGCTTTCTGTCTTCATTATTGTCAAGGAAATAATTGGCGCCTTGGGGAGGGTTGTTCCAATCAATGAATGAAGATATTGTATATGCTGTAAAAAGTTAACGGTTTTGTTCTATTTTTTTTCTTTGTATTCTGTTCTCTATCCTCCCTTATAAAGAGATACCAGCATTCTTACTTGTAAATTATGCACAATGAACTTTGCAAATCACATTGAAACTACTTCAGTTTTCATTTTAGAGCTGCCAATCTTCCAGATAGTTATGACAGCTGAATAGGCCATTTTAGCTCTAACTGCCATAATGCTTAGGCTCCATTAAAAAAAAAAAAAATCTGACAGATGTCTTCAAACTTAAAGTTACCCTGTTATTAAAAACAAATAATCCCAAACAGATTTACAGATAAAGTGAAAACATGCATTCTCTACTGCTGACACTGCTAGAATGGTGCACCATTTAAGAGAAATTCATCACTGAAGTCTGCTGGGGAACTGACACTTCAGGGAGGGTTTATCACCTGTATCCCCCAATGCACTTAGCCCTGGCTCACACCAGCGCGCCCTGCATGATCGCATGTGATTCACACTGCACTGCAGTGCAAATCACATGTGATGTCCGTGCAGTGCGATTTCAGCCATACAGATAGTAAGGCTGATATTGCATCGCATTCGGACCAAACTTGCAGAGGATCCTTTTTTGGTCTGCACCAGAATCGGATCGCATGGGTGTTCACACCCATGCAATCCGATTCATGTCCGAACTGTCAGTTCGCAGTGCTATATGTGAGCCGAAATGGGGGTGTCATTAACAATGCATTGACACTCCCGGCAGTTGGCATATGGCAGTGTGAACTGCTGTGCGAGTCGGGTGCATTGCGAGAACCCGCAGTGGATTTGCAGGGTTCCCGCACGCACAAGTGTGAACCGAGCCTTAGTGGTTCCTTTCACTGACCTCCAGTTCACTACAGGGAAGTGATGTGAAGGTTTTGTTAGGGCTGGGCTCCTGCTACTTAACAAGCAGCTCTTTTCTTTTAGTGCTCTGAAGCTGCTCAGATGTCAGTTAATTACTAACCACTGATTATTACTACAGTGATTCACCTGGTTACCATTTACCTGCCTCATTAATCAAGCCTACAGCCAGTCCCTTTTTGCTATTTAGGCAGCTTAGCTCATTTCCTCTTTGCTCTTGCATGTTCTACTATCGTGTGCGCCTTCCTGTGCATGACTTGGCCTGGCTGTCTTCCCTTCTGATGCCTGTTCCTGATTTTTGCTCCTGACTACTGACTTCTGGTTTCCTGACCCCGGCTTGTCTGATTATCTGCTCTGACATCCTAACCCTGGCTTCTGTTTTTTTGACTACGTTCCTGAACTGTGTTAATTTTGTCATTTCATTAAGGCCGGGTTCAGACTATTGCGGATTGGATGCCAGTTCCCCGCATCCAATTCGCAATAGCAGGAGATTGTGACAGGCTCTCTATGGAGCCTGTTCACATATCTCCGATGCGGCTCCGGTGCAAATTTGCACAGGAGCCCTGTGTGTCTTTTGGTCCATTTCAAGTCTGAATTCAGCCTGAAATTGGACCTGAAACGGTGAACCAGGACGCACCGGACCCCTGCTGTGAGCCGCATCTGCATGCAGTGTGAACCGAGCCTTAAGGTTTGATTTTAACTGCTCTTTTTGTCTTCGTCTGGTTTATGGTTCCAGACAGGTTTATGGGAGGAACCACTGGGTGCTGCAGGAGATTGTGGACTAAGAAGACTGACACACACAATGTGTTGCTTTGCCAGCAGATTTCAGCAGAATATAGTTTTTGAACAGTGCAGCATTCTGGTGGTGCAGACAGTGAAAATGAAAAACTTGTTTGGAATTGTTTTAATGGGACAGGGTCACTTGAAAGGGCCACCAAAATTATTATATTTTCTTTGCTAATTGACTCTCTTATGCTAAAAAGAAATAAAATTGCACTCACGTGTTCTTGTGTACCAGAGCACCCAGGTAAACCGCTTCAATTAAAACCACTGCAGCAATACATATAATATTGTAAATCACTGTTTTCCATTTAAAATCCAGTTACTTTAAAGTCTGTATGCGGTGATGTCACCCAACTCCACCCGACGCATTGCGCCACATCACACAATTTCATCAGGGGCTCCTGATGGTTGAGGAAGTCATTTTATGGTGGAGTAATATACACAAGCACAGACGATTTATATAGAGGAGCACAAAAGAATATTTACATATATACCTTTTGGGGGTAGCACTGCACTTATATAATTACATATGCATTGTTTAAATGCATGAAACTCATGTTAGTGTGAGCAAGCCACTGTGGTTTTAAAAAATTAGATACGAGTTAGCAGCGCACAAGTTTACCCAATAATTTTTGGTTTTCTTATCCTATTGATCTTATATTAGTAACATAGGACCACTGTGATGAAAAAAATGTACTTTAATCTTAAAATTTTTTATTCAGTGCTTTATTTAGAGGATAGTCAACTCCACCAGCAACCCATTGAACTGTGAAAATAAGTGTTCTCTAAATTGTTACTACTAAACCCACAACAGTAAAATCAGTCTGGATATGCAGTAAAGCATGCTTGTTATACTTACTGTAGAACCTAGGGGTTAATCCTGTGCATTGTGTAAAAAGGCTGTTCGATCCTGTCTTCTCTGATCCCCCCTTCTTTTACTGTTCCTAATTGATCTGCTGATAGCACAGAACTCTAGGAGGCACTCTGCATATGCTCAGTTTGGTGTGTATTGCTAGAGAGTTTTTTTTTTTTGGGAGGGTGCGTGTGATTAGCACAGGGCCAATCAGCACTGTCCAGACATAGGGTCAGGGGTCATGCAGCCTCATAGGACAGTCCAAGGTGAATGACAACTTCTCCTACAAGCTTTAACCAGTGCTCAGCCGGACACTGATAGAAGTCACAACACTGCAATATACTGCTGATACGAAAAGGTATTTAGCAGTTCATATTTACTAAAATAATTGCATTTACATGTTCTGTGTACTGTGGGAGACCCTGGGTTTAGTAACACTTTAAAGGCTGACTCCCATATTTTAGACTGACAGAAACTTTTATTATTTTCCAAAAGACTGGCAAAGACTGTGACAAAATACTAATACAGATTGGTCTTATGTTTATACACTTGAATATATATATCTGTATAATCTTTCCTGTGAAAATTACAGGGAGGTGCTGAGCTTACTATCTAAAATAATGGCTGTAAAATCTCTCATTGTACATTGTATAAATGTGTTTATTCATTAGTACAACACTTATTGCTATTGGTGTATAATTATATAGCTCATATTTTACTGCTGAGCTCAGTGCCTGTACAATGTATGCATAGGTCACCTCTGTCTTTGTACTCTGTACAAATCAATGGCCAGTGCCGCCACTGTTCGCTTGTAACCGCTCATCTGAGCCGTTATATGTGAATAGAGCCTCCAAACAACCCTAAACGGAGCCAGTGTGCATCCGGTGTATGTGCTTCTGTAGAGTTCCACAGCTAATCAGCCAGTTTGTATGCGGCCATAGCACTGAGTAGGGATGAGCCGAACACCCCCCGGTTCGGTTCGCACCAGAACCCGCGAACGGACCGCAAGTTCGCACGAACGTTAGAACCCCATTGACGTCTATGGGACTCGAACGTTCGAAATCAAAAGTGCTCATTTTAAAGGCTAATTTGCATGGTATTGTCCTAAAAAGGGTGTGGGGACCCGGGTCCTACCCCAGGGGACATGTATCAATGCAAAAAAAACTTTTAAAAACGGCCGTTTTTTCGGGAGCAGTGATTTTAATGATGCTTAAAGTAAAAAAAAAAAAGTGAAATATTCCTTTAAATATCGTACCTGGGGGGTGTCTATAGTATGCCTGTAAAGTGACGTGTGTTTCCCATGTTTAGAACAGTCCCTGCACCAAATGTCATTTTTAAAGGAAAAAATCTCATTTAAAACTGCTTGCGGGTTTAATGTCATGTCGGGTCCTGGCAATATGGATGAAAATCAGTGAGACAAACGGCATGGGTACCCCCCAGTCCATTACCAGGCCCTTTGGGTCTTGTATGGATATTAAGGGGAACCCCGCACCCAAATTAAAATAAGGAAAGGTCCCTATATACTCTGAACAGCAGTATACAGGCGGTGCAAACAAGACAGGGACTGTAGGTTTGTTGTTAAGTAGAATCTCTTTGTAATTTTGAACATTTTTAACGTGTTTAGCTCCAGCCAAAAAATCTTTTCTAAGCTTTTTGGAAAACATAGGGAAGGGTTATCACCCCTGTGACATTTGTTTTGCGTCTTTCCTCCTCTTCAGAAGATTTCACCTCACTTTTTTGTCCCAATGAAAAATGTTTTTTGAAAATTTGGGTTTTTTTGTGGAACAAGGATTGGAAAGCATCAGTGGAAAGGAGAAATTGTTTTCCCATATTAACTCTTACATGAGAGAATTTCCCTTCCTAGGGGTAGATTTCATCTCACTTCCTGTTGTCTCCTTCCGTTTGCAAGTAGGAGTCGTTTGTAAGTTAGATGTTTGAAAGTAGGGTCCTGCCCTATATACTCAGCAGAAATTTGGGCCTTAGGTGTTGCTGTGGCCAAAACACTGTAAGCCCTCACAGGGCCCTGCTGTGAAATATTAGATCAAGAATTGTAATTACATGCCCCTGTTGAACAGGAGCTGAAAAATTAGGCCTTAGGCACTGGTGCTGGTGCCACAACACTGCAACCCCTCACAGACACTCTAGTTGGAACGCAGGAACGAGCCCTGCTGCAAAGTATTGCATCAAAAATTGTAATTACACGCCCCTGTTAGACAGGGGCAGAAAAATTGGGCCTTAGGCACTGGTGCTGGTGCCACAACACTGCAACCCCTCACAGACACTCTAGTTGGAACGCAGGAACGAGCCCTGCTGCAAAGTATTGCATCAAAAATTGTAATTACACGCCCCTGTTAGACAGGGGCAGAAAAATTGGGCCTTAGGCACTGGTGCTGGTGCCACAACACTGCAACCCCTCACAGACACTCTAGTTGGAATGCAGGAACGAGCCCTGCTGCAAAGTATTACATCAAAAATTGTAATTACACGCCCCTGTTATACAGGGGCTGAAAAATTGTGCCTTAGGCACTGGTGGTGGCGCCCAGAACCAAAAATGTTCTTACAAGCTATCAGCGTGATGATTGAGGAGGAAGAGGATAATTACTCAGGGATAGTCACTCAGCATCAGCATAGGCAGTCTTTGAAGGGATCTGAAAAAAATTATTCAGTTACATCAGCATCAGGTGCTTGGTAGCTGGTGGTGATCCAAGACTGATTCATTTTTATGAAGGTCAGCCGATCGACCGAGTCAGTGGACAGACGCACCCTGTGATCGGTTACCACGCCTCCAGCAGCACTGAATGTGCGTTCCGAAAGAACGCTGGATGCAGGACAGGCCAGTAGCTCAATTGCATACTGTGCAAGCTCTGGCCAGTGATCCATCCTCAAGACCCAGTAACCCAGAGGATTTTCGGTGGGAAAGGTGTCCAAGTCTGATCTTGCCCCTAGGTATTCCTGCACCATGTAAAACAGACGCTGGCGATGGTTGCTGGAACCGATCATACCTTGGGGCTGCGGACCAAAAAATTGTCTGAACGCATCGGTCAGACGGCCACCTTCTCCACCGCTCCTTCTTTGACTGACCGAAGCCTCAGCAACACGTTGTCCAGAAACAGGAGTTTGTAACCTCCCAGTCTCTGGGAACGCGTTGCACAGACCTTTCTGCAAGGCCTCCCGAAGATGTTTCATCCTCTGCTCCCTCTGCGATGGCAAGATAAGGTCCGCAACCTTACCCTTGTAACGTGGATCAAGGAGGGTTGCCAGCCAGTATTGGTCCTTCTCCTTGATACCACGAATACGAGGATCCTTACGCAGGCTTTGCAGGATCAGGGAGGCCATGCAGCGTAGGTTTGCTGAGGCATTCGGTCCGGAGTCCTCTGGGTCACTAAGGACAACAACGTCCGCAGCCACCTCCTCCCAGCCACGTACAAGTCCATGTGTTCCTTGGGACTGATCCCTTAAAGACTGCTGATGCTGAGTGCCAGGCTCCACCTCCATACTGACACAATCTTCCTCCTCCTCCTCCTCCTCCTCCTCCTCGTCCTCTTCCTGTGTGATCGGCGGGCACGCAGGAACACTGTCTGGATAAAGGGGGCCTTGAGAGCTAAGGAAGTCCTCCTCTTCCTGCCTCTGTTCTGCCTCAAGTGCCCTGTCCATTATTCCACGCAGCGTGTGCTCCAACAGGTGGACAAGGGGGACAGTGTCACTGATGCATGCACTGTCAGTGCTCACCATCCTCGTGGCCTCCTCGAATGGTGACAGGACAGTGCATGCATCCCTGATCATGGCCCACTGGCGTGGGGAAAAAAAACCAAGGTCCCCTGACCCTGTCCTGGTGCCATAGTCGCACAGGTACTCATTTATGGCCCTCTGCTGCGTGTGCAGCCGCTGCAGCATGGCCAATGTCGAGTTCCACCTGGTGGGCATGTCACAGATTAGGCGGTTCTTGGGCAGGTTAAACTCCTTTTGGAGGTCCGTTAGCCGAGCACTGGCATTATATGACCGGCGGAAATGCACACAGACTTTCCTGGCCTGCCTCAGGACATCCTGTAAGCCCGGGTACCTGCCCAAGAACCGCTGCACCACCAAGTTAAGGACGTGAGCCAAACAGGGCACATGGGTCAGTTGTCCCTGTCGGAGGGCAGAGAGGAGGTTGGTGCCATTGTCGCAAACCACCATTCCTACTGATGTGGTACACAGATGATACGCCCCCTTTCCTGTGTGCCAAACACTGCGCTTATGGGGTGAGCCCCTCCCTCTGAGCAGCTACTTAGAATTAAACCTCAAGTGATATAAAATAAATGATACACTAAGTACTCGCCCTCACCAATAGTGTAATCAAATAGCAGCGCTAAAAATCTAAAGCATACCCTGATTCAAGAAATAATATATATACAGTGATTGCTCAATGTGATAACAAAAAAAATAATAATATTAGTATTATGTGTCCATAATAGAATGCCAGACAGTGTTTCTAATAAACACCCATCATACAGTCCATTTGTGTATAACACCAAAAGAATTCAATAAAAAAGTCCAAACATAAATGGTGCCTTGGTGAAATAATGGTGACAATATCAGAATAATAATCTTCAATGATAATATCTTCCACCACACCGCTGTGAATGTGATTCCACTCCCCTTCAGCGAGCAAACTCACCAGCTTTTTTTGCCTTACACTCTCGTGTTTGGCTTGTAGGCTTTTCCCACACAGTGGGGGTAAAGTGATAACCTCCAATCAGTATCCGTATGGTTAACCGCAGCGTATAAGCAAATGCTCTCTCCACATGAAAAAAAGGAAAAGCGAACCAATAGTGCAGTAACGCAACACACTTTAATAAAAGTAACACTCTCCTTCACCATAAAACTCACATTTTCCAATTTTCAAAAACGCAAAACAGCACAGCAACACTTGACTGTCACCAACAGCACTTCAAACGGTAACCTGGACGTATGGTGGTCACGGCGGACCCAGGTGCTCGGTGAACGTGAACACTCTCACCCGTCCCTTGGAGCCCTCCGTAGCCACTTCCCCGCTCACTCGTATGGCGCCGCCTGTCACAGCGTCCTACGTCAGACTTCCTCGATTGCCGTATAGCCACGCCCCGACATGTTTCGTCACACCGGACTTATTCATGGGATTGGCTAGACGGACTGGCAATCTTTCTTATATATCCTCCCCCCGCATGACGCGCAATGTCGATGATACTGCGCTTGCGCGCTCCCTGTGTCCCCGTTCACACCATACGTGGACATTGCTTTTAAACATAATATAAGAGACATCGAGATTTAGAAAATTAGCCTAAAATTACTACAGCATTGTATCTAGCAACTATCCCACTCGCTGATTGTTGATCGCACACACCATCAACGAGGGGCACCTGTCTTCCATTCTAACGACTATTAGTGCGTTCTCTATGTGTAGTAGTAGCTGTAAATTGATAATGGAGATATTACTGTCTTTATAAAAATCTATATATAAAAACATATTCCTTTATCATGTAAAAATAATAAAAGTTATAATTATAAAATTAATAAAATTAATTCTTGAATGGTTGGAACTCTAAACTTTATATTTAATGATACAAAATCCAAACTAGACACATACCCCACATGGGTCTTTCCTGTTATTCCCATGATTTTCACTCTATATCCTACAGGTGAACTCCTACATATATACAGATCAAGCAGTTTGCAGACACTTTCATATTCCTATAGTTTTCCTTGCTGATTCATCTCCTAATAGGTGGTTTCTCCGTTGCGTTGGTGTTATAGACATTCCACCCATCACCATTTTTGGGAGTAGATATCTTGTGGCCTTGGACCCTCAACCCTCAGCTCAAAAGTCGTTGATGAAACAGTTGAGGTCCAGTTCTATATTTAAACCCCCAGGAAAAAGACATTTAAACAAGTATATCCATCGCGTTTCACGTTGGGATAAATCCCTTATTCTATTGGAGCCCCTCCACGATGGGTACACTATGTCTATTCCACAAAATTGAAGTAGACTCGGGTCTTGGTTATGCTTCTCCCTAAAATGAAGGGATACGCTATGGTACTTGAAACCATTTTTGATATTGGTCAGATGTTCAGAAATGCGAATTCTCAATAGCCTTTTTGTGCGTCCTACATAATGTAACCCACATGGGCACCACATTAAATATACTACGTATGATGAATTACACGTTATAAATTCTTTAATTTCAAATGTTTCATTTGCTTGATTGGTGATGCTCTTCGTATTTCTATTTCTAATCCTTACTGTTTTGCAGCACACACATTTATTACATGGATAGAAACCATTGAGTTTTATTTTGATGGATGGCCGGCCTGGTGGGTCGAGGATTTTTTTCACTACCCTATCCCCAAAATTGGGGGCCCTCCTGTAGATGAATTTGGGGGTTTCAGGTAGTAATTCTCCCAGGTGACGATCCCTCCGGAGAATATACCAGTATTTTTTAAAAATCCTCTCAATGTCTCTATATTGATTGTGATAATTGGATATAAATCCCCACTGTTGTTTCTCATTAAATTTGGTTCTATCTTTACTTTTCAGCATTTCTTCCCTTGGTAGAATCGCTATCTGCTCTATAACCTCATCTACAGATTTCTCTGCATAGCCCCTCTGTAGGAACCTCTCCTTCAGCACATTTGCCTGAGAGTAGTATATCTCCTGTTCTGTGCAGTTTCGACGGAGAGGAAGTCTGACGTAGGACGCTGTGACAGGCGGCGCCATACGAGTGAGCGGGGAAGTGGCTACGGAGGGCTCCAAGGGACGGGTGAGAGTGTTCACGTTCACCGAGCACCTGGGTCCGCCGTGACCACCATACGTCCAGGTTACCGTTTGAAGTGCTGTTGGTGACAGTCAAGTGTTGCTGTGCTGTTTTGCGTTTTTGAAAATTGGAAAATGTGAGTTTTATGGTGAAGGAGAGTGTTACTTTTATTAAAGTGTGTTGCGTTACTGCACTATTGGTTCGCTTTTCCTTTTTTTCATGTGGAGAGAGCATTTGCTTATACGCTGCGGTTAACCATACGGATACTGATTGGAGGTTATCACTTTACCCCCACTGTGTGGGAAAAGCCTACAAGCCAAACACGAGAGTGTAAGGCAAAAAAAGCTGGTGAGTTTGCTCGCTGAAGGGGAGTGGAATCACATTCACAGCGGTGTGGTGGAAGATATTATCATTGAAGATTATTATTCTGATATTGTCACCATTATTTCACCAAGGCACCATTTATGTTTGGACTTTTTTATTGAATTCTTTTGGTGTTATACACAAATGGACTGTATGATGGGTGTTTATTAGAAACACTGTCTGGCATTCTATTATGGACACATAATACTAATATTATTATTTTTTTTGTTATCACATTGAGCAATCACTGTATATATATTATTTCTTGAATCAGGGTATGCTTTAGATTTTTAGCGCTGCTATTTGATTACACTATTGGTGAGGGCGAGTACTTAGTGTATCATTTATTTTATATCACTTGAGGTTTAATTCTAAGTAGCTGCTCAGAGGGAGGGGCTCACCCCATAAGCGCAGTGTTTGGCACACAGGAAAGGGGGCGTATCATCTGTGTACCACATCAGTAGTATATTTGAATACATTTTAAACGCTTGCAGCTATGGAGGTTTTCAATTTTCTCACCAACAGACAAATAAACCCAGATAACATCTTTTCAGCCAATCAAGAAATGGCTGAAATAGATGAAGATGTATCCGGCATGCTTAGAAATTTGGAAAGTCTGCTGGAGAAACAGATTAAGACGTGGTGGGATGTGTTCACCTTCACGCATTATCAGAAGGAAAAGTTAATTTTTAGGAGTTTAAGGTGGGATGTCCCACCACAGGATGGTCTTGAGGACCAGTGTTTCATGATTGAATGGTTGGAATTTTTTAACAGAGTGGGGAGGGAGCTACAGGATCTGGTACTAACCAGAAAACAAGTGAAACTGGGGAAACTCAATGAACAAATTAGTGGGATTCGAAAGAAACTAGAACCTATGAGTGAGTCTAACCAGTTGAAAGAGTTTAATACCAATATGAAGAAAAAACTTGAAAAGGTTGACCGAGATACACAAAAGAAAAAGGTTAAAAAATATAATAGGGATGTAGCTGATTTTAAAAATAATAAAATTTATGCATGGCAAAATCCTATCTCTAACACTAATGAGGCCCCGGTACAGGTGAAGGGAAATGCTAAACCAATGAATGGCTCCAAACTAGACCCTAGCAAGAAAACCGGTAGTAAAAGGAGTGATGACAAGCATCAACAAGGAGGACTGGGACAGAGCAATCTTTACCCCCCTATACAATACAGAGAGGAACAACAGAAGGAGCAGTACTATACTCCCAAACAGCCTCAATTTATAAGACATGAGCCGTACCCCTCTAACTCTAATCAGAATGAGTGGAATGGTCCCCATATGGGGGATAGGAACTATGGGGGAGACCTATATAGACAACAGAATTATGGGGGAAATCAACAATATTCACCATTTAAATATGGGGAAGGGAGAAGCCCCATTCCGCTCCACAACAGATATCTACCCTTGGATGGGGATTATCATGTACCCCAATACCACCAGCAAGGACCACCTCCTTTTTTAGGGTGGCGAGGGAGGAGGGGGAGGGGAGGAGGAACACCGAGAGGAATGGGCCACCCAAGGAACTACAGGGAGGGGGGGAAGGAGCCACAGCAATATGCAAACAAGGGAATGGGATCATCCTCAAGAGGCGAAGGGGTTGCCGAGCAGGACGACGGCAACAACCCAAGAAAGAGAATGAGGGACAGGTAAATGTAGGCATTTACAATTTGAGTAAAACTACATTGAATGCTAAAGAGATGAATATTTTGAACCTGGGCCTTAAATGTGCCCCAAAGAAAGTTTTGAATAAGTTCGAAGTATTCATCGATACTCATAAATATATCAGAACTCTGAACATTAAAAAATATTTTCTAAGTCACCCAGTAAGTTCTACGATTAAAGCTGGAACGCCTGGATGCAAAGTTGATAGTGGTCTGAAGAACAAATCCATCTTTAATCCCCAGAACTCCAACAACCACTACGTGGAGGTATTCAAGAATTTAGTCTTGAAGGATCTGGATGCTATTAAAGTCAAAGAGGAAGTTAATCCGAAGTATATCAGGGAGGGTATCAGATCGCTAGAAAAGCGAAAAGATATCATTGTGCGTCCAGCTGACAAGGGGGGAGGGGTTGTTATTTTAGACAAATCCTTTTATCATGAGCAACTGACAAGTATGCTGAGTGATCGGGCCACGTATGAGAGATTGACTTGTGACCCTACAGTCAAATATAGGGAACAACTCAATTCACTCATTGAATGGGGATATGCCACCAATGCCCTGAACCTTAAAGAAAAAAGGTATCTGGTTCCCAGTGCCTGTAGGATTCCGGTGATATACACACTCCCCAAAATCCATAAGGATGCTAAAATACCTCCAGCCCGCCCGATAGTTAACGGGATAGGATCGGTCACAGCTAGGTTGGGGGAATATCTTGACAGGTTCCTCCAACCTAGTGTGAAAACCACTAGGGCCTACCTGAGAGACACCACGGACTTGTTACAAAAGCTGGGGGAGATACGTTTGAACCCAAATATTGAAACGTTTTTGGTGACAGCAGACGTATCCTCATTATATACGATTATTTCACATGAGGACGCGTCTCTGTCACTAAATTGGGCTCTGAGCAAAAGGGAGGACATACCCGACATGCAGAAGAGATTTGTGGGTCAGGCCCTTAACTTCTGCATGTCGCATAACTATTTTTGGTGGAATGGACATTTTTTCTCCCAGCGGGTTGGCGTGGCTATGGGAGCTAAGTTTGCCCCTAGCCTCGCCAACCTCTTCATGGCCGAATGGGAGGACAGGTTCATTTTCAGCAGACCTCCCCCCCAACTTAAATTTTACAGGCGTTTCATAGACGATCTCCTATTGATCTGGGAAGGGCCCAAGGAATCTGTTGAGGAGTTTCTTGGGTATCTCAATACTAATAATAACAACATTAAACTGGAGGCACAAATCAGTAATGCATGCATTAATTTTTTGGATGTTACAATCCAAAGAAAGGATGAAGTTTTAACAACCTGTGTGTACTTCAAACCGACGGACCGGAATAGTTTTTTGTCCATCAGGAGTGGTCATCACCCTGTATGGATAAAAAACATTCCGAAGGGACAATTTATGAGAGTCCGTCGAAACTGCACAGAACAGGAGATATACTACTCTCAGGCAAATGTGCTGAAGGAGAGGTTCCTACAGAGGGGCTATGCAGAGAAATCTGTAGATGAGGTTATAGAGCAGATAGCGATTCTACCAAGGGAAGAAATGCTGAAAAGTAAAGATAGAACCAAATTTAATGAGAAACAACAGTGGGGATTTATATCCAATTATCACAATCAATATAGAGACATTGAGAGGATTTTTAAAAAATACTGGTATATTCTCCGGAGGGATCGTCACCTGGGAGAATTACTACCTGAAACCCCCAAATTCATCTACAGGAGGGCCCCCAATTTTGGGGATAGGGTAGTGAAAAAAATCCTCGACCCACCAGGCCGGCCATCCATCAAAATAAAACTCAATGGTTTCTATCCATGTAATAAATGTGTGTGCTGCAAAACAGTAAGGATTAGAAATAGAAATACGAAGAGCATCACCAATCAAGCAAATGAAACATTTGAAATTAAAGAATTTATAACGTGTAATTCATCATACGTAGTATATTTAATGTGGTGCCCATGTGGGTTACATTATGTAGGACGCACAAAAAGGCTATTGAGAATTCGCATTTCTGAACATCTGACCAATATCAAAAATGGTTTCAAGTACCATAGCGTATCCCTTCATTTTAGGGAGAAGCATAACCAAGACCCGAGTCTACTTCAATTTTGTGGAATAGACATAGTGTACCCATCGTGGAGGGGCTCCAATAGAATAAGGGATTTATCCCAACGTGAAACGCGATGGATATACTTGTTTAAATGTCTTTTTCCTGGGGGTTTAAATATAGAACTGGACCTCAACTGTTTCATCAACGACTTTTGAGCTGAGGGTTGAGGGTCCAAGGCCACAAGATATCTACTCCCAAAAATGGTGATGGGTGGAATGTCTATAACACCAACGCAACGGAGAAACCACCTATTAGGAGATGAATCAGCAAGGAAAACTATAGGAATATGAAAGTGTCTGCAAACTGCTTGATCTGTATATATGTAGGAGTTCACCTGTAGGATATAGAGTGAAAATCATGGGAATAACAGGAAAGACCCATGTGGGGTATGTGTCTAGTTTGGATTTTGTATCATTAAATATAAAGTTTAGAGTTCCAACCATTCAAGAATTAATTTTATTAATTTTATAATTATAACTTTTATTATTTTTACATGATAAAGGAATATGTTTTTATATATAGATTTTTATAAAGACAGTAATATCTCCATTATCAATTTACAGCTACTACTACACATAGAGAACGCACTAATAGTCGTTAGAACGGAAGACAGGTGCCCCTCGTTGATGGTGTGTGCGATCAACAATCAGCGAGTGGGATAGTTGCTAGATACAATGCTGTAGTAATTTTAGGCTAATTTTCTAAATCTCGATGTCTCTTATATTATGTTTAAAAGCAATGTCCACGTATGGTGTGAACGGGGACACAGGGAGCGCGCAAGCGCAGTATCATCGACATTGCGCGTCATGCGGGGGGAGGATATATAAGAAAGATTGCCAGTCCGTCTAGCCAATCCCATGAATAAGTCCGGTGTGACGAAACATGTCGGGGCGTGGCTATACGGCAATCGAGGAAGTCTGACGTAGGACGCTGTGACAGGCGGCGCCATACGAGTGAGCGGGGAAGTGGCTACGGAGGGCTCCAAGGGACGGGTGAGAGTGTTCACGTTCACCGAGCACCTGGGTCCGCCGTGACCACCATACGTCCAGGTTACCGTTTGAAGTGCTGTTGGTGACAGTCAAGTGTTGCTGTGCTGTTTTGCGTTTTTGAAAATTGGAAAATGTGAGTTTTATGGTGAAGGAGAGTGTTACTTTTATTAAAGTGTGTTGCGTTACTGCACTATTGGTTCGCTTTTCCTTTTTTTCATGTGGAGAGAGCATTTGCTTATACGCTGCGGTTAACCATACGGATACTGATTGGAGGTTATCACTTTACCCCCACTGTGTGGGAAAAGCCTACAAGCCAAACACGAGAGTGTAAGGCAAAAAAAGCTGGTGAGTTTGCTCGCTGAAGGGGAGTGGAATCACATTCACAGCGGTGTGGTGGAAGATATTATCATTGAAGATTATTATTCTGATATTGTCACCATTATTTCACCAAGGCACCATTTATGTTTGGACTTTTTTATTGAATTCTTTTGGTGTTATACACAAATGGACTGTATGATGGGTGTTTATTAGAAACACTGTCTGGCATTCTATTATGGACACATAATACTAATATTATTATTTTTTTTGTTATCACATTGAGCAATCACTGTATATATATTATTTCTTGAATCAGGGTATGCTTTAGATTTTTAGCGCTGCTATTTGATTACACTATTGGTGAGGGCGAGTACTTAGTGTATCATTTATTTTAAACCACCATTCCTGCCTTAAGTTGGCGTGGCGTCAACCACCTCTGAACCTGCCCCTGCAGAGCTGACAGAACCTCTGCCCCAGTGTGGCTCCTGTCCCCCAAGCACACCAGCTCAAGCACCGCATGGCATCTTTTGGCCTGCGTACTTGCGTAGCCCCTTGAACGCCTACGGAGCACCGCTGGTTCCGAGGAAGAGGCCATGGAGGAAGAAGAAGAGGAGGGGGTGGAGGAGAGAGGTGTGTCACAATCAGCATTTTGGAGGCGTGGTGGCGGAACAACCTCCAACACTACTGCACCTTGTCCTGCATCCTTCCCAGCTGCCAGCAGAGTCACCCAATGCGCCGTGAAACTTAAGTAACGTCCCTGTCCATGCCTGCTGGACCATGAGTCAGCGGTAATATGCACCTTACCGCTGACCGCCCTGTCCAGCGAGGCATGGACATTGCCTTCCACATGCCGGTAGAGAGCTGGAATCGCCTTCCGTGAGAAAAAGTGGCGTTTGGGTACCTGCCACTGAGGAACCGCACATTCCACAAACTCACGGAAGGGGGCAGAGTCTACCAACTGAAAAGGCAGCAGTTGAAGTGCTAGCAATTTTGCCAAGCTAGCATTCAACCGCTGGGCATGTGGATGGCTGGGAGCAAACTTCTTTCGGCGGTGCAGCAGCTGGGGCAGGGAAATTTGCCTGGTACAATCTGGCGTCGGTGTACCAAAAGCAGATTGCCCACAAGTACTTGGCTGTGACACACCTAATTCTACACCTTCATTCCTCTCACTGCAGGTCTCAGAGAGGACTGAAGGTCTAGTGGGGTTGGAAATCTCAGCTGATGAGGAGCAAGGAGAGATCCTCTTTGTTCTTTGGTGTGGGTCTTTTAGATATGCTTGCCAACGAACTGCATGGCAGGTCAACATATGTCTGGTCAAGCATGTGGTACCCAAGCGGGAGATGTTTTGGCCACGCGAGATACGCTTGAGACATATGTTGCAAATAGCAGCGGTGCGATCTGATGCACTCGTCTCAAAAAAGGCCCACACCAAAGAACTTTTTGAATAACGCGCAGAGACTGCAGCGCCCTGCACATGTGGAGCTTTGGGGTGTGATGCAGTCAATGTGCTGCCCTTAGGCTGGCCCCTGGAGGGCATCCTGCCTCGTTGGTGATGTGCCGCCTCCTCCTCCTCCTCCTCCTCCTCTCTCCTATCAGGCACCCACGTTGAGTCAGTGACCTCATCATCCCCTCCCTCCTCATCACTGGAGCAAACCTGGCAGTATGCTGCAGCAGGGGGAGCATGACTGCCAGATTGCTGTCCTTCTTGGGCACCCCCTCTGTCCGTGCTCATGTTACTGCCTTCATCGAGCTCAGTATCATCATCAGAGCCTTCCAAACGCTGGGCATCCTCCTGGAGCATGTACCCAACACTGTGGTCAAACAGTTCGAGGGAATCCTCATGAGGACATGGTGGAGCTAGGGAAGGAGTCACTGATGACATTGAGCTGAGGGAAGAGGCCGCTGCTTTGCCAGACAAAGCACCCTGGGCATGGGTGAGAGAGGATGAGGAGGATGAGGACGGCTTGGTCATCCACTCGACCAAGTTTTCTGCATGTTGCGGCTCAACACGGCCAGCTGCCGAAAAAAAGGCCAAGCGTGTCCCATGGCCACGTGCTGATGAGGATGCACCGTCTCCACGACCAGCACTAGACACAGAGCCTGCTTGCCCTCTCTTATTGGCTTGTGACTGTCTGCCTCTCCTTCTTGGCCTTCCAGACATACTAATGGCCTGTAGCTGCACTAAGCTGGGATAGAACACCTGTAATTTTCTTCAGGTAGCTTTATATACTGTAACCAGACAAGCCTGCCTGTCAGTAGGAAGATAACAGGAACGGATCTAGCTGAACACTGTGAGCAGGACGCACTGCACTAAATGTAAATAGCAGGAACGGATCTAGCTGAACACTGTGAGCAGGACGCACTGACTGCACTAAATGTAAATAGCAGGAACGGATCTAGCTGAACACTGTGAGCAGGACGCACTGCACTAAATGTAAATAGCAGGAACAGATCTAGCTGAACACTGTGAGCAGGACGCACTGCACTAAATGTAAATAGCAGGAACGGATCTAGCTGAACACTGTGAGCAGGACGCACTGACTGCACTAAATGTAAATAGCAGGAACGGATCTAGCTGAACACTGTGAGCAGGACGCACTGCACTAAATGTAAATAGCAGGAACGGATCTAGCTGAACACTGTGAGCAGGACGCACTGCACTAAATGTAAATAGCAGGAACGGATCTAGCTGAACACTGTGAGCAGGACGCACTGCACTAAATGTAAATAGCAGGAACGGATCTAGCTGAACACTGTGAGCAGGACGCACTGCACTAAATGTAAATAGCAGGAACGGATCTAGCTGAACACTGTGAGCAGGACGCACTGCACTAAATGTAAATAGCAGGAACGGATCTAGCTGAACACTGTGAGCAGGACGCACTGCACTAAATGTAAATAGCAGGAACGGATCTAGCTGAACACTGTGAGCAGGACGCACTGCACTAAATGTAAATAGCAGGAACAGATCTAGCTGAACACTGTGAGCAGGACGCACTGCACTAAATGTAAATAGCAGGAACGGATCTAGCTGAACACTGTGAGCAGGACGCACTGACTGCACTAAATGTAAATAGCAGGAACGGATCTAGCTGAACACTGTGAGCAGGACGCACTGACTGCACTAAATGTAAATAGCAGGAACGGATCTAGCTGAACACTGTGAGCAGGACGCACTGCACTAAATGTAAATAGCAGGAACGGATCTAGCTGAACACTGTGAGCAGGACGCACTGCACTAAATGTAAATAGCAGGAACGGATCTAGCTGAACACTGTGAGCAGGACGCACTGCACTAAATGTAAATAGCAGGAACGGATCTAGCTGAACACTGTGAGCAGGACGCACTGACTGCACTAAATGTAAATAGCAGGAACGGATCTAGCTGAACACTGTGAGCAGGACGCACTGACTGCACTAAATGTAAATAGCAGGAACGGATCTAGCTGAACACTGTGAGCAGGACGCACTGCACTAAATGTAAATAGCAGGAACGGATCTAGCTGAACACTGTGAGCAGGACGCACTGCACTAAATGTAAATAGCAGGAACGGATCTAGCTGAACACTGTGAGCAGGACGCACTGACTGCACTAAATGTAAATAGCAGGAACGGATCTAGCTGAACACTGTGAGCAGGACGCACTGCACTAAATGTAAATAGCAGGAACGGATCTAGCTGAACACTGTGAGCAGGACGCACTGCACTAAATGTAAATAGCAGGAACGGATCTAGTTGAACACTGTGAGCAGGACGCACTGCACTAAATGTAAATAGCAGGAACGGATCTAGCTGAACACTGTGAGCAGGACGCACTGCACTAAATGTAAATAGCAGGAACGGATCTAGCTGAACACTGTGAGCAGGACGCACTGACTGCACTAAATGTAAATAGCAGGAACGGATCTAGCTGAACACTGTGAGCAGGACGCACTGCACTAAATGTAAATAGCAGGAACGGATCTAGCTGAACACTGTGAGCAGGACGCACTGCACTAAATGTAAATAGCAGGAACGGATCTAGCTGAACACTGTGAGCAGGACGCACTGCACTAAATGTAAATAGCAGGAACGGATCTAGCTGAACACTGTGAGCAGGACGCACTGCACTAAATGTAAATAGCAGGAACAGATCTAGCTGAACACTGTGAGCAGGACGCACTGACTGCACTAAATGTAAATAGCAGGAACGGATCTAGCTGAACACTGTGAGCAGGACGCACTGACTGCACTAAATGTAAATAGCAGGAACGGATCTAGCTGAACACTGTGAGCAGGACGCACTGCACTAAATGTAAATAGCAGGAACGGATCTAGCTGAACACTGTGAGCAGGACGCACTGCACTAAATGTAAATAGCAGGAACGGATCTAGCTGAACACTGTGAGCAGGACGCACTGCACTAAATGTAAAGAGCAGGAACAGATCTAGCTGAACACTGTGAGCAGGACGCACTGCACTAAATGTAAAGAGCAGGAACAGATCTAGCCTAATCTAGCTCTCAAATCAAATGACACTGTCTGTCTCTCTCTCTATCAGCACACCGGAACACACTACACAGGGCCGCCGTGCAGGCGGCCTTATATAGTGTGGGGCGTGTACTAAATCCCCTGAGCCATAATTGGCCAAAGCCACCCTGGCTTTGGCCAATTACAGCTCTCTCTACTGACGGCGCTGTGATTGGCCAAGCATGCGGGTCATAGTGCATGCTTGGCCAATCATCAGCCAGCAATGCACTGCGATGCCGCAGTGAATTATGGGCCGTGACGCGCCACACGAATTTGGCGCGAACGGCCCATAACGTTCGCAATTCGACGGACGGTCGAACAGCCGATGTTCGAGTCGAACATGGGTTCGACTCGAACACGAAGCTCATCCCTAGCACTGAGTGTCTAGAGGCAGCATTTAGTCACTTCTAAGCACAGCATACTATCCACACCCATGTGGCCATGTGAATGTAGCCTTACTGCTTTTACTTTGTTGTCTGCAGTTGTCCTTTAACCCCTTGTCGTTGGTCGCATGCAAATATGCGGCCTCTCGGCACCTGGTCTTTGGTGCCGAGGGGCCGCATATTTGCATAAATTGCTGTCAATACAGCTATGCCGAGAGCATGTGCGGTGCACGCTCCCGTTGTTCTATTGATATGTGCCCTCCATTGAAAAGTGCCCGCGCATACGCTCGACGGAGCCGCACTCCAGCCGATTTTCATATTGTGCCTCGCTGTTGCTGGGCGGGGTTTCAGTCTGCTCAAGGTCAGCTTTTGTCAGTGTTGCACAGCCGCTTTAGTGTATTGATCAGCGCCTGTTGCCTGTGTCTAAGGGTGGGTTGCAACACAAAACTCGCCCTTCAACACAGCCAGAAGCCGCCCTGCAACAGCAACGCATAATGTAACAACTATGGTGTTCCCCTCCGCTCTGTGAATAGCTTTCAATTGTGTCCGTGAAATTCCCTCTCCCGTCGAAAAATGCCTCCTGTGACGTGTGCATGCGCCATGGTCACGTCACTCCAGCTGATTGGGAAATCAGCTGGAGCGCGGCTCCGTCCCGCGCATACGCGGGCACCTTTCGACGGAGGGCACATATCGATATAACTCCTGCACAGTTACCGGTGCCTAATCGAAAGTTCCTGATCGGTGGCAGCAAAGTTTTCAGGTCATGTAACAGCCAATCACGGCGGTCACATGCTCTTAAGCCCCACCCAACCTCCCAAGGTCATAAACCTCTTAAAGGGCCAGGACGCGCCGGTGTAAAAAGGTTAAACAACAGGCACCCAAACTGTTGATTTTTTTGTGGCACAAGCATTAATGTAAAAAGTAAAAGCAACTTCTTAAAGATTGGAAAGAAATTTGGATGGGATTTTTTAGGCACCAGTAACAACAATTATATGAAATACTTTCACTTTATTATTACAAAACAAAAAAACATGAATATTGTAAATGATACAATATTATGTTAAAAACAGACCATAAATTTTGTAGTCATGTGACATTTACATTCGTTGTTTGTATTAGACAAAGAAATCCCGAAGCGTTTCAACTCAGAATCTTCATTAGGGCATAAACAACATGTTGATTTCTAAAATACAAGCATACATAATAAAATATGCACAATTTTTTTACAGTACATGAGACACATAATTAGGGATGAGCTTCGTGTTCGAGTCGAACCCATGTTCGACTCGAACATCGGCTGTTCGACCGTCCGTCGAATTGCGAACGTTATGGGCCGTTCGCGCCAAATTCGTGTGGCGCGTCATGGCCCATAATTCACTGCGGCATCGCAGTGCATTGCTGGCTGATGATTGGCCAAGCATGCACTATGACCCGCATGCTTGGCCAATCACAGCGCCGTCAGTAGAGAGAGCTGTAATTGGCCAAAGCCAGGGTGGCTTTGGCCAATTATGGCTCAGGGGATTTAGTACACGCCCCACACTATATAAGGCCGCCTGCACGGCGGCCCTGTGTAGTGTGTTCCGGTGTGCTGATAGAGAGAGAGACAGACAGTGTCATTTGATTTGAGAGCTAGATTAGGCTAGATCTGTTCCTGCTCTTTACATTTAGTGCAGTGCGTCCTGCTCACAGTGTTCAGCTAGATCTGTTCCTGCTCTTTACATTTAGTGCAGTGCGTCCTGCTCACAGTGTTCAGCTAGATCCGTTCCTGCTATTTACATTTAGTGCAGTGCGTCCTGCTCACAGTGTTCAGCTAGATCCGTTCCTGCTATTTACATTTAGTGCAGTGCGTCCTGCTCACAGTGTTCAGCTAGATCCGTTCCTGCTATTTACATTTAGTGCAGTCAGTGCGTCCTGCTCACAGTGTTCAGCTAGATCCGTTCCTGCTATTTACATTTAGTGCAGTCAGTGCGTCCTGCTCACAGTGTTCAGCTAGATCCGTTCCTGCTATTTACATTTAGTGCAGTGCGTCCTGCTCACAGTGTTCAGCTAGATCCGTTCCTGCTATTTACATTTAGTGCAGTGTGTCCTGCTCACAGTGTTCAGCTAGATCCGTTCCTGCTATTTACATTTAGTGCAGTGCGTCCTGCTCACAGTGTTCAGCTAGATCCGTTCCTGCTATTTACATTTAGTGCAGTGCGTCCTGCTCACAGTGTTCAGCTAGATCCGTTCCTGCTATTTACATTTAGTGCAGTCAGTGCGTCCTGCTCACAGTGTTCAGCTAGATCCGTTCCTGCTATTTACATTTAGTGCAGTGCGTCCTGCTCACAGTGTTCAGCTAGATCCGTTCCTGCTATTTACATTTAGTGCAGTGCGTCCTGCTCACAGTGTTCAGCTAGATCCGTTCCTGCTATTTACATTTAGTGCAGTGCGTCCTGCTCACAGTGTTCAGCTAGATCCGTTCCTGCTATTTACATTTAGTGCAGTGCGTCCTGCTCACAGTGTTCAGCTAGATCCGTTCCTGCTATTTACATTTAGTGCAGTCAGTGCGTCCTGCTCACAGTGTTCAGCTAGATCCGTTCCTGCTATTTACATTTAGTGCAGTGCGTCCTGCTCACAGTGTTCAGCTAGATCCGTTCCTGCTATTTACATTTAGTGCAGTGCGTCCTGCTCACAGTGTTCAGCTAGATCCGTTCCTGCTATTTACATTTAGTGCAGTCAGTGCGTCCTGCTCACAGTGTTCAGCTAGATCCGTTCCTGCTATTTACATTTAGTGCAGTCAGTGCGTCCTGCTCACAGTGTTCAGCTAGATCCGTTCCTGCTATTTACATTTAGTGCAGTGCGTCCTGCTCACAGTGTTCAGCTAGATCCGTTCCTGCTATTTACATTTAGTGCAGTGCGTCCTGCTCACAGTGTTCAGCTAGATCCGTTCCTGCTATTTACATTTAGTGCAGTGCGTCCTGCTCACAGTGTTCAGCTAGATCCGTTCCTGCTATTTACATTTAGTGCAGTCAGTGCGTCCTGCTCACAGTGTTCAGCTAGATCCGTTCCTGCTATTTACATTTAGTGCAGTCAGTGCGTCCTGCTCACAGTGTTCAGCTAGATCCGTTCCTGCTATTTACATTTAGTGCAGTGCGTCCTGCTCACAGTGTTCAGCTAGATCCGTTCCTGCTATTTACATTTAGTGCAGTGCGTCCTGCTCACAGTGTTCAGCTAGATCCGTTCCTGCTATTTACATTTAGTGCAGTGCGTCCTGCTCACAGTGTTCAGCTAGATCCGTTCCTGCTATTTACATTTAGTGCAGTGCGTCCTGCTCACAGTGTTCAGCTAGATCCGTTCCTGCTATTTACATTTAGTGCAGTGCATCCTGCTCACAGTGTTCAGCTAGATCCGTTCCTGCTATTTACATTTAGTGCAGTGCGTCCTGCTCACAGTGTTCAGCTAGATCCGTTCCTGCTATTTACATTTAGTGCAGTGCGTCCTGCTCACAGTGTTCAGCTAGATCCGTTCCTGCTATTTACATTTAGTGCAGTGCGTCCTGCTCACAGTGTTCAGCTAGATCCGTTCCTGCTATTTACATTTAGTGCAGTCAGTGCGTCCTGCTCACAGTGTTCAGCTAGATCCGTTCCTGCTATTTACATTTAGTGCAGTGCGTCCTGCTCACAGTGTTCAGCTAGATCTGTTCCTGCTATTTACATTTAGTGCAGTGCGTCCTGCTCACAGTGTTCAGCTAGATCCGTTCCTGCTATTTACATTTAGTGCAGTGCGTCCTGCTCACAGTGTTCAGCTAGATCCGTTCCTGTTATCTTCCTACTGACAGGCAGGCTTGTCTGGTTACAGTATATAAAGCTACCTGAAGAAAATTACAGGTGTTCTATCCCAGCTTAGTGCAGCTACAGGCCATTAGTATGTCTGGAAGGCCAAGAAGGAGAGGCAGACAGTCACAAGCCAATAAGAGAGGGCAAGCAGGCTCTGTGTCTAGTGCTGGTCGTGGAGACGGTGCATCCTCATCAGCACGTGGCCATGGGACACGCTTGGCCTTTTTTTCGGCAGCTGGCCGTGTTGAGCCGCAACATGCAGAAAACTTGGTCGAGTGGATGACCAAGCCGTCCTCATCCTCCTCATCCTCTCTCACCCATGCCCAGGGTGCTTTGTCTGGCAAAGCAGCGGCCTCTTCCCTCAGCTCAATGTCATCAGTGACTCCTTCCCTAGCTCCACCATGTCCTCATGAGGATTCCCTCGAACTGTTTGACCACAGTGTTGGGTACATGCTCCAGGAGGATGCCCAGCGTTTGGAAGGCTCTGATGATGATACTGAGCTCGATGAAGGCAGTAACATGAGCACGGACAGAGGGGGTGCCCAAGAAGGACAGCAATCTGGCAGTCATGCTCCCCCTGCTGCAGCATACTGCCAGGTTTGCTCCAGTGATGAGGAGGGAGGGGATGATGAGGTCACTGACTCAACGTGGGTGCCTGATAGGAGAGAGGAGGAGGAGGAGGAGGCGGCACATCACCAACGAGGCAGGATGCCCTCCAGGGGCCAGCCTAAGGGCAGCACATTGACTGCATCACACCCCAAAGCTCCACATGTGCAGGGCGCTGCAGTCTCTGCGCGTTATTCAAAAAGTTCTTTGGTGTGGGCCTTTTTTGAGACGAGTGCATCAGATCGCACCGCTGCTATTTGCAACATATGTCTCAAGCGTATCTCGCGTGGCCAAAACATCTCCCGCTTGGGTACCACATGCTTGACCAGACATATGTTGACCTGCCATGCAGTTCGTTGGCAAGCATATCTAAAAGACCCACACCAAAGAACAAAGAGGATCTCTCCTTGCTCCTCATCAGCTGAGATTTCCAACCCCACTAGACCTTCAGTCCTCTCTGAGACCTGCAGTGAGAGGAATGAAGGTGTAGAATTAGGTGTGTCACAGCCAAGTACTTGTGGGCAATCTGCTTTTGGTACACCGACGCCAGATTGTACCAGGCAAATTTCCCTGCCCCAGCTGCTGCACCGCCGAAAGAAGTTTGCTCCCAGCCATCCACATGCCCAGCGGTTGAATGCTAGCTTGGCAAAATTGCTAGCACTTCAACTGCTGCCTTTTCAGTTGGTAGACTCTGCCCCCTTCCGTGAGTTTGTGGAATGTGCGGTTCCTCAGTGGCAGGTACCCAAACGCCACTTTTTCTCACGGAAGGCGATTCCAGCTCTCTACCGGCATGTGGAAGGCAATGTCCATGCCTCGCTGGACAGGGCGGTCAGCGGTAAGGTGCATATTACCGCTGACTCATGGTCCAGCAGGCATGGACAGGGACGTTACTTAAGTTTCACGGCGCATTGGGTGACTCTGCTGGCAGCTGGGAAGGATGCAGGACAAGGTGCAGTAGTGTTGGAGGTTGTTCCGCCACCACGCCTCCAAAATGCTGATTGTGACACACCTCTCTCCTCCACCCCCTCCTCTTCTTCTTCCTCCATGGCCTCTTCCTCGGAACCAGCGGTGCTCCGTAGGCGTTCAAGGGGCTACGCAAGTACGCAGGCCAAAAGATGCCATGCGGTGCTTGAGCTGGTGTGCTTGGGGGACAGGAGCCACACTGGGGCAGAGGTTCTGTCAGCTCTGCAGGGGCAGGTTCAGAGGTGGTTGACGCCACGCCAACTTAAGGCAGGAATGGTGGTTTGCGACAATGGCACCAACCTCCTCTCTGCCCTCCGACAGGGACAACTGACCCATGTGCCCTGTTTGGCTCACGTCCTTAACTTGGTGGTGCAGCGGTTCTTGGGCAGGTACCCGGGCTTACAGGATGTCCTGAGGCAGGCCAGGAAAGTCTGTGTGCATTTCCGCCGGTCATATAATGCCAGTGCTCGGCTGACGGACCTCCAAAAGGAGTTTAACCTGCCCAAGAACCGCTTAATCTGTGACATGCCCACCAGGTGGAACTCGACATTGGCCATGCTGCAGCGGCTGCACACGCAGCAGAGGGCCATAAATGAGTACCTGTGCGACCTTGGTTTTTTTTCCCCACGCCAGTGGGCCATGATCAGGGATGCATGCACTGTCCTGTCACCATTCGAGGAGGCCACGAGGATGGTGAGCACTGACAGTGCATGCATCAGTGACACTGTCCCCCTTGTCCACCTGTTGGAGCACACGCTGCGTGGAATAATGGACAGGGCACTTGAGGCAGAACAGAGGCAGGAAGAGGAGGACTTCCTTAGCTCTCAAGGCCCCCTTTATCCAGACAGTGTTCCTGCGTGCCCGCCGATCACACAGGAAGAGGACGAGGAGGAGGAGGAGGAGGAGGAAGATTGTGTCAGTATGGAGGTGGAGCCTGGCACTCAGCATCAGCAGTCTTTAAGGGATCAGTCCCAAGGAACACATGGACTTGTACGTGGCTGGGAGGAGGTGGCTGCGGACGTTGTTGTCCTTAGTGACCCAGAGGACTCCGGACCGAATGCCTCAGCAAACCTACGCTGCATGGCCTCCCTGATCCTGCAAAGCCTGCGTAAGGATCCTCGTATTCGTGGTATCAAGGAGAAGGACCAATACTGGCTGGCAACCCTCCTTGATCCACGTTACAAGGGTAAGGTTGCGGACCTTATCTTGCCATCGCAGAGGGAGCAGAGGATGAAACATCTTCGGGAGGCCTTGCAGAAAGGTCTGTGCAACGCGTTCCCAGAGACTGGGAGGTTACAAACTCCTGTTTCTGGACAACGTGTTGCTGAGGCTTCGGTCAGTCAAAGAAGGAGCGGTGGAGAAGGTGGCCGTCTGACCGATGCGTTCAGACAATTTTTTGGTCCGCAGCCCCAAGGTATGATCGGTTCCAGCAACCATCGCCAGCGTCTGTTTTACATGGTGCAGGAATACCTAGGGGCAAGATCAGACTTGGACACCTTTCCCACCGAAAATCCTCTGGGTTACTGGGTCTTGAGGATGGATCACTGGCCAGAGCTTGCACAGTATGCAATTGAGCTACTGGCCTGTCCTGCATCCAGCGTTCTTTCGGAACGCACATTCAGTGCTGCTGGAGGCGTGGTAACCGATCACAGGGTGCGTCTGTCCACTGACTCGGTCGATCGGCTGACCTTCATAAAAATGAATCAGTCTTGGATCACCACCAGCTACCAAGCACCTGATGCTGATGTAACTGAATAATTTTTTTCAGATCCCTTCAAAGACTGCCTATGCTGATGCTGAGTGACTATCCCTGAGTAATTATCCTCTTCCTCCTCAATCATCACGCTGATAGCTTGTAAGAACATTTTTGGTTCTGGGCGCCACCACCAGTGCCTAAGGCACAATTTTTCAGCCCCTGTATAACAGGGGCGTGTAATTACAATGTTTGATGTAATACTTTGCAGCAGGGCTCGTTCCTGCATTCCAACTAGAGTGTCTGTGAGGGGTTGCAGTGTTGTGGCACCAGCACCAGTGCCTAAGGCCCAATTTTTCTGCCCCTGTCTAACAGGGGCGTGTAATTACAATTTTTGATGCAATACTTTGCAGCAGGGCTCGTTCCTGCGTTCCAACTAGAGTGTCTGTGAGGGGTTGCAGTGTTGTGGCACCAGCACCAGTGCCTAAGGCCCAATTTTTCTGCCCCTGTCTAACAGGGGCGTGTAATTACAATTTTTGATGCAATACTTTGCAGCAGGGCTCGTTCCTGCGTTCCAACTAGAGTGTCTGTGAGGGGTTGCAGTGTTGCGGCACCAGCACCAGTGCCTAAGGCCTAATTTTTCAGCTCCTGTTCAACAGGGGCATGTAATTACAATTCTTGATCTAATATTTCACAGCAGGGCCCTGTGAGGGCTTACAGTGTTTTGGCCACAGCAACACCTAAGGCCCAAATTTCTGCTGAGTATATAGGGCAGGACCCTACTTTCAAACATCTAACTTACAAACGACTCCTACTTGCAAACGGAAGGAGACAACAGGAAGTGAGATGAAATCTACCCCTAGGAAGGGAAATTCTCTCATGTAAGAGTTAATATGGGAAAACAATTTCTCCTTTCCACTGATGCTTTCCAATCCTTGTTCCACAAAAAAACCCAAATTTTCAAAAAACATTTTTCATTGGGACAAAAAAGTGAGGTGAAATCTTCTGAAGAGGAGGAAAGACGCAAAACAAATGTCACAGGGGTGATAACCCTTCCCTATGTTTTCCAAAAAGCTTAGAAAAGATTTTTTGGCTGGAGCTAAACACGTTAAAAATGTTCAAAATTACAAAGAGATTCTACTTAACAACAAACCTACAGTCCCTGTCTTGTTTGCACCGCCTGTATACTGCTGTTCAGAGTATATAGGGACCTTTCCTTATTTTAATTTGGGTGCGGGGTTCCCCTTAATATCCATACAAGACCCAAAGGGCCTGGTAATGGACTGGGGGGTACCCATGCCGTTTGTCTCACTGATTTTCATCCATATTGCCAGGACCCGACATGACATTAAACCCGCAAGCAGTTTTAAATGAGATTTTTTCCTTTAAAAATGACATTTGGTGCAGGGACTGTTCTAAACATGGGAAACACACGTCACTTTACAGGCATACTATAGACACCCCCCAGGTACGATATTTAAAGGAATATTTCACTTTTTTTTTTTTACTTTAAGCATCATTAAAATCACTGCTCCCGAAAAAACGGCCGTTTTTAAAAGTTTTTTTTGCATTGATACATGTCCCCTGGGGTAGGACCCGGGTCCCCACACCCTTTTTAGGACAATACCATGCAAATTAGCCTTTAAAATGAGCACTTTTGATTTCGAACGTTCGAGTCCCATAGACGTCAATGGGGTTCTAACGTTCGTGCGAACTTGCGGTCCGTTCGCGGGTTCTGGTGCGAACCGAACCGGGGGGTGTTCGGCTCATCCCTACACATAATGATACATACAGGTAATATAAATAAATGAGAATGGAGCTAACCCCCCCCCCCCCCCATTGCATATACTAATGAAGGCAACTTCTTTTTTTAGTACAGGTCTGGGTTATCAACCTTGTAGACCCAAGTCATATTTTTCCTCTCTAAACGCCCCAGGTTGCCCTTTCTGCTCCCCACATTTCTTATTTAGGTTACTGATAATGGGCCACCAGTGAGCTCTCTGCTGTTGTTTTTTGGGACTCTTTACACAATTTTTGTAAAACATTTGCTGCGTAACCTTCAAAGCTACTTCCACCCAGAGCTGCTCCAGGTAGCTTTCCATGGATAGCTTCCCACGGATTGCTTCCCAGTACAGAAATCTGTAGTGACATGATAAATAGTTCAGATTTTCCCTCTACCAGGTCACATATTCTTTTCCCTAATTTTGGAGACCACAAAACCCTCTGTTAGTCCCAAGTACAGTTCCTACATAAGCCTAATATAAAGTCCAGCTTTGTCTCTATCATAACCTTGCTTCACTATTTACAGATTAGCTTTAACTATCAGGAGATTCAAGGGAGGGAATGGATGAATTCAGAGGCAAAAAAAATAAATATTCATATCAATATGAAACCACTGCTGTGAGTAATATCAAATTTGATTTGCAATTTCAGTTAAATCCTTTTCTATCCCATTGTGCCCTTTTTTTGGCAGTGGAACACAGAAACATTATTTTTTTTTCTTATTTTGCATTTGCTGCATCTAAATAATTTATTACCTTTAACTGCAACCTCCGCATTAAAGTCAGGTATAGTCAGTATGAAAGTCAGGTAGTGTCAGTTTGGGAAGTAGATCATAAATCATAGTATAAATATTGCTTCAGTGTGTGTATTTTATACATACTGTATGTGGTGCACTTGCACTGTAATTTCCACTTGGGCATAGACAGTAAGCTAAGTTACAACATATGAGTTGTAGAATCATGAATACAAAATGTTTCATCTGCATTCATTATCATTTTACTTCTACAGGATGATGTGAAGCATAGTTACAAACAATTATGTTCTTCTGTTTGCATGGGTATTAGGTAATTTAAAGGTACCGTATTTATCGGCATATAACACGCACAGGCGTATAACACGCACCTTCATTTTAGGAGGGAAGCTTCAGGAAAATAACTTACATTTTAAATAAAGAACTTTGTAGCAAAATAAGGGTCAGTGCCCATCAATGCAGCCTCACCATTGCCCATCTGCAGCCTCACCATTGCCCATCTGCAGCCTGATCAATGCCATCTGCAGCCTCACAATTGCCCATCAATGCAGCTTGATCAATGCCCATGTGCATCCGCACCATTGCCATGAATGCAGCCTGATCAGTGCCCATCTTCAGCCTCACCTCAGATTACCGCTGCCTCGGAGGGGACAGGGAGGGGGGGGGGGGCACGAGTGCCGTCAGATTACATACAGCGAGAATCTCCTGTTTACTCGGCGGCCTCTTTAATACAAAGTTCAATGATAGACAGAACATTGTTCCAATGCTGGCCCAGGAGACGGGACTTCCTATTACAGAGGCCGCTGAGTTAACAGAAGATTCTCGCTGTATGTAATCGGACGGCGCTCGTCCCGCCCCCCCTCCCCATTCCCTCCTAGGCAGCCCAAATTGCAGTATCGGCGTATAACACGCACACACTATTTGCACCCAATTTTCAGGGTGAAAAGGTGCGTGTTATACGCCAATAAATACAGTATTTGCTTTTCTTTGGTATTTAGAAAGAGCAATTACAGGCATAAATATAGCAGCATCTTTGCTTACACCAGATAACTGTGTAAAATAAAGGTAACCGGATTTTCAAAAATAAATCGGGGGACACCCTACTGACCATCCGCTTTTAGGTGGGATGGGGTGGAGCAAGGGGAGGGGATAATAGCTGCACATGAATAATGCTACACCTAATGATTGGTGTAGCCAAATTGTACTAACAGTGGGAGCGGCCTAAAGCATGGTTTAATAACAATTAAGCCTTCTTTGCTCTGGGTCAAGAGTGCATAAAAGCACAAGTGTAGTGGCTAAAAGTAAGTAAGGCACAGAGTGTGTCAGGTCACCTTGAGGCTAGGTGACAGATGCACACCGTTGGGATCAGGAGTGCACCGCAAGGCAGTGGACCCTACGGCTGACTGCTGCGGATGGGAGTCCGGGTATAAGGAAGGCAGGGTCGCTGGAACACCAACACGGATCCCACCGGGGTTAGAGCGTAGGATTCCCTGGGGCGCGGAGTCTAAGAGCCAGCAGGTTTTCACCAGAGCCTCTGATGGTGAGGATGGACTGGGCTGCAACTGGCTCCAGGTCGCAACCCCCAGGGTCCCCCAGCTCACACCCACAGTAGGCAACAGAAGGATAAGAATAGTAAAGGAATAAGCCAAGGTCAGTGCCACAAGCAGACAAGGACAACAGAGTACACGCCAAGGTTCAGGGTCACAGGCAAACAGGGATAGTCGGGGACACGCCAAAAGGTCAGGCTCATGAGCAGACAGGAATAGTATAGAACACGCCAAGGTCGGTAACAGAAATAAATGTAGAGCACACGGCAGGCAGGAACAGGAAGCCAAACACACAAAGGTTGATCAGCAGGGCTGACATGCAGTGAAGAGGTTATTATAGAGTTCTCTGATAGGAGCTGGGGTGGAGCCATGCTAGAGGAAAATTAATAAAAGCAGTCAGGTGAGAGACAGCTGGTCTTAGGAGATGAACACATGGAAACAGGTGAGCTGACAAACAACCTCTATTGCATAACCATGACAGAGTGCCTCTCAAACTAAAATTCGTCCTTCCTCCCAATAGACTCCCAAAATGACAAAGCCACCTTCAGCACAAATTTGCCGCTCCCTAAGTTGTCATTACTGAACCATATGCATGGTGTTGCTGGTAAGTCCCTACAGTCCACCATCTGCTGGTGAGTTTCCTCCCCTCATCTCCAGTTGTAGCACCTATAAGGCTGTACAAGGCAGCATATACAGTACTAGCAGGATGGGGAGGAGTGCGTGGCATCAGGTGGAGCATGTCACCACTTCAGCACTCCCATGCCTCTCTCTGTACAGGCAATCACCAACATGCTCATGTGACAGGTCATGTCCCAGGCTGCATTTAGAGGTGGTTCCCAGCAGTGGACTCTCCAGTCATAATCCTGTTCAGTATAGTGATGTCAAAAAGTGCTGTTGTTGTCTACTAATTTACATAGCCACACAGCCCCCCCCCCCCCCACCCACACAATAAAAAACTGTGCACTGGGCAGCTGCTCATCCTAGATGCTTACTGACGCCTGTATTATTATTATTATTTATGGTGCCAACAGTTTGCGCAGCGCTTTACAATATAACGGAAGACAATACTACAACAATACAATTCAATACAAGAGGGTTACGAGGGCCCTGCTCCTGGGAGCTTACAATCTTATACAGGGGTAGGCAACCTTTAGGAGGTGGTGGTCTACCTGAACAACATGGGAGAAGTCAAAGATCACCGGGCACAGTGTCTCCTCCCCACACTTGATTTTAACCTTGAATTGCCGTACTACCCTGTCACAATCACTTACATCATGGGTTTAAATCAGTTGGTGATAAGGCAATATATTGCCTATTAAACACTTGTCAATCACACTCGGATTGCTTTC
Source organism: Lithobates septentrionalis (assembly GCA_037952835.1). Classification (NCBI taxonomy): domain Eukaryota; kingdom Metazoa; phylum Chordata; class Amphibia; order Anura; family Ranidae; genus Lithobates; species Lithobates septentrionalis. Next base: position 1,095,775 of record JBBDGP010001436.1, read on the forward strand.
AGAGAAGCAGCAATGCCTCCTGCTCTTGTGAATGAGCCCTTAGTTGCATTCGGCAGGGGCACCCTTAGGGCTCGTTCACACGTAAAGTTGGGGGGGGGGCTCATTCACTTGAATGGGTCATGCTTGGCAAGTGCTACACCCACCAACCATGACAGGGCTGTGGCTGCAACATGTGTACACCCCTGGCCACTGTAGCTAAAGGGGGTGCGGTCCGGGTTGGGGTGATAAAAACATGACTTAACTATGGGGTTTTACCACATGTCTTAACTATGGGGTTTTACTACCCCCAAACTACAAATTGTAGATAAACCCTACTGTTCTGAGCCCCATATAAGGCTGGTTTCACACTGATGTGCTGCAGTTAACCTGCACCATGGGTGCAGTGCAGTGCAGTACATTTGCATCAGTGTAAAAAGCAGCCCTATACTATTATGCCCAGTGTATTGCTTCACACTGACCTAAAGATTTATTTTTTCCTGCTGCTGGCACCACTCTGGAGAGCGCCAGCCAGGATAAGAAATGCAGTTAGTATCACTCCGTATTGGACTGTAGCCAGCACTACAGATGAAGCATCGGCTTATGCGGCTCTTGCTCCCTATTACAGCTCTAACCTTACAACTAATCCCTCTGCATTGTACTCTGATGCTCTGGGATGGCGGGTTAGCAAGTCCAGACTGTGATCTACTAGTCACCTGTCCGCGATATACAGGTTGCTGACCACTGATATAATAGATGTCGGCCTTGGACCCTAGTGTGGTGTAGACTTAATGGCTCCAGGCCCAAATATGCACTGAAGGCCACATCACAAAGAAGAGCAAGGCAGCAAATAATCCATACCCTTACCTCCTGCAAATATAAGTCTACACAAGCTGAGCCAGGGGAGGGTCTGGCTAATACACATGATATCAGCATGCAATATCATCAATAGTCCTAGTCACGGCCAGGAGCAGACACACTCCTCCCCTCCTTCCTGCTCCAAGCAAATCACAGAAATTTTGGTAAGACAGATTACCCTGTAGCTGCCTGGGCCAAGAACACTATGATTAAATCTGGGGAAAAAGACAAGGACACTTTTTTCCTGGGAACAGCCCCTTCAAATTTGGGACTGTCCCCTGAAACTGGGGAGGTGGTCACCCTATTATAAGGGGATGTGGTCACCCTATTATATTGCTGGCTGGAGTTTACCTTTAAATGCAATATGTTAGAGCTGAGCTACCTCAGCAGCCAGACATTTCCAAAGAATATAACTGTAGGTGATTAAAGATTAGTGGCACAAACAGGCGGCCTATTGGCATATAAGGTATAATAAGTGTCATATAGGAATAGGACTCATAGAGGAAAAATCTACTTTTTTTTTTATTATTATTATTTTATTTTGTATATCCCCCATGCTATTTTTTATACAATTAAAAGAAAAATAGAAATTAGGTCTATGACAAATGCAATGTAACTTATCTTGATTATGCTAGAGGAAAACTAGTGGAAATTGTTTAGTAATTTACATGTATTTAGTCACACAATTATCTGGGCTGCTGACTCTCACTAGCAACAACTGAATAATCTACTGCAAAGCACCATGTTACGGGAAGGGAAATTAAGCTGTGCTGACAAATACAGCTGCACTCAGAATGGAAGCAGAAGTCTCTGACATTGTCTCCTCTGTAAGCCATAGCACCAGTTTAGTGCCTCTTGAAATGTCAACAGATCTACATATCTCAGCCATCTGTTTCACAAATGACAAATGTTACACTAATGGTCATAGCAAGGGTACAGTAATCCTTATAATACTAAGAGATCCAGAGAATGGATGCATAAAGCACTGTGCACACTCCCTGGAGGGAATTTACATAACTAGGTTGGAAAATGTACATTTATAGAACAGTTCAGGGCTCAGGCACAGACAATTTTAATTCCACATGTTTGCATTAGATATCAATACGTGTGTACTTTTTAAGGAAGCATGAAGTAGACCTACTTTATGAGGTATAGATCTGAAGGAAGTATGCAGATATAATTGTGGGCAGGTTCTGGCTGCGCCTGTGCACGTGGGGTAACCTCGCCCGAAGACATGCTCACCAATGACTGGGACCAGATGGAGGCTGCAGTCATGTGAAAAAAACAAATATTAAGACAGTCCCTGACTCAGAGACAAGCCACTTGTGTGCAACATTAATGTATGGAGTTCTTCCATAAGATGTTCTGTCCCAAATAACTACACATTTATAATGGATGTATGTGTTGCATTAGGAGGGTCATGCAGAGCCGTTGCTCACTCCCCCCCCAGTCCAACGTATCTCCACCACCTCACTATCAGTAACCGAACGAAACCTCGCCACATACGTGACCTGAGTTAACTCTTTCCTTCCCATACCTAATCATCAGGCCTTAGATCTCCGTAAGGATAGTCTGCTCCTGTTGACCAGTGAAGACAGACAGCTTGGTAGGGAGTCAGAGCTCCCCACCCCCCACCTCTACAGGAGGACCTGTCACCCAACGACTGGTTGCTGTAGCTGTTCTTTCTTGTGGTTACCCGTGAGAACTACCTCCTCTTCATAGCCTTGTAGGTTAACTCTTTGTAATAGTGTCACACATACCGAATAGTGCTTTACAGACCTAGGTTCTCTGGGATACGCCAAAACCCAACATGCATCCCTTTAAATAACTTCAGACCAGGCTCAAAGCAATTGAAACAACTTTACTGAAGGTTCAGCATAACATATATAAAATGTAATAACGTCCTCATCCTAACTGTGGCTGCCCCAGGTTATCAGCACAGGTGATGTTTCTATGGGAAAAGTCCATTAATGGTATAACTCAAACGGAGAAGTCCATGTCCTTGGCGAGCCCCGATGAATCAGCGCTCTTGAAGCAGACTCAGCAAGCCTCTGCATGTGTTCCATCCTTTCTTAAGCCCCGTAGCCCCTAGGACCCAGAATTTTTCCCGTTTGTAATTCACGGGAGGGAGTCTGATGCAGCAAAACTTTAACCCTTTCCCCCTGACCTGGGTAGCCAAGTGCTAACTAAATGAACAGTAAGCCACCTGCCTACATGGTGTCCTCATGTCATTCTGACTTTCTAATCTTAAGGGTTATTTGAGCTAAATAACTTAAAATATTGAACCAAGTACGAGCCAGGCAACTAGTATTCTTAGAAGGAAATCAGTGATGGCCCAATTATTTGTTTCAGTACAGATTTCTTTTAAATGTTACCTGAATGCATACTTAATGAAATGTAGAGCTCTATGCAAAAATTTGTAAGGGGTTTTATGTTTGTCATATTCCTCCCATAGTGAATACGTGTCACAGAATTCAAGGAGGTGTACATGTGTGGGTTTCTTCGAAAAGTACGTGTACAAACTTTTAGATCATCCAGATTATTAGGAGTATGCCAGAAATGATAAAAATAGAATGTGGAAATGAATATGAGTTTATATATTAACCATAGATACCTTTTAAGGATGTATGAATCAGAGTCAACTAAACTGCTCTTGTTCAAATGAGTGCCTGATCTGCTGATCAAGATGATGTCAAGTTCTGGGGTTAAAAAGTTCCTTGGCATGAAGTAAAATGTGTGTGTGTCTCTTATCCCCAGAAGCAATATTCGCTGTGGGAAGTTTAGTGTTGGTTGGGAGATAAAATTTTGTCCAGAAGCAATGTGCACAATCGCCAAAAGTAGATCCAGTGGGAGTCGGAGAGGCCAGTACACCTCTCAGGTCTGATGTTCTGTATAAGGAGTCAGTAAGGACCCCTGGAGAAAAAAGGTAAAAGTCCACTGGTGAAGAACAGTGAGACCAATGGGTGAAAGCTGATCAAAAGAGGATAGGGTTGAGCCTTGGACTGACCTACTCAGAGAGCTCACTGTAGCTTGGGCCACTGGCTAGTTGTGCAGTCTTTATACCACCAGTGGCATCTTTGGAACATATAACTGTATATAAGTGAATTTGTAATGATTACCCCATTCCCTTTACACTTGTGGTCTTCCAGGCATGACATAAAAGTCTCAGACTCTCCAGAAATGGATCCTTTCAAGTAGTTTGGTGCATGAGGGTTGATTTACTAAAACGGGAGAGTGCAAAATCTAGTGCAGTTGTGCATGGTAGACAATCAGCTTAAAACTTCAGCTTGTTCAATTAAGCTGTGACAAAAAACCTGCAAGCTGATTTGTTTCTATGCACATCTGCACCAGATTTTGCACTCTCCAGTTTTAGTAAATCTCTCCCCACTATATTCCTGTTGCACTGGGGGAGATGTACTAAAACTGGTGCACACAGAATATGGTGCAGCTGTGCATACAAACCAAACAGCTTCTAACCCCAGCTTGTTCAAATAAATTGATTGTTATGCCGCGTACACACGAGCGGACTTTACGGCAGACTTTGCCCGGTGGACTTTTCGACGGACTTTATGACGGACTTTCCGAATGAACGAACTTGCCTACACACAATCCACCAAAGTCCGTCGAATTTGTACGTGATGACGTACGACCGGACTAAAACAAGGAAGTTCATAGCCAGTAGCCAATAGCTGCCCTAGCGTGGCTTTTTGTCCGTCGAACTAGCATACAGACGAGCGGACTTTTCGACCGGACTCGAGTTTGACGGATAGATTTAAAACATGTTTCAAATCTAAGTCCGTCCAACTTTTGAGAAAACAAAGTCCGCTGGAGCTCACACACGATCGAATTGTCCGACTAAATCCCGTCCGCCGGACAAAGTCTGCCGTAAAGTCCGCTCGTGTGTACGCGGCATAAAGGTTCTTTTTTTTTTGTTAAATAACAGACATGTCATACTTGCCTGCTCTGTGCAAGGGTTTTGCACAGAGCAGCCCCAATCCTCCTTTTCTAGGGTGCCCCGGCGGTGCTCCTGGCTCCTCCTTTTCATTAGGTGCCCCACAGAGAAATGCTTTTCATGGGGGCACCCGTGTGGGCACGCTCACGCCAACGGCTCCTGCTGCTTTCAATCTATCCAATAAAGACCCCAGACAGCGGCGGGAGACGTTGGGTTCGTGCTCATTGCTGAAATGATCGGGTTCAGGTAAGAAAGCCAAGTGTGACAGAGGACATTTACACAGATAATCAGGGCATCAATGCCGCCTATCAGTGCCCATCAGTGCCTATTAGTGCCGCCAATCATTGCCCATAAGTGCTGCCTATCAGAGCCTATTAGTGCTGCCTATCAGTGCCGCCTCATTAGTGCCCATCAGTGCAGCCTCATCAGTGCACATCATTGAAGAAAAAATTACTTATTTGCAAAATTTTATAACAGAAACTAAGAAAAACTGGGCTTTGTTTCAAAATTTTCTGTCTTTTTTCATTTGTTTAGCAAAACATAAAAAACCCAGTGGTGATTAAATACGACCAAAAGAAAGCTCAATCTGTTTTAAGAAATTATAAAAATGTAATTTGGATACACGCCTTCTGGGGTGCCAATTGAAATAACTTGCTAAAATAAATATTATCCGAAGGTGGTTACTATTTATTCCATATATGTATTAATTTGTCTATTCCTATAGTTAGCTAGTCTTTTAAAACTCTGATAATGTTACTGTTGATAAGCACAATGATTTAAGGTTAGCTATGAAAACAAACACACTGCTTAGTAAAACAACGTCTTATTTATTTCCCAAGAAAATAGGAACATGATAACATGGAAACACTAAAGGAAAATATTATAGAGCATATAACAATAGAACATCAAATATACTTATCGCAAGGCTGTCCTCTAGATATTGATCGTATTAAAAAACGCAATGGGCGGGGTCCTGATGGCCAGTATCGTTGGTCAATTCAGGTAACAGGTTACCGGCTCACCTAATAGGGTGGTGTTCCTTGTCTGAAGAAACCCACGTCACAAGTGGGTGAAACATGTCGGTGTGTGTGCCTACGCATGCCCTCTGCTGATAGCCAACTTGGGCTTTTCATCACTCCTTAGCCCTCATCCTATCTCCGCAAACTGGAAATCCACAAACAAAGGAAAACTGGAAGTAAATGGCCAGGCGACCCCATGCTGGTTTTGAGTGGATAACATCCTGTGCGTGTCACCAGGACTAGGAACACAGAGATTCGCATCCTGCACACCTGCGGACCCCTGCAAAGGACTCTGGATTCACCACCTTGTCGCTGCTATTGAGGACCAACCTAATATCATCTAAACAGTGAGTCTCTTTTCAACTGGTATATCCAGCAAGCAATCACAGCCTGAACATTTAAATTTTTTTTTTTTTTTGGAGGCTCTGTATTTTGACTCAGCTGACTATATTTTCCTATCCAATCTATATGCGGTGCTATCTTTAATGTTTCATGGAAACATGGTGCTGAATGACTAACAGGCTTGTTGTGGATCTTTTGTTTCTCCTTGATCCAAGTCGCATGCTTGCATCACAGCGTGCTGCATTTTTTTTTTTAATATATATTATCTCTATAATTGACAGTGCTACATCCAGAAATCAAACCTGTCCTGTACACTAACTATCAGGAATACTTTCTAGCCAGAATTGCATTTATATGTCTGAGATAACCAATGCTTTCTTTAACATTGTAAAGACTTAATGCAGCAACTCTATAGGCATATAGGGAGTCTGGAGGTCCATGGTTAAGCACAATACGGGTACCGACTTGTGCTACCAAGGTTTCCCGGAACTCACCTCGCCTAAACATATGTAAGCATTATAAATTAAGTCACACTTAATGACTTGAGATGATTGACACGTGTGGATGACTGGAATATGGCTGAGCTCATGGGCATGCGTTTTTAAGTGACAACGTTGTCAGTTTTTACCTTATGCAATCTCCTATTGTTTATGCTTTCCTTTCAATGATTAAAATGTTTTTCTACTAATTGTTCTAATAAAGTTATATCAGGTTAAACCGCAGTTTGTTCCTTTTCCTTCACTGAAGGTAAGGACACCTTGGGTCCTATCCCCACTCCCCTTTTATTTTGTCCTCTAAATATTGTCTTGGCATCTGGGCTAAAAATGATGGCAACAGAGAGAGCCAAGAGGCTCAGAGAGCCATCAGGCACGAGCCAAGAGCGAAAAGGGATGATTTCCCTTCTGGGTGCACTTTTTACACATTCATTCAGACCCACTCGTAACTACCCCCTAGCCTCCTGTTCAATGAGATATTGCCAAGAGGTAGTCCTTTTAATTTAATATATTTCTAATCGCCCTGCTGTATTGGCCTCTAGAGGCAGTAGCTTGCCCTTTGATCTTCTGTAGCAGGACATTCATCAATCATCTTGTCAGCCATGGTCCTTTCAAAGCTTGCTTGCAGAGCGTTATCACACCAGACGGTCAGGAGCCAAGCTTTTGTTCAGCCTTGCTTCTTCAGATGAATATTCTGATATGCTACAAAGCTTTGATGTGCAACTTGTTACATTCCAGACAGCCCCCCAAGAATGCAAATGTTTGGTATAGCCATAGGCTTTGTGTCATGCTAATGATAGGTGCAGACTCCATGCTGACTGCAGACGCCTGCCTGTGCCTTCCTACCAGGTCGGGGACAGGGTCTGGCTGTCATCTCGCAACCTCCGACTTTGTGTTTCCTCACTGAAGTTCGCACCTCGGTTTATTGGGCCTTTTACGTATTCTTCGCAGGATTAACCCAGTGGCTTACGCATTAGACCTTCCTTCTAATATGCGTATTTTAAATGTATTTCATGTCTCCTTATTAAAACCTTTGGTCTGCAACAGCTTTACCACCTCGGTGCCACGTCCTCACCCTGTACAGGTTGAGAACCATGAGGAGTATGAAGTACAGTCCATTGTTGACTCCCTTAGGTTCCGTGGGTGCATACAGTACCTGGTGCATTGAAAATGGTCCGGTCCGGAGGAACGCTCTTGGATCTCATCCTCGGACGTACATGCCCCTGTCCTCCTCCATTAATTCCATAGACATTTTCCCCTCAAGCCTGGTGGTCCTCCGAGGGGGAGGGATCGTTGGGGAGGGGGTACTGTCAGGGCTGGGCTCAGCCCTTCCTTCTCTGAGCTGGCCGCTCAGCTGTTGGCTAATTGCCACAGTTACTCAGCTGTTGAGGATCCTGATCATCAGTCCTGCCTACTTAAGCCGTCCAGTCCAGAGGAGCTCTGCCTTCACCTTGGTCACATCACAAGAAACTATCTCCTGCATTCCTGTTTAAAGACTGGCTTTGCTGACATCCCTTCTGGCTCCAGATCTTGCTTGCTGTTCCACTACTTTGATACCTGACTTCTGGCTTGGATGACTATCCTTTCCGGTTACTAACTTTGGCTATGTTTTGACTACGTTTGTTCTTTTTACTTTTATTATTAAACAAGTGTGATTTAACTGTACTTCTGTCTCGGTCTGTTTTTTTGGTTTCTGACACTCGGAAGGAATCAAAGAGTTCAGACTTGGTATGTGAGAGGAATGAGGTGCAGACAAATCATACACTAAGCGGAGTTTTTTAGAGAACTTGCACTTGACAAGCCCAATAGGGCTGACTTTCCAGACTGGAAAAGGTGACTGAGGGGAAAGGGCCGATGATGAAGCCTTTGTCCAGTTCTGTCTTTAGTAACGAGTCTATGACCTCACAGGCACCCCACCTGCTCCCTGCACAGCCTACCCAAGAGCAGAGAGAGTGGTTTGAACCATGGGCCTCCCCCTCACTGGCTAAAGCCCACCATCAGCCTTTACCCCGAATACCATCCATCCTCACCGCTGATGAGCTTGTCTCCTGGCGGGAGCAACTCCACTCTTTACCCAGCAAGGAACACTTCAAGCTCCTTATTTCTGAGGTTAAAGAGGCCTGCCGCAGTGAGATCAAAGCACTGCAAGCAGACTTTCACCATCTGGCTATTTAGGTGGAGGACCTGGAAGAAGACCTCCAAACTACTAAGCTTGCCATACACCACGTTCAGTCTCAACAGACAGATGATCGCTTTATGCTTCATGACATGCAACGCCATCTCGAGGACCTCAACAATCGCAACCGCCGCAACAATGTCAGGGTTCGGGGCCTCCCAGAATCCAATGGACCAGAGGATCTGAGAATGGTCCTCCAGACTATTTTTAACAACTTGCTGGGAGTCCCTGCATCCACACATATTTAAATGGATAGGGCCCACAGAGCCTTGAAACCCAAAGATCAAGCATCCAAACCTAGAGATGTCACCTGCAGAGTGCACTCATTCACTTTAAAGGAGGATATTATGAGCAAAGCATGGGTAAATAAACTGATTCTAGTCGATGGCACATTAATTCAACTATTTCCTGATCTATCCTGGATTACCCTTCAGAAGCGTAGACTGCTTCAACCGCTCCTTCACTCTCTGCAGGACAACAACAGCACCTATCACTGGGGCTTTCTCTTTAGCCTGACGGCCACACACAATGGGAAGACAGAAACACTTTGGGTCCCTGAGGATATCCGCTTCTTCTGTAAGACTTTGAACATCGCCATTCCAGACCTCCCAGGTTGGGATATCATCCCCCCACCTCCTCCTCCCCCGACCACGCGTTGGCAGAGGGTTCCTGTAAAGAAGAGGGGGCAGCCCCCTGACTCCCCCCCGCAAGAATCCCAAGCAATGACCAGCCTGAGGAACTTTCATGGCTGATACTGCCCTTTTTACCTTTTTTGCTCTTACAGTCAGCAGACCTGACTACGGGAGAACACTTTGTCTTTTACCATTGAATTAAAGTTGAAATTCCTGTTCCTATTGGTTGACCTGTTTTCCTCCCCAGGTTATAGTTCCTTTCCCGCAGGGTCAAAATGTCACCCCCCCGGATTGGCTGTTCTTTTGGGGGTTCTGCCGCTGCCCATGCTATGCGACCCGGGTGATTAATCCACTGACCGTTCAGCCCAGACGTGGGCACCCCCCCGCCCTGACCATGGCATATTGCCATATACATTACCACTCATATATGCCTGTTGTTATTTGGCTGGTATTGTCCCCCAGCCTTTTAGTCCCTTATTTTTATTCCTTCAGCAGGTCCTAAAGTTTAAATAGCAGTTGGCACTTGGTTCTGACACTAACCCCCCTTAGTTTGCTTTGTGATTTGAAGTTCTTTAATTGATGTTTTTTAACCCCAGTCGCCCTTTTTGGACAATGGTAGTAATACGGAACTGTTGGTCCATTGTTGGTCCTCAATTATTTGTTCTAAGATATGTGATTTATCTTTCCTTGTTTCTCTTCTTTCTTCCTTTCCACGGCTCGTCACTTCTGGGTCCATGATTCAATACACATGCAATAAATTCAACCTGCGGCACAGAGACTCACCTCTCTGGGCTCCTGGGTTAGATAAGTGTGATACACATCAACATATGTCTACACAATATTATCCGCTCACACCTTGGCCCTTTCATGATACAGATTTACACACATAACGTTACTGGCCTTAACTCGAATTTTAGGTGACAGTTGGCACTGGGGAGCTTCAGAGATACAGGGGCAGAGGTAATATTCATTCAAGAAACACACTATGACAAAAGAGGCTTCTTGGCGTTTGCTTCTAGATACTTCCCCACAGGGTTCTTAGCATCCGGCACCAAAAAGAAAGTAGAGGTAGCTATTTTGATCAAAAGGGGTTCCCCATTCACACCCATATCTGGGTCGATTTCGGATCCTCAGAGGCAAATGGCAACAATCTGATGTGACTTTTTGTAACATCTTTGCCCCGAATGCGAACCAGATGTCCTTTGTAACTAAGGTGTACAATCTCCTTTTCCGCACTAATCACTCCTTCATAGTCGTGGGGCCCCCCAACTTCAACCTCCCATTCTCCCCGGCGTGGGACAGGATGTCACTCACTAATAAAATCACCCCTCCTCACCTCTCCAGACAATCCCAACAGTTTCATCATGTAACTCGCAAGTTTGCCCTGTTTGATGCATGGCGCATAGCCCATAGCCTACCCGACTGAGCGTCAATTTTCCCCTTATTCCCACCCATTTCGCATGCAAGCGCGGTTAGACTATTTCTTTACAAATGCTCCCTCCCTGCGGACACTTGCTACAATAGACTTCTTACCTATGTCGTGGTCGGAACATGCCCCGATACTTATGAAGCTTAAGCTAGACACCTCCAAGGTTAAACAATGCCACTGACAGCTTAATGATTTTCTCCTGAAAGAGGATGCAGCCAGGATGGACTTAGAAACTGCTCTAAAATGGTACTTTGTCGAGAACAGTGCCCCAGAGATTTCCACAAGAATTCTCAGGGAAGGCACACAAGACGGTTATATGGGGACATTATATAGCTATCTTGACTGCCTGTAAAAAGAATATTAAACAAATGAGACAGCAGACAGTACAGAGATTTCGAGACTTTTAATCCAGACTTTATCTTCATCCTCTATCCGTCTCCTCAGAGAAATTATACGCCTACGGGCAGTCCTTAAGCACATAGACAAAGTTAGAGTTGAAAAAGCCCTTCAAAAACTGCACCAGCTTTATTATGATAAAGGCAACAAAGCCCATACCCTCCTGGTCTGTAAACTCCGGGAGCAAACCCATGCGTCGGCCCCTCGGGCCCTACAAGATCCTACTGGGACCCTCCACTACCACCCTGACCATATAGCTTAATTACTCCATGACTATTTCTCGGACCTTTACAATAACCCCTTTATACCGCACATTCCAACCCTAGGCTGTTTCACATACCGTGTTCTAGTATACCTGATGAAAAGTGGAGTGACCATCCTCCCTGCAGAAGCTTTACAGTCTCTCCACTCTCCGATAACCGAAGAAGAGATTTCTGAGACTTTGAAACTCCTGCCAAACAGTAAGACCCTGATGGTCTTCCTTATGAATATTACAAGTCCTTCCTACCCAGCCTACTCCCACATATGGGCCGCTTGTTTAACGGATTTCTGGGCAGAGACGACATTCCGAGGGACATGCAGGTTTCCCACTTGACGTTAATACCCAAACCTGATAAAGACCACACACTGTGTGTGAACTATAGACCCATAGCTTAGTTGAAAATTCAGACTTAAAAATTTTCACAAAATTGCTCTCCCTTCGTTTAAACGTAGTATTTCCCTCCTTGATCCTCAAAGATCAGGTGGACTTTGACCCAGGAAGTCAGGCAGGTGACAACACTAGGAGAGTCATCAACTTAATATACATCATCAACAGACAAAATACTGAAGCGCTCCTGCTAAGTTTAGATGTCGAGAAAGCGTTTAATAGGCTCAGTTGGCCATTCTTGTTCTCAACCCTTGAATACCTGGGCTTCAGGGGGCTGTTCCTCTGGGCGATTAGACATCTCTATGCAACCCCATCAGCCTCTATCAAAACACCTTTGGGACATCTCCTCCCTTTCCCATCTTGAACGGGATTAGACAGGGATGCCCGCTCTCTCCATTGCTTTTTGCTCTGTGCATCAAACCCCTTGCAGCTCAGATCAGACAGGACCCCAACATTAGTGGAATTATGGTTAGGGGACGCAAATTTAAAGTTTCATTATTTGCAGATGACATACTCCTAACTCTGACGCGACCACGCACGACCCTTCCTAACCTTCATAGGCTCCTAGAGAAATTTGGGTCCCTGTCAGGACGCAAAGTAAACTTAGCCAAATCGTAAGCCCTGACAATCAATATCCCTCAACTAGAAGTGCATCATCTTTCTGAAAATTTTCCCTATGCATGGAAAACATACGCCATTAAGTATCTGGGAGTATACCTCACTCCTCGATGCAAATCTTTATATGATGCAAACTTTCGACCCCTATTTGAACAAATTCGGTCTTTCCAGTCTAAATGAAGACACTATCCAATATCTTGGTTTGGATGTATTGCCTCGATCAAAATGACCATACTGCCTAAAATACTGTATTGCCTAATGACCCTCCCAGTGCCCATCCCATTGGTACAACTTAGAAAGCTTCAGACAGATCTATTAAATTTTACATGGAACTATAAGCAACACAGCATAGCTCGCTTGATACTTTATGCCTCTCGGAACGAGGGGGGTTTGGCTTTCCCAAACCTCCTTCATTACTATTATGCTGCCCAGTTGAGAGCAATTGCATCCTGGGTTATCTTTCCAGCCTATAACCACTGGACCCAAATAGACAAATTATGCATAGCCCCATCCACCCGAACAACTTATTGTGGAACACTAATGCTGATGTCCCTTCCACTTCCCTATTACATACTATGAACTTGCTGCGCTCTATATGGAAACAATTGAATCGTAGCATCCCACTTCAATCTGAGGCCTCTTTAGTCACAGCCTTTCTCTACAACCCTAAGTTACCCAATAGTCTAACCTACCAGATGATCTCACCTTGGTTGCAGAAGAATCTTTTCCATTATAGACACCTAGTCAACCCGGTGACTAGGGTACTACTACCCTTTGACAAACTTAGAGCTAAGCACGACCTCCCTCAAACTGCTTTCTTTGGGTACTTTCAAATACGGCACTATGTTCTTACTATCTTCAATTCTCCATGCCTTCCCCATTTGAAAGAGTAGTCTTACCTGGCCCCTCACAGAGAGGACTGACCTCGGACACATATAAAATTCTATATTCTTCTGACAGACTTTTATTGGGGAAACATAGCTATATGCATAAATGGGAGGAAAATCTGGTGGAAGAACTGTCTCCTGAACAATGGAGAACTATATGGTCTTAAGCTCTATATAGCTAAGAGCTCTATATGTACACTTTATAAGAAAACACTCTTTTGCTGCTCTTTTGTTGGTACCTAACACCATCTCGGTTACACGCTATATACCCATCAGCTTTGGACCGCTGTTGGAGATGTCTCCAAGACCGGGGCACGTTATTGGGGAAACATAGCTATATGCATAAATGGGAGGAAAATCTGGAGGAAGAACTGTCTCCTGAACAATGGAGAACTATATGGTCTTGAGCTCTATATAGCTAAGTGCTCCATATGTACACTTTATAAGAAAACACTCTTTTGCTGCTCTTTTGTTGGTACCTAACACCATCTCGGTTACACGCTATATACCCATCAGCTTTGGACCGCTGTTGGAGATGTCTCCAAGACCGGGGCACGTTACTCCATATTTATTGGAACTTCCCAGCTCTCCAGCCCTATTGGCACTCGGTACAGGGGCTTCTCCATCGGCTGTTTGAGTTAGATATCCCCCTCTCCCCTAAGCTGTTTCTACTCGGCCTTCTCCCCCTAAACTCCCCGGATTAGCAAAAAAACTGGCCACACATATATTCACAGTGGCAAGGTGCTTAGTGGCCCTACACTGGAAAAATCGACATCCCCAACATTTTCAGACCTCTATTCCAGAATTAAAGATGTGTGGGTCATGGAGTCGGCCTGCTTAAAAGATTGTATGGCTCGACATACGGCAATTTGGGAGGGCTGGTATCTCTTGGTGGAACCCTCTTGATTGCTTGGGGCACCCTCTGCCATGTGGGCCGAGTCTGTGTGAGATCCTGGAGTGACGAGTCTAGTTGGTTGGATTTATTTTTCTATATACTTCCTCCTCTTTCTCAGCCCTTTCCCCCCTCCCTTTTTTTTCCTCTCTTCTATCTTTGGAAATGCAGACCACGCAATTATAGGATAATTATTGTCCTGATAGTATGTTTAACTGATGATCGCGGTCGCCTATAGGCTTATAGATATTACTACTGTATTATGTTCACACTTTTGCAGAGCCGTATTTCAGCCTCCTTTATTAATTGACTATGCTTCATGTTTGATATTTGCAGGATGCAGCTATGCTACCCACAGAAATTTGTTGATTCCTCATTATTTTAAATTTTTTGCCCTTTTTTAAAATTATTTTATTTCATTATCCCTTTCTGTATTTGTGCCTTATATTTTTGTATTGAAACGATCAAAACGTAATAAAATGTGTCGAGTCTATGGTTGGTTCGTCAATAGCTTCCTGCATTTGTGGGTTGCAAGGGGTAAGGTGATGAGGCTGGTGTTGAACCCCGCTGTGAAGCCGTGCACTAGGGATATGGTCGGTGAGGGGGTGGAGTGTGTGGAGAGGTAGAGCCCCAACCAACTGTAACTATCTGGCCTAGTCAGAACTTCCCCTCGTGTTTTAGTTGACAGGTGGCTTTTAGGTGTGCTTTGTGGCATGCTGTGCAGACATGGAGTAGCCTGCACTGGCCATAGAAGCGTAGTTGTTGATTGTAGTTGTTACAAATGACGGCGCCCCCTACCGAAAAGATAGGCCATCCTAATCTGTCCAGTTGCCGTGACTGACCGGGGGTTGGCAGACCCTGACCAGTGCCGGAGGTGGGTAGAAGGGGTACTTTGTGGCTGCATCAGAGCACCAGTTTGCCGTGTGGGTAGCAGACTGGAAAATCATACAGAGCGGAGGCCTGCCAAGTGGTGGCAGAAGAGCTTTGTGTCAGAAACACTCCAGTCAGTTTTGACCTGGAACTGGCTGAGCCTGGCTGCTGCCTTGGCCGAAAACGACCAGTGATAGTCATAGAAGGTGTGCCCTCCGTACTTGTATCCCAAGTCCGTGACTGAGTCCAACTCTTCCCTCTTGCTGGGGGTGGCTAAGCAGATGGCATCTCTAAACATTCTAAATGCCAAGACAAACTCAGTGACTGTTAGTTTACGGTTGAGCCTAGGGTCTTTCGACTTGATGACCACTGATACGTCCCCCCAGGCGTATAATCTATTATCAGCCAAGTCATGTACTGAAATAAGCAAAGATGCTAGATTGACGTCCTTGCCCTCCAAGATGTCCTTCCTGAGGCTGGCAGGGACAAGGTGAGTAGGGAGGACGGTAGACATGGCCTCTGGCGTATCAGCAAAAGGGGATGCCAGCACCACGACTGTGACTGGATCAGGGAGGGTCGTGGGAGGGCATACCTCCAGAGCTGTCACTCTGGTCAGCACATCAGAAACTGATAGAGAGGAGACCATGGAGTGCAGCTGGGAGACTGCCCCAGAGATGGACTGTAGGGAAGCCTGTTGGGCGCTATGCCCTGTACTGGCAGGAAGGGAAACCTGAAGAACTCTGCCTAACTGGCCATAGCAGGGTAGGGGATGCCCTTGTGTCTGAGCTCAGCTGTGAGCTTAGGGATGGTCCATTCACAGAGGGACTGCGCGCTGGTGCTTTCAAAGCCCACGGAGGGTGACAGAGGGGCGGGAGTAAGGTCCTCACTGCCAGCCTGCTACATGGCTCTGACTGATGCCCTAGTAGAGAGGTCCTGGTACGGATTGAGACTGGGTCAACCAAAAACCTGTGGAAATAACGTCCAACCTGGTGCAGGATGGAGAACCTGAACTTGACTGACCTAAGGGAGATAGACAGAGAAAAGATAAGTGGCCCATATGCTACTGGAGATAAATGGCCAACTGGGTGACGCTACGTGTTTCTGTGGCTGATAGAGTGCCACGGAGAGGTGTTTGCAAGTTAGTTTGTGCGGGTGTGCACATATGTGTGTGTCAGAAAGAGTTCATGCTACTAGAGACAATATTGCGGTTGCAAGGGTCTTGAAAAGTGTGAATTTAGCTGAAATAGTATTGCGTAGTTGCAAGGATCTCAAATGAGTGTTAGGCTGCTGAGACAATGTTGCATGACTGCAAGGGTCTCAATGTGTGTTGGGTTGGCAGAGAAGATATTGCATTTGCAAGGGTCTCAAAGAGTGTCAGGTTGTTGGGATGGCATTGCGTGGTATCAAAGTTCGCGACGAGTGTAAGGTTGCTTGAGACGATATTGCGTTTGCAAGGGTCTAAATGGGTGTCAGGTTGCTGAACCTAAGGGAGATAGACAGAGATTGCGTGGACACAAAGGTCTCGATGAGGGAGAGGTTGCTGAGATGGTGTTGCATTTGCAAGGGTCTTGAATGAGTGTCAGGCTGTTGAGATGGTTTTCACATGGCTGCGAGGGTCTTAACGGGTGTCAGATTGCTGAGATGAGATTGGTCGCAGAGGGTTTTTTTTTTTTTTGACGAGTGTGAGGTTGTAGAGATGATATTGCGTTTGCAAGGGTCTCAAATGAGTGTCAGGCTGCTGAGACGATTTGCTTGGCTGCAATGATCTAAACGGGTGTCAGGTTGTTGAGACAAGATTGCGTGGTCGCAAAGGTCGTGATGAGTGAGAGGTAGCTGAGATGGTGTTGAGTTTGCAAGGGTCTCAAATAAGTGTTAGGCTGCTGAGACGATTTTGCATGGCTGCAAGGGTCTCAATGGGTGTCAGGTTGTTGGGATGAGATTGCGTGGATGCAAGGTCTTGATGAGTGAGAGGTTGCTGAGATGGTGTTGCGTTTGCAAGGGTCTCAAATGAGTGTCAGGCTGCTGAGGCGATTTTCGCATGGCTGCAATGGTCTCAATGGGTGTCATATTGCTGAGATGAGATTGCGTGGTCGCAGAGGGGTTATGTTTTTGTTTTTTATGAGTGTGTGGTTGCTGAGATGATATTGCATTTGAAAGGGTCTGAACAAGAGTGTCAGGCTGCTGAGACGGTTTTGCATGGCTGCAAGGGTCTCAGCAGATGTCAGGTTGTTAAGATAATATAGCGTAGCTGCAAGGGTCTCAAATGGGATTTGGGTTACTGAGGCGGTTTTTGTTTGGTTGCAAGGGTCTCAGTGGTTAATGACTTAAAGGTAGCCGTTGAGGCGACAAAAGAAAAAGGATAGCAACAACTGGTTTGTTTGGTGGCTTATCGTATCCTTAAGCGGATAGTATATGGGATATGTGAAAGGAATTATACACCTTGACGACCACCCTGGTTATGCCGGCAGACCACCGGGACCCTCAGGTCCGTGGGACACCACATGAGACACAGGAAACAAGCTTTGAGTGTTTTCACAAGGTGTCTGACTAATGAGGAAGACAATGGCTTATATACAAGTAAAAATACGTGTCTAAGGGTTTTACAAACTTACACTCAGTACTTCCTTATCAAGAGTTAGACTGCTGACTAGATAACAAGAAATAGCTGATGGTGAGAATGGAGTGAGAGTGCGAGTAAGAGGGAGCTGGAGAGGCACTAATTGGAGGCTTCTCTCGGATCAATCAATGCCTGATGCCTGGCGGCTGGTGTTAATCTCTAACTAACTTCTGACTCCTGATGCTTGCTGTCTGATGCTGACACTCAAAATTCTGGCCAGTCTCAGAGTGAATGTGTCCCTCCCCTGATGTCTGCTGTTACCTGCCATTATTTGTGTCCTATTTACTGGGGATGTGGATTCCGTGGCTGCTGAGACGGCTGATGATTTCAGATTTCAGAATTCGGACATCGCCTGTCTGCTGTAGTGCCGTGAGGACTGTCTATTGAACTATTGGACTATTGGACTGTCTATTGCTTTTTTCTGTTGATCCCAGCATTTGATCCCAGGACTATTGTGCACTAGACATGTGCGCAGCCCAAAAATTTGTTCATTTTCGTTGGTTTATTATTTTTTTCGTTTTTCGGGTCATTCGTTATGATCGCGATTCGTAAATTCGTTCATTCGTAAATTCGAACATTCGTTCATTCGTTCATTTGTACATTCGTACATTTTTACATTTGTACATTTGTAAATTCGTAAATTCGTAAATTCGTAAAATCGTACATTTGTAAATTAGAAAATTCGGAAATTTGTAAATTCGAAGTTTGAAAATCCAAAAACCCGAAAATTCAAAAATCTGAAATAGTAACTAACTATTAAATTATAGGTATTGTAATTTCCTTTCAAATTTGACTGTCAGTGAACGTAACAAATACGAATTTATGCGAAGTTACGATTTATCCAAAACTAATGCTGCATCTAAACAAATGGAACGGAACAAATTAATAACAAATAATAATAATAAAACATTGTTATTATTATTATTGTTATTTATTATTATTAATTCATTACGTTCCATTCCGGTTTTTCGGATCATTCATAACTTCGGATAAATTTGTATGTGTTACGTTCACTAACAGCCAAATTTGAAAGGAAATTACAATACCTATAATTTCAAAGTTACTAGTAATTACTAATAGTTAAGTTATTATTAGTTAACTATTATTTCAGATTTCCGAATTTACAAATTTACGAATGAACTCATATTCTAATGTACGAATGTACAAATGTACATTCGTAAATTGCGAATGTGCGAATGCCCGAATTTACGAATGTCCAATTTTATCGAATCTATGAATATTCAGAAAAAATTCGTTAAACAGGTTTTCGTTAATTCGGATATTCCCGAATTAACGAATTTGTCGAAATTAGTTAAAAAACGAATTCGGAACGAAACGAATTGCACATGCCTATCGTGCGCTACAGTGTACTGCCTGTTTACTCTCTATTTCATCCCATCTCATCTCTCATCTCTCTGGAACGGGCTACCTGCCTTTTCCCACCGGGACCGGAGGGACAGAGGGAGACACAGACGCAGAGGGAGATGCAAGGAGATGCCTAGAGGCCCTCGTGCAGCCAGGAAAGAGCTTGGTACCGGACGTGTTACATGTAGCACCCTGCTTACCAGTTACTATCCCTTGCGATCAAAGGCAGGCTCTGTGTTTCAGAGTCCCGCGATACCTGCGGTGCCGGCGTCACCTGAGCTGCTGCCCTCAAAGCCCTCCGAGTGTAATCAGGAGCTGAGTCCTGTTGTGAGCCGAGACCCGCCGAATAAAGCCGAGCGGGTACCTGCGCTATCCGGATCACCAAGCGTGGACGCTCGAGACACTCGGACACTCGAGACCTACAGTCTCTAACTGTGAACGTGGGGAAATCAGAAGGCAATCCAAAGGTTTTCACACAGACCGTCAATCATCAAGCACTGGAATCCCAGACAGGTGAGCTTGCTGGGGAGTTTACTGAGGGGCCTATTGGGGTTCCCATACAGGAAGCTAAAGGAAAACACACACCAGTAAACAAACCGGACACAAGAGTCAAAAAGGGGGTTAATAGCACTAACAATACTACAACTACCAGTATAATTATTAACATGCAGACGGGGCAAACAGCTGATGGAATTTCGGGTCAGGTTAACCAGCATATACATCAGCTTACACACCAGCATATACGTCAGTATGCACCAACACCCTCTAAAGAAATATCTGGTATAATTGGCACAACTGGTACAACTGGATCTGCCATCCCGATTTTGCCATCTCTGTCGGCCGATTCGGATACAAATTCCTTTTTTTCTACACTATCTACTAAGGCAGATATGGACCGAATGACTGCTACTCTACAGCAAGTACTTACAGAAGAGTTCAAGGAGGTCAAAGAGTCATTGCATAGCTTGACATTCAGGGTAGACACCATTGAACAAAACCAGACCGCAGCAGAACAAAAAATAGCGACTCTGGAGGCTAAGTTAGCGGCACAGTCGCAGTATCTACACAATGTGCGACTTCAACAGGACAATTTAGAAAATAGGAGCAGGAGGAATAACTTAAAAATTCGGGGTATCCCTGAGACCACGTCTGCTAAAGAGCTGCGCCCCACTGTTACGGTCATATTAAATAAAATCTTGGGAAGGGATTCGACAGCGGATATTGAACTAGACAGAGTTCATCGGATACAGGGCAATGCTCCCTTGTCAGATGGTAGACTGAGGGACACCCTATGCAGAGTACATTTCTATATTATTAAAGAAGAAATTATCCGTAAGGCATGGTCATTGGGTACTATTGATTGTAATGGAGCAACTATACAGATTCTGCCGGATCTTTCAAAATATACTTTACAGATGCGCCGTAGCATTAAGCCCCTATTAGACAAATTACGTGAAGAAGGTGCTACATATAGATGGGGTTTCCCCTTTTCCCTGCATATACAGAAAGGCCAACAATTTTTTGTACTACGTGCACACACCCAATTGCCAGATATGTTCGCTAGGCTGACACCTATTCTGCTTCATGACTGCACTGACACTGAAACTGGCTTGATATAGCATGATTGAACTTAATTTATCAGATATTCTATTCTCTACAAATAGGAATGACTTCTAAATAATGCTTTGACAAAGTACTGATTTGCTAATCCTTTATTTATCTGTTTATATGAGCATTATAGATGTCTAAGGCTTGATTCACATCTATGCATGTTGCTTTTGAGCATTTCTGCAGTGTTTTTTGTGGTGCTTGCTGCGCTTTTGAGCAGCGTTTTTGCAGCGTTTTTGCCGTGTTTTGTGTTTTTTTTTTTTACAGTTTTCTTTTATACTGTATACAGTGTAAAGGGAAGAAAGGGAAAGGCACGGGGCGCGGCGGGGGCACCGCGGGGGCGGTGTGGAGGCGCTGTGAAGACGCTGTACGTTTTTGATGCTTGTCTATTGAATTAGGCTCGATTCACACTAGCGCGTTTTTTGATGCATTTTGCATTTTGCAGAAATGCATGGGAATTTTTTAACATGGGTTCCTATGGAACATGTTCACATCAATGCTTTTTTGTATCTCTGCGTTTTTGGAAAGGGTCAGGGACTTTTTTTCACGCAAAATGCAGCGTTTTGCATGTAATAGAATTCAATGGGCATGCAAGAAAAACGCAAGTCCATAATTTGAGATGCGTTTTTGATGCGTTTTTGATGCGTTTTGCATTTTGCTTTTTTGGAATCACCATGTGATCAAACACCTGCCCTTTAAAAATAAACTACCCAGGATGCCTTGAGAACCAGCAAATCCCAGTTTGGACTATAGCAAAAATGGTGAGAACTGAACATCTTATCAGCTTGGTGAGGCCAAGAACATATCTTTATACTCCTTCTGATCCCCAACACAAGGATCGTAGAAAACGGGACCAGGAGTGGCTTGAAATTGCCAAGGAGCTGTATCCACAATGGGTTCTTTTCTCCAAGAAACAAGCAGACCTCAAATGTAAGTAATATATAAAAAGTTTACACACACTTGTTAAACTTTGAGTTTTCAGTGATGTTGAAAAATTAGACAAAGAGAAATCATTGCTAGAAATTTTTAAACCTTAATGTGACCTATAAACTGTACAAACTCAACAGAAAACTTACTAAAATCTTTTATTGGGTAGTCAATATAAGAAACTCAAATAATGTTGTTTTATAAGTGTGCACATCCTCTTCTAACTGGGGATGCAGCTGTGTTCAGAATTAAGCTATCACATTCCAAATCATGGTAAGGAGTCAGTCCACACCTGCCATCATGTGCCTCTGACTAACCCCAAACAAACTTCTGAATTAATTAAAGATGGAACAAGTTCATCAATTATATATGTTTGTTTCATTTTTAAACATCACATAAACCTGACATTTTACCAGGGGTCTGTAGATTATTAGATCCACTGTAATTATGTATGTGTTCATGTGCATGATCCAAACATTTTTGACAGTTTAGGTTTTTTAAATTATTTACTGACCTAAATACATGTATTTAAATTAGCTAATTTTTTGAGGATGGAGTTAGTGGAGTTCTGCTTTAGATTTTGGCCAATATCCCTTAAATTGTGCGAATTTCCCTCAAATTGGATCAAATTTCCCTCAAATTGGGTTAAATTTCCCTCAAATTAGGTCAAATTTCCCTCAAATTGGGTTAAATTTCCCTCAAATTGGGTTAAATTTCCCGCAAATTGGGTTAAATTTCCCTCAAATTGGCTCAAATTTCCATAAAATTGGGTTAAATTTCCTGCAAATTGGGTTAAATTTCCCTCAAATTGGGTTAAATTTCCATAAAATTGGGTTAAATTTCCCTCAAATTGGGTTAAATTTCCCTCAAATTGGGTCAAATTTCCATAAAATTGGGTCAAATTTCCCGCAAATTGGGTTAAATTTCCATAAAATTGGGTTAAATTTCCATAAAATTGGTCCAATTCTTCCAAATTTGTTTTGAATTATTCTGTTTTTTTTCTTATTCTCAATTTCATTAAACTCTGCCTAATTGCTAAAAAATAATAATAGAAAAGAATAGCAAATAAATTAACTGAGAATGTAATAAAATATAAAGACTATAACTGTTATTATCTTTATATTTTTTTTATGCGTTTATTAGCGTTTTACCGCGTTTGCGTCTAGAAGCGTCTGTAGAGCACAGAATGGAATTTAGCAACTCAACTTTGGGGACCCGAGATATTGGTCCACAAAGTCGGATTGCAAAATGTCAAGCACTTCGGCAGCAGAGAATGACATTTTCTGACCTGACTTTGGGGCCCCATATCTCAGGGTCACTTGGGGCTAGGAACCCCAAATTTGGATATGTTGTAGTGTTAGTTTCACTGTGTTATCAAACCAAATTTGTGGTTCCTAGAACCAAGTGGCCCCGAGATATAGGGCCTCAAAATGGGGTTGTAAAATTTCCAATAGCAATAGCGTTTGCTAGCGTTTATTAGCGTTTTTATTAGCGTTTGTGAGCGTTTCAAAACGTGTGTGAACGTTTTGAACGTTTTGAGCGTTTGTGAACGTTTCGCCCATTTGAGCGTTTGTGAGCGTTCTGACCGGTTTTGAGCGTTTTGACCGTTTGGACCGTTTATGAGCGGTTTGACAGTTTTAAGCGTTTTGAGCGTTTGTGAGCGTTTTGACCGTTTTGACCGTTTATGAGCGTTTGTGAACGGTTTGACCGTTTTAAGCGTTTTGAGCGTTTGTGAACGGTTTGACCGTTTTACGCGTTTTGAGCGTTTGTGAGCGTTCTGACCGTTTTGAGCGTTTGTGACCGTTTTTGAGCGTTTATGAACGTTTTGAACGTTTTGACCATTTTGAGCGTCTGGGAACGTTTTAAACGTTTTGACCGTTTTGAGCATTTTGAGCGATTTTAGCGTTTTAAGCGTTGTAAGTGTTTTGTGCGTTTGTGAACGTTTGTCAACGTTTGAGGAGCTTTTTTCTGTTTTTGGTCCGTTTTGAGCGTTTCGGGGCGTTTTTGTATGTAAAAACTCCTATGCCATTTGCATCTCAAAAATGCCTAGGTAGGCATAAAGCCATAGACTAACATAGACAGGCGTTTCAAAGCTGGCCAAAAGGCAATAAAAAAATTGTGTACATGGACACATAGGATAACATTGAATTAGTTCAGGTGCAGTTGGAAAAACTGTCCAACTGCCTCTGAATGCATGTTTAACAGCGCCTCATGGGCATGAGGCCTAATGTTCATTGAATAAAATTATTACACAAAAAAATTGACAAATTAGGATATTTGTTTTTAATAGTATCTTAATGTCAGATACACATTTTTCAATGCATAAAAAAAGTACAGCATACGTTGCAAAATTTGACAAACATAAGCTTAAAAAAAACACACATTCACAATGTTTAGAAGATCTGTTAAATTGGGTCTATCTAGGCTATTGCATCTAGCTGCCATGGCAGCTGACCTTCTGGAGACATGAAATATGAACAGAAAGTTTCACGTAAAGCAGCACCACTCCTGCTGCCCCGAGTGGATGTCATTTCAGCTCTTGTCATGGCCTGATTGGCAAGGGTGTCCTCAAATTGGAAACCGTCATGCTCTCGAATAAAATTATCGAGAGCACAAATAGCTTTCACTGCCTGTATAGCGTGTTGCATCTTTAGATATATTGGTGTGTGCAACAAACGCCATTTGTTGGCCAGTATGCCAAAAGCACATTCAACAACTCTCCTGGCCCGAGTGAGTCTGTAATTGAACACTCTTTTTTCTTGGCTCAAAGAGTGGCTTGAATAGGGTCTGAGAAGGTGTTCCCCTAGCGCAAAAGCTTCATCAGCCACAAACACATACGGCATTGCAGGCCCAATCGTTCCAGGGAGTGGTGTATTGGCTGGTAGTGCCAGCCTATTTTCTTGCAGAAGATGCCCTAAGGTTGAGTGAGTAAATATACTAGAGTCTGAGCTTCTGCCATAGGACCCTATATCAACATATATAAAATGGTAATTTTGCATCTGCCATTGCAAAAAGCACAAAAGAAAAATATTTTTTATAGTTATAAAAGCTGCTGCCACTGCCTACTGGCTTCTGGATGCGTATATGTTTTCCGTCAATAGCACCCACGCAATTTGGAAAATTGCACTGCTGCCAGAAGATATCTGCTATCTTTGCCCATTCATCAGTTGTAGGTTTCGGGAAGACAACCTCTTTAAGAACGTCCCAAATGATGGAGCACGTGTCCCGGATTAGGTAGCTAGCAGTTGATTTCCCAATCAAGAACTGAAAATGTAAACTAGAAATGGAGTGTCCAGTTGCCAGGTATCTGAAATTAAAACAAAAATATTTTTTCATTGTTTTGCAGTAAAAGCTTTGCAAACCAGATGGCGGAGCGCAAAGGATAGTTTTAATAGTCATTTGAAAAGGGAAAGGAGTATGAGAAGTGGTTCAGGTGCAATGTCTTTCACACCATACTCCTATGCGAAAGACCTTGAGTTTTTGAGACCTATTCTGGAGATGCGAAGGTAATTATTTTAAAAAGGGTATTATGATTCTGTGTTTCTGTGCAATTATTACCCGCACACCCTAAAAACAATCGTCTGTTTTGTTGTGATTTGCAGCACAGACACCTGCTGGGAGGATGAACCTGCAGAAGAAGAATCATCAGTGCAAACACAGGAGCCTACAAACCCACAATCTCCAAATCAGGAAATTGCTGAGATAGCTGGAGAAGAGGAACAGGAGGAGGGGGCTGCTGCACCATTGCGCACTACTAAAAGGGGGGGTGCCACCAAACGGCAAAATCAGAAAGAGTCTGAGAAAATGTACAGTTTATTAAAAGATCTGTCAGATCGTTTTACAGGGCAATTGACACTCTCACAACAATTTGTCAATACCCTGGTGCCCTATTTTGATCAGGTGCCCGATGCAATGAAAATGGATATGCAAATTTCTGTCATGCAGACCATAAAATCATATATCCCCAGTCCCCAAAATATTTATCAGACAGACAGAAGTCTTCCAATGCAACCAACACAGACAACCAATTATGCTTCTTTGCAAAATCCCCCTTTATATTACCAGATGCCTAGGCACCAAACTTACAGAGCAGAAAATCCTTACGAATCTAGACAAACACTTCGACGGCTTGACCACCACCAACCTCCTCTACCTCCACCATCTGCACTTGGGCCACCAGGATCAGGTTTTGGAGCACCAGATGTGGGCAATAGGGGTCCACCTTACCATTTCCAAAATGTCCCAAGTCTTGCTCAGGAGCAGCAGTATGGAGAAAGTGCTCCTTGTTTGTCATCCCAGCAACCTGAATCATGCCAAGACCCATTTACTTATCATACTTTATAATTTAAAATGCTAGTTATGTTTTTGTTATATTTGTAAAAAAACATATGGTGGAAACCTAACTGAACTCATTTGTCTATTGAAATTGCGATGAGCCTAATACTTCGTTACTTATTTTGTTATCGGAACATTGTTATTTTGAAAGAATGAAGCAATTCTACACATTATATGTTTGTGTTCAAAATTACAATTAAAATCATAATTAAATTATTTTGTGGAAATATAAACTTTGTGTGCCTGTTCATTTGATTAACACTTTGTGTGTTAAAGTCTAAAAGCAAAAAGTTAACATTTACCTTAATGTAATTATTAGCCTTTCAACTGGTGGAATACAATCCCTGAAAGATGCACAATGTCACCTAGACAAGCACCTACATTGAGCCTATTTAGTCATTAGATTTCACTACAAAAATTTGTTTAGGGGTTAAGACTAACCCTAACCCTACTTTAAATCCTAACCCTAACCCTACTTTAAATCCTAACCCTAACCCTACTTTAAATTCTAACCCTAACCCTACTTTAAATCCTAACCCTAACCCTACTTTAAATACTAACCCTAAACCGACTTTAAATTCTAACCCTAACCCTACTTTAAATCCTAACCCTAACCCTACTTTAAATACTAACCCTAACCCGACTTTAAATTCTAACCCTAACCCTACTTTAAATCCTAACCCTAACCCTACTTTAAATACTAACCCTAACCCGACTTTAAATTCTAACCCTAACCCTACTTTAAATCCTAACCCTAACCCTACTTTAAATACTAACCCTAACCCGACTTTAAATTCTAACCCTAACCCTACTTTAAATCCTAACCCTAACCCTACTTTAAATACTAACCCTAACCCGACTTTAAATTCTAACCCTAACCCTACTTTAAATCCTAACCCTAACCCTACTTTAAATACTAACCCTAACCCGACTTTAAATTCTAACCCTAACCCTACTTTAAATCCTAACCCTAACCCTACTTTAAATACTAACCCTAACCCGACTTTAAATTCTAACCCTAACCCTACTTTAAATACTAACCCTAACCCTACTTTAAATACTAACCCTAACCCGACTTTAAATTCTAACCCTAACCCTACTTTAAATCCTAACCCTACTTTAAATACTAACCCTAACCCGACTTTAAATTCTAACCCTAACCCTACTTTAAATCCTAACCCTAACCCTACTTTGAAACCTAAACGAACTCTAAACCAGAGTATGGCTAGGTAATGGTACTAAATGAAGAACTCACCTTTTAATAGACATCCGTGTGTAATCCATAAACTTGTCTTCATGGGCTCGGAGGTCGTTGTAAATTATCCAGAATTGCCCTCTCTGCTCCCTATTGGCAATCACTGGATGCACCCAAAATCTTCGTTTTCTCCTTTGTTCTTCTTCTTCAGCTTCCTCTTCAAGCAAAACTGCAGCAGCAGCTGTGGCTACTGCTAGAAAAAAGGACATTGAAGGCAGGATAATCTAAGCACCAAAAGACAGCAAGACTAGGGAGGAAGCAGGAAGTACTAATGTCAGCTGACATTCTGTGATATAAGCAGTGATGTTTTCCAATTGGTTCTTTATAAAACGCATAATGAAAACCGCAAAACGCAAAACGCGGCAAAAACGCGTCAAAAACGCCGCAAAACGCGTCAAAAACGCATGTTAAAAAACGCGGCAAGCATGACCAAAAAACCTCCAAAAACGCTCAAAAGCAACATGCATAGGTGTGAATCGAGCCTTACATGCAAAACGCTGCATTTTGCATGAAAAAAGTCCCAGACCCTTTCCAAAAAAGCAGAGGTACAAAGAAGCATTGATGTGAACATGTTCCATAGGAACCCATGTTAAAAATTTCCCATGCATTTGTGCAAAATGCAAAATGCATCAAAAAACGCATTAGTGTGAACGGAGCCTTAGAGGTGTTAGACCGGAATAGAACTGGGTGTTAGAATCTCCCTCCCCCCATCCTCTTCCTCCGTCCCCCCCGTTCCCGTCTCCCCCTTCCCCCCCTCCCCTTTTTTTTTTGCCTGCCCCCTTGTAGGTGGGAGGGGGGAGGTGGAGGCAGCGGGGGCCGCTTGATACTATTTAAGTGCTGTACTATGAAGAGCAGGCACTGTGGAAAGTTACTTTACAGAAATAAGAATACTGGGGGTGGGAGATGCCTGGGGGGAGGGGAGGGGGGGATGGGGTAGGCATGGGTAATAACAGATAATGTAAATGGAGTATAAGTCATAAATATACAGGAGCTGTGTGGGGTTTTTTTCCCCTCCTAAGGCGGGCATGGAATACGTGATTTGATACTAAACCTGTGGATATTAGGATAAAGAATCACACGTGCTATATATGTTAATGTTTGACTTGAATGATCCCCACTATTGGTGTCGCTCTCCAGCTCCTCTACATAGGAATTTTTTTTGCCTCCCAGTGCTATCTCCTCCCGGACTATTCTAGGAGGAGATAGCAGGGGCACGCAGGCTCAATTAGAGCCCTATTAGTAGTTTGTTGTGTATTCAATTTTGTGTTTTTGGTGTGTTGGGGTGTGTGGGGTTTTTTTTTTTTTGTTTTGTTGTGTTTTTTTTTTCTCTCGCTCTCTCTTCTTTCCCGTATTGGGCTTCGCTATGACCAGTGTGCGCTGCCTCTCCCTGAATGTCAATGGATTGAATATACCGGAGAAGCGCACAGTGGTCCTATGTGAACTCTGGCGCATGCTCGCTCAGGTGGTATTCATACAAGAGACACATTTCCAATCCGGGAAGACACCAAAATTTAAAGATGAAAGATATCCATATGTTTTCCACAATACAGCCCCAGACTCTAAGATGAGGGGGGCGAGTATCTTGCTTTCTGGGATGGTTCCATGGTCCTACACCGACCAGATGAGCGATCCGGAAGGACGCTACCTTTTTCTTAAAAGTGACTTAGCTGGCCGTCGAGTTACTTTGGGGTCCATCTATTTACCGAACCAGGCACAGTTGAGTTGTCTTAATGGAATTCTTAATAGTCTACAGGTTTTTATGGAGGATGGACTGATACTGGGTGGAGATTTGAATGTGGCCCTTGATCCTTTACTGGACGTTTCTAAATCCACTACACATCTATCTTATCAATATCTTAGACGAATAAAAAAAGCTATACAATCTATGTGACTTGTAGATGTTTGGAGAGTCCAGCATCCAGCCGAACGTGACTACACTTTCTATTCGGCGCCACACAATAAGTACTCTAGAATCGATTATGTGTTAATATCTCAATCTTTACTACCAGCGGTGGTCAACTCGACCATCGGGACATTAACGGTATCAGATCATGTTCCAGTGTCTTTAGATCTTCAGCTGTCTAAGCCGGCTAGCAGACCATGGACATGGAAACTTAATGAATCGCTACTACAAGAAGGCCAACTTCGGAACGAGCTTTCTAGCGAACTGATTAGAATATTTAATGAAAATGATTAGAAGAAATCTCCCCACTCATTCTATGGGAAACACATAAATGCGTTATGCGAGGTATATTGATTAAAAAGGCGACGGAAATAAGTAAAAAAAAACAAAGAGTGTTTCAGGATCAATTAAAATTGGTAGCAGAGTTAGAGACTAAACATAAAAAATCACTTACCGTAGCAGTAGATCTCAGGATACAGAGGGAAAAACTCTCTTCTTTGATGAAACAGGAGGCCAGCATACAGACAGAGAGAGCTAGAAATGTGCACTACGAACAAGGGAACAAATCAGGCAAACTCCTGGCACATTCACTTAGGGAAAACTCACGTAGAAACTATGTCCCACATATAGACTCTGATGGAGAGATCCGTTTCTTCGAATCTAATAAAATCGCAGAGGTTTTTCGAAAATATTACCAGTCATTATATAACTTACAGACGAATATCCCGTCAGACCAAACGGCACAAAAGCAACAATTAATTTGCGAGTACCTTGCCTCCTCAGGTTTACCATCAATCTCCGATGACGACTCGGAGGCACTTAATGCGCCGATATCAATTGACGAATATATGAATGCAATCAGTACGTTAAATCCACATAAAGCTCCCGGCCCAGATGGGTATACAGTAGTCTATTACAAGGTATTTGCTCCCATTTTAGGTCCAAGATTTACAAAAGCATTTAATTCCCTCCTAGAAGATCGACCCTTACCGACTGACACTCTTAGGGCACATATTGCAGTCATTCCTAAGGAGGGCAAGGACCTCACCCAATGTAAGAACTATAGACCGATCTCATTATTAAATGTCGATTTGAAAATTTTCACAGGGATATTAGCTACAAGATTACAACCTCTCCTTCAGACTGTCATCCACCCTGATCAGGTAGGCTTTATGCCTACCAAAGAGGCTAAAGATAATACCACTAGGGCTTTAGATATTATTCATTTGGCTCATTCTCGTAAAATACCACTATGTCTGCTATCGTCTGACGCTGAGAAAGCCTTTGACAGGTGTGGATTGGACATCTCTGAAGGAGACGTGGACCCATATTGAAGTTGGGAAAGGATTTGGTAAATAGATAGAGGCCATATACTCTGTTCCATCTTCGGATAAGAATTAATGAGGTAACCTCCTCATACTTTAACATGAGCAATGGTACTAGACAGGCATGCCCTTTGTCCCCAATGATATTCATATTAACCCTCGAACCATTTCTGCGACATGTTCGACAAAATATCGATATACAGGGTTGCTCAATCGACAAAACTGAGCACAAAACTGCGGCGTATGCAAACGACATATTGTTTTTCATCACCTCACCAGAAACCACGTTACCAAACCTTGTAAATGAGTTTGATCACTATAGCTTAATCTCTAATTTTAAAATTAATACTCAAAAATCAGAGATATTAAACATTACATTGCCAACAGCACGAGCACAGGCTCTTCAATCGTCGTTTACCTTCCCCTGGGTAGCTTCATCTCTGACATATCTAGGAGTCAAATTGACTTCCTCAATAGACAAAGTCTTCCAAGCAAATTTTCCACCTTTAATACGGGAATTTTCATCTGATTTGGAAAGATGGAATAAAGGCCCCTATACATGGATGGGTAGGAATGCCATTCCTAAAATGAATATTCTTCCAAGGTTTAAATTATAAAGAATTTCCTTCGCGCTGGTCGATGTGAAAAAAGAAATATAATTATATACTAAGTAGTGTAGAATCCTAAATGTGAATATTGCAGCAAAATAAAAGTGCTCACACAACCACTTAACTGAATAGAAAATTTAAATAAATTTCGCGCAATATTCGTAAAAGTGATGGGTAAGTGGGGGCAGAAATAATATTACAGTGTCTAAGTAAATGAGTGGGATCATCAATCTCTATATTGGACCATATACTTCATACCCCTAAATGACATTCGAGTGTAAGTGCTGTATTAAAGTGACAACTTGCCGTCAGCAAGATATATAATACCAAAAAAATATCAGTGAAAAAGTACTGGTGAATAAAAGTCCTTGTATACAATCTTTATACCATTCAATAAATTAATCTAAAGTGCAACCGTGAATAAATAGCCTTGAATAGATGCTGGTGAATAAAAGTCTTTGTAAAAAGTCCTTTAGCATTAAATAAATTCATATAAAGTGCAACCCATCGAAAAAGTGAATGGTTAGCAGCAAATTGATATCAAAAGTACACTAAACACAGTGCAATCACAGTTCATCTAATTGCGCCTTTAAAAATAAAAACTCAAAATAGCAGCATTGCAGGATTCAAAATGTGCAATTCATAAAATCTAGGATAGATGGCGCTGTTGCAGAGGTAAAAAAGTCCTTCTATTTAGATCTGTGTGTGTTCTATATAGTGATTAAATGGTTCCTACGGTGGTGTCCTCTAGTGCAGTCTCTCTGGACTCTCACCTTGAGTTAGTACAAATCGAGCTGTGGAGATAAAATCCATGCAGTGTGGCAGCGCTGTCTGGGCACTTCTCCCTCTGTACTACTTGACTTTCTAAATCTTCTCCTGTGCTCCCTCGGCTCCCTCCGCTCTTTATGCACGAGCCCTCTGACAGTTGGATCCTGGAGTACCCCAATTTGCCCAGCTGGCGGATCCCCTGCCAACATTGTCAGCTGGGCAAATTGGGGTACTCCAGGATCCAACTGTCAGAGGGCTCGTGCATAAAGAGCGGAGGGAGCCGAGGGAGCACAGGAGAAGATTTAGAAAGTCAAGTAGTACAGAGGGAGAAGTGCCCAGACAGCGCTGCCACACTGCATGGATTTTATCTCCACAGCTCGATTTGTACTAACTCAAGGTGAGAGTCCAGAGAGACTGCACTAGAGGACACCACCGTAGGAACCATTTAATCACTATATAGAACACACACAGATCTAAATAGAAGGACTTTTTTACCTCTGCAACAGCGCCATCTATCCTAGATTTTATGAATTGCACATTTTGAATCCTGCAATGCTGCTATTTTGAGTTTTTATTTTTAAAGGCGCAATTAGATGAACTGTGATTGCACTGTGTTTAGTGTACTTTTGATATCAATTTGCTGCTAACCATTCACTTTTTCGATGGGTTGCACTTTATATGAATTTATTTAATGCTAAAGGACTTTTTACAAAGACTTTTATTCACCAGCATCTATTCAAGGCTATTTATTCACGGTTGCACTTTAGATTAATTTATTGAATGGTATAAAGATTGTATACAAGGACTTTTATTCACCAGTATTTTTTCACTGATATTTTTTTGGTATTATATATCTTGCTGACGGCAAGTTGTCACTTTAATACAGCACTTACACTCGAATGTCATTTAGGGGTATGAAGTATATGGTCCAATATAGAGATTGATGATCCCACTCATTTACTTAGACACTGTAATATTATTTCTGCCCCCACTTACCCATCACTTTTACGAATATTGCGCGAAATTTATTTAAATTTTCTATTCTTCCAAGGTTACTATACCTCCTTCAGACTCTGCCAATAGCTATCCCAGAGTCCTTTCTGAAATCAATACGTAGTATTTTTATTAAATTTATTTGGGCAAAAAAGCATCCGCGTCTATCTTTCAATTTGGGTTCCTGGAGGACTGGGCCAACTTCTCAGTCGGTAACCGGTACTATAGAAGGGACGGACTGCACCTAAATGAGGAGGGTGCAGATCTGCTGGGAATGAAGATGGCCAAAAAGTTAGAGGGGTTTTTAAACTAGGCGATGGGGGGGAGGGTCCAGAGACAGTGATAGCCAGCGTGAATGATATTCCAGAGGGTAGTGTTGGGGGCATTAATGGTAGGTTAACCAAAGCACAAAAACGCAAGGTGAGTATAGTAGCAAGTCCAAGTTGCAATCTTGAAACACCCAATACGAGGACAATATGCGACCGGTCTAAACTATGTGGCATGTTCACCAATGCCAGGAGCCTGGCGGACAAGATGGGTGAACTAGAGATACTATTGTACAAGGAGGATTTGGATTTTGTGGGAATTTCAGAGACCTGGTTCAACAGCTCTCATGATTGGCTGGCAAACATTCAAGGGTATACCCTATACCGCAAGGATAGAGAGGGTAAAAAAGGGGGAGGGGTATGCCTATATATCAAGAATAATGTACAAGTGAATGTGAGAGATGACATCACTGAGGGGGCTAGGGAGGAGGTGGAATCTTTATGGGTAGAGCTCCAAAGGGATGAAGCTAAGGGGAAAATAATACTGGGAGTATGCTATAGGCCCCCTAACCTGAGGGAGGAAGTGGAGACGGATCTCCTATCACAAATTGGATTAGCAGCAAGGATGGGAAGTGTTATCATAATGGGGGATTTTAATTATCCAGACATAGACTGGGCGGAGGGAACCGCGCATTCATTTAAGGCTCGCCAGTTCCTTAATGTCTTGCAGGACAATTTTATGGGTCAGATGGTAGACGCACCAACTAGAAATAAAACATTACTAGATCTACTGATTACCAACAATACAGACCTGATAACAGATGTGGAAATACGGGGCAATTTAGGTAACAGCAATCACAGGTCAATTAGTTTCAGTATAAATCACACAAATATGAGACATGAAGGGAACACAAAGACACTGAATTTCAAAAGAGCCAACTTCCCTAAACTACAAACCTTGCTAAAAGGCATAAATTGGGATAAAATATTAGGAACAAAGAATACAGAGGAGAGATGGGTTTGCTTTAAGAGCATATTAAATAAGGGCATTAGCCAATGTATCCCATTGGGTAATAAATTTAAAAGAGCGAACAAAAGTCCTGGATGGCTTAACTCCAATGTAAAAATGCATATAAAAGCAAAGGAGAAGGCCTTCAAAAAATACAAGGTTGAGGGATCATCCTCAGCATTCAGAATTTATAAAGAATGCAATAAGAAATGTAAGGGTGCAATTAGGATGGCTAAGATAGAACATGAAAGACACATAGCGGAGGAGAGCAAAAAAAATCTTCTCTGAATGTACAACACATCAAACCTTGACGCAGATGGGCTACAGCAGCAGAAGGCCACACCAAGTGCCACTCCTGTCAGCTAAGAAAAGGAAACTGAGGCTACAATTTACACAGGCTCACCAAAATTGGACAATAGAAGATTGGAAAAACGGTGCCTGGTCTGATGAGTCTCGAATTTCAGCTGTGACATTCAGATGGTAGGGTCAAAATTTGGCATAAATAACATGAATGGATCCATCCTGCCTTGTATCAATGGTTCAGGCTGGTGGTGGTGATGTAATGGTGTAGGGGATATTTTCTTGGCACGCTTTGGGCCCCTTAGTACCAATTGAGCATAATTTAAATGCCACAGCCTACCTGAGTATTGTTGATGACCATGTCCATCCCTTTATGACTTCAGTGTACCCATCTTCTGATGCATACTTCCAGCAGGATAATGCACCATATCACAAAGGTCAAATCATCTCACTACTGGTTTCTTGAACATGACAATGAGGTCACTGTACTCCAATGGCATCTAAAGGTCACCAGATCTCATCCAATAGAGCACCTTTGGGATGTGGCGGAACGTTAGATTCGCATCATGGATGTGCAGCTGACAAATCTGCAGCAACTGCATGATGCTATCATGTCAATATGGACCAAAATCTCTAAAGGAATGTTGCCAACGCCTTGTTGAATCTATGCCACAAAGAAATAAGGCAGTTATGAAGGTAAAAAAGGGGTCCAACCTGGTACTAGCAAGGTGTACCTAATAAAGAGACCGCGAGTGTAAAAAGACACACACACACGCAAGTGTGTTTGAGCTTTGGGGTGCAGCACACCCTAGTGCAATAGGCTGCTGACACCTAAGCTGGGCACTGTCATGTAGGGTCAGAGGGATCATCTTTAGCTCTGTGCACCAGGCCAATTTAGAGCTTACACATGGCTTCGGCAGGAGCTCCAATGCCAAGTGGGCTAACAGAGGGAGAACAATAGTTGAAGATTAGTAGTGGTGGAGGGGTGCTGGCATCCACGTGAACCAGTTCCTTTGCTTTGCATTGGCAAAGCACATGTTTAATTTATTAACCTTGCAAACAGCAAGAAAAGGCAGTAAACAACAGTAATCAAATACGGCTGCTGCAGATAAATGCATATCTTTCTCACCATGATAGCTATTGAAGAAGATGTCTGAGGAGACACAAACCGTTGATAACTTGAACTTCTTATTTCTTCTACAAAGCTGCTCCTTTAGCTAAATTTAAAATTTCCATTTAAAATGTCAGATTGGCTTGGTTTTGACTGTAACTAATAGGGAACTGTCTACAAGATGACAATGATCTATGCTTCTTAGTGCCAAGCTGCTGGAGGACTGCAGTGAAAAGAGTGATGTCTGTAATTAACGTGTGCTTTTAGTGTTTAGAAGAACAGGTTCACCTAACAATCCAGACTATCTAACTTTCTTTCAATCTGCCATGTCTTATTTCACTTCCTGTCCGTAGCTGTGTTCCAATAATATGGTTTAAAATGTTGTTGTTTTTTTTTTAAAGACAACTGTCCCAAGAGGTTTGATTTTTCACATCTGCATGTTTAAATCGCATACCTTAGCAGTTTATATATACTGTTTTTTTATGTAGCTTCACTTGTAGATTTTATAGTTGTCGAGGCTGGATTATTAGCCAAGAAAAGATCATAAAACTTTATTATATATCTCCCAACTTTGGAACTTAAAAATGAAGGACACTTCAGGGAGGTTATGACCTGCAGCAAAAAAGTAGGTGTTTCCAAACTTAACAGTGGGAGGGGCTTAATGGGCATGGTAAAACAAAACTCGGGCTTCTTTGTACCTATAAATATGCTTTGATTGCTGTGCCCAAATCAAGAGTCTTGCAGACATACATTATATTGTCAAAAAGTATTGGGATGCCTTTACATGCATATGAATTTTAACCACTTCAATACAGGGCATTTTCACCCCCTTCCTGCCCAGGCCAATTTTCAGCTTTCAGCGCTGTAACATTTTGAATGACAATTGCGTGGCCATTTTTTTCCCCACAAATAGAGCTTTCTTTAGGTGGTATTTGATCACCTCTGCGGTTCTTATTTTCTGCGCTATAAACAAAAAGAGTGACAATTTTGAAAAAAGACACAATATTTTTTACTTTTTGCTATAATAAATATCCAAATTTTAAAAAAATAATTTTTTCCTCAGTTTAGGCCGATATGTATTCTTCTACATATTTTTGGTAAAAAAAAAAATGCAATAAGCATATATTGATTGGTTTGCGCAAACGTTATCGCGCCTACAAAGTAGGGGATAGATTTATGGCATTTTTATAATTTTATTTTTACTAGTAATGGGGGCGATCTGCGATTTTTATCGTGACTGTGGCATTGTGGCGGACAGATCAGACACTTTTGATATTATTTTGGGACCAGTGACACTTATACAGCGATCAGTGCTATAGATATGCACTGATTACTGTATAAATTTCACTGGCAGGGAAGGAGTTAACACTAGGGGGCGATCAAAGTGTTAACTGCGTTACCTAGGGAGTGATTCTATATACTAGGAACACATGATCTGTCTCCTCTCCCCTGACAGGACAGTTCCTGTTCTGTTCCCAGCAATCGCGGGTGCCCCGGCAGACATCATGGCCGCCGGGCACGGGCGTGCGTGTAAGGGGTTAAATCGGCTTAGACCTGTACAATCAGTGAGAATTCTTTCAGAGCTCTGGAAGCATCCAATGCACACAAGAGAGTCGTTCAATGAATGCTTGCTTTTAATGGTAAGGAATAAAACAAAAAAAGAAGCTGCGCTAAATACAATGATACTCCATATTCTACAAATTGAACAAAGAATATGCTGCAATAAAATTAATGGAGTAAATATGAACCGTGATGAACTGGTGAAGTGATGAGATATCAATAATTGATAATGGTATAAATCGATAAATATGTACTGTCACTTGAATACATAAATAATAACAACTAGAATAGAGTTCAAGATAACAAACTCCATAAACCAATCATGTGACTGAGTGAAAAAAGTCCATAAGTGATAATGATGATCATATAAATTAATCAAAGACCATGACGTGTGAAAATAATTAACAAAAATCCGTGTAAAAAACTGGTGACTGTTCAATGGTGATATACCGCTGGATTTCCCAAAGAAAGTGACAAGTGAAAATGCCTTCACCACAGAAAACACTGCCGCTTACCGGAACACGGGGCTCCCTTATTACAGGGGACCACACCAAAGGGGTGTGGTCCCCTTTGTCCCTTGCAAACAAATGAAACACTTTACAGTAATCCCAAACCAGGAGCCGTTACCATAGCAGTTTTAAGATACACAAAAGCATTAACCATTTAATCATTTCATTTTGCAAGGTCAGGACTGTCAGGTAGAGCAGCTTTTCTCAGTAAGTTATCATAGTAGGAGCAATCAGATATCCATTGGCGGCAGTAACCAATCGTACCTAAGAAGGTTAACACTTCCTTCTTGGTATGTGGGCGGGGCAGACCCACGAGAGCAGCAGCTCTCTTGTGACTGATTCTCCTTTCACCATGGGACAGAGTAAAACCCAGATACTCAGCAGTTTCCTGACACCATTACAACTTTTTTCTTAGACACTTTGTGACCTGTCTATGCTAAATGTTCTAACAGTAAAACAGAGTCTTTCTGACAGGCTTCCTGGGAGGGACTACACCACAGTAGGTCATTGATGTACTGAAGAGGGACGGAACCATGGCTAGGTGCCCAAGACTGTAAGGTGGCCTGGAGAGCTATTGAGTAGACTGCCATGGCAAGCAATTCCAGGTTATCTTGCACCCTCTATAGGAAAAAAAGCTAGTAGTAGTTGTGTCACTTCGTCAACAGGGGCAGAGAAAGAAACATTACTTAAATCAATAACTGAAAAACACACTGCCAAGGCAGGTATGGAGGTAATGAGAGATGGCACATCATGTACAATAGGGGCAATTGGAATCACAAGGTTATTTATGGCTCAGAGATCCTGCACAAATATGTATGATCCATCACTCTTTTTAAGTGATATAGGCCGATATGATGGGTCTTAAAAAATCCTTGTTTCAGGAATTGCTCAATAATGGGTCTGATGCTTTCCTCCTTCTTTTTGGAGAGATGGTACTGCTTGTGGTAAACTGGGCATACTCCTTGTTTTAGTCTGGCTTTGTAAGGGGTACATGAAATGTATCCTATATCAAGACTGTCTTTAGCCCAGAGGGGGTGGTCCTGTGGAAATGAGGGAGGGACTTCAGTTTGAAAGAACAGTGGTAATTCTATGGCTACTCCCCCTCTTCGAGTCAAGAAAATTTCAATTTCTAAGACTCCTATTAAATCTCTTCCCAAAAGATTTACTGGGCATGAAGGTATGATCCTGAATGAATGATGTAAGAGTACAGTTCCAGTGACAAAGTCACTCACTATCAAGGATCGTATCTGCCGAAGAGGTACCTTCCTTTTGGCCTATTTGACTAGTGGGGGGTCCCTTTTTCCTTCATGTTCTTTATGTCCCACTCAGGGTCCCCTGTGTATCATGAGAAAGCTTTTTTATCCCTTAGAATCCCCTGACCATATCCATATGCAATTGGTAATTTGCGCCTCTGCGCGGGAAGGGAGAGCTACTGCACATACTTTCAGTCCATGCGGCTAGATTGTCTATGAAAGGATTTATCAAAAAATAATCAGTTCCACATACTCTGATCACATAGTCTTTACATGTCTCTCCGGGATTAGGTGGGGGGTATTCTTTACTTTCTCCCTTTCCCATTCTTTTTTTTTTTTTAAAGATATTTTTATTAGTTTTAGGTTCTAGACGAACCAACAGACACAAAACAGTCACAAAAAGAAAAACAAAATAAACAAAAAAAACAAAACACACATGAATATCTGATCCATTCAGTATACACAGGCGATATACAATCAGTGGGTAGATCACACAGGTCATTGTAGGCATGTTATTTCGTTTCAAAAGAGTTAAGAAATTGGTAGTCGCAACAGTCAGATATATGCACTTTTACACAGCATTACCATAGCAATGGATCTAGCACTTGGGGTCCCTGAGGCACGGCCCATCAATGATCAATTGTATTCAATTTTTGGAGAGAGTTAGTGGACTATCCAACCATTTCCCCCAGATTTTATAAAAGGTTTTATTTCTTTTACGAATTTCAAAGGTTAGTTTGTATAATGGAATAGAGTCATTGATAAGTTTTAGCCAGATGGACTTCAAAGAGGTCTGTGCACCTTTCCAGGACAGTAGAATAGATTTTTTAACATAAAAATAAAGAATACGGAGCAGTCTCTTGGCATGTGAGGGTATATGTAAATCTCCAAATATTCCCAATAAGCAGTTCTTAGGGTGTATTATATTGGGAAGGCCCAACACAGTTGAAATGAAACCACCCACTTCTTCCCAGAAGTCACTAACTATTGGGCATGACCAGAAGCAATGTAAAAAGTCTGCCTCCTGGCCGCAGCCTTGGAAACAGACAGATGATGGCAATAGACCCATCCTATGCAGTCTGGCCGGGGTGAGGTGAGTTTGATGAAAGATTTTAATTTGTATAATACGGTCTCGGGAGGAAATGACAGAGGTTTTATATGTGTCACTAAATTCTGTCCAATCGTCGTTTGCCATATCAATATCTAGTGTCTCCCACTTCTCCTGTGCTCTGTGAAATCTAGGGTTTGAGTCAGTCACTAAAGCTGCGTAATAGGTGGAGACTAGTTTAGAGGGTTCTGGATGCCTAAGTAGTTTTTCCAGTGGAGGCAGATCAGTGACATCATCTAGGGTACCAAATTGGGTATGGATGGCATGTCTAAGTTGATAATAATAAAATAAATGAGATTTTGGTAGATCAAAGTCTGTACTCAACTGAGAGAAGGTTTTAAAGCCCTGCGTAGTATATAAATGGCATAGATATTTAACTCCTTTTGAATGCCAACGATTGGCATCTGGAAAAGAGTATAGTTCTTGCAGATTGGGATTGAACCACAAGGGGTTATTAGGGGATTTTGTCCAAGAATGTTTCGATATTTTTGTAGTAATGTGTTTAAACAGTGAGAGGGAGACTGAGAGCAGAGAGGTTCCAGGGCGGTTTGGGACCTGACCTCTATATATTATGTTATGTAAGGTTTCATGGGAGGATGCGATAGCCCCTTCTGTGGCTGTACAGGCATTAGCTGGATCCGGGTTCATCCAGTCATGTATGTGCACTAGCTGAGATGCCATGTAGTAAAGGAAAAAGTTAGGGAATGCTAGGCCTGCCAAATGGGCTGGTAACCTCAAGGTCTCCAGAGCCACTTTGGGGGATCCGCCCCTCCACAAGAAAGAAGTACACATCGTATCTATGCGTTTGAAAGTAGCTTTGGATATTTTACATGGGGAGTTAGAGAGGATATAGAGCAGTCTAGGTAAATAAATCATTTTAAGTATATTGGCCCTCCCCATGAGGTCTAACGGTAAATCCATCCATTGTTTAGTTTGCTCCTGGAGGCGGGTCAGCAATGGGTCAAGATTATTAGTGGCATACAAAGATAAGGGAGCCTGAACCAACACCCCAAGATATCTAAAAGAAGATACCACTTGAAGCTTAGAGTCCGGGTGCACCCGAGGGGGGTCACTCACATCTAAAGGGAAGAGACTGGACTTATCCCAGTTAACTCGGAATCCTGAGTAGTCCCCAAAGGTGTTGACCTCTTCCAGTAATGCCCCCAAAGACTCATCAGCATCTGCCAGATATACCAGTGTATCGTCTGCGTAAAGAGAGATGCGTTCTTCTATATTTTCAATTGGGAGGCCTTTAATTATGGGGGAGGAACGAATGCGGACTGCAAGCGGTTCCATAGCCAGAGCAAACAACAGAGGTGACAATGGGCACCCCTGTCGAGTGCCCCTAGTAATTGAGAAGGAGTCAGTAATAAATGAATTAACCCTTATTTTTGCCGTTGGGGAGGTGTACAGAATTTTTATCCATTTTATCACTCGGGGACCAAAACCATACTTCTGCAACACCTGAAAGAGGTACGGCCATTCCACACTGTCAAATGCTTTACAGGTGTCTAATGACACAATGACACGTGTAGAAGGGCAGTCATGTGGATACTGCAAGTTGTGGAACAATCTGCGTATATTCATTCTGGTGGACCTGCCTGGGATAAATCCACCCTGGTCGCTATTGACCAAAGATGTGACCACAGTATTTAAATGATTTGCTAATATCTTGGCCAGAATCTTAACGTCCACATTTATAAGTGAAATTGGACGGTAAGATTCACAGTGTAGTGGGTCCTTGCGGGGCTTCAGCAGAAGAACTATCAAAGCTTCCCTCATTGATGGAGGAAGGATCCCAGCCTCCAGGGCTTTGTTATAGGTTCGGAGAAGGAAGGGGGATAGGAGATCCTTGAACTTAGCATACCATTCAGTCGGGAAACCATCAGGTCCGGGGGTTTTATGTGCCGGCATTTGGGAGATAGCTGCTGCAATCTCTTCTACCGTGATAGGCTCCTCTAACATTTCCCGTCCCTCATCTGACAGGGAGGGAAGGGATATGTCAGCCAGATAGTCAGACAACTGGGAGTCGTCATAGTCAACCCTGGAAGTGTACAATTTACTGTAAAAGTTTAGAAAGGAGTCTAGGATATCCCGTGGGTTGTCACTGATCGCACCTTGAGCAGTCAGGATTCGTGGTATAGAGATGGGGGTGTGCTCAGGTTTGGTCAAATATGCCAAGAGACGTCCCGCTTTATTACCATATTCAAACGATTTCTGTGAGACATACAACATGCGTTTTTGTGTGAGATCCAGCAAACGAATTTCATATTCCCTACGGCACTGTAGCCACGTCTCTCTAGTGTCAGAGACAGGGTTAGAGGCATAGGCAGATTCTGCACTTAACATAGCATTTTCTAATTCCTCAGTGCGCATCTTATTATTTTTACGTAGAATTCCTGTAATAGACATAAAGGTACCTCTTAATGTGGACTTAAACGCATCCCACTCCGTGGGGGGGTCTACTTTGTTTAAGTTTTGCTTCCAGTAGTTAGAAATACTCGTCCTGCACTCACCCTGTACTATCTCGTCTTCCAGCCAGTATGAATTCAGGCGCCACAAAACAGGTCCCGAACCTGGAAGGATGAGAAGGGACACAGACAAGGGGGCATGATCGGACACCCCCCTGGGCAGGTATGAGACGGCGGAGACGACCGGAAGGGTCTCCGTCGACGCAAAAGCCATATCTAGCCTAGACATAGTATGGAAGGAATCCGAATGGCAGGAAAATTGGCGTTTCTCCGGATGTTTCCATCGCCACACTTCCGTCAGACCATGAACCTGAGCCCAGTCTACAAAGGAAGGAAAAGATCTGCCTCCCCCACCCAATCTATCTACCGTTGGGTCCAGGACTGCATTAAAATCCCCTATATAAAGCAGAGGGCCCATGGGTCTATTCAGTAAGTGAAGGGATAATTTAGAGAGTACTTCCACTGAGAATGGAGGGGGAACATAGACGTTCACCAATGTAAAAATTATAGTAGAAATTCGTAATATAAGAACAATGTACCTCCCCTCTGGGTCTGTTTTAACACTAATTAATTCAGCTGGAAGGGATTTAGCTAGGAGTATAGATACACCTCTTGAGTAGTTAGTGTGGGTGGCATGATATAGCTTAGAGAGCCAGGGACGTTTTAGAGCCCGTACCTTAGAACCTGTTAGGTGAGTCTCCTGAAGGCATATAATGTGAGGGTGACATTTTTTTAGTACAGAAAAAACCAAGGATCTTTTCTGAGGTGCATTCAGGCCCCTAGTGTTCCAGGAGACTATCCTAAGGGGTTGTGCCATAATAAAACAGGAAGTGGTAAAGATGCATAAGTAAACCTCTGAGTTGGTATCAATATAAGTAAATAGGCCGTGCCACCT
Organism: Lithobates septentrionalis; assembly: GCA_037952835.1. Taxonomy (NCBI): domain Eukaryota; kingdom Metazoa; phylum Chordata; class Amphibia; order Anura; family Ranidae; genus Lithobates; species Lithobates septentrionalis. The sequence goes on from JBBDGP010001436.1 coordinate 1,139,151, forward strand.
GAAGCACACACAAGCACATTCCAAAAAAATGCGTGGGTTTGCCGATAAGGTGACATGGACCATGAACATTTTCCCTGCTTTACCTTAGAAAAAAACATTGGACATATAAATGACCACAGAAGTGTTAATAAACCTCTACATGTAATGACCCGGTATATTTTTGATGACCTTCCATTATCAAATGACATAGGTGTGTTAGAAAGGACATAAAAAATAAAAAGGGGAGGAAAAAACAAAAAACAAAAAACCTGAAAAAAAACCCCAATCACCTTTTCCTTTAAACCTTCGTGCCCCCCACCCCGCTTAGCCATCCCAAACACAGCAAGCCTTGGATCCCTAAACTAAAAGTCCTTCCTAACTAGGAACTGCGGAAGAAAAAAAACTGTACCGTGGCCTCGCCACAAGCTGGTAAGGGGGGTAACGTGAGGTCTGGCGAGGCTCCCAACTATTGACCGAAGAGAGAGGGAAGAGAGAGAAAGAGAAAAAAAAAAAAAAAAAAAAAACTTTCTTTCTCTCCATTCCTCACCCCCTAGTAGACAAGTCCTGTTGAAGGGTAGGTAAGCTGTTTGTTCACATGGAGAAAAAGACAAAACAAAAAGAATGGTGTAGGGGAGGAGAGAAAAAGGAAAGAAAAAAAAAGGAAAAAAAGGAAGATATCCTTCCTCTCCCCCTTCTTTGGCGTATAATTGTTCTGGTGTGATTGTTCCAGTATGCAGGTCCTCACAGGATGCAAATCGTAGCAATGCAGGGTGGGTTGTACAGTAGAAGAGACCCCAAAAAAAAAAAAGGGGGGGTATATGAAAAGGGGGATAGAAACCAGCCAAAAAAAAGAGAAATTCCCTCATTGCAAGGAGGGGACATGCAGATTGTTGACGCTGTAACTTGCATAGCAGGGTGTAGATCTTTCCTTGCAGGTTAAGAGTGCCCTCAGTCTCCTCTGCTTCTATGTGCTGCACCATAATGATCATTCAGCCATTTCATGGCCTCCTTAGGATTAGTATAGAAGTGGGCCCTACCATCATGGATAATGCGCAGTTTAGCAGGGAAAAGCATGGCGTAGGAGAGTCCTTCTGTGCGCAATCTAGACTTCATCGCTGAGAAGGAGATCCGCTGGCGTTGGACTTCAGCAGAAAAGTCCGGATAAACAGAGATATTATTGCCATTGAATGAGAGCGGGCCTTTTTCACGTGCCAAGCGTAGGATGGCAACTTTATCTTGAAAGTTAAGGATACGTGCTATGATGGAGCGCGGTGGGGCTCCCACTGGGGGTGGACGAGGGGGAGTGCGATGTGCACGTTCTATGACATGTGAGAATGAGGGTGCGTCTTTACCGAAAATGTCCCGCAGCCATGAATATAGAAATTTCTCAGGATGGGAACCTTCCGCGCGTTCTGGGAAACCCACAAATCTGAGGTTGTTCCTGCGAGAGCGATTTTCCAAATCGTCGATTTTAGCGCGTAGTGCCGCCATCTCACTTGTGGTATCACGTATAGTAACGGACATGGGGTGTACAGTGTCTTCTAGTGTACTAATCCGTTCCTCAGCATCCCCTGTGCGGTCTCTGAGATTCTGGACATCTTGTTTCAATAAAGAAAAGTCCATACGGATAGTGGCTATTTGAGTGGAGAGGGAGGCCTTGCAATCCTGAATAGCCAGCATAATGGTAGATAATGTAGGCTCAGCCTGGAGGGAGTCTGCAGTCTGACTAAATTCAGCAGATTGCTGTGATTCTGGTGTCTGCAGGGGTTCTGCGGGTGTGCGGAATATAGCAGGAATAGATGCACTCACCCCTGTTACAGAGTCCTGGATGGCTGAGGAGGAGGGCTGCAGCGTGTCTGAGTGCCCTGCATGTGTCTTGGCGCCATTTTGCCTCCGGAACCGCGCTAGTTGTTCCGCCGTGTGTGAGGGCCGCGGCGGCCCGTATTTCACCATGTCAGCCAGTCTGGAGGATGCCCACAGCCGTGGGGAACCGGAGGATGTCTTCCACGAGGATCTAGGACCCAGGATAGCTGCAGGATGGTCGTTGGGAGCCGGAGCTGTGTGTCTATGCGACTGCTCTCTTCACCATCCGGCCACGCCCCCCCTTTCCCATTCTTAATTTGGTTACAAACAACTTATACAAACTTACCAAAGGGTTGTTGTCTTACCTTACAAGACCCCCTTGCAATGTACAACAATAATATAAGCTTTAAACAATATTCTTATACAGTACAATACAATATTCTTATACAATATCCTCTGCCTCTGATACCACCATCCCTCTGCCTCTGATAACACCATCCCTCTGCCTCTCATCCCACCATCCCCCTGTCTCTGATCCCACCATCCCTCTGCCACTGATCCCACCATCCCTCTGCCACTGGAGAAAATTTGAGTTTTTTTGACTGCTTGAATTTTTGAACAAAAAGTTTTTATCCATGTGCACTTGCACAGTAATCATGATGCATTGTGATACATCCCAAGATCGAATAGAACCGTGGACAGGATAATCGTAATCAAATTGAAACATGAGAACAGTGAAGATGCGCACCCCTACTGCACATCAGTACACAAAGTAAGGTCCAGAAAGACATGAGCGAGTTTGGGGTGGACGAACTGGACTTGCCTGCACAGAGTCCTGACTCTCGATTATCCTCACCTTTGGAAAGAATAAGAGCGGTGAATGCAAGTCAGGCCCTCTTGTCCATCATCAGTGCCTGATCTCACAAATGCGCTTCTGGAAGAATGGTCAAACATTCCCATAGACACACTCCTAAACCTTGTGGACAGCCTCCCAAGAAAAGTTGAAACTGTTATAGCTGCAAAGGATGGGCCAACTCCATATTGAACCCTACAGACTAAGAATGGGATGCCATTAAAGTTCATGTGCATGTAAAGGCAGGCGTCCCAATACTTTTGACAATATCGTGTATATAAACCTCAGCACAATCATTAAAGAAAAAATCTCCTCCATTACATATGGTGCTGTGTACTTTGATGTAGCAAGGTCTTTTACCTCTTTTGGTCTAATGAGAACCTCCAAGGCCAAAGATAGCTGACATCATTCAATATATAGTGGGTTGTGAGGCATAGTGGGTGCAAGGATGGTAAAAGTCATTGGGCGCCAGACACTTCTTTGATGTAAAACAGGTTTTATTTCTTTTGACAGTCCTTTTTATATATTTTTGGGGATAGAGGGTTAGGGCCAGGATACCCTTAGATAGTTGCAAACTCAATTGGCAGACTTCGAGACTTCAATAAGACAACAGTCGTGCAGGGAAAGGTCCCAGCAAGGCACCACTTCTGCACGTGCAGGATTCCTGTCTCCTATGGTAACAGTCCTTTAACAATTCCTAACTCAGACGTATCAGTTCTTTCAGCTCCACTACAACTGCTCCTTCTAGTTGAAAGGCAACTGTCAGAAACCATGAAATCAGACCGAGACAGAAGTACAGTTAAATCACACTTGTTTAATAATAAAAGTAAATAGAACAAAACGTAGTCAAAACATAGCCAGAGTTTAGGAACCAGAATGGATAGTCAGAAAAGCCAAACGTCAGGGAGCCGGAGAAGAGCATAGTAAAATGGCAAGCAGGATCTGGAGCCAGAAGGGATGTCAGCCAAGCAAGTCTTTAACAGGAAAGCAGGAGAGCGTCTCTGTGATGTTGACTAAGGCGAAGGCAGAGATCCTCTGGGCTGGACGGCATAAGTAGGCAGGACTGACGAGCAGGATATCATTAACAGCTGAGTAACTGTGGAGAGATAGGAGCTGGCAATTAGCCGACAGCTGAGCGGCCAGCTCAGAGAAGGGAGGGCTTAACCCAGCCCTGACAGTACCCCCTCCTCAACGACCCCTCCCCCTCAGAGGACCACCAGGCTTAAGGGGAAAACGTCTATGGAAATCATGGAGGAGGACAGGGGCATGTACGTCCGAAGATGAGACCCAGGAGCATTCCTCCGGACCGTACCTCTTCCAATGCACCAGGTACTGTATTCACCCATGGAACCTACGGGAGTCAACAATGGACTGTACTTCATACTCCTCATGGTCCTCAACCTGTACAAGGTGAGGACATGGCACCAAGGTGGTAAAGCAGTTGTGAACCAAAGGTTTTAATAAGGAGACATGAAATACATTAAAAAGACGAATGTTAGAAGGAAGGTCTAATGCGTAAGCCACTGGTTAATTCTGTGAAGAATATGGAAAGGCCCAATAAACCGAGGTGCGAACTTCAGTGAGGGAAAACAAAGTCAGAAGTTGCGAGATGAACGCCAGACCCTGTCCCCAACCTGATAGGAAGGCGCAGGCAGGCGGCTGCGGTCAGCATGGAGTCTGTACCTATCATTAGCATGTCACAAAGCCCCCTGGACTTGTGCCCAAGAGGAACGAAGACCACGGAGATGCTCCTCTAACGCAGGAATACTCTGCAGAACAAATGAGTCAGGCAACATGGAAGGTTGGAAACCATAGTTCGCCATAAACGGGGACAATCGGGAAGCAGAATTCAAGGCACTATTGTGAGCAAACTCTGCCCACGGTAATAGGTATGACCAGTTGTTATGATGGTCAGAAATATAGCAAAGTAGGAATTGCTCCAAGGACTGGTGGGCTCGTTCTGCAGCCCCATTATACTGCAGGTGATATGCAGAGGAAAAAGCAAGCGGAATTCCCAACTGTGCACAAAAGGTTCACCAGAAACGGGACACAAACTGACTACCCCTGTCCGAGACAATCACCAAAAATGGAAGCCAGTTCCTTAGAAGTGGGCAACTTCTTAAGTGGAATACAATGAGACATTTTTGAGAACCGGTCAACCACCGTAAGGATAACTGTGTTGCCCCGGGAGTTGGGTAACTCCACAATGAAATCCATAGACAGGTGGGTCCAGGGCCTCTCTCCATTGGGTATGGGTTGTAGGAGGCCCACTGGAAGATGCCGTGGAGTCTTACTCTGAGCACACACGGAACAGGCAGTTATGAAGGCGGTTACATCAGCACGTAGACTAGGCCACCAGAATTGTTGGGAAATAGCCCAAACGAGTTGATTCTTCCCAGGGTGGCCAGCTGCCTTGGGAGAATGGTAAGTCTGGAGCACGGCAGTATGGAGACTCTCTGGGACAAAGCAGCGGTCACAAGGTTTCTCAGGAGGAGCAGCCAGAATTTTGTCACCCAAAGGAGAAGTGAGACTGGTGCGAACCGTAGTCAGAATACGATCAGGAGGAATCACAGGAACTGGAACTGACTCCAACTTGGAAGTGGAGAAAAATTTACGCGACAAGGCGTCAGCCCTTACATTCTTAGTACCGGGTAAGAATGAGACAATGTAATTGAAACTTGACAAGAAAAGAGCCCATCGCGCCCTTCTGGGAGAGAGGTGTTTAGCCTCAGACAAGAGATTCTTATGGTCAGTAAGAATGAGAACCGGTTAGGGCTAAAATGATCGCCAACAGATCTCTGTCACCAACTGCACTCCGCAGGTGACAATTTCTTGGAAAAGTAGCCACAAGGATGCATAGCGCTCTTAGAGGTAGGACGTTGAGACAGGAGGGCACCAACACCAGTCTCAGAAGCATCAACCTCAAGGCTAAAAAGTAACGTAGGATCAGGATGTGCCAACACAGGAGCAGAAACAAAGGCAGGCTTGAGACTCTCAAAGGTCTTAATGGACTCTGGAGACCAACTCTGTGGGTTACCGTCCTTTCTGGTCATATCAGTCGGGGGCTTGACCAGAGACAAGAGGTTACGAATAAACCTCTGATAATAGTTGTCAAACCCCAGAAAAAGCTGCAGAGGACATAAACCCACGGGTCGGGCCACTGTAGGACTGCCGAAAGTTTCTCTGGGTCCATCAAAAACCACCAGTGGAAATTACATAGCCCAGGAATTTAATCTGTTCACGGTGGAACTCGCACTTCTCCAGTTTACAATAGAGATTGTTCTTTCTTAGTTTCTGAAGCACACGACAGACATCTGTGTGGTGGCTCTCCAGGGACTTGAGGATATGAGGATATCATCGAGATAAACCACCACACATAGCTGTAACAAATCTCAGAGGACATCGTTAATAAATTCCTGGAAAACTGCCGGGGCATTACAAAGGGCAAAAGGCATTACGAGGTACTCATAATGGCCTGTTCTGGTATTAAATGCAGTTTTCCACTTGTCGCCCTCCTTAATCCTCAGGAGATTGTATGCCCTTCTAAAATAAAGCTTTGTGAAAACCGTTGCTCCCTTAAGGCGGTCAAATAACTCTGTAATCAACGGAATCGGATAGGCATTCTTAATCGTGAGACAATTGAGACCCCTATAATCAATACATGGTCTCAGTTCACCACTCTTCCTGTTCAAACCAGCACCAGCAGGAGACGAGGATTTGCGGATGAAACCTCGAGAAAGTGCGTCTGCAACATACTCCTCCATGGCCTTATCCTCCAAGACTGACAAAGGGTAAACCAGGCCATGAGGGGGTATGGCACCAGGTTGAAGGTCAATTGCACAATCATATGACCGGTGTGAAGGCAAACTACTGGCTCCTCTGGCCGACAGGGCGGTACATTCTGCCGGACTGTCAGCAGAGGAGTGCTGTTTTCATTTAATCTTTAAATGCTTTATTTTTGTTAGAGAGATCATAGAGTTATATGTTTTTCTGCTGGTAGACCTTTATACAGTCTCCTGGGCTTCACCTTAATGTCATTAATTTATTTATATAGAAATTGTGTATGATCTTCATGTCTAGACATTCAAGCAAGTCATGTGATTGTATTCACCCAATCAAATCTCCTGGTTTTTCAGCCCTTGTGATTGGTCCTTCTCCACATAATTTTATTATATATATTTGGCAACTTGGAGTGAGTGGTCTATGCTCCTGTTGAAGACCCCTAGGTCGAAAACGCGTCGGGTACATACACCACTCTCTTTGTTGCCCATTTGTTTTTATCCACCGTGATCACGCTTTTATTTGTGTATGGTCGTTTTTGTCAATAAAAACACCCTTTTTTACCTGCACCATGTGGAGGCACATTCTTTTTGTTTCCACATTTACCGCATGAGATCCAGTCCCTCCAACTGCTCCTTTCGGGGGACCGTTTGTGAAACTTCTGATGCACGCTGGGACGGTTCGGTGTGAGGACGGTTTGTTGTGAAGACCCATCCGGTTGCCGGCCGAGATCCATACAGACCACAATCCAAGAGATTGGCGATTCCTGAGCTCCCATTCCACGTCATTTGTGACAAACTGCGCATGCGATTCCCTGTCGCTGACATGGGAATCCACAGGATCTGGTAAGAGGCTTTTTTGCACTTTCTCTGAATGACCCATTGGGACCCAGTTTCTCGGTTGGGAAGTCGCTGTATGATGCCAGGTGTTTTCTGACAACCATCAGACCATCACCACCCCTTGGAGTACTTACACCTCCTGTGCGGTTGGACATTCACATCCATCTATGGACGTTTGTGTTTCAAGGCACCTGTGGTCAATTAGTGATTTCTTTACTGTTTCACCATTTTAAAGACCTATGTTCATTTGTACATGCGCTGTATTTTTCCATATGTCTATTTTGTCGTTTTTGTCAAACTGTATGCAGCAGCTTTTATTTATTTTACTGGTTAGCGCGGTGTTTTCTATTTACCTCTGACATTGTTTTTGACTTTTTCACACACCTGCAGCTTTCCCCCAATTTTCTATTGAGTTTTCACGCTCTCCTTCCTTATGGATGTGTTTGAATATAGGACTGCCAGGTCCCTTAATACTGAAGGTGTCTTTACCAACTCTAATCCCAACTCTGAGATGAGTGGCATCTTTATCAGATTAAAAAATCTGATGATCAGCGAGCTACATCTCCAGTGGGCCACAGCGTTCCTGGAACAATACATCAAGGAACAGATGGTCCCCCGTGGCCTTAGATGGGACATTCATCCTCAACAGGATGAATTGGACCTTGAATCATGGTACAAGTATTTCAACGAGGTCGGTATTAAGTTACTGGGCTTCCTCGTTGAAAAGAAGAGGATCAGGTTGTCCCTTATAGATACAGAAATTAAAGATTTGAGGGACAAACTGATTCCTTTCAAAACTTCCGCTGAATACATTGCACTTTCCAATAATTTAAGAAATGTTTTAGAAAAAGAAGAGAAGGACCAACGTAATAAAAAACAAAAAAAATACAATAGGGATTATACAGACTATACTACACATTCAGTTTTCAATTGGCAGAAGAAGCTTAACCCTTCTTCTTCCTCTTGTAACGGGGAACCTACCAATATGGAAACTTCTACAGTCACTATGACCCATACCGATAGAACGTTGGTATACCAACCAACATCCCAACCAACTACCAAAGAGGTCACGGTTAAGAAGCAAGGCCCTGAACAGGGTCCTTACCGACCACCTCGAGGTCCCCCTCCATTCCGGGGACCAAGGGGGAAAGACCCGGGGTGGAGAGGTCCACCCAGGGGACGCCCCACCGATCCACAACAGAGGAACAACACCAGGGGTCCTCCCCCACACTATGGTCCCCCTCAGGGCCACCACGGACCACAACATCCAAATCAGGAATATGGGTACCATACCCCTGTTCGGGTGACTAACCGTTTCACTCCCCTCAGAGAAAATACTCCTTATGAAACACATGGAGATACCTATGGCTATTCTGAGAGGGAGGAGGATTACTACCACAGATCTCCTTACAACTATAATCAAAATCAACCTGGCCCTAGTTACTCTTTGGATTTTCAGAGAACCATGGAGGGACATCTGGGATATACAGAAAGAAAAGAGGGTCCAGAGGGGGGAGGAGGGCACAATCCCAAAAGAAAAAGAACATAAAAGGAAAAGGTATCTTTAATTTGAGTTCGGCCACTCTGACGGAGGCAGAGAAATCTGTCCTTGACAGAGGACTCAAATTTGTTCCGCCCAAACCCCTTAACAAATTTTCCACCTTTATTGACGTCCTCAAGTTCACACGTAAATTGAGCATACAAAGACACTTTCTGACCAAACCCCCTATGGGATTTAACAATAAGGGGATTTCATCCACTACAATCCCCCCGGCTCCAGCCAATACACATACAGGTTCTGAACCCGTAGATTCTAGCTTGTCTGATGTACAAGTTACACATTCAGGATTATCCAATCCATCTATATTTAACCCCCCAGGCTCTCTAGCTCCCTCCATACAGGTTTTTAAAAACCTTGTTCTGGGGGATCTGGACAAATTAAACAAACAGAAAAAACGTGTCTATATTCAATCTGACATAAAAAACGGCCTCAGATCTCTTTGTGAGAAAAAGAACCTTATAATCCGCCCTGCAGATAAGGGGGGCGGGATTGTAGTTCTTGATAAGGTCGATTATCTTAAAGAGATGTATAGAATTCTTAACGATTCGAACACTTACAGCCCTATTCCCACGGACCCCACTACACCTTTCAAAAAGGCTCTGGTCAAACTTATTGAGGAAGGTTATGCGCTAGGGATTTTAAACAAAAAGGAAAAAAGTTTTCTAGTCCCACAAGTCCCACACATTCCAGCTATCTATTATCTTCCTAAAGTCCATAAGGACTCAGTCAATCCCCCTGGCAGACCTATTGTCAGCGGGATTGACTCAGTCACAGCCCGTATTGGTAAATACGTAGATTTTTATTTACAGCCGTTGGTTCGTTCCACGCAGTCCTATCTCAAGGACACTAGAGACACCATTAGATTACTGGAACCTGTTTCAGTTTCAGAAGGGATGCTTTTAGTCACAGCAGATGAGGCGGCACTTTATACGTGCATCCCACATCACTTGGGCTTTGAGGCGGTGGAGAAACACCTATCTAGAGACAACAAGCTCCCTTCCCTTCAGCGTAATTTTATTATGCAATTACTCATATTTGCAACGGAACACAATTATTTTTGGTTCCAGAATCAATTTTTTCTACAGAAGAGGGGCGTGGCTATGGGGGCCAAGTTCGCCCCCAGCCTCACCAACCTCTTCATGGCCCAGTGGGAGGAGGATGTCGTCTATGCGGCCCAGAGATCCGAGTTGATCCTCTGGGCCAGGTACATAGACGACATCCTCTTCCTATGGGATGGTGATCGTACATCACTTGACAGTTTCATGACCAGTCTCAATTCTAATGATAGAGGAATATCTTTGAGCTATGAGGCCAGCTCTACCAGTGTACATTTTTTGGACCTTGAAATATTTTTGGTGGACAAACATTTGGAGTTCCGCACGTATTTCAAGGCCACTGACCGGAACGGATTCATTCCCATTGACAGTTGTCATCAGGAGCAGTGGCTCAAGTCTGTTCCCCGTAGCCAATTTTTGAGACTACGACGCAACTGTACCAATGCTATTGATTTCCAGTCACAATCGCTAGTTCTGAGAGATCGATTTATTGAAAAAGGTTATGATCCCAGACATCTAGACGAGGAACTCAATAGGGCACTATCCACTGATAGAGAATCCACTTTGATAGAACGCCCCAAATCCACAGCTGAACCTATGCACAAATGGGCTTTCTTCACCACTCACTCCATTCAGTCCAAACAAGTAAAAGCTATATTCAAAAAGCACTGGAAGGTACTTTTAAATGACAATCTACTGGGGTCAGTTCTTCCTGAACGGGCGGCTGTTGTATTCAGGGGAGCAAGGTCCATTCAAGGACAGATTGCTCCGAATATAATAGACCCCCCCAAAAGAGTTTCATTTTTTCAGGAATGTCAGGGTTATTACCCCTGCCGTAGATGCAATGTCTGCCTCCACAACATTCGAGGCAGACAAAAAAGTACCACTTTCCAATCCACAGTCACCTCCCTCACTTACCAGATGAAACACTTCACAACTTGTACATCACAATACATTGTCTACCTCATTACTTGCCCCTGCCACAAACAGTATGTTGGGCGTACCATCAGAACTTTCTCTATACGAGTTAATGAACATGTGGCAGGTATCAAGAAAGGCAAGGACAAACATACAGTACCCTGTCATTATCTGGAACACCATAATAAAGACCCTACCGGGACTTTATTCCAGGTGATCGACAAATTTGTCCCACATTGGAGAGGAGAGTCCCGCCTCCGAGGAGTGTCACGCCTCGAGACTTATTGGATATGGGAGTTGAGGTCCTATTTCCCGTTAGGTTTAAACGTAGAGTGGGACCTCAACTCCTTTATCAACCAATCTTAAATTCCTTCCACATCTCTATGCATGTCCCTCCCTCCCTTTATTATTATATTTATTTTTTTATATTTTTTTAATTTTTTTATTTTTTTATTTATTTTTATTTTTTATTTATTTTTTATTTTTTTATTTTATTTTAATTTTTTTTAATTTTTTTTAATTTCAACACTTTTTTCCCCCCTCCCCCTCTCCTTTTTTTCACCTATATTCACAAGTTGGTACACAGCTTATATATGGTGCACCTTAGAGGGTTATCTATTCACCCAATTGAAATTGGTCCAATCAAAATTGACCCATTCGGTCTATGCTGATGATTTTTTACAGTCAAGGGATCAACAGGATAACTGCCAGATATTTGGGTCACTTTACAAATCCACACATTCCCTCCACATATATATTCATTTTAACACATTTTATAATGTGCGTTCCGGAGATTTTGTGTTCACATAATTTTTTAATTTTTTATTTCAGTCCCACCAAAATACACATGGACCTTAAGAGACATTTACAATGCCACTCCAGTAAATTTTTTTACACATTTATGCGATTTCACCTCAGCTAGTCATTTCCCAACACATTATATTTCACTATATGTGTCCCCACTTCCAATACACTTCCGGTTCACAGGAGTTCTATGCACACTTCCGGGTCATCGGGTCCCGGTCTGCTGCATAATACATTTTTGTACACATACACTATAGGGATGCTGTTTTGTCTCATTTAGCGTCCGTTGCTTGCTGGATTGCATTGCCGGGACGCTAGGTGTATTTATTTAAGTCCCATCCCTCTGCGGTGTACGGATTGTACGTACAGCAGAGTTGAGTGGGACGTTTGCTCTCTGATTGGCCCAGTGAGTCATGTGAGAGGGAGACGTCGGACACGCCCACGGACGTGACATCATTTCCTACACAGACTGGTCATGTGGGCGTTCAGGGATAGAGGCCGGCTCATACATAGCGGCCTATTGGTCAGCTCCACTTAACACCTTTTGTCTTCTTATTGAGGATTGGCTCCTCTGGCCGACAGGGCGGTACATTCTGCCGGACTGCCAGCAGAGGAGTGCTGTTTTCATTTAATCTTTAAATGCTTTATTTTTGTTAGAGAGATCATAGAGTTATATATTTTTCTGCTGGTAGACCTTTATACAGTCTCCTGGGCTTCACCTTAATGTCATTCATTTATTTATATAGAAATTGTGTATGATCTTCATGTCTAGACATTCAAGCAAGTCATGTGATTGTATTCACCCAATCAAATCTCCTGGTTTTTCAGCCCTTGTGATTGGTCCTTCTCCAAATAATTTTATTATATATATTTGGCAAATTGGAGTGAGTGGTCTATGCCCCTGTTGAAGACCCCTAGGTCGAAACGCGTCGGGTACATACACCACTCTCTTTGTTGCCCATTTGTTTTTATCCACCGTGATCACGCTTTTATTTGTGTATGGTCGTTTTTGTCAATAAAAACACCCTTTTTTACCTGCACCATGTGGAGGCACATTCTTTTTGTTTCCACATTTACCGCATGAGATCCAGTCCCTCCAACTGCTCCTTTCGGGGGACCGTTTGTGAAACTTCTGATGCACGCTGGGACGGTTCGGTGTGAGGACGGTTCGTTGTGAAGACCCATCCGGTTGCCGGCCGAGATCCATACAGACCACAATCCAAGAGATTGGCGATTCCTGAGCTCCCATTCCACGTCATTTGTGACAAACTGCGCATGCGATTCCCTGTCGCTGACATGGGAATCCACAGGATCTGGTAAGAGGCTTTTTTGCACTTTCTCTGAATGACCCATTGGGACCCAGTTTCTCGGTTGGGAAGTCGCTGTATGATGCCAGGTGTTTTCTGACAACCATCAGACCATCACCACCCCTTGGAGTACTTACACCTCCTGTGCGGTTGGACATTCACATCCATCTATGGACGTTTGTGTTTCAAGGCACCTGTGGTCAATTAGTGATTTCTTTACTGTTTCACCATTTTAAAGACCTATGTTCATTTGTACATGCGCTGCATTTTTCCATAAAACTACTGGCTTGACCTTTGTCAAAGACATCGCTAAAATCATGGTACACTTCCGGCAGGGAGGAGAGTATAGAGGTGCACAGGACCTTGGCTACCTTCTGGAAGCATGTCTCACTGCATTGTGGTAACCAGGAGAGAACCTCAGCATGGAGCCAATCAAAAGAGGGGTTGTGCCTCTGTAACCAAAGATAACCAATAACCAGCAGAAATTTAGGTGAGGAAATAACTTGGAACTGGATTATCTCATGGTGAAGAGCCAACGGAACCATCTCATGAGTCACATGGGCAGGCTGTAGAGATCTCCCGTCAAGAGCCTCAATAGCAAGTGGAGTGTCACGCAGCTGCAACAAAATTGAGTGCTTCGATACAAAGGCAGTATCAATGAATAGACCTGCAGCCCCAGAGTCGATTAGAGCCTGTACCTCGATGGATGACTCAGCCCAAGAAAGGGTGACCAAAACCAGGGGCTTATCCTTCTGCATAACTGGGGACGAAACAATGCCTAAGGTCTGTCCGAGACAGGACCTGAAGGTGACAGGACCTTAAGGTTCAGGCATTCCCTGGACAGGTAGGACAAGACTTCAAAAAGTGACCTGCTTGGCCACAATAAAGGCACAATCTCTCCCTCCTCCTAAAGGTTATCTCATCCACAGAGAGACGCGTGAAGCCTAATTAGTAAATAGAGTCCACCTTTGTGTAATTTAATCTCAGTATAAATACGGCTGTTCTGTGAAGCCCTTATAGGTTTGTTAGAGAACCTTAGTGAACAAACAGCATCATGAAGGCCAAGGAACACATCAGATGGGTCAGGGATAAAGTTGTGGAAAAATTGAAAGCAGGATTAGGTTATAAAAAATATCCCCAACTTTGAACATCTCACTGTTCAATCCATCATCTGAAAATGGAAAGAGTACGGCACAACTGCAAACCTACCAAGACATGGCCGTCCACCTAAACTGACAGGCCTGGCAAGGAGAGCATTCATCAGAGAAGCAGCCAAGAGGCCACTGGTAACTCTGGAGGAGCTGTAGAGATCCACAGCTCAGGTGGGAAAATCTGTCCACAGGACAACTATTAGTCGTGCACTCCACAAATCTGGCCTTTATGGATAAGTGGGAAGAAGAAAGCCATTGTTGAAAGAAAGCCATAAAAAGTCCATTTGCAGTTTGCGAGAATCCATGTGGGGGCATAGCAAACATGTGGAAGAAGGTGCTTTGGTCAGATGAGGCCAAAATTGAACTTTTTGGCCTAAATGCAAAACACTATGTGCAGTGGAAAACTAACTGCACATCACCCTGAACACACCATCCCCACCGTGAAACATGGTGGTGGCAGTATCATTTTGTGGGGATGCTTTTCTTCAGCATGGACAGGGAAGCTGATCAAAGTTGATGGGAAGATGGCTGGAGTCAAATACAGGGCAATCTTAAAAGAAAACCTGTTAGAGTCTGCAAAAGACTTGAGACTGGGGTGGAGGTTCACCTTCCAGCAAGACAACGACCCTAAACATAAAACCAGAGCTACAATGGAATGGTTTAGATCAAAGCATATTCATGTGTTAGAATGGCCCAGTCAAAGTCCAGACCTAAATCCAATTGGGAATCTGTGGCAAGACTTGAAAATTACTGTTCACAGATGCTTTCCATCCAATCTGATAGAGCTTTAACTATTTTGCAAAGAAGAATGGGCAAAATTTCACTCTAGATGTTCAAAGCTGGTATAGACATTTCCAAAAAAACTTGCAGCTGTAATTGCAGTGAAAGGTGGTTCTACAAAGTATTGACTCGGGGGGGGGGGGGGGGGGGGGTGAATACAAATGCACGTTACACTTTTCACATATTTATTTGTACAAAATTTGGAAAACCATTTATCATTTTCCTTCCACTTCACAATTATGTGCCACTTTGTGTTGGTTCTAATTTAAATATGACCCACCACTTCTTGTCAAGGCCATGCCCCTTTCAGTTAAGACCCGCCCTGCCATCTGTAAACTACACCCCTTCTTTTTTAGGCTCCACCTTTTTGTCTTAGAGCTCATCACTGTCCTTCGATGCAGCCTCATCAGTACTCATCAATGCAGCCTCACCGGTGCCCATCAATGTTGCCTCACCAGTGCCCATCAATGTAGCCTCACCAGTGCCCATCAATACAGCCTCACCAGTGCCCATCAATGCAGCCTCACCGGTGCCTATCAGCGCTGCCTCACCAGTGCCCATCAATGCAGCCTCACCAGTGCCCATCAATGCAGCCTCACCAGTGCCCATCAATGCAGCCTCACCGGTGCCAATCAGCGCAGCCTCACCAGTTGCCATCAACGCAGCATCACCAGTGCCCATAAATGCAGCTTCACCAGTGCCCGTCAATGCAGACTGACCAGTGCCCATCAATGCATGTTCATCAGTGCCTATCAATGCAGCCTCACCAGTGCCAATCAATGCAGCCTTACTAGTGCCCATCAATGCAGCCTGACCAGTGCCCATCAATGCAGCCTGACCAGTGCCCATCAATGCAGCCTTACCAGTGCCCATCAGTGCAGTCTCGCCAGTACCCATCAGCACAGCCTCACCAGTGCCCATCAATGCAGCTTCACCAGTGCCCGACAATGCAGCCTCACCATTGCCTATCAATGCGCCTCATCAGTGCCCATCAATGCATCCTCATCAGTGCAACTTATCAGTGGTTATCAGTGCAGCTTATCAGTGGCTATCAGTGCAGCTTATCAGTGGCCATCAGTGTAGCATATCAGTGCTTACTTATCAGTGCTGCCTTATCAGTGCAGCTTAAGAGTGCCGCCTAATCAGTGGCAATCAGTGCAGCCTCAACCTCTTTAATGAGTTTGCATTGATTTCAGCATGCTTGGAACACTTTGCACATGCTGAAATCAACGCAAATTCATTAAACAGAGCACATTCAGTAAAAGTTCGTTAATATACAGATCATGATATTGCAATGAAATGATCCATGCTGCAAACTCATTAAACAGTCCACCTTCAGTGAAAGTTCATGTACTGCAAATTGCAGTACATGAACTTTCACTGAAGGTGGACTGTTTACTGAGTTTGTAGCATGGATCACTTTTATTGCAATAGCATGAACTGTATATTAATTTCCATACTGAGCACAGATTGGCTGCTTGGCACAAACACATTACAAAAGTAAGAGTAATGTATTCAATTTTACCTGCTGTCCTGGCCAGGGGGATGCTAATTTACCATGAGCTGTAGAAAAACTACATGAGCCCCATGATTAAGCTCTGGGGGGCGGAGTGAAACACATTAAGTGGATTTGAAGCAATCTGCAGATTAAGGGACCTCTCCTTCACTACCTGTAGATAAATAAATTATTTTCAAAGGTGCCCTGGTACTGAAACGTTTGTTCAAGGGTTCCCCTGTGTTAAAAAGGTTGAGAAATGTAGCTATAGAATGTCACTTGAGTGACAGCTCTGAGTCTGTCTGCGTTGTTGACATCACATCCAAGATGGTGGTTCCCAGGGCTTTTGGATGATAAATAATATCCTAAAATCTATTAAATTCACCTATAATCTCAATGGAAAATTTAGTTTGAAAGGAATGATCGACCTTTCCAGTCTAATTATTTTTTTTTTGTATCTTTATCCAATGTGGAAGTTGTGATCCTTTCAGAGCTTTATCCGTATTTGTATGTGGCTCTTTATTGCCATATGATTTGAACAATTGGCATTTACCCGAACCATGTAAAGTGACAACTTTTTCAGACTGATCTATCTGCAGCTTAGAAGGGCAACTCTCTAGCAGTCACATTTGGAGGTGTATTGGCAGTGGAAATCAGACTGCATACATTGTCATGTTTTTGTTCTTCCGTATTAAGGTGATGTTGCTAAATTGAGAGTGAAGCAGGATTCTTATTTTGGCTGCTAATCAGCTTCATTACCCAATACATATTTAAAAGCAGCATCTAGAGCTGGCAGCAAAAACACATTTGTATACTGTGTTTAATACCAAGGTGCCAGAAAGATGAAATAACATTTTCATGACCAAAGAGATGTTTATTAAATTTTGTTTCTAAGCAAGGAGCAGTGGATGAAAATATTAAGCAAGACAAACACTAGCTCACGTATAAATATTTCACAGCTGTGGATTTCTAATGACGGGTTCCTAGCCCAATATATTATTAAGGTTTAGTATGCATTCATTCAATAAAAACTCTTCAGTGTAGATATGTAAATCTTAACATCATGCTGCTTTTGAAATTGCTTGGTTTGAGATCTACAATGCTTATGCCCGAGTTTATAAGGGACCTTTCAGGATATAAATGAGAAAACTGGCATTGGTGAGGCTACCAGGGGGTCTGATATCAATTAAAGTCTAAAATTGGCCATTCTGCCAAATGCCAAACCTCATAATGCTCATGCACAGGGCCCCAAAAAGGAAGCATTTATCTTCAAACGCAGGTGTGTGGTTTGCTATGGCCCCATGCACACAGCTGTGTAAAGGTCAGTAAACGTGCACTGCGTTCAAAACAGAAAAATCTACATCCTCGGTTCAGATAAGCCTGAAGCAAAAACAAAATAAAAAAAATAAGCATAGGGCTGGCATGACTAGGTAGCAGGGCTAACAGGCACACATAGGGTTTATCTAGTCTTGCTGGGATTCATATATCAGAAGGGGGTGGGTGGTGCAGAATAAGAGGGGTTTTGGCATGGTAAAGGTGGGGTCAACATTTCTAAGGTCAGTTGGAGGTCATCGGACAAAGAAGAAGCTTCCCACCCTCTCGCTCTTTGGAATGGATGTGGTGCAGTGGATGTCGTAGTGGCTTAGCGGTTGGGATCTTTGGAGGCCTTCTAAAATAACAGCAATATGGCATAGTGGGGAACCATCTATGGTTTGGGGTCCTCTGTAAGATGCCAGTTAACTGAGGTTTAACTGGGCATTGGGCATATGGAGGTCCTTCTGTGGTCATGCAGATACAAAAACGATTTAAAGTATTATCAGTGAAATTATTATGTTTTTGTTAAACTAATGTGTTTTACTGGGTATTTGTTAATAAATAGTCGGTACTGCCAATTTTAATCCAAAATGAGTGTCTTTGATTTATTTACAATTTGTGGGTAACAAGTAAGGGAAGTAGTAGTGGTACTATGGGGTTTACATCTGTCTTACCATAGTGATGCATATGGACCGTACACTGTATGCATGTAAATGTATTTGCTAACATGTACATGCATACAGTACAAATGTGCCTTACTGGAGTACAAGTGCTGCCTGTGTCCTTGCAATGAAGAATGCTAGGCAGCAAGGGCCATCTGCATCCTAGCAAAGAAGGAGCCACCAGCCATCTATCAATGAAGAACGCTATGCAGCAATAGGTGCCTACATCCTAGAAGCAAAGGATGCTAGGCAGCAATAGCAATAAAGGATGCTAGGTGATGGAACTGCCTGGTTCCTAACAAAGGCTTTTAGGCAGCAATAGCCACCTGCCTATTAGAAATAGAGAATGCTGTATACTAGCAATGAAGGATGCTAGGTAGCAGAAGCTGCTTGCATTCTAGCAACATAAGGAAGCTAGGCGGTATCCTTCTGTCAACAGTGTGTACTGCATGGTGCAGGTACCTCTAACACATTGTCAGCCCCAAGCAGCAATGGGGGCCAAAAGAGGCCATTTACATTGTAAAGCTCTAATGTAATATAAGCAATGTAAAGTTAGCGCTACCCCTAAAGGAGCCGCTGGTGAATGTTGGTTATCTCCCACCCTGGACAGCCAGGCAGATAAAGTTCCCAATCACTCCTGAGACAAGAAGCTGTCCTTCCAGCTTTGTTTTTTTTATTTTTTATTTAGAGGAATTGAACTTGGATGGGTAAGGGCCATTATGGGATTCCCACTTGATCAGTAGAAACTGTTCAAGGACACAACTATATACATCCAGTATATACACACTCCTCTTCTTCTACCTCCAGCACAGACTTGCTTGTAGAACTACAACTCCCAGGATCAGATAGCACTTTGAGGATGGTCTGACAAAAGCGTATACAGACCATAGCAAATGCCCTGTTCAGACAGGGACCAGGGGCCCCTTTGGTGTAGCAAAAAGAAAGGTCTTTGGTGCTAGCTGTCCTATTCCTGTGGCTACTGCTCCCAGTACCACCTCTTTAGGCACTGCCAGCCCGCCTGGCTGCAACTGCCCCTTTCACTAGTCCTCCTGGCTACTTCTCCACAGTCTTCCCAGACTGACTCTGCATCCATCCCTGACTGCTTGCACCCAGTCTCTTCAAGCATGCCTCTCAGTCCTCTGACTGCCCACACGGCTGTCTTTCTCCCTTGAGATTTGCCCGGCAGTGTCCTCCTGCTGTCCTCTCCTTGCTCCCATGCCAACTAGCCAGGATTCCTCCGTGTGTCATGAGTAGGGTCCCTTCAGCACCCAAGCCCATTCCTGAGTTCAACCCCACCCCCCCAGACTGCAGAGCTACTCTCAAAAGCCCCGACAGCCTAACACTCCATCTCCATCTCCATCGTCCATCTGAACTCCACACTGCCCTTGCTGGGCTATCCCTAAGTATTTGAGGGGGCCTGCCCCCTGCCAACCCTTCTGTTGGGGATTGGTCAGGACCCTCAGAATATTTCCAGCTAGCTCCTCCTAGACTCCTCCTAACTGCTTCTAGAACCTTCTTCAAGTTTCCAGCAAGCAGGATGTAGTTACCAGAGAAGCTGCTGCCGAGTCATCCAGCCTACCTGAGTCACTCACCTGAACCAGAAGAAAAAATACACAGGCTTGGCTGCCAGCCAAGCCTGAAAATTTACCTTCACTAACACAAACATCTTACTTTAGCACTCTAGCAATGCTAGGGGGTGCTACATAAGCATTGCTCAAATGGTGCATACACTTTTTACACAGATGCTGCCAGCCAGATACTATGTACTAGTTGCTGTATTTTCTAGGTATTTTTGCTTTGTGCATAAAGCCATACAGTGTCTCCTATGGCGTAAGTGGCCAATGTGTGAATTCAGGCAATTTCAATTCTAATTGGTGGGGGTGGGCTCTTATCATAATGTGCGAGTATGCACAGCTAGGGGCCTAACACAGGACAGAGTTTGGGCTGTGGATAAAGTGCCCTAGCTGGGTACCTATTCCTCTTACCTACAAAGACCATTGATCCTTTTCTCTTATTTATTTTTAACTATTGTTATTTTATGGTTGTAATTGTGTTTTGTAATAAAAGGCTGCTGTGGCCAATACATTCTACTTTTGTGTGGTCTATTTTTGTTATGGGGGATGTAAAGTGGTAAGGGAAATGGCTTAGTGTTAACGATTAGCAGGCTCCCCTTGAATTGCTTCTGTCATGTACCTTCTTATTGTTAATGTATTAAAGTGTAAGTAAACCCCCCTATCATTTTCAGCCAAGGAAGCTGCCATCTTTGCATCTGTTTATTCTACAACTGCCATGACCAGCCATTGGATGGTTTGACAGTATGGTTGAGAGCACAACCAATGGAAGTGTTACATTTCCGGCACGTGACAGAAATTAAACTGTTTTACGGATGGTTTTACTTCCGCTTTAAGTGAAGAATTAATATGAATTGAGAAATACAGGTAAATACAGAACGTAATTTGTTAATAAAAATTAAGTTAAGCAAAATGTAAATATGTTCATCATACTTGGAATGATGGCAGCAATTACTGGAAAATATACTCAGAAGAAGACCCAGGGCATCAGAGGAGGACAGGGAACTTTTGGCGTTGGATCAAAATACAACCAATTGGCCTTTCCATTGGAGGGAAATATGAGATAAAGAAAGTGTGCCACACAAAAATCTCAGGGGTGCCAGAGTGGTTGGTGGTTATTGTGAAAAGTGGGTGTCGTTTTAAAGAATATGATTGATTTACTGTATAACCCCTTTTCACATATACAACATAGGGGGATTGTACTATAAGAGATGAAATGTAAACAAGAAAATTTTTTATGAGCAGAACAAGTTAGTTGCTGCTCTGAAAACGGTGTCGACTTGCATAACTAAATACTAAATAAAATATCATGTTATCATCATAATTCTTTTTTATCTTTAAACTTCCTTTACCAGATGACAGCACCGTTTTAAATTTTTCCCAGCACTGACTTTCTTTGCCGCTCTCTGCATAGAACCACAAAGAAAGTCAATGTTGGAAGATCACTAAACAAGGAGAAGATAGTTGTCTCTAACTGCGGGGTCCCACGCTGACTGAGGTTTGAATAAGCAAATATTACTCAGGGCCACCAGCACAACATATACTATTGATATTGGCCTGGGGGCAAATGCCCACCTACCCCACAGCGGGTCACATAGCCTGGGTGCCAGGGTCTAGTAATGTCCCTGCCTCAAAAAGCAGATTCTAGTTATAATTTTTGCAAAAATTATCAGATAACATAAGGCGTGGAGCTTTACAAAAGGGCACTATAATTCAGCTTTGGGGAGGGGTGGGCTCCTTCCAGTCTCACCTTTCCTCTGCCTATCAATTATAATGCATGTGCTTCTACTATGGAGGCTCTCAAAAATGTATAGCGTTAGGACTGCGGATAATAATAGGGTGGTTTGCCTCCGCAGCTTACTCATGTATTTGCCAATGTGTGCAAACTAAACTCCTGTTTTTAACGCAAACTGTTAGACAGGATAATTCGGTTGGTTGCAGGCTGGCTGACGAGTTGAGCTGGGAATTTTCTTTTGTTTTGTTTTACATGCGTTGCCCTTCCATGTGCTCCTTGCCGCTAAGGCTATAGGTGGGGGCAGTGGCCATTTGTTTGTACTGTTGGAATACTGGTGAGGGGACTCACTGGGCACCTTTGCTGCCATTGTGCTGTGTGCTGGGTGTCCAGTGTGCCCCTGTGCCTTTGGGGAGGGGTGGGCTTTTTCCAGGCTCACCTGCCATCTGCCTATCCATTATAATGCATGTGCTTCCACTATGGAGGCTCTCAAAAATGTATAGAGCTAGGACAGCGGATAATAATGGGGTGCCATGTCATAACCTTCACATGTATTTGTAAGTGTATGCAAACCAAACCCCTGATTTTAACACAAACTGTTATGCCGCGTACACACGATCGGAATTTCGGCCCGCAAAAGACCGATGAGAGTTTTTCGTCGGAAAATGTGACCGTGTGTATGCTGCATCTGTCTTTTGCTGGCGGAATTGAGCATGCTTTCAATTTTTCGGGAAAAGTTACTATCGGAAAATCTGATCGTCTGTGGCAATTCCGACGTGCAAAATCCCTACGCATGCTTGGAAACAATTTGACGCATGCTCGGAAGCATTGAACTTCATTTTCTCAGCTCGTCGTAGTGTTGTACGTCACCGCGTTCTTGACAGTCGTAATTTCAGCGAACTTTTGCGTGACCGTGTGTATGCAAGGCAAACTTGAGTGGAATCCCATCGGAAAAGCCGTCATATCTTGAAATCCGCTGATGTGTATGCGGCATTAGACAGGATAATTTGGTTGGTTGCAGGCTGGCTGATGAATTGAGCTGGGAATTTTCTTTGGTTTTGTTTTATTTAACTCAGGTGTGCATAGGGCAGCAAAATGTCTAAATACAACCCAGAGGAAGCCATGTAACCTACCAGCATGTTTTGGGTGGTGCCAAGAACATGTGGAGGTTATTCAGGCAAACATCAGACTCCATCCGGATAAGTGAAGAGCTCCCTCCCTGTTCACACATCAGATGCTGGCCAGAAAAGGAGCAGGAGAGAAGAGCAATAGCAGTAGGTGCGGGCGGTCTTTAGCATGGCTTCTCTTTTTCTGAGGGGACTCAGGCAGCAGGATTGTAAGCTTTTACTAGACCTATTTGAGAACCAGGAGCAATTTTGTTTCTTTTGAGTTTTTATATTTAATCTTCTTCTCCTCCTCTCTAGACAATGAGCAAATAGCACAGGTGACCCCACTCTGTGGCAAACACCAGGAGCTTCAGAATAACAGAGTCAGACAACAACCTTATTCTTTTATGAGATACTTAGTTCTGCCCGCCATTAATCTCTGTTTTTCTGAAACCTTTTGCATGCATTTCTACTTTCAATTCAACTGTTTATTTAGCTGTTTGGCCTGAATTCAGTTTTAACTAAGAAGGACACGTTAGAAGTTTAACCACTTGCCGACCAGCTGCTGTCATTATATTGCAGCAGGTCGGCTCGTTCCCGCAAATCTCCACAGGTGTACGTCGGCACCTTTAAGGGCTATAGCAGGCGCACGGGGGGACCCGCTGCGTGGCAGGGGGACCCGATGTGGCCACGAGAGGCAGAACGGAGATTTCATTTAGGCTGGGATCACATTATGTGCGGCCGCGGGGCACAGCAGGGGGTGCGGTGCATCTACATTCACAGTGTCAGGTCTAAATTATGTCTGAATTTTTGGCTAAATTCGACCCTGAAACGGAGCCAAATACATATAGGACTCTTCTGCTGTGCGCTCCGCGACAGTCCTGGAGATATGTGAACCGGCTCCATTGAGAGCTGGTCACACTCTCCTGAGTCCTGTCATGTGAATTGGATGCAGGGAAACCTGCATCCAATTCGCAATAGTGTGAACCCAGCCTGAAAAGAATGCAAGGGTTTTTTATGAATGGAGGAGGGGCTTAGCAAGCGACCCCCCCAGTGACCAGTATACTAAGTGTACTGTAGTAGGAACCATCGTCTCATGGTCGGATGTGGCCTCCAACAGTAGACTGCTGCCTGAGTAGAAGTAAGATACATAATAAACCTGCAGTAGCCAGGGATGGAACACACATCATAAGAGCTACCTTATTTTTGCTGTGCAAATGGCCAACAACATTTTTGGTGATACATTTTGATATTACAGCAACCTTTTTTTTCTATTGGAAAAAAGGTTTAAACCACATAAAAAAAGTTATTGGAGGTTTATCCAACTTTTGCTGGAAAACTTGACCTTTTAAAGTTTTACTTAAGGCAAAACTTTTATTTTTTGGTTTTGGATAGAGTGGAGAGTGATTAAAACTCTTGTCAGGTTTTTGTTGCTGCCTGCGCCCACCCCCCTCTATCTGTCCTGTTTACTGTTATCACCAAAAGTGAAAGTAAAAGAAAATCCTAAATTTTGGGTTGACACCAGAACAGTAATAGAGGAGACATCTTCCAATGAGGATACTAGTTATGGTGATCCTGGTGACACCCTGACATTCCCTCACTTTGGAGGGATTTCTTCTCACTTCCTGTTTTGGCTATGAGACAGAAAGTGAAGGGAAATCTTCCCAATAGGATACAGATCGCAGAAAAAAAACTGACAGGGCTTATAACCCTCTCTTTAGCTATCCAAAATTATTTTTAGCCTTGTTCTACTTAAAAGGTGGTGTAAAAAGAATGCATCTACTAGATAAACAAATAATAAAACTGTTACAGTGGGGACTGCTGTGTTAAAGCGTTTGTTACGCCAACACTTCATATTTCAGATATGTCCCTGCTGTACCATGTACTTGTATGAGAAAGTATCCTGTTCTTTGTATTGCTCCCTTTATGTGAAATCCCTGGAGTTCCTGCAAGTCCCTCTGCTTTCCTATTAAAAACTAACCACACTAAGCAGGAGAGCACACTGTCATCAGTTCTCTAGCTATGCTAGGAACTCAGTGTACTCTCTTCCAATGATCAGACTTGTCCCGACATGCCCCCGCTGCTCATCAATATTCACTGGGAAGCTCAGTGTGCTGCTGCTTCTCCTCCCCCCAGCTCTTATGCAACTGAGAACAGAGGGAATGTGATTACTTATAAAAAAAGGGAAAAAGGTATTTATCATTTTTTTTATATCTATACACAAGTGTTTTGCCTTTCATTTCTATTTTAAACAAATTGGGTTGTTTTATAAGATATAGAAACACGGTTTTAAAACATTAACACACACTTATACCATAATTTACAATAACCTGCTCACTTTCATGTGTGAAATGTTTAAAATATTATAATTTGCTGTTAACAATTCAGAACTGAACAATTTGCACTGAAATAATGTCACTTAAGGCCAACAGATGATGAATGGCTATCATCACTGTGATAAAGATTCTCTATTACTTTGTAAGACAGAACAAAACACACATTGCATCATGTTTCCCAATTATCCAGCTATTGAATACTAATTTTGCCGTATCAACTTCTCTATCTGCTAAGCCTATGCTTGAAAGACAAAGCAAAATTCAACTGGAAGCCTATGAATACTCTTTTATCCATTATCTTTAATGAACCATTAGCAAATACAAAACATACAACAATTCTTTGAATACTAATCAGAAGTTCAACTTGTGCAATGTTCAATACTCGCTGTACGTGAAGCAGTTGGAAAATATCCCTGCGGTGAGAGATATTAAAATCTTGAAAGAATTAAATTATATTATTTTCTCCTGGAACGGCATGAAAATAATAATGAAACATTTTCTTGTTGATAGGATATAATAATAGTGTATTCATAATCAAATTATGTGAGCTAATGTTCATTTGGTGTCATATAGCTATTTTCATAAATAAAGTGGCAGAAATGTTGATCGTCAATCTTTTGTTGAACTAAAAAGAGACAATTTTAAAAATAGTATTAGGAAATGTATAGTTTCCAAAATATAGAAACATAGTCCCCAATCACCAATATTTTAAAAAACACTTGGTTTAAACATTTGTAGCCGATTCTCTGTGCTCTTTTATGCAGAAATAACTCCTGTCTGCTGTAAAACAAAGATATTGTTACAAAATAATCAGCTATTGAAATGCAGCCAATTAACACCTTTACCTAAATTCCTTGCAGTCGGAGAGCAGCTTAAATATTGTCAAAACCTTAAAGTGGAATTCCAGCTTACACCTAACTAACCCTAAAAATCTCCCTCCTCTCCCTAACAGCTATGCTAACTAACCTGTGTAGGAAAGATGCATATACAGGGGGTCCCCTACTTACAAACATCCGACTTACAAACGACTCCTACTTACAAACGGAGGGAGACAACAGGAAGTGAGAGGAAATCTACCCCTAGGAAGGGAAATTCACTCCTGTAAGAGTTAATATGGGAAAAAGGTGTCTCCACTGATGCTTTATCACCTATCCTTATTTCCCTAATAACCCCAAATTTTCAAATCCAATTGTCATTGGGACAGAAAGTGAGGTGAAATCTTCTGAACAGGGGCACAGACAGCAAAACAAATGTTACAGGGGTGATAACCCTTCCCTATGCTATCTACAAAACTTAAAAATAGATTTTTTGGCTGGAGCTACACCTAAAAAATGTACCTGTTCCGACTTACAAACAGATTCAACTTAAGAACAAACCTAAAGTCCCTATCTTGTTTGTAACCCGGGGACCCCCTGTACTTGCCTATATTCAAACAGTTTTTTTGAGAAAGAATTTCTGTCCGTTCCTTTGAATTTTATGACAGCAATCGAAAAGGAATGTCAGTTTGACTCCCAATAATGGTAAGAAAATCAAACAAATGTTTGAAACATTTCGCACAAAATTCTACTGGTGTGTGGCCAGCTTTAAGTGGGAGTAAACTCCCATGCATCATTTTTATCTTTAGGTAAGCCTATAAAAAAAGGCTTACCTATAGGTATCGGAAATACAGTATATCCTAAATGTGCACCATTTAGAAAATATTTACTGTACATGCAGTCAGTGACATCACCGGCGCATACGCTCTGAAGGCAGTGTTGCCATCCCCCGTACTTTTACGGGCAGCCCATAAGAACAGGGCACTTTTCTCCTGCCCGCAAATGCATTAATAGGAGAAAAGTGGCAGTAAAAAATTGCTGCGATGGCTCAGCTTGGAACTGCCTGAGACGAACTGAATCTGATCCTATCCTGTGTTCGGCTGGCGCATGCTGGGTGGGGCCGCCCGCGGATCTGTCAGAGGCTGTGCGGCATGCTACAGGTGAGGTGTTGAGTAATGTCATGGCGCAACCCACCATGGGGGCCAGCCTTTAACCACTTCCGGACCGCCGCACGCCGATATACATCCTAACTTTGAAGAGGGATATCTTTGTTATGGCAGCAGCTAGCTGCCATAACCCTGGTATCCTCTTCTTCGGCCGGCGGTCTGGTTTCCGATAATAGTGGTCTCTGCGATGGATTCGCCGCGAGATCACTTTTATCTGCGCCGGGAGAGGGCTCCCCCTGCCATGCTCAGGTGCCCTTCGCCACTTACCGGAGCCGCCAGCAGAGGCGATCGGGTCCTTCTGCTGGCTGGGTATGAAGACGAGTGAGGGGAAGATGGCCCCCACTTATCTCCATACCATTGCAGGGCAGAAGCGACGTCAAAACGTCACTTCCGCCCATAGCTCTTAAAGGGCCTTTTTTTTTTTTCAAATGAAAAAATTTTAGTGTAAATATGAGAGCTGAGGTCTTTTTGACCCCAGATCTCATATTTAAGAGGTCCTGTCATGCTTTTTTCTATTACAAAGGATGTTTACATTCGTTGTAATAAGAATAAAAGTGACACATTTTTTTTAAGAACAGTGTAAAAAATAAAAGGTAAAATAAATAAGAAAAAAAATAAACATTTTTTAAACGTGCCCCATCCCGCCAAGCTTGCGTGCAGAAGCGAACGCATACGTGAGTAGCGCCTGCATATGAAAATGGTGTTCAAACCACACATGTGAGGTATCGCCACGATCGGTAGAGCGAGAGAAATAATTCTAGCCCTAGACCTCCTCTATAACTGAAAACATGCAACCTGTAGAATTTTTTAAACGTCGCCTATGGAGATTTTAAAGGGTAAAAGTTTGTCGCCATTTTACGAGCGAGCACAATTTTGAAGCATGACATGTTGGGCTAACTTTACTTTTGTCTTATTTTTTAATTCAAAAAGTGTATTTTTTCCAAAAAAAGTGCGCTTGTAAGACCGCTGTGCAAATACAGTGTGACAGAAAGTATTGCAACAACCGCCATATTATTCTCTAGGGTGTTAGAAAAAAAAGTATAATGTTTAGGGGTTTTAAGTAATTTTCTTGCAAAAAAAAATGTTTTTAACTTGTAAACAACAAATCTCAGAAAGAGACTCGGTCCTTAAGTGGTTAAAAACACTAGGAACTGAGCGGCCAGAATGAAGGAGCCCTCATGGTGGTCTGGTGGTGTGTCCGGACCATCCATATTCCACGGGGACAGAGTTACAGACCAGCCCAGCAGCTGCCCAGGCATCCACAGTATGGACGGACCAGCCCAGGACAGGCACACAAGCAAGGCAAGCCTGCGTTCTCAGACTTCCTTACCTTGATATCAGATGATGCTTGCCACATGTACATGCAGTCGTGCTTGCAATCACCTTTATGGATTTGCAGAATTTGCTCCTTGTGTCACTCATATAACATTAGAAATATTGCTATATATTGTTCCAGTTTCTGAATCCCCACCTTATAGTTTGACTGGACCAAAGTAGAACAAGGACAGGACATATGAAGTCTAACCTCTTGCCTAAACAGCTGTGCCCTAGACCATACTTACTACATTGGTATAAACACTGTATCACAAATATATAATTTGTATAAATAAACGTATTAACTCCCCCTACCCCAGGTAGTTTGATGGAGTTATGGAAAGATGGAGGGAGGGATACAGTATAAGGGATGAAAGTGATGGAGGTGAAGAGGTAGGAGAGACCTACAACAGAGGAATGGTTGGATGGACAGTTTAATGGAGAGATGGAGGGATGAATACAGGAGGTGATTGAGGGATGGAGAGAGGAGGTGATGGAGAGATAGGGACAGGAAGTGATGCAGGGATGGAGACAGGAAGTGATGGAGGTATGAAGACAGGAGGTTATGGAGAGATGGAGACAGGAAGTGATGGAGGTATGGAGACAGAAGGTGATGGAGGGATGGAGGCTGGAGGTGATGGAGGGATAGAGACAGAAGATGATGAAGGGATGGAGACAGGAGGTGATGGAGAGATGGAGACAGGAAGTGATGGAGGGATGGAGATAGGAAGTGATGAAGGTATGAAGACAGGAGGTGATGGAGAGATGGAGACAGGAAGTGATGGAGGTATGGAGACAGAAGGTAATGGAGGGATGATGTGATGGAGACAGGAAGTGATGGAGGGATGGTGTGATGGAGACAGGAAGTGATGGAGGGATGTGTGATGGAGACAGGAGGTGATGGAGGGATGGTGTGATGGAGACAGGAGCGGATGGAAGGATGGAGGCAGGTGGTGATGGAGAGATGGAGACAGGAAATGAGAGAGGGATGGAGACAGGGAGTAATGGAGACAGGGGGTGATGGAGGGATGAAGACTGGAGGTGATGGAGGGGTAGAGACAGGTGGTGATGGAGAGATAGAGACAGGAAGTGATGGAGGGATGCAGACAGGAGGTGATGGAGACAGGAGGTGATGGAGGGATGAAGAAAGGAGGTGATGGAGACAGAAGGTGCTGGAGGGATAAATACAGGAGTTGATAGAGGGATGAGGACAGGAGGTTATGGAGACAGGAGGTGATGGAGGGATGGAGACAGGAGGTAAAGGAGAGCTAGAGGCAGGAAGTGATGTAGGTATGGAGACAGGAGGTGATGGAGGGATGGTGACTGGAGGTGATGGAGACAGATGTGCAGCCGACAAATCCACAGCAACTGCTATGCTATCATGTCAAAATGGACAAAAATCTCTGAGGAATGTTTCCAACGACATGTTAAATCTATACCATGAGGAATTAAAGCAGTTCTGAAGGCAAAAGGGGTCCAATCCGATACTAGCAAGGCATACCTAATAAAGTGGCCGGAGAGTGTGTATACATACCTATTTTCAGGCCACTCTGGTCCAGTCTCATGATCTCCCCTGTGTCAGCCAGCAGTGACAGCAGAGAGGAGGAAATTCCACAAGGGCTAGTAAAGCCTGGAGGAGTGATGTCACCCATACGCTCCCTCTTCTCCCTTGAAGACATGCTGGCTGCCACAGGAAAGTCTATTTCAAAATCGAATGTTAAAAGCGAACTACATTTTGCAGTACTTTCAAACGACATTTGTTAAAGAGCTTGTAAACAAAACAAAAAGAAAAACAAACCCTGCAAGACAGAGGCATAATGAGCTAGTATGCATTGCATACTAACTCATTATGAAATACTTACCTTAAAAGGATGCCCAGGATCGGCATTGGCAGTACAGCACGGACATTTTCCACTCCCGGGTTAGCGGCTCCGGCCAATCACATGACGTCACTCTCAAGCATGCTCGCAGGAGCCGCCGGTTATGGCACAGCTACTGAAGAAACTGCACCAGCAGCCCGTTTCTTCAGTGCGCATGCGCTGATGACGTCGGCAGCAGCACATATACTGATTATCTCCTAAACTGTGCAAGTTTAGGAGATATTCAAGGAAGTGGTAAAAGTGGTGTAACAGAGTTTACAACCACTTTAAGTCATCAAATGTACTGAGAATTTTCGTACGAATGTTTATTCATAAATCTACTAATGTGTATATATGACCAGCTTTACATAAGGCAAAATATAGCAGACCCTTAAAGCAGTAGTAAAACACTAAAAAGATAAATAAAAAATAAAATAAACCTGTCTTCTAGTATTAATACAAAATGATGCAGCAGTGATAACAATTTATATCAAAAGTGCAATGAAGGTGAAGGTGCTCTATTTCTTGCACATTCAAATATTGAAATAAATGGTGATGGGTGTCTCTTTTTATAATATATGTGACACCTCAGTGCTCACAGGCCTCTCACCTTACTGCTATAATGTAACAGCATTGGATGAATATCTTTCATGGGGTATTCCGGTGTCTCCTCTTAAATTTAGGGATCTTTCAATGATGAGAGGTGCCCCAGGGACTGGATGTATGGCGATACCTCCTTAGATGTAATTCTGGAATGTCCACCTAGTCTCCTCCGTGGTAGTAGTATACAAACAAAAGGTGCTCCAATAGTGTAATATAGTTTGCTAAGTGGTGTTTTATTAAAAGAAGCGTGTTGGTACTCACATTTAAAGCAATACTGCAAAGCATATAATCCACGAGCAGCGAGCTCGTACTACTATGTCACTTCCGGTTTATCTGCCGCCAATCCTGACGCGTATCGTCACGTATCATGTGACTGCATCAGGGGATCTGCCGGACCTTCAGAGTGCATGAGCCACTGACGGCAGCGGCTTCATGCAGACTGAATATCTCCTAAAAAATGTACGTTTAGGAGATATTCATTTTACCTACAGGTAAGCATTTTACCTACAGGTAAGCTAAAATACACATTCTCTTTTCCAGCCCAGCCCTCTTAACTACAAGGAAAAAACATGGGTATAAGGTTTACCCATAATCCCATAAGTAATTCAGTCAGTTCAAAATAGAAATGAAAGGCAAAACATTTTTATATCAATATAAAAATAAAAACATTATAAATACTTTTTTCCATATTTTATAAATTATCACATTCCCTCTGTCCCCAGCTGCATAAGAGATGGGGGGGGGGGGGGGGGGAGCAGCAGCACACTGAGCTTGCCAGTAAATGGCTGTGCAGTGGGGGCATGTCAGGACAAGTCTGATCATTGGAGGAGAGTACACTGAGGTCCGAGCAATGCTAGAGAACTGACCATGGTGTGTGCTCCTACTTGGTGTGGTCAGCTTTTAATAGGAAAACAAGGGGACTGGCAGGAACGCCAGGGATTTCACATAAAGGAAGCAATACAATGAGAACAGGATACTTTCTCATACAAGTACATGGTACAGCAGGCACATATGAGGAATATGAAGCGTCTCTGCACTGAGAACCGAGCCATTGAACACCGCGATGGCTCAGTTCTCTGAGCTCCCCGAGTGGAGAGCTGCTGTCTGTCAGTCAGCAAGTCTCCTCTCTGCTCTTCCATGCTCATTGGATCGCTGAGCTGTGGAGGGGCAGGAAGTGGCTGTCTCAGGCTCTCAGCGGCTTGCTGAGAGGCTAAGACAGGCATCAGTCCAGGCACCTGGTG
This sequence comes from Lithobates septentrionalis, assembly GCA_037952835.1. Lineage (NCBI taxonomy): Eukaryota > Metazoa > Chordata > Amphibia > Anura > Ranidae > Lithobates > Lithobates septentrionalis. The sequence goes on from JBBDGP010001436.1 coordinate 1,171,195, forward strand.
GATTCAGACTTTATTGTCGCGATGACGAGGTGCCTGGACTGATTCCAGTGACGCCAGCAGAGAGCCGACTTCAGAACCCTGTCTGTTGAAAATTTGTCACAGGAGTGCAAAACAAATTGCACTCCTGTGACCCATAGGAGAAGCCCAGCCAAACCAGCTCAGGCTGGACTCCTCCTTTAAGGAAATTCACTCTCTCTACTTGTCCTGTTTACCATTATCATTGAAAGTGACATTTTGGGTTGTCCCCAGAAAAATAATAGAGGGGAAATGTTCTGTAGCACTTACCAGGGTCGTCTTTAATATTGATTGGACACTGGGCAAACATTTTGTTGGGCCTCCCTCCATTCTGAGACATAAAAAAAAAAATAGCAGGTAGAGTCAAAATCAGTTTACTGCAGCAGACCACGCAGAAATTGCAATTGGTTGCTAGAGTTTACATCTTATCATTACCACTCACTGACTGGTTGCAACACATAATTTCTGCTTGGTTGCAAGAGATTACAGCAGATCACTAGATCGCTACAGGTTACAGCAGATCACTAGATCCCTACAGGTTACTGCACATCATTACCACTCACCGAGCAGTGAAGCAATCCCAAATAATTGAGAAAGTAAAGCCGCACATTAATACACATACTACAGGAGAGGGTCAAAGATTGCAGACATACTAAAGGTGAGAGTCAGAGACTGCAAATATACTACAGGAGAGGGTCAGAGACTGCAGACATACTACAGGAGAGGGTCAAAGACTGCAGACATAATGCAGGAGGTGACCAGAGACTGCGGACATACTACAGGAAGCTGTCAGAGAATGTGGACATACTGCAGGAGACTGTCAGAGCCTGCGGACATACTGCAGGAGATGAACAGAGACTGCTGACAATATTACAGGAGATAACCAGAGACTGCAGACAATATTACAGGAGGTGACCAGAGACTGCGGACATACTACAGGAAATGACCAGAGACTGCGGACATATTACAGGGGGCTGTCAGAAACTGTGGACATACTGCAGGAGATGACCAGAGACTGTGGACATACTGCAGGAGACTGTCAGAGACTGCAAACATACTGCAGGAGATAACCAGTGACTGCGGACAATATTACAGGAAATGACCAGAGACTACGGACAATATTACAGGAGATGACCAGAGACTGTGGACATACTACAGGAGATGACCAGAGACTAGGCATGTGCATTTCGTTTCGTTCCGAATCGAAATTCGGACGAATTTTTCATTATTCGGAAATTCGGATGCATCCGAATTTCCGAATTACAAAAGTAAAGAATTTAAACGAATCCGAAAAAAAAACGAACGAATTCGAAAACATATTCGAATCGAATTCGAAAACATATTCGAATCGAATTCGAAAACATATTCGAATCGAATTGGAAAACATATTCGAATCGAATTGGAAAACATATTCGAATCAAATTCGAAAACATAATCGAATTCGAATCGAATTCGAAAACATATTCGAATCGAATTCGAAAACATATTCGAATCGAATTGGAAAAAAATAGAAAACGTTTTTCTAAAAAAAACAATAAGATAGAATATAAAATAATAAAGCATATATATATATATATATATATATATATATATATTTTTTTTATTCTCTTCTATTGTTTTTTTATGCTTTTCTTTTCTATTATTTTATATTCCATAATAGTCTTTTCAAATTCATTCTATACAAAATTCGAATTTCGGAACATGGCTTCTGAAGTTTAAATTTCGTATAGAATGAATTCGAATTTGAATAGAAAAGATTAGAACAGAAAATAATAGAAAAGATTAGACTAGAAAAACAATAGAACAGAATAGAAGAAAATATAATATATATATTATATTTTCTTCTATTCTGTTCTATTGTTTTTCCAGTCTATTCTTTTCTATTACTTTCTATTCTATTCTAATCTTTTATATTCAAATTTGATTTCGGTCTATATGAAATTCGAATTTTGGAAGATGTTTTATATATATATATATATATATATATATATATATATATATATATATATATATATATATATATATATATATAATAATTTTTTTCTATTCTGTTTCATTGTTTTTCTATGCTATTCTTTTCTATTCTATTCTAAACTTTTCTATTCGAATTTGAATTCATTCTATACGAAATTCGAATTTCGGAAGATGGCTTCTGAAAGTGGAATTTCGTATAGAATGAATTCGAATTTGAATAGAAAAGATTAGAATAGAAAATAATAGACTAGACAAACAATAGAACAGAACAGAATAAAATATAATATATATATATTTTATTCTATTCTGTTCTATTTTTCCTATGCTGGTCTATTGTTTTTCTATTCTTTTCTATTATTTTCTATTTTATTCTAATCTTTTCTATTTGAATGCGAAATCATTCTATACGAAATTTGAATTTCTGAAAATGGTTATACAGAAACAGAATGAAATAGAATGAAATCGAATTCTAATAGAAAAGACTAGAAAAGAAAAACAATAGAACAGAATAGAAAAAAATTATATATATATATATATATATATATATATATATATATATATATATATATATATATATATATATATATATATAAAACCATCTTCCGAAATTGGAATTTGGTACAGAATGAATTCAAATAGAAAAGATTAGAATAGAACAGGAAATAATATAAAAGAATAGCATAGAAAAATAATAGAACAGAATAAAAAAAATATAAAATATTCTATTCTAATCTTTTCTATTCAAATTAATTCTGTACCAAATTCCAATTTCGGAAGATGTATTTATATATATATATATATATATATATATATATATATATATATATATATATATATATATATATATATATATATACATATACATACATACATATATATATATAAAATATTTCTTTCTATTCTGTTCTACTGTTCTATTGTTTTTCTATTCTATTCTTTTCTATTAGAATTTGATTTCATTCTATTTCTATATAACCATTTTCCGAAACTCGAATTTTGTATAGAATGAATTTGAATTCAAATAGAAAAGATCAGAATATAATAGGAAATAATAGAAAAACAATAGAACAGAATAGAAAAAATATAATTAATATATATATATATATATATATATATATATATATATATATATATATATATATATATATATATATATATATATATATATATATATATATATATATATATTAGGGTTGTCCCGATACCGATACTAGTATCGGTATCGGCACCGATACCGAGCATTTGCCCAAGTACTTGTACTCGGGCAAATGCTCCCGATGCTTCCCCCGATACCTTGACAGTCAGCGGTGATCGGCGCGTGGGGGAGTTACAAGCTTCTCCCCCCCGCGGCTTTCAGCTGCTTTAGTGACATACAGCGGTGATCGGTGCTTGTAACTCCCCCACACACATCACCGCTGACTGTCACCTCATCCCCCTTAGTCCCCCTCCGTTCCAATGTCCCCCTCCGCTGTCCTGCTCCGTTGCATTGTCCCCCTCCGCTGTCCCCCTCCGCTGTCCTCCGCCGCTGCATTGTCCCCCTCCGCTGTCCTCCTCCGTTGCATTGTCCCCCTCCGCTGTCCTCCGCTGTTCTCCGTTGCATTGTCCCCTCCGCTGTCCTCCTCCGTTGCATTGTCCCCCTCCGCTGTCCTGCTCTGCTGCATTGTCCCCCTCCGCTGTCCTCCGCTGTCCTCCTCCGCTGCATTGTCCTCCGCTGTCCTCCGCTGTCCTCCTCCGCTGCATTGTCCCCCTCCGCTGTCCTCCGCTGTCCTCCTCCGCTGCATTGTCCTCCGCTGTCCTCCTCTGCTGCATTGTCCCCCTCCGCTGTCCTGCTCCGCTGCATTGTCCCCCTCCGCTGTCCTCCGCTGTCCTCCTCCGCTGCATTGTCCCCCTCCACTGTCCTGCTCCGCTGCATTGTCCTCCGCTGCATTGTCCTCCGCTGTCCTCCTCCGCTGCATTGTCCTCCGCTGTCCTCCGCTGTCCTCCTCCGCTGCATTGTCCCCCTCCGCTGTCCTCCTCCGTTGCATTGTCCCCCTCCACTGTCCTGCTCCGCTGCATTGTCCCCCTCCGCTGTCCCCCGCTGTCCTCCTCCGCTGCATTGTCCTCCGCTGTCCTCCGCTGTCCTCCTCCGCTGCATTGTCCCCCTCCGCTGTCCTGCTCCGCTATCCTCCGCTGCATTGTCCTCCGCTGTCCTCCGCTGTCCTCCGCTGTCCTCCTCCGCTGCATTGTCCCCCTCCGCTGTCCTGCTCCGCTGCATTGTCCCCCTCCGCTGTCCTCCGCTGTCCTCCGCTGTCCTCCTCCGCTGCATTGTCCCCCTCCACTGTCCTCCTCCGCTGCATTGTCCTCCGCTGTCCTCCGCTGTCCTCCTCCGCTGCATTGTCCTCCGCTGTCCTGCTCCGCTGCATTGTCCCCCTCCGCTGTCCTCCGCTGTCCTCCTCCACACTGCATTGTCCTCCTACGCTGTCCTGCACCGCTGCATTGTCCCCCTCCGCTGTCCTCCGCTGTCCTCCGCTGTCCTCCTCCGCTGCATTGTCCTCCGCTGTCCTCCTCCGCTGCATTGTCCCCCTCTGCTGTCCTGCTCCGCTGCATTGTCGTCCTTCGCTGTCCTCCGCTGTCCTCCGCTGTCCTCCTCCGCTGCATTGTCCCCCTCCGCTGTCCTCCTCTACTGCATTGTCCCCCTCCGCTGTCCTCCTCCGCTGCATTGTCCCCCTCCGCTGTCCTGCTCCGTTGCATTGTCCCCCTCCGCTGTCCTCCGCTGTCCTCCTCCGCTGCATTGTCCTCCGCTGTCCTTCTTTGCTGTGTCCCCCTCCGCTGTCCCCATCCGTTCCGGCTTTCCGCTGTCCCCCTCTCTCTTCCTCTGTCCCCTCCGTTCTGCTGTCTCTCTCCGCTGTGTGAATGGACAGAGTCAGCTGACTCTGTCCATTCACATAACTGAAACATTGTAATCTCCTGTGATTACGATGTGTCAGTTTATGGATGGAGAGGAGCCGCTGTCTTCTCTCCATTCATTTTCAGTGCAGCTGAGGCTGCAGAGAAAGGGACTGGGGAATCTCTATCCTCGGTCTCTTTCTCTGTCTCAAGGGGGAGATATCAGAGGTCTGTTAAGACCCCTGATATCTCACCAAAGCCCCCCAACAGGGCTGATTAAAAAAAAAACACACACACACAAAGTGCAATAAAGAATAAAAAAAAAAAAATTGTAAAAAATAATAAATGTAAATGAAAAAAAAAACCATAAAAAAAAAAACACACACACACAGGCACCGTTCACTCACCCCAACCCCCTCCAATTTCGGAAGATGTATTTATATATATATATATATATATATATATATATATATATATATATATATATATATATATATATATATATACATATACATACATACATATATATATATAAAATATTTCTTTCTATTCTGTTCTACTGTTCTATTGTTTTTCTATTCTATTCTTTTCTATTAGAATTTGATTTCATTCTATTTCTATATAACCATTTTCCGAAACTCGAATTTTGTATAGAATGAATTTGAATTCAAATAGAAAAGATCAGAATATAATAGGAAATAATAGAAAAACAATAGAACAGAATAGAAAAAATATAATTAATATATATATATATATATATATATATATATATATATATATATATATATATATATATATATATTAGGGTTGTCCCGATACCGATACTAGTATCGGTATCGGCACCGATACCGAGCATTTGCCCAAGTACTTGTACTCGGGCAAATGCTCCCGATGCTTCCCCCGATACCTTGACAGTCAGCGGTGATCGGCGCGTGGGGGAGTTACAAGCTTCTCCCCCCCGCGGCTTTCAGCTGCTTTAGTGACATACAGCGGTGATCGGTGCTTGTAACTCCCCCACACACATCACCGCTGACTGTCACCTCATCCCCCTTAGTCCCCCTCCGTTCCAATGTCCCCCTCCGCTGTCCTGCTCCGTTGCATTGTCCCCCTCCGCTGTCCCCCTCCGCTGTCCTCCGCCGCTGCATTGTCCCCCTCCGCTGTCCTCCTCCGTTGCATTGTCCCCCTCCGCTGTCCTCCGCTGTTCTCCGTTGCATTGTCCCCTCCGCTGTCCTCCTCCGTTGCATTGTCCCCCTCCGCTGTCCTGCTCTGCTGCATTGTCCCCCTCCGCTGTCCTCCGCTGTCCTCCTCCGCTGCATTGTCCTCCGCTGTCCTCCGCTGTCCTCCTCCGCTGCATTGTCCCCCTCCGCTGTCCTCCGCTGTCCTCCTCCGCTGCATTGTCCTCCGCTGTCCTCCTCTGCTGCATTGTCCCCCTCCGCTGTCCTGCTCCGCTGCATTGTCCCCCTCCGCTGTCCTCCGCTGTCCTCCTCCGCTGCATTGTCCCCCTCCACTGTCCTGCTCCGCTGCATTGTCCTCCGCTGCATTGTCCTCCGCTGTCCTCCTCCGCTGCATTGTCCTCCGCTGTCCTCCGCTGTCCTCCTCCGCTGCATTGTCCCCCTCCGCTGTCCTCCTCCGTTGCATTGTCCCCCTCCACTGTCCTGCTCCGCTGCATTGTCCCCCTCCGCTGTCCCCCGCTGTCCTCCTCCGCTGCATTGTCCTCCGCTGTCCTCCGCTGTCCTCCTCCGCTGCATTGTCCCCCTCCGCTGTCCTGCTCCGCTATCCTCCGCTGCATTGTCCTCCGCTGTCCTCCGCTGTCCTCCGCTGTCCTCCTCCGCTGCATTGTCCCCCTCCGCTGTCCTGCTCCGCTGCATTGTCCCCCTCCGCTGTCCTCCGCTGTCCTCCGCTGTCCTCCTCCGCTGCATTGTCCCCCTCCACTGTCCTCCTCCGCTGCATTGTCCTCCGCTGTCCTCCGCTGTCCTCCTCCGCTGCATTGTCCTCCGCTGTCCTGCTCCGCTGCATTGTCCCCCTCCGCTGTCCTCCGCTGTCCTCCTCCACACTGCATTGTCCCCCTCCGCTGTCCTGCACCGCTGCATTGTCCCCCTCCGCTGTCCTCCGCTGTCCTCCGCTGTCCTCCTCCGCTGCATTGTCCTCCGCTGTCCTCCTCCGCTGCATTGTCCCCCTCTGCTGTCCTGCTCCGCTGCATTGTCGTCCTTCGCTGTCCTCCGCTGTCCTCCGCTGTCCTCCTCCGCTGCATTGTCCCCCTCCGCTGTCCTCCTCCACTGCATTGTCCCCCTCCGCTGTCCTCCTCCGCTGCATTGTCCCCCTCCGCTGTCCTGCTCCGTTGCATTGTCCCCCTCCGCTGTCCTCCGCTGTCCTCCTCCGCTGCATTGTCCTCCGCTGTCCTTCTTCTTTGCTGTGTCCCCCTCCGCTGTCCCCATCCGTTCCGGCTTTCCGCTGTCCCCCTCTCTCTTCCTCTGTCCCCTCCGTTCTGCTGTCTCTCTCCGCTGTGTGAATGGACAGAGTCAGCTGACTCTGTCCATTCACATAACTGAAACATTGTAATCTCCTGTGATTACGATGTGTCAGTTTATGGATGGAGAGGAGCCGCTGTCTTCTCTCCATTCATTTTCAGTGCAGCTGAGGCTGCAGAGAAAGGGACTGGGGAATCTCTATCCTCGGTCTCTTTCTCTGTCTCAAGGGGGAGATATCAGAGGTCTGTTAAGACCCCTGATATCTCACCAAAGCCCCCCAACAGGGCTGATTAAAAAAAAAACACACACACACAAAGTGCAATAAAGAATAAAAAAAAAAAAAATTGTAAAAAATAATAAATGTAAATGAAAAAAAAAACCATAAAAAAAAAACACACACACACAGGCACCGTTCACTCACCCCAACCCCCCCCCCACCCCCCTAAAAAAAAAACAAAAAAAAAAAACACTGTCACGTGACATTAAAAAAAAGTATCGGTAATTGGTATCGGCGAGTACTTGAAAAAAAGGATCGGTACTTGTACTCGGTCTTAAAAAAGTGGTATCGGGACAACCCTAATATATATATATGTATATATATATATATATATATACATATATATATATATATATATATATATATATATATATATATATATATATACATATATATATATATATATATATATATATACAAAACCATCTTCCGAAATTCGAATTTCGTATAAAATTAATTTGAATTTGAATAGAAAAGATTAAAATAGAGTAGAAAGAATAGACTAGAAAAACAATAGAACAGAATAGAATAAGATATAATATATATATTGTATTTTATTCAGATCTGTTCTATTGTTTTTCTAGTCTATTCTTTTCTATTATATTCTATTCAAATTCGAATTCATTCTATACAAAATTTGAATTTCAGAAGCCATCTTCCGAAATTCGAATTTCATATAGAATGAATTCAAATTCGAATAGAAAAGTTTAGAATAGAATAAAAAAGAATAGCATAGAAAAACAATGAAACAGAATAGAAAAAAATATAATATATATATTATATTTTATTCTCTTCTGTTCTATTGTTTTTCTAGTCTATTCTATTTCTATTATTTTCTATTCTAACCTTTTCTATTCAAATTCGAATTCATTCTATACGAAATTCTAATTTTAGAAGCCATCTTCCGAAATTCTAATTTCGCATAGAATTAATTCAAATTCGAATAGAAAAGTTTAGAATAGAATAGAAAAGAATAGCACTGAAAAACAATGGAACAGAATAGAAAAAATATATAATATATATATATATAACCATCTTCCAAAATTGGAATTTGGTACAGAATGAATTCGAAAAGAAAAGATTAGAATACAATATATTATATTTTTTTCTATTCTGTTCTATTGTTTTTCTATGCTATTCTTTTATACTTTCTATTCTATCCTAATCTTTTCTATTGGAATTCGATTTCATTCTATACGAATTTCAAATTTCACAAAATGGTTATATATAGTTTACTTTTTCAAATTCAGTTAATGTTTTTTTCGAATGCGGTAGAATTTTTTCTAATTTTATCGTTTTTTTCGAACGTGGTAGAATTTTTTCGAATTTGACAGTTTTTTTCCAATGTGGTAGAATTTTTTCGAATTTGACAGTTTTTTTCCAATGTGGTAGAATTTTTTCGAATTTGATAGTTTTTTTTCGAATGTGGTAGAATTTTTTTGAATTTGACAGTTTTTTTCGAATGTGGTAGAATTTTTTCGAATTTGATAGTTTTTTTCCAATGTGGTAGAATTTTTTCGAATTTGAGTTTTTTTCCAATGTGGTAGAATTTTTTCGAATTTGATAGTTTTTTTTCGAATGTGGTAGAATTTTTTTGAATTTGACAGTTTTTTTAGAATGTGGTAGAATTTTTTCGAATTTGATAGTTTTTTTCGAATGTGGTAGAATTTTTTCGAATTTGATAGTTTTTTTTCGAATGTGGTAGAATTTTTTTGAATTTGACAGTTTTTTTCGAATGTGGTAGAATTTTTTCGAATTTGATAGTTTTTTTCCAATGTGGTAGAATTTTTTCGAATTTGAGTTTTTTTCCAATGTGGTAGAATTTTTTCGAATTTGATAGTTTTTTTTCCAATGTGGTAGAATTTTTTTGAATTTGACAGTTTTTTTAGAATGTGGTAGAATTTTTTCGAATTTGATAGTTTTTTTCGAATGTGGTAGAATTTTTTCGAATTTGATAGTTTTTTTTCGAATGTGGTAGAATTTTTTTGAATTTGACAGTTTTTTTCGAATGTGGTAGAATTTTTTCGAATTTGATAGTTTTTTTCGAATGTGGTAGAATTTTTTTGAATTTGACAGTTTTTTTCGAATGTGGTAGAATTTTTTCGAATTTGATAGTTTTTTTCGAATGTGGTAGAATTTTTTCGAATTTGATAGTTTTTTTTCGAATGTGGTAGAATTTTTTCGAATTTGATAGTTTTTTTTCGAATGTGGAAGAATTTTTTCGAATTTGATAGTTTTTTTCGAATGTGGTAGAATTTTTTCGAATTTGATAGTTTTTTTTCGAATGTGGTAGAATTTTTTTGAATTTGACAGTTTTTTTCGAATGTGGTAGAATTTTTTCGAATTTGATAGTTTTTTTCCAATGTGGTAGAATTTTTTCGAATTTGAGTTTTTTTCCAATGTGGTAGAATTTTTTCGAATTTGATAGTTTTTTTTCCAATGTGGTAGAATTTTTTTGAATTTGACAGTTTTTTTAGAATGTGGTAGAATTTTTTCGAATTTGATAGTTTTTTTCGAATGTGGTAGAATTTTTTCGAATTTGATAGTTTTTTTTCGAATGTGGTAGAATTTTTTTGAATTTGACAGTTTTTTTCGAATGTGGTAGAATTTTTTCGAATTTGATAGTTTTTTTCGAATGTGGTAGAATTTTTTTGAATTTGACAGTTTTTTTCGAATGTGGTAGAATTTTTTCGAATTTGATAGTTTTTTTCGAATGTGGTAGAATTTTTTCGAATTTGATCGTTTTTTTTCGAATACGGTCGAATTTTTTCGAATGCGGTCGAATTTTTTCGAATTCGAATACGAAACGAAACGAATTCCGAAAACGAATGTAACGAATGCAACGAATTTAACTAAACGAATTTAGTTAAATAACGAATCGAAAGGAAACGAAACTAAACGAATTTTTTCATCCTGCACATGTCTACCAGAGACTGCAGACATATTACAGGAGACTGTCAGAGACTGTGGACATACTGCAGGAGATGACAAGAGACTGCAGTCATATTACAGGAGATGACCTGAGACTGCAGACATATTACAGAAGGTGATAAGAGACAGCAGACATGCTACAGGAGATGGTCAGAGACAGTGGACATATTACAGGAGATGGTCAGAGACTGCAGACATATTACAGGAGATGAGCAGAGACTGCAGACATGATACAGGAGATGGTCAGAGACTGTGGACATGCTACAGGAGATGGTCAGAGACTGTGGACATGCTGCAGGAGATGACCAGAGACTGTAGACATGCTACAGGAGGTGGTCAGAGACTGCGGACATGCTACAGAAGATGATCAGTGACTGCGGACATGCTACAGGAGATGGTCAGAGACTGCGGACATGCTACAGGACATGGTCAGAGAACTTTCAGCAATGCACAGCTTTAAAATTAAATAACACAGCTCAGAGTTTCAGGAGAGCATGCAGGCATTCTATGGGGGTAAGGACATACCTGGCCAGCCGGGCTCACCATACACTTTCAGAGGTCCGGGGCTTCCACTGCAATCTCTGCTCTCTCTACAGCCACTCCCTCCCAAGCATACAGGCTGTATGGGGTGGGGTCAGAGCATCAGTGTAGCTCCCAGCACCATCCCCTCTCTACTGGCTGGGGCATACAGAGGTCCAGGGTGGGGCTCCCACTCCGATTCCTACTTTTACTGCAGCTACTCTCTCCCGAACATACAAGCTGCATGGGATCAAAGCATCAGTGGAGCTCCCATCCCCACCCTGCCCCCTCCCTGCTGGCTGGCTATGGAATACAGCACTGCCTCCCGTGTCCTCCATGCGGTGTGCGCTCTGCAATGCCATCATCGCCGTCCCAATTTGCGGGCAGCGCGGAGTCAAGCAGCAACTGCTTTGGGGCCCCAAACAAAGATTGGGCCCAAGGCAGCTGACCTGTTTGCCCTGCGTTAAAGACGGCCCTGGCACTAACCCTCACAGGAGACACTTGGTATGATGTGTTCTCTGTTCTATGAAACTGTAAACTGCTGTGATCCCTCTGACACACCTGGCTATATATAATTTGAAGGCTGCACATATCTGTATGACTAAAAGTGGAATTCCAGTTAATATTAAAAAAAAATCTACCCTTTATTTATTTGAAAAATGTAATAAACGTCTATATTAAAGTGTTACTAAACCCAGGACCCTACATTCACTATATCTGGTCTCCCACAGTACACAGAACATGGAAATGCAATTATTTTAGTAAATATAAATGTAAACTGATAATTACCTTTTCTCATTAGCAGTATATAGCAGTCTTGGGACTTCTATCAGTGTTGGGTTAAAGCTTGTAGAAGGAGTTTTCATTCTCTTTTGACTGTCCTATGAGCCTGCAGGACCCTGACCCTCTGTCTGGACAGTGCTGATTGGCCCTCTGCTGATCACAAGCTCCCTCCCCCAAAAAAAATAAAAAAAACCTCTCTAGCAATACACACCAAACTGAGCATATGCAGAGTGTCCCCAAGGCTCTGTACTATCAGGAGATGGATTGGGGACTGTGGAAGAAGGGGATGATTAGAGAATAAAGGATCAAACAACCTTTTTACACAATGCACAGGATTAACCCCTTAGGTTCCACAGTGAATATAAAAAGCATGCTTTACTGCATATACAGACTGATTTTACTGTTGTGGGTTTAGTAACACTTTAAACACTTTTGGGATTGCTAAATGTTTGATTAGAAAAAACGGTCTAATTCAGACATTGAGCAACCCTTCCCTTCTTTACCAACAACGGTGTGCCTGTGCATCCGAATGTGACTGATCAAAGGCACTTCCAGGTACCGTTGTCAATCCAATCAGCCCCGCCTAGCCCTGCCCCATCTGTGACATCACTTGCTTTTTTGTGAATGAGCATGTTCAAGTATCCTCATTCATGAGAGAGCTCCAGCCTTAGAGCTGCAGAGCACGTCACGCCCTCACTGTAATCAGAATGAAGAGGGAATAGGATCATATGACAGGCAGTGAACAGCATGAAAAAAGTAGAAAAACATTGATGTTTGCATTTTGGAGCATATGGCTGGCTTTTGGTTACATTAATGATTGCGTGTGTGTGTGGTGTGTGTGTGTGTGTGTGTGTGTATGTGTGTGTGTGTGTGTGTATGTGTGTGTGTATGTGTGTGTGTGTGTGGGGGGGGGGTGTACTTAGATATAGGCCTTTTCTTTTACTTTAAATGTTAGTATACTACCACACTATACTAGTACAAAGAAAATAGGCTACAAGCAGCTTGCTGGTAAATCAAATACATTTATTATGGCACGGCAAGATAAAGACAATGCACAAACCAATACTCAGGTCAAAGAATACGTTAGACTAAAAAATGAATATTAGCCTTAAATACGGCAATTAACTTAGACCGCAATAAGGCTAAACTACTTAAACTGGTATCCACTATTAAAGAGTCTAACCATAAAAAGTGCAAACACTGTGTAAATACAAAGTGTAAAAAAAAGTATAAAAACTTCTTTTTTTTTAACTGGTGCTTTAGCAAATACAAAACATGAACATTTATAACAGCAGGAAAAATCAGTTAACAAGCGGAATATATCTACTTTTCTCATACTGACCCCAGTAGGAGATGTTTATAACCAGTGACACTGTGGTGTGATTTCCAACTAGATATACAAACAGACATGAGATTACATGCATGTAAAGTCCAGACTTGCAGCAAAACTTTCTCTTCTTTGAAAATGAGGACATCTGCGTTATTTTTAGAGCAAATGGTAGGAGGATTACGCCAAGTGCAATGTGATTGTTTGTACAGATATATATATTTAAATAATTTTTTAACCCTGAATTTGAGCTTTTTCTTTCCTACATACCTACATGTACATGTCTGCTTGTTAAAAGGCTTCTTGTAGATGTTTTCACTTAAGAAAGGAAGTGTCAATTTACTTGTAATTTATCACTGTTTTGGGCAGTCTATTTAAAACTTTTCTGAAGATGGTTCTGAAGCAACTGCAGAGAATTCCTTCACAGGATGTTTCTTGACCTTTAACTCTGTCCTTGTCAAAAGTACAAAAAATATAACATGAATAATAAAGAGACAAAGAGACCTTGGTATACATAAAATATATATGACGCACATACCCTCGAAGGAGCCGCTGTTTCTCGGATCACCTGTTTCCAGAGCTGACGACTCTCTAGGCAGCATTACACTCTCCGACACATCAAGGCTGAAGGGTGAATATTTTTTGTTGCAACACACAGTAAACAATAAACAAAAGAATGGACATACAAATATACTAGAACAGTTGCAAAGAAATTTGTAACTGAAAATAACGGTGGATCAATATCTTTGCCATTAAGCCCTATACTAATGTAGCACCCTCTAGTGTGCTAGTAGTTAAGTGCAGGTAAATTTATTGACTCATGGTGTGAGTCTGGAATATGGGTCATGGTCAATCCCCAGGGGCCAAACTGCCAGGCCAATCCTCCAGTAGGCGGGTGGCTGAGCCAGCCCTTCAGTATGGCTAAGTGATGCCAGCAGGGGAGTCGGGTGGAAGATGGAGTGCTGAGGAGACTGTTGGTGGCCTAGGAGGGGTCTCCTAGGTCTATGGGAAACCCTGTTTCCAGGCTGGGCTCGGGCTGGCTCAGAAGGATCCATTCAGTAGAATGGTTTGACATGGAATCTTGCCTGAAAAGCACAGGGAGCAAGGAGGACGGTGTGAGTACACACCCAGAGACTGCCATATGTAACAAGCTTTTTAAAAGGACAGCACTGTTCTTAACCCTTTTATTACCCTGCCCTTGGAGATCTTCAAAGCAGCCAGGAGGGCTGGTAGTGCCACCAAGTCGTGTAGCTGGGAGCAGATCTACACAAGGAGAGGATACACTCCTGCATGCAGTTTGTCTCATGTTTTTGTGCTATTTCCAAAAGGGGCTGAGAGCTCCTAGTCTGTAATGGACTTTTGCTACTATATCCACTAAGGACTGTGTATATATACAGGTAGGAAAGCAGTCCAGGATCTTTTGTACAGAGGAAGGATGTTGTACCCTGTTGTTGTTCTTAATTCAAGTTGGGCATCCCATAAATTCGTTCACCCATCCAAGTTGTTCCCCCTGATAAAACAAAAACAAAGCCTTCTTGTGTTTGGATGCAAGCAGAGAATGCATGTTGCCTGGCTGTGCAGGAGTAGAAGAGCCAGTTACCAGCAGCTCCGGCGGGGGTAGGTAGTGCTACACTAAGATTGGTCTTAACTAAAGGTGAAACAAGAATCAGAGGTCCATAGCCTCGGTCCAACCCCCTCCCATTGGCCAGTGTGTTTGTGTATGTTGGAGCCCAAATGCAGAGTTGGAGGACTCACACGGATTCCACAAAACTCTTCTACTAAGGACTTCACTTCAATTTCTCTTCCACCTTACAACAATTCATTGGTTCCTTTCTATCCTTGTCTGAATTAAATTTTTGCACATCCTATCTATCTCTTATGCCCTGTACACACGGTCGGACTCTCCGACGGAAAATGTGCGATCGGAGCTTGTTGTCGGAAATTCCGACCGTGTGTGGACTCCATCGGACATTTTCCATCGGATTTTTTGACACACAAAGTTTGAGAGCAGGCTATAAAATTTTCCGACAAAAAAATCCGATCGCGTCAATTCCGACCGTGTATGGACAATTCCGACGCACAAAGTGGCACGCATGCTCAGAAGAAATTCCGAGACGGAACAGCTCGGTCTGGTAAAATTAGCGTTCGGAATGGATAGAACACTTTCGTCAGGCTGCAATGTTTAAAATAGTTTAATACAGCACACTCTCTTCTTCTTTATAATGCTAGAAGAATGAAGTAGTTTTGCTGCTCATATTCACACAGACTGCTCACAAACTTCTTTCTTTATTATTTCTCGTGATTTCATCAATATATTTTGATTTGTCACATCTGACAAAAAATCGATATATATTTTTTTTGGTTTGTATTTTTTTCAAGCCTGATTTTATTGTTTTTTTTAATTTTTTTTTTTGGTTTGTATTGTTTTCAAGCCTGATCTTGTTGTTAATTATTTTTATTTTTTGATTTTACATCCTGAATATTTTTGTGTGTGTTTTGTGTGTCAAGTTACCACAACACCATTATTATCTTCTATTATTTAATCTCAAGGAGATTGCTTGGTGTTGGTGTCTCTTGTTAATTTCACATTGTAGTTTACAAATGTACCTGCCTCCTCACAAACAAACTGTCCTTTTTGAAGGAAAACACACATAGGCGAGTCTAATTGAAACAAAAAATCCTTTAATAAGGGCTCAGAACCAAACAAAGAGGGAGGCAACTCTGGAGAAACAGCAGAAATTGGCGAAGCCTTTGGCCCCCAGGGTCCATATCTAAGGGAGTGCAGTCTGGTCCAGAAGTCCCAGAGATCCTGAACAGCAGCAGATGACATCTGTGTCCCCAGGCTGTGGTCATACAAGAGCCTGCATCTTTTGCCAGACCAGACTGAACCCAGGTCATCACTCTCTGATCTTACTTCCACGCTTCCTTCCACACTGTGGCTCTGGTGGTGGAGTTGTGGCGAAGGAGAAGGAGGATGTAGTGAAGGAGAAAGAGGATGGTCTAACTCACTCAGGTGGGTTTTGTGTGTGATTTCGCCCCTCACCCCCTTAGTTAAGACTTTATAAATAAGGTCCTCACTCAGGAGGCGTTGGCCCTCCTGCATGCCCTGCAGTTTGGTGGCAGCCATGCAGGCAAAGGCCTCTTCAGGAGTGGGGGTGGCTCTGAAGCCTCCTGAATCAGCCTGAGTGCTGAATCCTGCACGTGACTCCCCTTCCTGGGTCTTTTGGTTGGAAGGCTGAGGGGAGGAACCTACGATTCGGTCACGCCCCTACTGGGCCCGGCCTTCTCCTGGCTGCCACTTAGCCCCTCCTCCTCCTGGCTGCCACTAACCCCCGCCTCCTCCTGGCTGCCACATTCCACAGTCTCCTCCTGTGTACCACATTCCACAGCCTCCTCCTCCTTGCTGAGGTCTTCCTGTGTATGAAAAAGGGATATAGTTTGAGTTTTTTTATTCGTCAATCACACACAATTTTTACCTCATGATTGTTGCAAATTGAATGTTAACAAATATAACACTATCATTCTGAGCACAGCATTTTTCATTCTTGTCCCAATTATTTTTGCCCACTACTGTCTATTGATATGTCAAACACTTTATTAAATCAGCAATTAGTGATCAATAATAACATCTAGTAAACATCATTTATTTATTGACCAGAAATCTGTAGAAGAATGCTATACCTGGCTCCAGCTGGGCTCCTCCACTTCTTCCTGGCTGGAAGTCCCAGGTTGGACATTGGAAGCCTCAGCTGGGGTGGAAGGAAGAGTGGAAGGAAGAGTGGAGAGGGATTCCCTGACTTCAGTCTGGTCTGACAGAAATCGCATTCTCTCATAGTACCACAGTCTGGAGACATAAACATCATCTGCTGCAGCTCCGGATCTCTGGGAATCTGTGACCTTCTTGCGCTGCCTAAGATAAGTGCTCCTCAGGCCACCAATTTTGGCTTTTAAATAGGGGATGGTTGCTGTGGGGACCACCGGCTTCACCAACTCCAGCAGTTTCTCAAGCGCTGTCTGCCTCTTTTGTTTATGATTATAATGCGGGTGTTTGACCTGCCACAGACAGGGCAGCTCCCTGTATTTATCTATGAACAGAGGGAGGAAGTTGTGGTCATTAAAGCCATCCATTTTATCTGCAAGACACAACACAAGACAAACCCTAATGTAATGCGAAACTCTCCTAATCTTGTTACAATATAGGCCTCAATCTAGAAGCAGTATAGGGCCAAGTTTAGATCTTACCTTCGTTATCACGATAGGCGCCTCCAATACTCCTTCCCCTGCTCACAGATCGTACATACTACGCACGCGTGTTATGCTTTATATACACTGCGCATGTGTGAAACTCCGCCCGCCCCTGACATTCTTTCTAGTCTATTCCCCGCCCCTTCACGTTTAGCGCATTGGGGGAAGAGCACATGGCGGAGACACAACAGGTGCGTGCTAATTACAGCAACGAGGAGGAGGTGGAGGAAAGCCCGGAGCCAGAAACGTCCCGATCCAGAAGGAGACGATTTAAGGCATCAAATATGTCCTTTGGGGAGATGTTGGAGATGGTTGACATACTGAAAAGGACCGACTATGATGGGAAGTATGGACCTTACCCCAACCCCAATGTCAGAAAGGCCAAGATCATGGCGAAAGTGGTCAAAAGTCTGCAGAATAATTTCGGGGTACGATGATCGAAAGATCAGCTCAGGAAGCGGTGGTCGGACCTCAAATTAAGAGAGCACGAGCAGTACAGAAGGATCAGGAGAGTGCTGCAAAAAAATAAGTAGTTGTGCTGTATTCCTATTCTTTATTTTTATTACGTTCGTGCTGCTTCATGTGCCTTTCTTAACTGTTGTACAGTTTAAAATGGCAACTTTCATGTTCATGGACACCTTATTCGTTCGTATGAAACATTGTTTGTTCGGCCTAGAAAACACCATTGTTTTGGCCATATGCATTTGAATACATTTTTTATGGCCTACTTCTCTTAAAATAATTTGATTGTGTAGATGGGTTTGTAACTAGAATGAAATGCAAACTAGATTCTGTGTAAGGAGCGGACACTCAGCAGCAGTTTTCACATCTGGACGCTGGAGCACTAGTGTGGGACCCAAGAACACCCTTTATATTAGGGGGCCCCACACAGATGCTCCAGTGTATACTATAGGGGTGTCTCCATCTGTGAAGCTTGCACAAGACAGGTAAGTATTCAAGCTTGACAAAGGACAAAAATATTTCTTCATCTTGGAACTCTGACCAAACAGACAATTGTACCCCACTTCCAAGCAATGTTTCATATTTCGATTTCTGCCATCAAATATCTGTGTGCTAAGTATACCTATTTTTTTTTACATAGGGGATAAAAGACTCGGAGGACACTTACTCACCAGAGGAGACAACAGACCCCCCACCTCAGGAAGAAGTGGAGACCCACCAAAGATAACAGGAGGAGGAGGAGGAAGGAGACGTGGTGGAAATTGTCACCACAACAGGTGAGTGTCTGCACAGATCCTGATCGGGGAGATCATGGGGTGTAATAGGGACTTGGAAAACATCCAGAAAAACATCAACGATGTTCAAAAAAAAACATCATTGATGTTTTAGGGAGAGTTTAAAACCCCTCCAAATCCGTTTCCTTTTTTGTGCTTTTTGGGATCTAAAAATTTCGACCATTTTTTTGACATACTTGAGAAAAGCCAAATTTTGAAGATGCACACAGTGTGTCAACATGTGCTATCTGCCATCACGGGAGATCAATGTATGCGTTTTGGGGGTGCAACCCCTTCCTCAATAATAAAGTAGATGGGAGGAAGGGGTTGCACCCCCAAAACACGTCCCTTGATCCCCTGTGATGGCAGGACGCACATGTTGACATTCGGCAATTTGTGTGCATCTTCAAAATTTGGCTTTTCCAGGGGTGACTTCACCCCATCTGAACGCAATATGAAACACAGTTTAGAAATACTCATGTCTGATATTGCCTTCAATTTCTTTAAAAGTTGAACTTTGTAAGTTCAAGATCTGTGTCTTTCTTGTTGGTTTTAAACATGCCTGTTTTACCTTAAATGGACATTTCTACTTTTAGTAATGTGACCCAAAAAATTGTTGTACAACAAACATGTTGGTTTGTTTTAAAAGTGAAAAAAGGGAGGGTGTGAGTGTGGCGCCGTCCTAAATCCTATTATTAGAACCAAACTTCTCCCATGAATTATAAAGTATATATTAAATCAAAATTGTTTTAAAATGACTTGTGCTATAATCCATTAAGAAAAAATTATAATATATATAAATAAGTGGACAAGATAAAATATATCACACGTGACATGCAATTTGTGAAAATATCATAAACCTTGAAAATGAAAAAATAATAAACCATATATATTTTATGTGATCACACTAAGATATTATATAGTTGGTAATTAAACAGTCCATATGAATAGTGCCGCTTCGTGATAAATTTGCTGTTTGAACCAGCCGTGATACGTGCCCAGTGCACCATAAAGTGAAATACAACACTCGCTGTGAAATTTCTTGGTGTATCCCTTTAAACAAAACAGGTGTGTTCCGAGTGCTGGTGTCTCGCGCTGTGATCGTGCAGAGACTCACCAGCTTTTTATCCCCTTCAGGGGTAACGTGCAGTCACAGTATGTGCCACTGTGTGGCAGTACTTGGCAGGACCGGGATCAGGATGATGTCGTTAGAACATGAAGGAGAAAGAAGAGTTCCATAGTGTAAAACCATTTAACACTTTTATTAGGTCAGATTACAGATGGTACTCACATTGTGGTAGATTCAAAAGAGCAGTAAGCAGTAGCAAGTTATCCAAAAACGTCAGCTTGTTTTAAAAACCTTTTATAAATGCACATGTGATTGTGCTGGTATTAAAAAGATTGATAATCAAGAATGTGTGGATTATTGTTTCAACGTTCCAAAACTTTTGTTGTGCTCAAATTGGTGTTTTCTGTGACAATGGGGGTTATTTCTTAAGGGAAAATCCACTTTGCACTACAAGTGCAGTTTCAAGTGCACTTGTAGTGCAAAGTGTCTTTGCCTTTAGTAAATAACACCCAACAGTGCTTTGTAATGTTACACAATCACGCCTTTTTCAGGGCTCACCACATTTCTGTCAGGGTCAGTTAAAAGAAAAAAAAGCAGTAAATGTCACCAAAGATTTTAGTAGTTAAAATGATTTTTTTATTTGAAAAATGTTTCAGACATTGTCTGGCATATTGATGGCCCCCCTACCCGCAAGGTATCTAAGACGGACCTCACGAGCACTCAGGGGGGGCATGCCAGGATGGCCACTTTCAAGCGCCGTCAGGGTTGGTTCATTTGCTTGAATTCCGGCCTCAGGCCCAACTGAGGCAGCATAGTTGGCAGAATTTTGCCTTAAAAAGTTGTGTAGAACACAGCACGCCAGGATGATATGATTCAGTTTGTACTCCGCCATGTGTATGGGTATAAGAAATAGGCGGAACCGGCTGGCCATGATTCCAAATGTGTTCTCCACCACTCTTCTGGCTCTGGCCAGCTGGTAATTAAAAACCCTCTGGTCCGGGGTGAGGGTCCTCATCGGGAATGGCTGCATAAGATGGTCCCCATCGCAAATGCTTCATCAGCAACGAAGACGAATGGGAGTCCTTCCACATTGTCTTCTGGAGGTGGCAAGTCCAAGCTGCCATTCTGGAGACGCCTGTAGAACTCCGTCTGGGCGATGACTCCACCATCGGACATCCGGCCATTCTTCCCCACGTTCACATACAGGAACTCGTAAGTAGCCGACACCACTGCCAACATCACAATGCTATTGAACCCCTTATAATTATAATAGTATGACCCCGAGTTGGGTGGTGGGAAGATGTGGACGTGTTTCCCATCAATTGCCCCTCCGTAGTTAGGAAAGTCCCACCGCTGGGCAAAGTGGGAGGCCACAGTCTGCCATTCCTGTGAGCAGCGCTAAAAATCGGTGAACAAACATATAAAATGATATATATAAAAATAAACGACCCTAAAGGATTCAAAAAATGGCATATGTGAAGCACAATATAAGTCCCAAAAAAAACAAAAAAGGGTGGTAAAAATTAAGAAGACATTGCTGGAAGTGGTAGCAGAGGAGGACGGATATTACTTGCTCATACTTTTATTGGGGACAGCTTAGACAAGCAACACGGGTGGAGTGGTTATCCCTTCTTAATGAACCAAAGGCGTATATGTACTATTATCTGGTGAGTGGCCAATCCATGTGGTGGTGGTGTTGTCACTGGAGTGGTGGAACAGTCATAAGTAATCACAGATGAGGCGTTAAAGACCACAGGAATATTATATATTCACAGTGGATAGTTCACACGGGGATTCACTGTTTAGCTGGTCTGGATTTCAGGAAGAAGAAACAATTCCTCCAATTTCCATTGGATGTTCATAATTTTTGAAAATTCTCCGCCTACTTGGGCTATGTACATAAAGCGTATTCCAGTTTAAGAATGTCGGGTTGGATTGAGCTGCCTTGTTTGAGTCCTGGTCCTTCATTGAAAGCCGTGGTGTGACGTTTTCAGCATTTGACCATCAGGTTGCTATACAAGCTTGCTAAAGCTTGCCATCTGGTAAGCGTTTAATACACACGGTGGTGGATCCCCTCACATGCTGGTGTTATGTGATTGAATTACTTTTTATCCGTACATCCTTGGTTGAACTCTTTCCTCCCTTCTATCTGGACTGATAATCCATTTACTCACATTTTCACTGTTTGGACTTATTTTTACCACCCCTTTTTTGTTTTTTTTTGGGACTTATATTGTGCTTCACATATGCCATTTTTTGAATCCTTTAGGGTCGTTTATTTACATACATATCATTTTATATGTTTGTTCACCGTTTTTTAGCGCTGCTCACGTTTTATAATATTATTTGATTTGTGCATATCCCACTTATTTTGAGCTGCTGCTTCACACTTTTTGTTACCAGGTAGTGCGGTATATATATTTATTTTTACTGCCATTCCTTTGGGTTGGAAGGAAACTGTTGAGTCAAACAAGAAAAAAAAAAATCATTTTGCACCTAAACAGGGAAAGCAGATTAGACACAAACATTTTTGCCCAACATCAGTATAACATTTATTTTAGGGAGTTTTGAAAGACCAAGGTATAAGGTCCACCTATCAGATTCCCCCCCCTCTCATGGGCCATTTCTAACATTTTAGGGGGGGGGGGGATCTTTTGGACAGGTAACCCTCTCCACTTCATTGAGAGATGACAGTACCATTGAAATGTATACAGGCAGGCCCTTGCACTACATGCTTTGGGGAATTCATCCATACATCTGACCACAAAAGAGATGGATATAGTGTGTATGGGTGTATGGGTTTGGCAAAGTCAGCAGATAGATGATTGAGGATAGATAGAGAATTGGTATCAGCTGACTCAGCAGTGTGGGGGAGGGAGGGTTCCAAATGATTTGGGGACCCAAAAAAAAGCCTCTCGCACTCTGCCTGAATTTAAAGCACAAATCACATTTTTACACATTTTAGGGGGTATTTAGGGTAAAGCACTGCTATGGAGCTGACAAAATACACTGTTAAGTGACTACATGAGGTGAATATAGGGCCAGGAGAGCATGCTGGGGAGGTAAGTGAAGGCAAATATGTATGAAGGACAAAAAAAATAATTACATAAAAAACCAGCATGCATGAGGACAAAGGAGACATTCACAGCATATTACAATCATGGTAATTAGGGAATGAGGAAAGAAATACAATATATTATCAAACATTAAATACAATAAAATGTGATATTAAAGGATAAAAATCTTACCTTAATATACTCCTTCTGCAGGACCTGAATGATGGCAGGACAGGTCTCCGGGATAATGATCCCCAGAGCCTGGGGGGAGATGCCTGTGGAGAACTTCAAGTCCGGCAGGCTTCTCCCCGTCGCCAATTACCGCAGGGTGGCGAGGAGCCTCTGCTCCGGAGTGATGGCTTGCCTCATTCAGGTATCCTGCCTGCTAATATAAGGGTCAGCAAAGCCAACAAACGGTGAAATACGGGTCCGTCATCCTGAGAAAGTTCCTGAAATCATCAGGATTATTCTCATGGATCTCACGGAGCAAAGGCATATGACAGAACTGGTCACGCTGAAGCAACCAATTCTTGGTCCATGAACTCCTCCCCACCCTGTTCTTGGACTGGGCTTGTGTCAAGGTAAGGACCCCAACACCAAGCCCCAGCACAGCACGAACTCTGCGAAGAGTACATATACACAACATGGCTAGAAAACGGTCGGCTGCTCAGAACGAAGTAACAGAACGCACTGAAGATCAGCAAGGCCTGTGAAGAGCGACCTGAAAAACAGCAACGAGCGGACAAGATCGCACTGAATAATCCAATACGAACTGACTGCACGCACTGAAGAGCAGATACAAACCCACAAGCACAAACTGAACCGCAGAAAACGATCTGAAAACCACGAGTCTGAAAAAGCGCAAATCGTCTCTCACCAAACTTTTACTAACACAAGATTAGCAAAAGGAGCCCAAAGGGTGCCGCGCTTAGTTCAGAACTGCCCTTTTCTAGGCTCGTCGTACGTGGTGTACGTCACCGCGTTCTTGGCGATCGGAAATTCCGACAACTTTGTGCGACTGTGTGTATGCAAGACAAGTTTGAGCCAACAGCCAAAAATCCATGGATTTTGTTGTCGGAATGTCCGATCGTGTGTACAGGGCATTAGACTTCCATGTAAAAATCAGTAGTACTGGTCTGTTCCTTAGTAATCTATTGTTAACATAGTTAGGAAACAGAGACATGGAATTAGAGCCTAAGGCCTCTTTCACACTGACGATCCGTTCAGGTCCGCCTGTCAGTTTTTTAGGTGGACCTGAACGGACCCTCCATAGATCTCTATGGAGCGTCAGATGTCAGCGGCGACATGTCCGCTGACATCCGACCCGCTCCGATCCGAAAAAGTGTAACGGAGGAAAAACCTACTTTTCCATCTGTTATCGGATCAGGTGACGACGGACTCTATGGTCCGTCATCATCCGATCCCCCATAGGGGAGCGCGGCGCTCTGACAGGTCCCTCGCTGCACAGTGTGCAGCGAGGGACCTGTCATCTGCCTGCTCAGCGGGGATCGGCTGAGCGATCCCCCGCTGAGCAGAGCGAGCTCCGTACACGGACACATCCATGTGAAGGGGCCCTAACTCCATGTTTCATTTCACTTCAAATGGTTCCTTTGGTGCCAAGCTGGCCCAAACAAACTATTTCCTTCATTGATACATGTGGCTGTTCTCAGCATTGCATAAACGGTGTGTAGCATCATCTACATACAGTATGCAGCACTGTGTCTTGGCGGTGGTACAGAGGTTTCCTGCCCCATTCCCAGAACAAAATTGAGTGGGGCTGAGTGCTGCTCAGCTGTTCACAGGTGATCTGTATTTTTAGGAATGAATACAAGGATTTGTCTGATTGGCTGAGGTAGAGATTGTGATGTCACCTGTGCACTGCTTCACCTCAGCCTGTCAGAGGATGCCTTGTAATCATTATTAAAATACAAGTTTTCCTGTAATTGGCTAAGCAATGCTCAGTCTGTCTCCATTTTGTTCTAGAAATAAAACAGAAAATCCCCATACCTCTCCTGGAACACAGTTCTGTGTCCTGTATTTTGCTGATGCTACATAACGTTTATACAGTGCTGATTGTGTACAGCCAACCTGTTGCAAAATATTTCCCTTGATCAGTGCCTCTGGCTATAGCTAGTGATGCTGATCATTTAGTCTCCCCCCTGTCAGAATACAAAGACTTAGCGAAAGGGATTCCACCATTCACATCGAGTGGGGAAATAATTGTCTTTCGTTCAACCCTCTGGTTGAATAATAAAAATGACTCCTGTATGGCCAGCCTCAGTCTTCTTATTCATTCCCTTTTCACAGCAGCTGCTCCACTTGTCCACTGCTGCTCCTCTTGTCAAGCTGATATCCATTAATCAGGTTGCACTATTACATTTCAATGCACCATTTGGATGATGTGAAGCCACCACATAAGTAGCCTTCAGGGGAAATACTGAAGCCACCATTAGGTTAGCTAGAGCTAATAAGCAAACCACTGTCAAAAAAGACGAGAACCTGGGTACTACCATTGGGGAACATGTAGCAATACAATGCAAATTAAAAAAAACATGCCCTGCAGTGGGGAGATGGCCTTTTCATGCATTTTCGAGGGCATGATTAAGGTAATACACATCACATGCTTGAGGGATGCCTTAAAACTGTACATGCAGGTGTTTTGGAATAGTACAATTTTCACAAACAGTTTTAGCAACAGCATACTGCAGAAGATACAACAGTGTAAAATTAACCATTAGCAGGACAGTTTTAATCAGGGATAATAGGACAAAATATACTAAAAGCAAAAAGTACAAGCAGGTGTTTTTACTACAAGGATTTATAAACCATAAATAATACAGTAGTATTAAATTGGCCAACAAAAGCTCTATCAACATAAAATAAAAATAATTTACCCAAAATAAATAAGAACTCCAAAATACCAACTCCTGAAGAAAAGACCTTTTTTTGAAGAAGACAGAAGCTGAAAAGCTTACCTTCATTTAACCACTTTAGCCCCGGAAGAATTGGCTGCTCAATGACCAGGACATTTTTTTGTGATACGGCACTGCGTCGCTTTAACTGACAATTCGTGGTCGCGCGACGCTGTACCCAAACAAAATTGACGTCCTTTTTTTTCCCACAAATAGAGCTTTCTTTTGGTGGTATTTGATCATCTCTGCGGTTTTTATTTTTTGCGCTATAAACAAAAAAAGCGACAATTTTGAAAAAAAAAGCAATATTTTGTACGTTTTGCTGTAATAAATAGCCCCAATTTTTTTTAAAAAAAGCCAATTTTTTCCTCAGTTTAGGCTGATATGTATTCTTCTCTGCGCCTGCTATCCCGCTTAGAGGGACAGACGTACAGCTACGACAGTTCGCGGGATCGCGCCGACCTGCCGCTGTATAATGACGGCGGCTGGTCGGCAAGTGGTTAAGCACAAAATAAAAGGAAAAAAGGCAGCATAGTCGTTGATTTATGTATATACAAAGGCTCAAGCACTGACGTGGTTAACGATTGCTACTAAAATACTGATATGGAAACCGAATGGTTAAGATAAGATGATCAAATAATATAGCTGCAACTAAATAGGTAATAAATCAATAAATGGTAATAAAGTGATCAGTTGCGTTTACATTAACCTCATCTACCCATTAAAATAGTGAAAGAAGAAAATAAAATACTAAAAAATGCCTCCAAATAATCTTAATCTACAAATGCTTTCAAAATGAATTTAAAATAAATAAATAAATACATAGATGAATAAATTAATCAATCTAATCCCATCATTATGCATATAATTAACTCATAAAGTGCATTAGTGATAAAACTTGCTCAAATGTGCATGTGCTTTTCAACATATCTATTATTCATATTAAATACATGGCATGTGTCTGATTAAATATATAAAATCGTGCTGCTTCAACTTCCAAAAATACAATAAATATAAATGTGCCAAGACTGCAAGAAATCTTACTTTTATCTGAAAAACCTTCCTGTGAGCTCTGGCCAATACAACAGTATTATGTAACCAAAACCTCCTTAGTATCAGATATAGTGTGAATTTGAAACAAATTATATAAACTGAGTGAAAACAAAATGTGTTACTTTCCTTTTTTTTCCCTTTTTCTTAAATCGCTCCTCCACTCAGATTGCGGGCATGTAAAAAAAGAAATTAAAAATCCATTGCGCAGAGATCAACCACTGGTTTAAATACCATTTATCAGATAAGGTTGTTCCACTCACATAACCACTTAATGGGGATCGCTTTCATTGATCAGCTGCAGAGAACCGGAGCACAGCGGTGAGACACTTCATTCACCGCTGCTGCTTCTCACACACTGCAAATACAAGGGACTTCCAAGGGTTCCTCCTACATGTTACGTCACTGCCACGTGACTTTTTCCTTGAAAGTCACGTGGCAGTGACGTAACATGTAGGAGGAACCCTTGGAAGTCCCTTGTATTTGCAGTGTGTGAGAAGCAGCAGCGGTGAATAAAGTGTCTCACCGCTGTGCTCCGGTTCT
This sequence comes from Lithobates septentrionalis, assembly GCA_037952835.1. Lineage (NCBI taxonomy): Eukaryota > Metazoa > Chordata > Amphibia > Anura > Ranidae > Lithobates > Lithobates septentrionalis. Next base: position 1,198,464 of record JBBDGP010001436.1, read on the forward strand.
CTGCAGCTGATCAATGAAAGCGATCCCCATTAAGTGGTTATGTGAGTGGAACAACCTTATCTGATAAATGGTATTTAAACCAGTGGTTGATCTCTGCGCAATGGATTTTTAATTTCTTTTTTTACATGCCCGCAATCTGAGTGGAGGAGCGATTTAAGAAAAAGGGAAAAAAAAGGAAAGTAACACATTTTGTTTTCACTCAGTTTATATAATTTGTTTCAAATTCACACTATATCTGATACTAAGGAGGTTTTGGTTACATAATACTGTTGTATTGGCCAGAGCTCACAGGAAGGTTTTTCAGATAAAAGTAAGATTTCTTGCACAGTCTTGGCACATTTATATTTATTGTATTTTTGGAAGTTGAAGCAGCACGATTTTATATATTTAATCAGACACATGCCATGTATTTAATATGAATACTAGATATGTTGAAAAGCACATGCACATTTGAGCAGGTTTTATCACTAATGCACTTTAAAAGTTAATTATATGCATAATGATGGGATTACATTGATTAATTTATTCATCTATGTATTTATTTATTTATTTTAAATTAATTTTGAAAGCATTTGTAGATTAAGATTATTTGGAGGCATTTTTTAGTATTTTATTTTCTTCTTTCACTATTTTAATGGGTAGATGAGGTTAATGTAAGCGCAACTGATCACTTTATTACCATAGTCGTTGATTTCCCCAATTCACTGGCTGAGAGAAGGGGTGGCTGAGCCAGCCCTTATGTATGGATACGTAATATGGCTGCTCTGTGCTTTTATGGTAACAGGGCTTGCTTAACCCAATGCTCATTTATTGGTCCTATGGTTCAAAAAACTCTTCCGGGCAAATCTAGACATACCTTCATCGGGACCATGAATTTCACACCTGCAGGATTTTCATTGAACCCATTGTAGCACCCTCCTAGTTAGATGGCAAATTTAGTTTTTGTCTTCTCTGTGGCCAGTGAAGCAAACTTTGATTGCTTTTGGCTGTTATGAGTTCTGCTGGTTTCAGGCTTAACTACTTCCCCCTGCTTTCTAGTGAGTTCTAGAATTTAGTGGGTTGGAAGAAGCAGACCCTGGACCTGCATATTCATACAGCCTCAGCCAATCCCTGGGAAGAAGAATGACCAGTAGGGGACTGAGGTGTATATAAATAGGCTAGACCTGGAACAGCAGGGTACTTGTTCTAGTGGAGAACACCCAGCCCAGAGGGCTGTCACCCTTTGGGTCACTTAGCTGAAGTTCGCAGGAGGCCAACAAGGTTCCCTCTCAGGGAGAACTAAGTGACATATTCCAAAAGTTGCTGAGAGCAGTTTGGAGGATGTCCACTGAGGATCTGGCCTGGAGGCTTATGGCGTGCACACGCAACCGGACTTTTCGCCCGAACTGGTCCTACGGAACGAATCCATTGGACAATTTGATTGTGTATGGGCTTCATCGGACCTTTTCTGTCGAAAAATCTGTCGGACTTTAGAAAGAGAACATGTTTCAAATCTTTCCGAAGGACTCGAGTCCAATTGAAAAATCCATTCGTCTGTATGCTAGTCCGACGAACAAAAAAGGACGCAAAGGCAGCTATTGGCTACTGGCTATGAACTTCCTTATTCTAGTCTGGTCGTACGTCATCACGTTCGAAACAATCGAACTTTGGTGTGATCATGTGTAGGCAAGTCCGTTTCATTGGAACTCCGTTGAAAAGTCCTTCGGGGTTCAGAACTCTTGGAGAGACTGTTGCAGAGTTCCTGGCTTAGGATTGCATATGCATTGGAGCTTCCTGAGCTGTATGTCCTACCAGTAGTCACAAGGGGGGTTCACTCGGAAGAGTTCAGTTATAACCTCTATGTCCTCTGTTGTACTTTGCACTTGTTTTGGAGTGTCTCAAGGCTCACCCTATAACCTAACCAAGTTTACCCAGCATTAAACTACAAAAAGACATGCATGTTGTGAGAGTGTGGATTTGTTTTGTGACTGGATGCTGTGTATCTCATAGGGGATAGAACCTGGGACAAAACTGCATGACCGGTCTGGGGTCTGTGCTACACTATGATAGCGGCAAACCCAAACCTTATCCCTAGAACATGAAGACATCAGTCTTTTCATATTGTGTGCTGTCAGCTTCTAAAGAGTCACATTTCAAAGCAACAAATGCTGTGATGATGGGATTTTAGCCTGTGTTGTCAGTCTGGAATATTTAGTAATTCCTTCTATAAAGTGATGGTTGTGTATGAGTACATACAGTGTGTGTGTTTCTAAAAGACATCTTTGTTTTTCATTCACCACAAAACATTTTTCTTCAGCAACTGTTCTCTTGCCGTTAGTATTCTAAATCTTGTTTGACAGTGTGAATGGCAGCCTTATGACAGTATTCTTCATTTGTTTCTATAATAGTTTGGCTGGTAGCCAGAGGATGATCCATTATTATAGTGTTTACAGCTAACTGTCCAAATGGTCTGAGAAGACTTTTATGACTATAATTTACCTGAAAGCCTCACTGTGAATGATAAAGTTTCATGAGATTTATCTACTGAATTTAAGATCCATTGTAGGTGGAAAGAATGGATAGGAAGCATGGCTTAATCCGTCAGGCCTAAAGAAAATTGCTGTTTCTAGTAAAGGCAGATAATGTGATGATGCAAAAGCAAAGCCACCACACATGCAAATGCAGGATTTGAAAATGATATTCCACCATGCTGCAATAGGTGTGACAGCTTTACCTTGCAGGAGCCCCTACAGCCCCTGTTCCTGTGGTGGTACTTTTACTATGTAAAAAAGGCCATGGATTAGATGACAGACGTATAATAACTTAAAGTGCACCTGTGATCAATCTATGAACATTAACCTAATACTATATTATTAACAAGCAGTAAAAGAGCCATTTCTGACCTCTAATTGATCTTTTTCAAAGATCCTCAAAGATCACAATAAAAACTCTAGAATCAGTTTCAGTAATTTATAAAAGCTTAGAAACATCTGCTGGCTGTTTACAATAGAGGGCTGTCAGAGAAATAAACTACAATTGCAAAGCCTGCTTTATGAACTTTGTAAATTAACTTTCTCTACAATGTTTTTACATAGAGGGATAACTAAGATCTTGTTTAAGCCCCGTTTCACACCGGTGTGACTTATCATGTGATTTGACAGTTTAAAATTGCATGGCAAATCGCACCCTATGGTGCCTATGGAAACATTCTAATCATGTGCAACTTGCATTGACATCGGTGCATGAAGTTGCATAGATGTCAGCAAGCCGCACATGAAATCGCACTGACCAGCGGATTTGGAATCACGCTGAAGTAGCACAATGTCAAAGCCGCATTCAGTGTGAACTGGGTCTTAAAGTGGTTATAAAGGCAGAAGGTTTTTTTTATCTTAATGCATTCTATGCATTAAGATAAAAAGCCTTCTGCGTGCAGCAGCCCCCTCATTGCCCCCCTAATACTTACTTGAGCCCATCTTGATTCACCAATGTGAGTCGGCTGCCCGGGATTCTCCCTCCTTATTGTTCCTGCTGCTGTCAATCAATGTCAGCGAGCCAATGAGGAGAGAGAGGGGACGGGGCCGGGCCACGGCTCCATGTCTGAATGGACACAGGGAGCTGCGGCTTGGCTTGCGTGCCCCCATAGCAAGCTGCTTGCTGTGGGGGCACTCAACAGGAGGCAGGGGCCAGGAGCACAGGAGAGGGAACCAAGAAGAGGAGGATCTGGGCTGCTCAGAAAAAAAAAAAATCAGACTTTAGTATCACTTTACTACTTCGGGCCCAGAAGGATTTGCCCCCTTAATGACCAGGCCCTTTTTTGCGATACGCCACTGCGGCGATTTAACCGACAAAATTGACGTACTTTTTTCCCCATAAATAGAGCTTTCTTTTGGTGGTATTTGATCACCACTGTGGTTTTTATTTTTTGAGCTATAAATAAAAAAGACCGACAATTTTGAAAAAAAAACAATATTTTTTATTTTTTGCTATAAAAAATATCCCCAAATAAAAAAAAAAAAAAAAAACTAATTTCTTCATCAGTATTCTTCTACATATTTTTGGTAAAAAAATATCAATAAGCGTATATTGATTGGTTTGCGCAAAAGTTATAGCGTCTACAAAATAGGAAAAATAGATTTATGGCATTTTTAATATAATTTTTTTTTTACTAGTAATGGTGGCGATCTGTGATTTTTAGCGAGACTGCGACATTTCAGGGGACAGATTGGACACTTTTTTGGAACCAGTGACATTTATACAGCGATCAGAGCTAAAAATAGCCACTGATTACTGTATAAATGTCACTGGCAGGGAAGAGGTTAACACCAGGGGATGATCAAGGGGTTAACTGTGTTCCCTGGGTGTGTTCAAACTGTAGGGGGGATAGCTACCTAGGACATAACAGAGATCGCTGTTACCGATGACAGGGAACAGAACATCTCTGACATGTCACTAGGCAGAACAGAGAATTGCCTTGTTTACATAGGCAGTTCCCCATTTTGCCTCTGTACACTGCGATCGCGGGTCGCCGGCGGACATTGAGTCCACGGGACCCCCTGGCACATTTCAGTAGCGCATGCACGCCCGCTAGCCTCCCTGCGCAGACCGACGTACACCTATGGCGGTATGCGCAGGAGAGCCATCCTGCCGCACTATAATGATGGCGGCTGGTCGGCAAGAGGTTTTTAAACCAGTGGTTTTTAAAAAGTGATTTTACTGCTTGTTCAGAATATGCAAATACTTTATTGTGCATAAGGCGGGCACACTTTAATGTGTCTTTTTTCTCTTTGCACAGGAAATTGTAAGCTTCTTGCCAAACCATCAAAACCAAGATAATAGACCTTTCTACAGAAATTTGCATTTGTGGGCCAGGCCTATGTAAGCAGAGTAAGGAGGACAGCTCCAAGCTTTAAAGTGGTTGTATACCTGCAGAAAAAAAAAATACAGAAAAAAAACCCTGTAAGGCAAAGACATAATGAGCTAGTATGCACCGCATACTAGCTCATTATGAAATACTTACCTTAGAACGAAGCGTCGGCACCGCATCCGGGTCACCGCCGAGGTAGCTGACATTTTCCCCTCAGGGTTTCTTTCAAGTTTGTGGCTCCGGCGCTGTGAGTCGCCAGAGCTGCGATGATGTTGCGGGAGTCTTCCATTCCAGCAAGTTCTGGCAGCATCTGCCAGACCTGCAGGGCGCATGCGCCACTGACGTCAGCAGCTGCATGCAAGGTGAATATCTCCTAAACCATACAGGTTTGGGAGATATTCATTTTACCTTATTATAAGCTTACCTGTAGGTAAAAATTTGGTAAAGGGGTATACAACCACTTTAAAATTTGCAAATTGTGATAAATTAATCATCATTTTATTTCTGTTCTGTTACCAACTTTTAACCTCTTCATATCCGCGCTATTGCCAAATGACGGTAACAGCGCGGACCTACATTGCTGGGACTACGTCTATGTCCCGTGCACGAGCGGCCTGCGCGCCCCCTGCAGGGCGCGCGTGGCGCGCTCGGTGATCAGCGAGTCTATGAGTCTCGCCTGACCACAGATCAGAGTAAGGGGTCGGTCCCGACCCCTTACCACATGATCAGCTGTCAGCCAATGACAGCTGATCATGTGATGTAAACAGAGCCGGCAATCAGCTATTTTTTCTCCTCGCGCTGACAGCGTGAGGAGGAAAAAAAAAGCCGATCACCGGCGGCCGTGAGAGGGACATCAGTCTCGATCACGGCGATCATCTGTGCCCCCTGCCAGTGCCGCCTACCAGTGCCCACCAGCGTCACCTATCAGTGCCCACAGTGCCACCCACCAGTGCCCACAGTGCCACCCATCAGCGCCCACAGTGCCACCCATCAGTACCCACAATCAGTGCCACAACAACAGTGCTGCACATCAGTGCCACCTATCAGTGCCCATCAGTGTCACCTACCAGTGCCCATAAGTGCCCATCAGTGCCGCCCATCACTGCCCATCCGTGCCCCCGATCAGTGCCGCCTATCAGTGCCCCCCATCAGTGGTACCTATTAGTGCCCATCAGTGCCACCTATCCATGCCACCCATCAGTGCCACCCATCAGCGCCCATCAGTGGCCATCAGTGCCACCTTATCTGTGCCCATCAGTACCGCCTTATCTGTCCCCATCAGTGCCGCCTTAACTGTGCCTATCAGTGCCGCTTTAACTGTGCCTATCAGTGCCACCTTAACTGTCTATCCGTGCCCATCAGTGCAGCCTATCAGTGCCCACCAGTGCCGCCTCATCAGCGCATATCAATGAAGGAGAAAAATTACCTGTTCGCAAAATTTTATAACAAACTATGAAACATGATTTTTTTTTTCAAAATTTTCCATCTTTTTTTGTTTGTTTAGCAAAAAATAAAAATCCCAGCTGTGATTAAATACCACCAAAAGAAAGCCCTATTTGTAGGAAAAAAATGATAAAAATTTAATTTGGGTACAGTGTTGTATGACCGCGCAATTGTCATTCAAAGTGCGTCAGCGCTGAAAGCTGAAAATTGGTCTGGGCAGGAGGGGGGTTTAAGTGCCCAGTAAGCAAGTGGTTAATATTTGTGACTAAATTCAGCAAGAGGACTGGGAAAGGGTACAATGGATGCTAACCTTGGAAGCACTAGAATACATTATCTGATATTGCTACAATGATGAGTGCCTGCTGATGCTGTTGACTGATTATTGTAAACCTAATCATGTTCTTGGCAAAGGTCTTGAAAGAAATACCTTAAAAACACAAATTCAAGGGCTTTTCTTTTCCTGGCTGTCCAGAATTAACATGCACAAATCTTAAAGGTCAGTAAACAGGCGCTACAACAGAAAGACTAAATTTGGTGTCAGATAATTATGTCAGAAGTAGTAAAATCTGCAAGCAGAATACAACAAGGACATAATTAAAGCACATCTATGGTCAAAATTTGAAATCATATATTAATTATATTTCAATTATGTCTAACCTACTTCTATTAATCCATATGATCTTGAAGTCTGTAAACTTACTTTGTAAAGATCCTCACATATTTACTTCCCTGGGTCTTTGACATGTACAGTATTCACTATGCCCTGGGAGTAGGCACTACTGTGTCATAGAAATCAAAGAGTCTTCAACCAACCAATAAACAGCAAAAAACGAATAAACATAGCTAACACAAAGAAGCAACTAGAGCTCTCTGTCCTCCCGCAGTACCCCTAGTTCACCACAAGATGTCTTCTGGGTTACTGGAAACAGGAAGAATAAAGTAGAAGTCCACCCCAAAACTAAAATCCCTGCATCGACAGACATCTACAATCTTACAGTAACCTATCTAGAAAATTGCAAAAGGGGGTGCCCCGGGGATTTTTTGGGCAAATGGTAGTAACCAGAAAGGGGAGTAACATCGTATAAAAATATACAAAATTTATTGAGTACAAAGCAATAACAGAATTGGTACACAACATATATCAACCTAAAAACAAATTAGTCAGACTGAATAGTTACATAACAGCTAGATTCTGAGACACACAGTTGATCTCATGATGAGAGGCCAAACGATGTGCGTGTACACAGGAGTCCCAATATGTTTCGGGATATAGGTATGAATAAACCCCCCCGGCTTCCCTGATCCAAACACCACCATAAATATACACAATCCTTCTCCCCCACAATTCAACGTAATTCATTTTTCATCTCACCCCCTCACGGCAGATAAAACTTTAGTCTTGTCTAAAGGACTCACTTTTTTCCCCAATCACAAGTTGGATACGTTTGAAGTGATAAAAGATTTACACTTATATACAAGTAAGCTCCTATTAACCACTTGAGCCCCGGACCATTATGCTGCCTAAGGACCAGAGGTCTTTTTCCAATTTGGCACTGCGTTGCTTTAACTGCTAATTGCGCGGTCATGCAATGCTGTACCCAAACGAAATTTGCGTCCTTTTCTTCCCACAAATAGAGCTTTCTTTTGATGGTATTTGATCACCTCTGCGGTTTTTATTTTTTGCGCTATAAATGGAAAAAGACCGAAAATTTTGAAAAAAAATGATATTTTCTACTTTTTGTTATAAAAAAAATCCAATAAACTCAATTTTAGTCATACATTTAGGCCAAAATGTATTCGGCCACATGTTTTTGGTAAAAAAAATGTCAATAAGCGTATATTTATTGGTTTGCGCAAAAGTTATAGCGTCTACAAACTAGGGTACATTTTCTGTAATTTACACAGCTTTTAGTTTATGACTGCCTATGTCATTTCTTGAGGTGCTAAAATGGCAGGGCAGTACAAAACCCCCCCAAATGACCCCATTGTGGAAAGTAGACACCCCAAGGAAATTGCTGAGAGGCATGTTGAACCCATTGAATATTTATTTTTTTTGTCCCAAGTGATTGAATAATGACAAAAAAAAAAAAAAAAAAAAAAAATATTTACAAAAAGTTGTCACTAAATGATATATTGCTCACACAGGCCATGGGCCTATGTGGAATTGCACCCCAAAATACATTCTGCTGCTTCTCCTGAATATGGGGATACCACATGTGTGGGACTTTTTGGGAGCCTAGCCGCGTACGGGGCCCCGAAATCCAATCACCGCCTTCAGGATTTCTAAGGGCGTAAATTTATGATTTCACTCTTTACTGCCTATCACAGTTTCGGAGGCCATGGAATGCCCAGGTGGCACAAAACCCCCCCAAATGACCCCATTTTGGAAAGTAGACACCCCAAGCTATTTCCAGAGAGGCATATTGAGTCCATGGAATATTTTATATTTTGACACAAGTTGCGGGAAAGTGACACATTTTTTTTTTTTTTTTGCACAAAGTTGTCACTAAATGATATATTGCTCACACAGGCCATGGGCATATGTGGAATTGCACCCCAAAATACATTTAGCTACTTCTCCTGAGTATGGGGATACCACATGTGTGGGGCTTTTTGGGAGCCTAGCCGTGTACGGGACCCCGAAAACCAATCACCGCCTTCAGGATTTCTAAGGGTGAAAATTTTTGATTTCACTCTTCACTGCCTATCACAGTTTCGGAGGCCATGGAATGCCCAGGTGGCACAAAACCCCCCCAAATGACCCCATTTTGGAAAGTAGACACCCCAAGCTATTTGCTGAGAGGCATGGTGAGTATTTTTCAGCTCTCATTTGTTTTTGAAAATGAAGAAAGACAAGAAAAAACTTTTTTTTTTTTCTTTTTTCAATTTTCAAAACTTTGTGACAAAAAGTGAGGTCTGCAAAATACTCACTATACCTCTCATCAAATAGCTTGGGGTGTCTACTTTCCAAAATGGGGTCATTTGGGGGGGGGTTTGTGCCACCTGGGCATTCCATGGTCTCCGAAACTGTGATAAGCAGTCAAGAGAGAAATCAAAAATTCACGCCCTTAGAAAGCCTGAAGGCGGTGCTTGGTTTTCGGGGTTCCGTACGCGGCTAGGCTCCCAAAAAGTCTCACACATGTGGTATCCCCGTACTCAGGAGAAGCAGCAGAATGTATTTTGGGGTATAATTTCACATATTCCCATGGCATGTTTGAGCAATATATCATTTAGTGACAATTTTGTGCAAAAAAAAAAAAAAATTGTCTCTTTCCCGCAACTTGTGTCGCAATATAAAATATTCCATGGACTCGACATGCCTCTCAGCAAATAGCTTGGGGTGTCTACTTTCCAAAATGGGGTCATTTGGGGGGGTTTTGAACTGTCCTGGCATTTTATGCACAACATTTAGAAGCTTATGTCACACATCACCCACTCTCCTAACCACTTGAAGACAAAGCCCTTTCTGACACTTATTGTTTACATGAAAAAGTTTTTTTTTTTTGCAAGAAAATTACTTTGAACCCCCAAACATTATATATTTTTTTAAAGCAAATGCCCTACAGATTAAAATGGTGGGTGTTTCATTTTTTTTTTTTCACACAGTATTTGCGCAGCGATTTTTCAAACGCATTTTTTTGGGGAAAAAACACACTTTTTTAAATTTTAATGCACTAAAACACACTATATTGCCCAAATGTTTGATGAAATAAAAAAGATGATCTTAGGCCGAGTACATGGATACCAAACATGACATGCTTTACAATTGCGCACAAACGTGCAGTGGCAACAAAATAAATACATTTTTAAAAGCCTTTAAAAGCCTTTACAGGTTACCACTTTAGATTTACAGAGGAGGTCTACTGCAAAAATTACTGCCCTCGATCTAACCTTCGCGGTGATACCTCACATGCATGGTGCAATTGCTGTTTACGTTTGACGACAGACCGCCGCTTGCGTTCGCCTTAGTGCGAGAGCAGGGGGCGACAGGGGTGCTTTTTTTTTTTTTTTTTTTTTTCTTTATTATTTTTTTGCTTTTTTATCTTATTTTTAAACTGTTCCTTTCATTTTTATTTTTTTTTAATCATTTTTATTGTTATCTCGGGGAATGTAAATATCCCCTATGATAGCAATAGGTAGTGACAGGTACTCTTTTTTGAAAAAATTGGGGTCTATTAGACCCTAGATCTCTCCTCTGCCCTCAAAGCATCTGACCACACCAAGATCGGTGTGATAAAATGCTTTCTCAATTTCCCAATGGCGCTATTTACATCCAGCGAAATCTAAGTCATAAAATGCTCGTAGCTTCCGGTTTCTTAGGCCATAGAGATGTTTGGAGCCACTCTGGTCTCTGATCAGCTCTATGGTCAGCTGGCTGAATCATCGGCTGCATTTTCAGGTTCCCTGTTGAGACAGGAGAGCCAGAGAAAAACACGGAAGACGGTGGGGGGGGGGGGCATTCCCTCCCACGGCTTGTAAAAGCAGTCTAGAGGCTAATTAGCCGCTAGGATTGCTTTTACATGAAAGCCGACCGCTGGCTGAAAAGAATGATACCAAGATGATACCTAAACCTGCAGGCATCATTCTGGTATAACCACTCAAAGTTGTGAATGGCGTACCTGAAGACAAAAAAATGGTTAACAATAAAGCACAGTAAACGGTAAAGTATAAAAAATTGCATACCTGAAAAGCAAACATGATAAAACATAATAACAATAAAACATTGCAGAATAGAATACAGTAAAAAAGAGAGAGAGAGAACAATAAAACGACAACTATTTTTTTTTATTTTATATATATATATATATATATATTTTTTTTTTTTTACACTTTTTTTGTAACTAACTTTTATAACTGTAACCGGTTCCAGATTCGGGTCTCTCAAAATGCGATGGCATCTTGGGAGACCCTGTGAAAGTGTGCCTAGTCTGTGCAATGCTGTACCCTACGCTAATTCTCAACTAGTGCATGGTAGCGTTCAAAACATTCACCAATGCAAAGACCAGGATTGTCAGGACAGGAGGGACAATAATAGCGGGTGTCACGCCTATATCCGCGCTAGCTGCAGACACAATATCTTTTTTGGGGGCGTTCGCTGGGTAGGGGTACTCGGGAGGACATAAAGAAAATGCCTCTCATGCAGCCGACTGCATTTGGTTGGGGATGTGAATGGGGGAAGTACGGGCGCTGCAGAACCGGTGGGTTCCCAATTAGGATTGGCGAATGCAGTAGGAAGGGCACTATGGGCACGACGGGCCTGTGTTTGTCTTTTTGGTGGCAGCGGGACACTACTTGTGCTTGCCACCTCACCAGCTTGAACTGCACTTATGGGACTCGCCACGTCACCAAGTGTTACTGCAGTGCTGGTTTGACTACGACCGGGGTGTACTAGGCCGCTGGCGCTTGCCAGTTCACCAAAACGCTACCAAAAAATCTGTTGGCGATCGCAGGGATCAGGCCTGACTCTGCGAACGCTGCAGTTATGAGTTTTAGTCTTTTGTAAGTGACAGTGATCGATCGATACTGCACTTGGGTGGGCTGGGCTGGGCCGGGCGGAGGGGCAAAACGCAGGTGCTAGCAGGTATCTGGGCTGATCCCGCTAACACTGCGTTTGTGAGAACCCTAAACTGCTGGGGATGCTAGTATAGATCTGATCGGATCAGATATTGATCTGTTCAGATACTATACCACTAAGGGAGGCGTATGCTGCGTGCGTGGGTGTTAGCGGTACTGGCGCTAACCTGACGCTGCCTGGGGCTGGTGCTTGCCAGTTCACCAAAATACTACCAAAAAAACTGTTAGCGATCGCAGGGATCAGGCCTGACTCTGCGAACGGTGCAGTTATGCATTTAGTGTTTTGTAAGTGTCAGTGATCGATCGATACTGCACTTGGGTGGGCTGGGCCGGGCGGAGGGGCAAAACGCAGGTGCTAGCAGGTATCTGGGCTGATTCCGCTAACACTGCGTTTTTGGGAACCCTAAACTGCTGGGGACACTAGTATAGATCTGATCGGATCAGATATTGATCCGTTCAGATACTATACCACTAAGGGAGGCGTATGCTGCGTGCGTGGGTGTTAGCGGTACTGGCGCTAACCTGACCCTGCCTGGGGCTGGTGCTTGCCAGTTCACCAAAATACTACCAAAAAAACTGTTAGCGATCGCAGGGATCAGGCCTGACTCTGCGAACGCTGCAGTTATGCGTTTAGTCTTTTGTAAGTGACAGTGATCGATCGATACTGCACTTGGGTGGGCTGGGCTGGGCCCGGCGGAGGGGCAAAACGCAGGTGCTAGCAGGTATCTGGGCTGATCCCGCTAACACTGCGTTTTTGGGAACCCTAAACTGCTGGGGACGCTAGTATAGATCTGATCGGATCAGATATTGATGCGTTCAGATACTATACCACTAAGGGAGGTGTATGCTGCGTGCGTGGGTGTTAGCGGTACTGGCGCTAATCTGACGCTGCCTGGGGCGACGCATATCACCGCCGGGCGATCAGGGGGCTAAACCTTTATTCGGTAATAAACGGCGGGTGCCCTGACACTATAAAAAATAAACGAACTAACCAGCGTCAACCGTAACGGTTATACGGTGATCAGTGGTGAAAGGGTTAACTAGGGGGCAATCAAGGGGTTAAAACATTTATTCGGTAGTATATGGGGGTCCCTGACGCTATAAAACGCTGACGGCGAACCTAAATATTTATGTCCCTAACTAGCGTCACCAGCGACACTAATACAGCGATCAGAAAAATGATCGCTTAGTGACACTGGTGACAGGGGGTGATCAAGGGGTTAAAACTTTATTAGGGGGGGTTAGAGGGGTACCCTAGACCTAAAGGGGGGTAACAGTATCTGTCCCAACACTGTAACTGTCACAAACTGACACTATGCAGTAATCAGAAAAAAAAACAAAAAAAAACAAAAAAAAACTGCTGGTGTCAGTTTGTGACAGGGGGGGGGGGGTGATTGGGGGGGGGATCGGGGGGCGATCGGGGGGGGGGATCGGGGTGTTTTGTGTGCCTGGCATGTTCTACTGTGTGTGTGTGTGTTGGTGCACTCACATTGATGTCTTCTCTCCTCGGGCCGGAACGGAAATTACCGAGCCGAGGAGAGATGACATCATTTCCTTTGCTGCTGTTTAGCATACAGCAGCAAAGGAATGATTCGATTGGCCGGCGGCGATCGCGAGGGGGGGGCCACGAACGGATGGTCTCCCCCTCACCACCGATCGCCGCTGGACAAACGACGACCGCCTCGGGCACCGGGGGGGGGTCCGATCGGACCCCCCACCCGCGGAAGGCAAATCACGTACCCTGTACGTGATTTTGCCTGTCCGTGCCACTTTGCCGACGTACATCGGCGTGAGGCGGTCGTCAAGTGGTTAAGAAGCATGTTTGACAAAGAAAAACCGGGATCCGAATGATGTTACACCTTCAGTGAACGACAAGCTCTGGCAAATCTCAATTTCCTATTAGAGCAGTGGTTCTCAACCTTCTAGTGCCGTGACCCCTTGATAAAATTTCCCAAGTCATCAGGACCCCTAACAGTAAAATTATTTTCGTAGCGTGGGTTGTCAGCACCCAAGGCAAGACAAGTAATTTGCGCCCCTAACCCACAGACATTTAGCACTCCCTGAGTCCCTTCCACTCTTATTAAACCCCTTATGGTACATTTTAGGATGCACCATTCTCTTTGTTCTCCTTCCTTTTATCTCTCTCTATCCTAATTTCTTGTTTTTTTCCCCATCCCTCTCTCTAGCCGTTTTTCTTGTTCTTTCTTTTATTTTTTCTCTCCCTTTTTCTTTGTTCCTCCCCCTGTTTTCCTAGCCCCTCCATGTATTCTCTATTTTTACTCCTTGGTGGGGGTGGGGGGATTGGGATGAGCAGCAGTGCTGGCGGGGAGTTGGGATGAGTGTCAAAGCTGGCGGGGAGTTGGGATGAGTGGCAGTGCTGGGGGAGTTCTGTTTAGCCAACTTGGGTGCTCTTGATCAAGGTTATCTGCTGATCTGAGAACTGTAGTGGGGACTTTTAATGGCAACTATAATCACAGGTAGTGTTACTCACTGTGTCTCCAGTTCTGTGGTGTCTCACAGCAGTGACACCTATGCCAAAATCAGGAGATAGGGTCTTCTCCAGCCTCTCCCACTTCACATTCCTCAACAGTCAACTGACCTCTAGTCTCTTGCACCCCCAGCCATGCCGTGAACTGAATGGGCGGCTGTGAAGAGGCTGAGTGGGCGGCCACGGGCTCCAGGAACAGCCCAGTTGGGGCGGCCACGAAAAGGCTAGGAGAGCGATGCAGATTCAGGAACAGCCCAGGATTTGGTGACCCCTGGCAAATCGTCATTCGACCCCCAAGGGGGTCCCGACCCCCAGGTTGAGAACCACTGTATTAGAGAAAAGTGACTCTAGAGACTTGATCGTTACTATCGATCAGGAATTATTATTAAAACAAGTAGATGGCCCATCCACTAACACCATTACTACAAGTATTAAGTCATCATTGAATAAAAAATCAGATATGTACCCTGCCCCCAGTTCCAACCATGGAATAGCTACCTTTCTGAAATTGACCCGTCAGGAGATCAAAGCCCTGGACCCATCTTCCAACCACTCAGGGAACCTTACTGTGCGCGAAACGACAGCCTTGAAAAGCTTGTCCAGTAACCATAACATAACCATCAAGCCCTCAGATAAGGGGGGCAACATTGTCCTTATGGACAATGAAAAATATGTACAAATGTGTACCAAAATTTTGAGCCACACTGATTGGTATCGACCGGTAAGGACAGCAATCATTGATACCTTCAATGAGGAGTTCTATTTGTTTGCCGACAATGCATTTTATAATAATGTTATTTCCAAACAATTATGGAACTTTGTTCATACTTCTTTTCCTAGAACAGCTTCCTTTTACTTGCTCCCAAAAATTCATAAAAACAAATTGGATCCCCCTGGTAGGGTGACTTGTTGGTCAAAAGTAAATTTCGGGGAACCACCCCAGGTGATCTGTGCAAACATTTTGGCACATTTCCTTGTGGATCTTGTGCCAATTGCAAGTACATGGCTTCCAGAAAAAAACATACGATTACTCAATGACTGGATCTTTACCCCTAGACACTTTGCCAACTGTCAGACTATGGGAGTTGTATACCTCCTGCAATGTGGTTGTGGTTGCTATTATATAGACAAAACCATACAGAAACTGTGGCAAAGAATCTACCGCCACATCCGGGCTATGCAAACAAGCAACCCCGATCTCCCCTTGGGAACAGGCCCACAGTGGCCACTTTCCCAAGGTGTCCATTCTGGTGTTTGACCAAGTGCATCCCAGTTCACGAGGAGGAAATCTCTACAAGCTCCTCCTACAATGTGAGCTGAGGTGGATCTCGGATTTGAATGCCACCTCCCCACCAGGCTTTAATGAAGCCTTCAATTTAAAGCCCCTTTTACAGAGAGGGACATATGAACCCATGATCCCAATGCCACTGGGCAGACCTATTCCTGTAGACATACTGCCAACCCACCCACTTATCTATGTGATTGGGAACAGTAACAAGCTTCGCCAATGGGCAACAGGGGAATACCCCCGCATTGGCCCCGATCCTCCCCTTTTTCCTTTCTGTCTTCTCTCCGTCTTCCCACCTCTCTTTCCTCCCCTCCCTCTTCCCCCCTCCCTTCTCTCTTTTTGCCCCCAACCTTTTCTCCCCATCTCCCCTCCCCCCCTTCCCTTTTCTCTCTTTCCCACCCATCCATCCAGGCCATCCCTATGCACCACTGTTATGGGCTCTCCTGTACTAATTTGGGCTAGTCTTGCTCCTTGAATGTCCATTTCTCGAACTACTTATGCTCAATATATATGATAACAGTGATTTCCCATTAAGTCATGGATGCTTAATGTTCCACTTACGCCACACAAACATACTCTAACCGATTTAGCACGAGCAACCGTATATTATTGGCACCGTGGGGATGCATACTCAGCCCCCCAACCATAATCTAGAGCATTTCACTGTGCGATGGAACAGCTTAGAGATGGAAGCCCCTCCTCTGTGTGAGCCCTGATGTGTACTCTAAATCAAAAAAGTTAGTTATACTGTGAGTATCACATGTTTTTATTACCTGCCATCTCTATATGCCATGCTATTACCTACTGTGTTCTTACATTTGCATAATTGTTTATTCTATACTCTTTTTGATATTTCTTCTGTTTTATTACCAGACAAAACAGCTTGTCTCAAACCAGCCCCTGAGAAGGAATTAATTAATAATACCTATATTCCGAAACATGTTGGGACTCCTGTGTACACGCACATCGTTTGGCCTCTCATCATGAGATCAACTGTGTGTCTCAGAATCTAGCTGTTATGTAACCATTCAGTCTGACTAATTTGTTTTTAGGTTGATATACCTTGTGTACCAATTCTATTATTGCTTTGTACTCAATAAAGTTTGTATATTTTTATACGCTTGTTACGTCCCTTTCTGGTTACTACTTGCAACCTTTCTGGTCACTTTTGCAATTTTCTCTTTTGTTTTGGGATGTGGCGAAGGTTTTCAGTACCATATCTATAGGTGGTTTTCTTCCATATACAGTGGGGACGGAAAGTATTCAGACCCCCTTCACTCTTTGTTATGTTGCAGCCATTTGCTAAAATCATTTAAGTTCATTTTTTCCCTTCATTAATGTACACATAGCACCCCATTGAGCATCTCTGGAGAGACTTAAAAATGGCTGTCCACCAACGTTTACCATCCAACCTGACAGAACTGGAGAGGATCTGCAAGGAGGAATGGCAGAGGATCCCCAAATCCAGGTGTGAAAAACTTATTGCATCTTTCCCAAAAAGACTCATGGCTGTATTAGATCAAAGGGTGTTTCTACTAAATACTGAGCAAAGGGTCTGAATACTTAGGACCATGTGATATTTCAGTTTTTCTTTTTTAATAAATATGCAAAAATGTCAACAATGCTGTGTTTTTCTGTCAATATGGGGTGCTGTGTGTACATTAATGAGGAAAAAAAATGAACTTAAATGATTTTAGCAAATAGCTTGTAATATAACAAAGAGTGAAAAATTTAAGGGGGTCTGAATACTTTCTGTCCCCACTGTATATTTTTTACACTAACCTATCTAGCCTTGTAAAGAAGAAATCAGTAAACATACCTTTTCTGCAGCTGATCCGACCCGATCCCACGCTGAGCTGTGGAGGCGGGTGGAAAGGACACATCCGACAACGGAAGCCCCATAGTGACTTTATGGGTGACGTCACTCCCTATTCATTTCACAGCCGTTGTCGGCTGTGTCCACTGCAGAGCTTCCGCCTCTGGAGATTGGGTCAGATCAGCTTCAGAAAAGGTATGTATAATGATTTCTTCTTTACAGGGCTAGATAGGTTAGTCTTAGTAGTCTTAGAATGTAGATGTCTGTAGATGCAGGGATTTTTGTTTTAGGGTGGACCTACACTTTAAGCACATACCATGAATGCAGGGTAATATAGTCTGACTCCTTTCTGGGGGGGTCACCTAATGCCCTTTATTTATAATGCAGATAGCGGCGGGTGATGTTATTACATAAGGTCTAATCAACCTGGAGAACAGACAAAAAGGAAGAGGATCCTGCAGCATCACGTAAAACAAGCAGAGCACTTTTGTAAAAGTGAGTAAAAATACCATGAACAAGGTGACTTCAGGTGACAAGTCACAGTTCAAGGTTAAGATAGCAGAAACCTTAAAGACTAAACCACAGCTTAAGTTTGGGATTGTAAAAAAAACATGCATTTATACTCACCAAGGTGGATGCAGCATTGATCCACGCAAAGCTGCGTACCCGTACGTTGCTTCTGGGTTTGGGGTACACACATGAGTTTCCCCCGCCAACACCTGCTGATCCACCTGCTCAATGAATCATGTCCGGGACCTGCTGATCGGCTGTGCCCAGTCACAGCCCAGAGCCCTGTGTTGACAATCACAGAAAGAATGATCTCTCTGTTTCTTATCTGTGCAAAGCAGGGATAAGAAACAAAGAGACCTGTTAGTAAAAGCAGCACATAATACATACTTTACACATTGTTATGCCGCGTACACACGAGCAGACTTTACGGCAGGTTTTGTCTGGTGGACTTTTCGACTGACTTTCCGATGGACTTTCCGAATGAACGGACTTGCCTACACACGATCAACCAAAGTCCGACGGATTCGTACGTGATGACATACGACCGGACTAAAACAAACTAAAACAAAACTAAAAACAAGGAAGTTCATTGCCAGTAGCCAATAGCTGCCCTAGCGTCGGTTTTTGTCGGACTAGCATACAGTTGAGCAGACTTTTCGACTGGACTCGAGTCCGTCGGAAAGATTTGAAACATGTTTCATTCCTAGGTCCATCGAACTTTTGGGGAAAAAAAGTCCGCCGGAGCCCACACACTCCGGTCCGCCGGACCAAGTATGCCTTAAAGTCCAGTCGTGTGTACGCGGCATTAGACACACATTTAACACCTTGATTGCCCTAGATGTTAACCCCTTTCCAGCCAGCGTCAGTTAGTGTCAGATTTCCCATCGTACTATCACACTTCTATTATCGCTCCTTAACAAACATTCCTTAACCACCTCAATACAGGGCACTTTCACTCCCTTCCTGCCCAGGCCGTTTTTCAGCTTTCAGTTCTTTCGCACTGTGCTCAAATTAATTTTTAATCATTTTCTTCACACAAACAGAAATTTCTTTTGGTGATATTTAATCACTGCTGGGTTTTTATTTTTTTTTACAAAAAAAAAGAAAAAAAAGACCGAAAGTTTCGAAAAAAAAAAAAGTTTTCCTTAGTTTCTGTCAGTAAATTTTGTAAATAAGTAATTTTTCTCCTTCACCGATGTGCGCTGAGGAGGCAGCACTAATGGGCACTGATAGGCTGCACTGATGGGCACTGATGAGGTGGCACTTATGGGCACTGATGAGGTGTCACTTATGGGCACTGATGAGGTGGCACTGATGAGGAGGCACTATTATGCTGCACTGATGGGCACTGATAGGTGGCACTGATATGCGGTACTGATGAGCACTGATAGGCGGCACTGGTGGGCACTGATGGACACTGATAGGAGGCACTGATAGGCAGCACTGGTGGACATTGATAGGCAGCATGGATAGGCAGCACTGATAGGCACTGATTTTTGGCACTCATGGGCATTGATTGGTGGCACATCTGGGGCTTTACTGTATTCAGGGCACTGATGATCAGCACCCTGATTACATGCCCTGTTCTCCCTGCGAGGAGATACCGCTGATCAGCTCTCCTCGCCGCACACTCTGTCAGTGTGAGGCGATGAGAGCCGTTTACTGACACTTCCTGTATTTACATGTGAACGGCTGTGATTGGACACAGACGATCACATGGTTAAAGAGCTGTGGGAGTAGCCGTTCATCAAATGACGTCCTCCCAGAATGAGAGCCACACGGGCGGCAAGTGGTTAAATACCACATGCTTCGACCACTACTTAATTACCGCATGCATTCAATTATTTATTTCCTTCTGTGAATTGAGTTTACCAAGTGTATATACCACAGAACGGTATAGTGAATTGACAATTTCTGGATCAGGGAAAATGTGTCTGGACGCCTACGATACATACTGCATGCGATCTGGTTCTATGAATGGAGCCCACTGTTGTTTATTTGCATTTACATAACTGTCATGCTATAATCAATATAAATAATTTCAATAATAATTTAGCGGTATTTGACAATACCAAATGGGAGCATGCTGGATCCAGCAATTTCAATTACATCCATGTTTATATCCTGTGCTGTTGTTAATTGTTTATACAGTGCCTTGAAAAAGTATTCATACCCCTTGAGATTTTCCACATTTTGTCACGTTATAACCAAAAACGTAGATGTATTTTATTGGGATTTTATCTGATAGACCAACACAAAGTTGCACATAATTGTGAAGTGGAAGGAAAATGATAAATGGTTTTCATTTTTTTTTACAAATAAATATCTGAAAAGTGTGCATTTGTATTCAGTCCCCCTGAGTGAATACTTTATAGAACCACCTTTCGCTGCAATTACAGCTGCAAGTCGTTTTGGGGATGTCTCTACCAACTTTGAACATCTTGAGAGTGATATTTATTGCCCATTCTTCTTTGCAAAATAGCTCAAGCTCTGTCAGATTAGATGGAGAGCATCTGTGAACAGCAATTTTCAAGTCTTGCAACAGATTCTCAATTGGATTTAGGTCTGGACTTTGACTGGGCCATTCTAACACATGAATATGCTTTTAATCTAAAGTCTAAACCATTCCATTGTAGCTCTGGCTGAATGTTTAGGGTTGTTGTCCTGCTCCAAGGTGAACCTCCGTCCCAGTCTCAAGTCTTTTGCAGACTCTAACAGGATTTCTTCTAAGATTGCCCTGTATTTGGCTTCATACATCTTCCCACGAACTCTGACCAGCTTCCCTGTCCCTGCTGAAGAAAAGCATCCCCACAACATGATGCTGCCACCACCATGTCTCATGGTGGGGATGGTGTGTTCAGGGTGATGCGTAGTGTTAGTTTTTTGACACGGCGTTTTGCTTTTAGGCCAAAAAGTTCAATTTTGGTCTCATCTGACCAGAGCACCTTTTCCACATGTTTGCTATGTCCCTCACACAGCTTCTCACAAACTGCAAACAGGACTTCCTATGGCTTTTTTTCAACAATGGCTTTCTTCTTGCCACTCTTCCATAAAGGATAGATTTGCGGAGTGCATGACTAATAATTGTCCTGTGGACAGATTCATCCACCTGAGACCTGATCCCTGCAGCTCCTCCAGAGTTACCATGGGCCTCTTGGCTGTTTCTCTGATTAATGCTCTCCTTGCCCAGCCTGTCAGTTTAGGTGGACAGCCATGGCTTGGTAGGTTTTCAGTTGCGCCATATGCTTTCCCTTTTCAGATGATGGATTAAACAGTGCTCCGTAAGATTTTCAAAGCTTGGGATATTTTTGTATAACCTAACCCTGTTTTAAACTTCTCCACAACTTTATCCCTGACCTGTCTGGTGTGTTCCTTGGCCTACATGATGCTGTTTGTTCACTAAGGTTCTCTAACAAACCTCTAAGGGCTTCACAGAACAGCTGTATTTATACTGAGTTTAAATTACCCCCAGGTGTACTCCATTTACTAATTATGTAACTTCTGAAGGCAATTGGTTCCACTAGATTTTAATTAAGGGTATCAGAGTAAAGTGGGCTGAATACAAATGCATGCCCCCTATTTCAGATATTTATTTGGAAAAAAAAATGAAAACCATTTATCATTTTCGTTCCACTTCACAATTATGTGCCACTTTGTGCTGGTCTATCACATAAAATCCCAATAAAATACATTTATGTTTTTGGTTGTAACATGACAAAATGTGGAAAATGTCAAGGGGTATGAATACTTTTTCAAAGCACTGTAGTTATTCTGCCACCCTATTCAGCATGTATTGACTGCACACATTTTCTTTAATTCTTCCCATTTGTATGATTTAACTTCTCTTTACCATCTTTGTGAGTTTCTGTATTATCCCTGCAAGATGCACAGTGAGGTTTGGAAAGAAGTATTTTTTTTAATCTTCAAATACTGCAAATTCCAACATCTACTGCATCATATTGTTTGCCGTAACCCTTCTGCATGCAATGAAGATATTTGTGGAACCCAAGTGTTTGGTGAATATAGCTTACTGATGAAGTTTGTCTGCAGTGATTGTCTCTGATATATTCAGGACAGCTATAAAGGTCTCAAGAAGGGATAGGTCACAATTACAATTATGCCGCGTACACACGATCAGAAATTCCGCCAGCAAAACTCCGATGAGAGCTTTTTGTCGGAAAATGCGACCGTGTGTATGCTCCATCGGTCTTTTGCTGGCAGAATTCCAGTCAGCAAAAGATTGAGAGCATGTTCTCTATTTTTCGGTCGGGAAAAGTTCCTAACCAAAAATGTGATCGTAATTTACAAATTCCGACGCGCAAAATTCCTACGCATGCTCAGAAACAATTCGATGCATGCTTGGAAGCATTGAACTTAATTTTCTCGGCTAATCGTAGTGTTGTACGTCACCGCATTCTTGATGGTCGAATGTTCAGAGAACTTTTGTGTGACTGTGTGTATGCAAGGCAAGCTTGAGCGGAATCCCGTCGGAAAAACCATCATATCTTTTTCCGACCAAATTCCCGATCGTGTGTATGCGGCATTAGAGTTAGAATATGGACAGACCATTTCAATACATTAGGGATATAGAGGGACAATGCAATTCAAAGGATAACCAAAGGCAAAACCTTTTTCCTTGAGCCTTGAGCTCAATGCCAGTGGTAGATGCAGCCATTGTGCGACTAACAAAAAACATTACCATTCCTTTGAAAGATTCTGCCTCATTCAAAGACGCACTAGATAGACCTAGCTCTAAGGAGGAGTTTTTTAGCCTAGGGGGCAGCGCGTAAGCAGGCCATCGCTCTTACATCTGTCTCCAACACCATCAGACCCTGGACAGAAAATGTAGAGATGGCCCTATGTCAAGATGTTCCAAGGGACGATATAATAAAAGCCCTAGCAGAGGTTATATTATCAGCAGACTTTGTAGGTGAAGCAGTTATTGACACTATTCATTGCTCAGCAAGGTCTAGGTTACATAATGTTATGGAAAAACTAGCCTTATGGCGGAAACCATGGACAGTGGATTTGGCATCAAAGCAAAATTGGTGCAAAATCTCTTTTGATGGAAAGGCTCTGTTTGAGAACAAACTCAACAAAGCAATTTCCAGAATCACAGGAGGTAAATTCGACTTATTACCTCAAAATAGAAGAATGCGAAGATCCAGAATATATTCTTCAAAGGTCCGATATTCAGGGTCAAGAGACTACAGGCAACCTCGTCAGTTCAGGGATAACCAAAGATCTTGGAAGGGTACCCAGGCTTCCTTCTTGGCTGCCAGGAATAACAAGGTTCTTTCCGCTCCACAGGAGGGAACAAAGTCTTTTTGACATGAGGCTGGCCCAGACGCCTCCAGTAGGGGAAAGGTTTCAACATTTCATGCCAGTCTGGGCAATGCGATGTCAGGATCCTTGGGTACTATCGACAATAAAATATGGCCACTTCTGGACCTTCTCTCGGCAATCTTCCCAAAGTTTTTTCAAGGAAACAAAAATTCCCGCCTCCCCACAAA
This sequence comes from Lithobates septentrionalis, assembly GCA_037952835.1. Classification (NCBI taxonomy): domain Eukaryota; kingdom Metazoa; phylum Chordata; class Amphibia; order Anura; family Ranidae; genus Lithobates; species Lithobates septentrionalis. The sequence continues at coordinate 1,221,939 of JBBDGP010001436.1, forward strand.
GAGCGCTAGCACTGATGCAGTTCATTTCTGCACTCCAGCTACAGAACCCAGTTCCCTTCTCAGAAAGATTCACGGGTTTTTATTCCACCCTTTTACTGGTAGAGAAGAAAACAGGTGGTTTGAGGCCTGTGATAGATCTAAAAAGACTCAGTCAGTACATCAAATTGTAAAGTTTTAAGATTGACTAAAACTGGTTAGTTTCAGTTTCATACCTGCATATTCTGGTCCTTCCGTCCTTTCAAAAGTATTTGAGATTCGCAGTGGATCAAGTTCATCTGCAATTTCGATGTTTTCCATTCGGCCTTTGCACTTCTCCCTGTATATTAACGAAGATATTGATTTCCACTCTTGCCCCCTTGAGAGAGAAGGGACTTATGCTGCGTACACACGGTCGGACTTTATGGCAGACTTTGCCCAGCGGACTTTTCGACGTACTTTACGACGGACTTTCTGAATGAATGGACTTGCCTACACACAATCCACCAAAGTCTGTCGAATTCGTACGTGATGACGTACGACCGGACTAAAATAAGGAAGTTCATAGCCAGTAGCCAATAGCTGCCCTAGCGTGGCTTTTTGTCCGTCGAACTAGCATACAGACGAGCGGACTTTTCGACCGGACTCGAGTTCGACGGATAGATTTAAAACATGTTTCAAATCTAAGTCTGTCCAACTTTTGAGCAAACAAAGTCCGCTGGAGCCCACACACAATCGAATTGCCTGACGAAATCCTGTCCGCCGGGCAAAGTCTGCCGTAAAGTCCGCTCGTGTGTACGCGGCATAAGAGTTTACCACTATTTGGATGACATCATTCTCCTGGCAGACAACCTGAGTCGACTTTTAACCCACAGACAAATACTGTTGCAAGCCCTTATGGAGGTCGAATGGCTTCTGAATTTGGAGAAGAGCCAGTTATCTCCAACCCAGCACATGGTTTATTTGGGGGCGATGTTCAACGCGCTGAACGGTATGGTGTCATCTCCCCTGAAGGGGGATATCATTATTCGAAAGATGCTCAGGATTATCCAGAGTTCGCATTTGACAGCTTCTCAGTGCCTGAGTCTCATTTGCACAATGTTATCCTGTATTCCTCTTATTCCATGGGCACACTGGCACCTGGGGTACTTCCAATGGGGGTTCTTGGCGCAATGGAGGAGACAACGTCTTTCTCAGTCAATCCTATTGACGTCAGTATGCACAGGCACTTGCACTGGTGGATGGACCCAGAGAACCTCTCCAAACCGCGACACCTAGGTTCCCTCTCCTGGACCATAATTACATCAGACACCAGCGGACGAGGTCAGGGAGCCCATTGTGGAGAGGTCAGAGTGCAAGGAAGGTGGTAATTCCCCACCAGAGGAGTGGTGTCCAACATTCTGGAGATGAGGGAGGCTTTTCTAGCTCTGACTTCGTTAACCCCTCAGATCAGTCTCATACTTACAAAGAACACTTCTAAAGGAGGTAGAGCCAATAATGCTCTGGGCGGTAAGGAACCTACTGGACCTCAGGGAGATGTATCTCCTGGGCATACTGAACAAGGAAGCGGACTCCTTGTCAAGAGACTTTTAGAACAACACCGAGTGGGCCCTCCATCCTCTCATATTCCTTCAGATTCCGATCTTTGGGATCCCCCTCAGGTGGATATGTTTGCAACTCTGAAGAATGCTAAGGTCCCCCATTTCTTTTCCCACCTTCCTCATCCCGAGGCAGAGGAGATAGATGCTCTGACGTGCCAGTGGAATTTCACCATAGCCTATGCCTTTCTCCTCGCCCACTCATAACAAAGTTTCTCCTGAGGCTCCGGAAGGAATCAGCACAAATATTGTTAATTCTTCCAAACTGGCCGAAAAGACCATGGTTTCCTCTGGCCATGAACCTCAGTGTGAGTCCCCCAATGAGAATACCTTGTTTTCCCCAGCTTCTGACTCAGGTCAGATACCTCCATCTGAACCCGCTGGAGTCGAGTATGGAAGTTGAGAGGCAGAGGTTTGAATCTTCAGGATGCTCCTCAGAAGTCATTTCCACTCATCTAAGGCCTAGAAAGTATTCAACAAACATCATATATTCGAGGATTTGGAACAAGTTCTTATCCTATGCCTCCGGAAGAGGTTTTCTCCTAACTCCTTCCTCAGTATCCAATATCTTGGGTTTTCTCCAATCTGGTTTTGACCTAGGTCTGGGACTGAGTTCCCTCAAGGTCCAGGTGGCAGCTATTTCAGCAGCAACCAAAACAAGATGGGCAGAAGATACTCTTGTCATCACCTTCATCAAAGGTGTATTAAAAATTCGTCCACCTTCTAGACACACTTTTCCTAAATGGGACCTATCTTTAGTATTGGAAGTCTTAACCAATCAGCCATTTGCACCAGTGAATTAAGTTTCCATCTGAAATCTATCACTTAAGACAGCTTTCCCCTTGGTTATTACGTCAGGTAGATGAATTTATGAGCTTCATACTATATGAATAGGCGATGACCACATCTCCTTTTACCAGGACAGAGTCAAGCTGCGACCTCTCCGAGAGTTTACACCTAAGGTCCCTACTCCAAGCCACCTGATGGAGCCATGGGCGCTCCCAGTATTTTCAGACTCTGGATCATATTCCTGTCATGAACTGGACATCTCCAGAATTCTCAGGGCTTACTTAACTGCAACCATAAGTTTCAGGAATTCTTAAGGACTATTTGTCATCCCATGGGGAAATAATAGGAGGTAAGGAAGGCCTCCAGCAGAACCTTGGCCTCATGGGTAGTCAAGCTAATCCAAAAAGCTTGCAAAGTGCAGAGTATGCATCCTCCTTCACAGGTAGATGCTCACTCAACCAGAGCAGTCTCGGCCTCATGGGCAACAAGGGTGGCTGTCTCCTTGGAAACAGTATGCAGGGCAGCAACGTGGTTGTCTCGGCACACATTCCTCAAACACAGACACTTCTTGATATAGTCACAAGTACAGGGAGGAAACGTGTCGAGGCGGAGCCTGTGACATCAATACATCAATCTAGGAAGCAGTTCACGAGCCGCTGGGAACAAAGAGCCAAGGATCTGCGGATGTTTCAGTGATCCAGGGATTGTCCATCTTTATTATACAAGCACTTTACCTGCATACACCATGACAGTGCATCTGTAAATGTGAGTTCTTTACTGTGGTTTTATTAAAAGTTGTTTTTAAATGGTAAAACATTATGTTGAGTTTTTTCCTGCCCTTATGACATATAACTATAAGGAACAGCATCTGAGTGATTGAGAGTCCTTATGAGGATAGAGGAACAACATATTGCTGGATGTATACCCCTGAGGGGAATGTGCCATTAGACCCTTTGGTGGGTCTTCATGTGAGGTGAGCACATATAGAGACTGGTGGAGGGCATGGTGGTGTGCTTGATCACTTATTTTGGATTTGTCACTATATAGAAGATATAGAAATGAGCACTGAGAAGAGTTTTTCTTTTGGATTTAATGTCTTGAATATACTAGCAACAGTCACTATATATATATATATATATATATATATATATATATATATATATATATATATATATATATAGACATTTTCTTTGCATATTGCTGGATTATTTTGTTCACTTTTGATTCACTTTTTAATATTTTCATCATATTGACTCATTAATACAGGCAGCTCTGTCTTCATCTAGATAAATATGCTTTTGTTAAGCATCATCCCACCCTTGTGAGCTAGTTATTTATCATTTGTATGCTGCCATGGAGATGCCAGGAAAACGGAAAATTGTATCATACTTACTGTAATTTTCCTTTCCTGGCACCTAGTCTTCCAATGGGGACATTAGTTCTGGTGACCTGGGGATCCCCAAGGGATTCCCTTAATAAGCAGGGATTTCTTCTAACTTCCTGTTTGGCTATGGTACAGGGAGTGAAGGTAAATCTCCCCGAGGAATAGCAAAGATGGCAAAAATAAACCTTACAGAGGTTATAACCCTCCCTTACTCTATCCAAAAAATGTAAAAAAAAATGCCCATAGTTCTACTTTAAGGTTATTTTACCATGAGAATGAGCAAAGTTGAGTATTTTTATTTCTCCATATGTCAATGAAAATCATGAGACTTCAACAACATTTCACGGTTTTGGGAAATGCATTGGAGTCAATGGAGAAGGGGAAAGCTTTAAATGGCTTTTGAGGATTATAGAAGTTCCTGCCAAGGACCTCATTATACATTTTTTCCACAGAAAGAAAAAACAGATAATAGAAAAAAAGGTAAACTAAAATATTTAAAGAAACAGTACACAAATAATATTAAAATACACACATAAAAGATGGGAAAAAAAACACAAATACAAAAAAAAACTAAAAAACAAATAGCCTATGTAGACCTCCAAACTTCTTAAAGAAAAAAGTTGATCTTTTTCCAAGCAGATTTCACCAAAGCAACTCAGTGAATAAAAATAAAAACGGTAATTCTGAAGTAAAATCGGTATTGTCAGAATCATTCTGCTCATTTCTACTCGCCACCATAGAAAGTTGTCAGTATTTTTTATGGTGGGGAGCTACCAGAGAGTTCTAGACCTGGCCTTTGCCATTACAGCTGATAAGGCTTTTATGGCTGTAGATTGCCACTACCCATAGGCGTGTGCACGGGGTGCCCTAATCACTCGCTCCACAGGGCTCGGGCAGCATAGGAATCAGATGTGGGCAGAAGAGAGGATGATTGGTGGGGCAGGGGTGGGGCTTTTATAAGAACTTATTCAGTTGTGTGTCTCTCCCTGCAGCAGTTGAAAGCTGGCTTCTCCTCCTTTCCTGCCCGCCAGTTTTCAGCTGCCGCAGAGAGAGACACACAAATCAGTTCTTATAATTGTCCCTCTGCCTCACCAGTCACATTCCCTGTCCAGGATCCAATACCACTGTTGCCTGTGCCCCGCTGTGTGCTCCCCGACCCCCTGTATCGCTACTGGCTTCCCTCCACTCCTCTCCCACCGGCTGCTGTGAGCACACGGTTGGGATCTTCAGGATGGAAAGCAGAGGACGGTAAATATAAAATTTACCAGCCCCTTTTTTGAATGAGCACACCCTAATGCAATATGCTGTGAACACCTATGCCACTACCATGAAAGGGTGGAGCACTTGAAAACTTCCTTGTATGTGCTACCTCCTGCTACTCTTGTGTACAAGTACAGTTACAATATGTTGTAGGACAAAATTTATTAGACTAACACAATGGGGCTGATTTACTAAATCCAGAGAGTGAAAAATCTTGCAGCTGTGCATGATAGCCAATCAACTTCTAACTTCAGTTTGTTCAATTAAAGCGATGTTCTGTCCAAAAAAAATAATATAAAAGCGAACAGCTACACATACTGCAGTTGCTGGCTTTTAACAATAGGACACTTACCTGTCCTGGAGTCCAGCGATGTCGGCACCGTGGCTGATGTCTCCATCATCTGTCGGGTGCTGCCATCTGTCGGGTGCTGCCATTGCAGGTAAGGGTACCCAGCAGTGTAGCCTTACGGCTTCACGCCAGGAACCCTGCTGAGCATGCGCGAGGCCCCACTCCTCTCTCCTACTGGCCCAGTGACAGGGAGAGGAGGAGGGAGGAGGAAGGAGCCCCGCGGTAATGTCACGGGCCGTGGCCCAGACTCCCGGAAGTGGAAACAGGATACCTGTCAAAGACAGGTATCCTGTCCCCTCTCCCCCCGAAAGGTGCCAATTGTGGCAGGAGGGGGAGAGGAGACAAATGTGCAAAAGTTCCACTTTTGGGTGTAACTCCACTTTAAGCTTTGCCAATAAAAGCTGGAAGCTGATTGGTTATTGTGCAGAGCTGCACCAGATTTTGCACTCTCCGGTTTTAGTAAATCAACCCCCATGGCTACAAGCAAGAGGTACACTTTAAAAGTTCACAAACATGTACACAAAATGTACACTTTAAAGGTTACATTAATTGTGTAGCCTTCAGTCATGTTTTAATAACATTTGCATTTTGTTTTTCTGTGTGTATTCATGTGCAATGTCCATGCCAAGTACCTCACTTTTTAGTCCACTAATTCCAAATACTATTAAGTTTCTCATAATTCTTCAAAATCTTAAAATTGCTACTTGGCATTCTTTTAATTCTTTACACTGCAGGAAATTTCTTCATTTCCCACCGCTTTTCCCATTTTTATAGATTATCATTCCTGTCAGTCCTGCAGTAGCACACCCAAAGGATTTTTATTTATTTAAGAATTGTGAAGTAAATCCACAAGTATCACTGCTGGATGGAAATCTCTTTTAGCTTCTACAAAAATATCGGACTTTTTCAAAAGAAACGCTAAAACAAAATGGTCGGATGAACTAAACTTTTACCATGTTTACAATTTTAACCTAATAGTGTTTTTTTTTTTTTTATCTTGCCCATAGTGTAAGCTCATCATCTCTTCAAAAGATAGACATGTCACATCATGCAGGATTCAGGTTTCGTGCCATCACCAACCTTAAACTGGGAGGCTGCTTGAAGGTATTGGCACAACTAGGTGCCTGCACTTTGTACATACATTTGTTTTTTCAATTTGTGTAGCACTGGGGGTTGCTTAGAATTGCATGTTCATCTGCGCCACCTGTAAACTTTCCAGCCCTCCTGACACTCTAGCTTCAGACATGTTGTATATACCTTTAAATAACACACTGACACAAGTTATATTGATTAACTCTCCCTGGTTTTACTTACTCAAGAGGAGAGTCTTGTAACAGGGTATTAGTCAGCCATATCCTGGATAAACAGCCAAGACTCAGTTCAAAAAGTCCCCCAAAGTCCCCCGAATATAATACCCTTTTTCCCCTAAAATAAGACCTAGCGTGATTGTCGGCGATGGCTTCAATATAAGCTCTACCCCCCAAATAAGCCCTAATTAAAGTCCTTGTAGGTCTTATTTTCAGGGTAGGGCTTATTTTTGGGGAAACAGGGTAGGGCTTTTTTGGAGGGTAGGGCTTATATTGCAGCCATCACCGACAATCACGCTAGGTCTTATTTTAGGGGAAACAGGTTACCACTGCTGAAGGGGAACCCCACGCCTTCCTATTACATCTTTAATGGTAATGAGAGATGAAGTAATATAGTGGCTAGTGGTATGTCCCTTTAAGTGGAGATGGAATTAGCAGAGTTCAAAGATGCAAGACCTTGCAGTTATTTTCACCGGCAGGTTGGAGCTCAAAGAAGCAAGACTTCTAAATGTGGCACAGTGATATGCAGTCAAGGCAAAACAGCTGAGATTGAATCAGTGGCAATCCTTAGAGTAATTCAGGGATAAGATGTCTGTATACAGTGTCGTGTGGAGTATGATAGTGACTGGTACTGAATTTGTGGGCAGGTGCTCGCTCACCAGTCTGGAGACAGTGCAGGAACTTCCTGAAGAGCGATCGATTCTTCCTTCTGCAGAACGGGCTGAGATGACAGTCTGGCTGCTGGACCGGGGAATCGTCTGATCTTGTTGGCTTCAGGGATGCTGCAGTGGTGCCAGTCGTGTAGTTGTGTTGTGTCGGACCCACCTGGGTCAGAGCTGGGAGCGCCTTGTTGCCACACGGTAGGCCGCAGTCCTCTCGCACAGCAGCAAAGGGGATGTTTACTTGATGAGATCCGGGAAGCAAGATAGCTCAGGCTTGGTCTGCTGACCCCTTTATAGCCTCTCCCAGAGTTCTTTCCTTGGAGCAGGTGGCTTGCTGGGAGGTGTAGTCCAGAGATAGTTCTGCAGATGCCAAGGATGTCTGTTCAGAAGACTACAGTTCCTACAATGCTCTCTGCTTGGCTCAAGAAGATGATGCATGTAATCCGAGCCCAGCACTAGAGGAACACAGAGACAGTCTTAGAAGGGAAAGGGTAAATCTGCAGTGCCAGATAACTGTAGTGCACTGTCGGCAACATTTGGATGACAGATACTCTTTCAGGGTTAAAGTGTAATGTAAACATAAACCTAAAAATAGTGAAAGTCTATTACTGCCTTCCCCAGTCCCTACTAATGCAGGTTAATCTTTGTGACTGTTACAGGGTCAGCCTCACCCTACACAGAGTTCTTCTCACTAGCAGGTCAAGAATATAAGCATAAACTGACTAAGAATGATCATCATTGGGGCAGTGTAACCTAGCAGTTAACCCTTTATTTACACAGTAGCCAGCACCACATGTGTTAATGGAAACACTCACTGTTCACAGCATTAGCTTTTAGGCAGGTGCAGTCTACTTTCTTCAATGTAGGTGGCGCTCATCCGCAGCGGCAGTGCAGTAGGAGTGGAAGTCAAGAGAAACATGGCTGCGCTGACATCACTGATTCAGACCAAGGTCTTCACCGTCTTGGATCTGGCTAGCAGCTACTAGCATGTCCCAGTGTAGGACCAGGACTGAGAGAAGACCGCCTTTATCAGGCCCTTGGGACTGTTTGAGATTAATCGCATGCCCCTTGGCCTCAATAAAGGACAGCTTTATGGGCATGCCCGTGCCCTGTCTGGTTTTCCGGCGGAAAGCCCAGGGAAGGACATGGACTCTAATCAAGAGGACATGCTGGTCGCTTTACGCTCCATTGAGGAACAAGAGTCGGACCCACAGACCAAGTGTGCTAAATCTTCTGCTAAGAGGAGTGGGCACTGATTCAGCAAAAAGATCCAGACCTGATGCAGTTGCAGTGCTTCCTCTCACGGAAGCACAAACCCACTTCTCCAGGGTGCTAGAAGTTGTCCCCTGTCACTCGGGTCATCCTGAGACATTGGGACCAGCTGGGATTACAGGAGAAGGTATTCTATAATCAGGCAGGCATCCCCCTTCAAACAGAGGGATATGCTCCAGGTTGTGGTCCCCCAGTCGCATATCCTGCAGATGTGTTTGCCCCTACTTGTTGGACTGGGTACACAAGGCTGGTTGGGAGTGTAAAAGTTGCACCATACAAAAGGCTCCCCCTGAAAAGATAACCCCCATTACCATTACCACCTCTGTACCTTTCAAATTGGTGAGCATGGACTTGAACGCATTAAAGTAAAACACCTTGATGCTTTAGAACTACTTTAAGTGGAATTTCACCCCGTCTTCATTCGGTGCATGGTTCTATTTGATTGCAGAGCAAGTCCAATTCAATTCAGCTGAGTCACTGGCTATCATAAATGACTGCTAGCACTTCTTTATGATTTCAATGGCAAAATGAGAGCTCGGAGCTCCAAATGCAGCTATTTGATCTTGTCACCCTGGATAGGTATTGAAGAATGGTCCCACCCAATCAAATGTCTGAGAGGTGTGATGTAAGTGTGCAGGAGCATTTTATTATTATCCAGTGGACACACCCTTAATGCCAACAATCCAAAATGCATCTGTTTTTCCACCTGACAAGGTGTCCCCATTCGATAACTAACATATTATTGATGAAATAATGACATATTCTTGGTATATGTTTCTCCTAAAAAGTCTAATGTGTTTTCTAGACCTTGTATTATAGGCATTTTGGTATTTAACTAAATGGAATCTTCTGACTTCTCCTACATTAACCTTGATGAAGTCTATTACGGTAGGAGCAATGGAATACAGAGTAGAATTGAGAGCTTGAGGTGTATGAAATTTCAATTTTAGGTTAAAAAACAGACTCATAGATGTGTATTACTGAACTGCTCTCTTAGACTGGTGGAGGTTTATAACATCTCTACATTCTTTGTTAGTTGGTCCATGTTGTGTATAACAAAGTATAACAAAGTACAGTATTTTAGCCTAGTTTGGTCATGTCTGCTAAAGCACAGACATGAGATTGAAAATGTTTGATGATTTTTGTTACCAACTTGCGAATTTTGGAGAAAAACTGGGATGGCATTGTGTTCAGTATGACCCCCTCCACGCAGTTTGAGGTTTGAGAATGTCGTCTATGCCATGGATAACCCACAACTCTTATTGTGGGCCCGGTACATAAACGACATCCTCCTCCTGTGGGGGGGCACCCACGAAGAGTTGGAAGATTTTTTCGGGCTCTTAACCACAATGATAGGGGCATAGCCCTTACATACGAATTTAGTAGATCTACAATTCATTTTCTTGATCTTGCCATTGAAAGGAAGGACCAGAAATTTATATTTAGTACCTATTTCAAACCAATGGATAGGAACAGATATATACCCACTGATAGCTGTCACCACAGGTCGTGGCTTAGATCAGTTCCGAAGAGCCAATTTCTGCGGTTGGGCAGGAATTGTACTGACTTAGATACTTTTAAAGCTCAGGCGTCTTGAGAGAAAAATTTCTAGAAAAGGGTTATGACTCTTTAGATGTTGACCGGGATATTGCTAATACCTGCGACATTGATCGCTCTTTGTTGTTGGAGGACAAACCCCGACGGGAGAATGATGACTTTAAATGGTCCTTTCTCACCTCATTCTTCATTCAACATAAGCAAATTAAACGTATTTTTGAACATCATTGGGACGTTTTAAAAAATGACAAGATCCTGGGTCCTTTATTGCCCGAAGCTACTAAAGTAATTTTTAGAGGGGTGCCTTCACTTCAAAATAAATTGGCACCAAACATTATCAACCCTCCTAGTAAGCCATCTTTTTTCCACAATTGGACTGGTTTTTACCCCTGTAAGAGATGTACAGTATGCCAATTCAATACGTGTGGTAGGAGGGCCAGCCATGACTTTCAATCTACTGTAACTGGCCGAACATACTAAATCAAACATTTCAGCACTTGTGCAACCAAAACGGTGGTGTACTTGCTAACCTGTCCGTGTGGCAAACAATATGTGGGTCGGACTATTAGATCATTTACAACTAGGGTGTCAGAACATATCAATCTTATTAAGGCTGGTAGTACTAAACATACATGTCCTCGGCACTATAGGGAGTTTCATGATCGGAATCCCTCAGGCACACAATTTTTAATCATTGATAAATATGTTGCCCAATGGAGGGGAGGAGCTATTCTAAGGGGCGTTTCCCGTATGGAAACTTTCTGGATATACGAATTGCAGACCCATTTCCCACAAGGAATGAATGTGGAGTGGGACATCCATTCGTATATCAACCAAGCGTAATAGGAATGTTTTTCTTCCTTCAATTTATTTTTAAATATTTTTTATTTTATTTTTGTTCAATTTTTATCCTATTTTTTGACATTATATTTTCACTATATGTAATAAACCTACTTTTTATTGTAATATCTAAATTACGTTACTGCTGCTATGGTAGAATGAATACTTATTATTTTAATTGTCCATAATTTTTATGTGATAGTGACCCCTATTGGTAGTTGTCATTTAGCTGTGCATTATTTATGATCATTGGTCTAAATAAGGATAGATCGCATATTATTAGGATTTGCCATATATGTTTTCTAATTTTTGTTTTAATTAAAACACCTTCTTTTTGTGTTCACATTAGGAATAAGTTTGTAAGTTCCTTTTTTTGTGGCTGGGTCGATGCTCATATTGTGTTGATGTGAGCCAATCAACGGTTTTTTCTGTATTCTGTTCACTTAGATGAATCCTGGCTGCTAACTTAGATGCGATCTGCGCCACTTGTGACGTAATCACGCCGCAAGCGACCTTCCCAGATGACTATCTTCACAGGGAGTCACATGACTATCCTCAATATGAGGTTTGGTTTGCTTCCTGTGACACATCGTGACGCCGCTGTGCCAGAGCGTAGTGACATCATGATGTATCGCGAAAACAAGGCTTGGCTCCGTCTCTTTGCGGCCAGCATTTCCTCTTATTTATTCACAATTTTTTTAACTTAAATCTGATATTTTTACCTATAGGCATTATATTATCCTGATTATTGATTTATCATATAATCTAACATATGTTTTATGGTTCAAATAACCGGAAGTGATGTGACCCAGTTACACTTCCAGTATTATGGCACTTCCACATGGGGTCATTAGCCTTTTATAAGCGGTGATGTGTAGGGGGTCCGCACACCAGATGACGGCTTTTTAGCAAAAACACGTTGGGTGGACCCATCACAATTACCGCTACTTGTTCTTTATGCTTTTGATGGTCTACAAATATGTGAGTCTGTTTCTTGTATCTCTAATAAATTAGTGTTTACGTTATCACGCTATGTGAGTTTTTTCATTCATTTCTCGCATGGTATGTGAACATTCGTTTGTGGCCCTCTATTGGAACACTATTTTTGTGCTGTTGCTGGTGACTGTGAGTGCTAAGCTGCCACCCTGACTTGGGATCTATTGTGGATGTGTAAGGAGATGTACCCTTTTGACCAGTTGGTCTCATAGCCTTTATGACTTGGATGACATAAGTCTCCCCAAGTCAATTTCATCTGGTAAGCCCTCTAAAGATCCTTGGTGGTAGCTTCTTCACCATTCTTACCTTTTCTGCAACGTTGTTGTTTTCTGACACCTCTACAGATTCCTGTGGCGTCATTTATATATGTGTGCGTTTGGACTTTATCATATATTGGTTCTTATCGATTTGTTTTTGAACTACTTTCTGTACATTTTTAGTTGGATACTTTGGTGATTTCTTCTCTCAACATTGTCTCACCAGTTCTGCACATTATTTATGTATTGTACATTTTGCACAATATTTTTTCCACTAAGATATCATTATATCATACTTCATATATATCTTTTTCAATTAAGGTTTAAGACACTGATTTTTTAATTTTATCTTTTTTTTTTTTCAGTTTGTTTGGTTTTATAGCGCTACACTTTCACATTTAGGTTTGCCAGACTTCACTATCATCATTTATATAATGCCCACAATCCACAAGAAATAATCAGTGATCCTGCCATTTGCCTTGTCTTCCTTTAGCTTTCCGGCCACTCCAAGCACAGAAGCAAATTTGTACTGGCATGGCCAGTTTGTATTTCTCATCTCCGAATGGGAGCTATAGGATGCTTTCCTGACACACGGCATACCTTTGTTCCCTTACCCAGACTGCCTGTACACCCTTCCCCAGCTTCATTGACATTAGCTATTAGCAGAAGACTTGCTGTCACGAGATCTGATGCACGTTGGTATCAAGCAGTGGAGATGCTGCCTGCATCCAAACCATAAAATCGATCTCCTGAAACATGGAAAGAGGAATGAAAAGAGAGCCGGTGTGGTCACATGACAAAGTTAAATTAAAAGGTATGGTGAATAACAGCTTATATTTAACATTTCAGTAGTGTTTGACTCATAGAAATGTTTACTGATGTTAAGGAGAGCTTAGACTGGTAAATAAAGGTCAACCTTTTGAAAGGTCAAGACTGATCAGAAAAAAAAATCAACATTTTATTAAAGTCACATGGCTGGGAGAGATCCAGACAATAATGATAACTCTTGGACGATGCATTATCAGTCTAAAGAACACACTCTGAATTATGCCCCGTACACACGGTCGGATTTTCCGACGGAAAATGTGCGATCGGAGCGTGTTGTCGGAAATTTCGACCATGTGTGGGCTCCATCAGACTTTTTCCATTGGATTTTCCGACACACAAAGTTTGAAAGCAAGCTATAAAATTTTTCGACAACAAAATCCGTTGTCGGAATTTCCGATCGTGTGTACACAAATCCGACGCACAAAGTGCCACGCATGCTCAGAATAAATAAAGAGATGAAAGCTATTGGCTACTGCCCCGTTTATAGTCCCGACGTATGTGTTTTACGTCACTGCGTTCAGAATGATCAGATTTTCCGACAACTTTGTGTGACTGTGTGTATGCAAGACAAGTTTGAGCCAACATCCGTCGGAAAAAATCCTAGGATTTTGTTGTCGGAATGACCGATCAATGTCCGACCGTGTGTACAGGGCATAACACTTTTTATACCGTTTTAGATACAGGAAATAACCATGGTTATTGATTAACTCATGTTATGTGATTTAAAAAGGATTCCAAAAAATACACTGAAACAGATGGTATCCTTTAAAAACCAAATGTATATACTGCGGGAATGATAAGTTGTTACCAGCAGCCTAACAAAGAGTCTAAAGGTCCATTTTACTAATGCTTAACATTATTCTGGAGATAGTATTTCCCCCAAAAAAAGAAAGATTCTTAGCCATGTTATAACCTGATTGTTATTAATCATTTTTATGGACACCTTAGTGACTGGAATGGTACCAGATGATTGGCAAAAAGCCAAAGCGGTGCCACAATTTAAAAAAAAGTTCAAGATACAGTATCTACTACAGACCAGTCTGTCTAACATCAATAGTCTGTAAACTATTGGAAGGTGTGATAAGGGACTATAGCCAAGAATTTGCTTATGAAAACTATACCATTAATAGTAATCAGGATGGATTTATGAAAGATAATTCTTGCCAGACCAATCTTTTACCATTCTATGGGGAAGTAAGCTGTCATTTAGCAGGCCAATGGACATGGTGTATCTGGATTTTGCCAAAACATTCGATACAGTTCCACATGAACACTTAATTTACAAATTGAGGTCTGTTAGCATGGATGATAGTGTATGTGCATAGAAAACTGGTTACAGGGGCGTGTCCAAAGAGTGGTGATAAATAGCATGTACTCAAAATGGTCAGTTGTAAGTGGGGTGCCCGAAGGCTTTGTCCTAGGACGAAGTCTGTTTAATTTATTCATAAATTACATAGAGGTTGATATAAATAGTTCAAACTCAACATTTGCTAATGACACAGAGCTAAGTAGGGCAATAACTTCATAGCAGGATATAGAAACTTTACAATACCACACTTGGGGACTAAAAAAATGAAAGCAAGCTACTCGATAGGAGTTGAATCTTTGGGGCAATCTAGGATAGATTCTGGGAGTCCTAGTAGATAACAGGCTGTGCAACAGCATGCAATGCTAAGCTGCAGCAAGCAAAGCTAGCAGAATATTAGCATGCATTAAAAAATGTATTTACTCAAGAGATAAGACTATAATTCTACCACTGTACAAAACTCTGGTTTGGCTACATCTTGAGTATGCCATCCAGTTTTGGTCACTAGTCCTCAGGGAGAGTACTGGAACTGGAGAGAGTCCAGAGAAGGGCAAAAAAGCTATTAAGGGGACTGGAGGACCTAAGTTACGAGGAACAACTACAAGCATTAAACTTTTTCTCCCTGGAGAACGCACACTTATGAGGAGATATAATAGTGACATACTAATATCTCAATGGCTATTCTAGCATAGGGAGAAAACTATTCAGTCTCAGGTCACTTAAGAGGTCACATTGCCACTCAAGGAAGTTGGAAGAGAAGCATTTTAACCTTAAAGCGGAGTTCCGACAAAAATAAATAAAGAAAAGTCAGAAGCTACAAATACTGCAGCTGCTGACTTTTAATAATCGGACACTTACCTGTTCCTGGGTCCAGGGATGTGGGGAAACGAAGCCCCACTAATCTCCCCCTCCTCTCTGTGGCACCGGCATTGTCACTGTGGATGCCCGGCTGTGGCTACACAGCCGGGCACGCACTGCCCAGGCGCGAGCCACGCTGCACGCTGTGACTGTCCGGGCAATCATCTGGGACCTGTGACGTGTCCCCGATGATTGCCAAGAGGGAGGAGGGAGAGGAGAACTTACTTCCGGCACCGCGGTGCCCCAGGAGGAAGTGGGAGCTGGAACCCTCCCCCCAAAAAAATGACATGCCAAATGTGGCATGTCAGGGGGTCACCTTCCCTTAAAGCGGAAGTTCCATTTTTGGGTGGAACTCCGGTTTAAACTGCATAAGAGTTTTGGTGGTGTCAGCGGGGGGTGTTGATAATTTCAAAAAACTCTTAGGGCCCTTTCACACTCTGGCAGTTTGCAGGCACTATTGCGCTAATAATAGCGCCTGCAAACCAACCCGAAAGAGCAGCTGCTGTGTCTCCAGTGTGAAAGCCCCAAGGGCTTTCACACTGGAGCAGTGCGCTAGCAGGACGGGAAAAAAAAGTCCTGCTAGCAGCATCTTCGGAGCGGTGAAGGAGCGGAGTGTATACTGCTCCTTCACCGCTTCTGCCCATTGAAATCAATGGGACAGCGCGGCTGTACCGGCAGCAAAGCGCCTCTGCAGAGGCGCTTTGCGGTGGTTTTTAACCGTTTCTCGCCCGCTAGCGCGGGGTAAAACCGCCCCGCTAGCGGCCGAATACCGACGGTAACAATAGCGGCGTTTTACCGCCGACGCCACCCCCGCCCCAGTGTGAAAGGGGCCTTAGGCATCTTAGGGAATGCATTATACAGGGATATGGGAAATAGTATTGACATAAACACATACTCAGGTTGAACTGAATGGACTGGTGTCTTTACTCAACCCTACCAACTATGTAACTAAGTAGATGGACTAGGCAAATGACACAGATAGCGTGATAAATGCCATAGACAGATATTTCTTCTCTTTCACTGACTATAGTAGCGTGTTTGGTATTGCATGAGTTTGCACAAAATTTTAAGTGTGTTTCCACTTTTGCCGCCAAATTGGGATAATACATACTTTATATTTGTTACATGTTCACATTCACATAATAACATTTAGTAAATAATTTTAAAAATACTGCTTACCTTTTTAAATGTTCTGTTCTAGAAATTCCAGCACTAAGAAATCATACTAGTTCTTTATTTTTGAGGGGGCTGGGCAGCTGTGTTTGCCATTAATAACCCTGCCTGTACTGTGCAGGCAGATCTTACTTATTAGTTGTAAAGTAGATTTTAAAACTGTCTGTTCAATAAACTAAGGGTTTATTGTTTAGAAGCTGGGCTTCTTGCATTGTACTGTATGTTAAGGGATAGACTAATGCTTTGTACACACGATCCGAAAATTGGACGACAGATGACTAATCGCATATCAAACATGAAGAGTTTACTAAAGTTACGAAAATTCTCGTACGACAGAATAAAAAATTGGAAGTGATGTTATGTATTGTAAAACACAAAAGGGAGCAGCACCATCTAAGTACAGCAATGTATAAACATTTTAATATAGACTTTACCGGCACTTGCATAAACAGAGAAAGATTATAAAGGTAGAAAGCGTTGTACATAGTAAAAAACAGATAATTTTATTCGTGTTGAAAAATACAATTGTTAAAAACAAGCAGTAGATATGTAGAGTAACATAGTAAAACTACATAGTAATCATGATGAACAACAAATAATGAGTAATGATGAAAAGCTCTTCTCAAGCCCGACGCGTTTCGGGGTACTTAATGTTTGTAAGGTCCTTCTTCAGGGGCATAGTTGAGAGAGAAGGGTTCATCTGAACAAGTTGAAAAAAACGAAAAAGGGGGGGGGGTCAGATATTGGTAGGACTATCAATGGTATCCAATGAGAGGTTAGAATGATCAATTGATCACCTACCTGAAGGTATTTGATTATTTGCTTGTAGAAGGGAGATTTAAAAAAGCAAAGAAGACCACGGAGAAAGGGCAGGATATGGGAGTAATCAGTGATGGTCTGACTAGTATGAATGTTGATTCTTAGGTGGTGAGGGCTGCAGGTTGGTAGACTGCAGTCACCATGGAGGAGTGTGACAATGCTCCCGTCCCGCCCGACCCGGGCGTGCGCAAGCAAATACTGGCACTTACTGGCCCTTGACCCCAGCTTGGGCCACCTGGTTCCAGAAAAGCCTTACTTTACCTTTAGAAGAGCCACCTCTATTGGTGACCAGATTACCAAAAGCGAGTTCAGACTATCGACAACCCATTGCAAATACAGGGGTACTTTTGCCTGTGGCTCGTACCACTACTGTGGTTACATGCTTACTCAAAGAAATCCCACTCTCCCCAATGGGAAAACTTTTTTTCCAAAACATTTTGCAAACTGCAGAACCACTGGAGTGGTTTATCTCCTCCAGTGCAGCTGCGGCTGCTTCTATATAGGAAAGACCAAGCTTGAGTTTTGGCGACGAGCATACAGGCACATTCTATCCATGAAAACAGCTGACCCGGACCTTCCTCTTGGTCGACATGTAACATTGGTACATGGGGGCAAATTCCCTTCCATTAAATTCCTAATCTTGGATCGCATACATCCTAGCCCCAGAGGGGGCGACTGGAATAAAATCTTACTCCAGAGAGAACTCAAATGGATCCACTTACTCAAGGCCACTACACCCCCTGGCCTCAACGAGGCAGTTTGTTTTAAACCTTTCTTACAAGGCTTCAATTCCGGAGGCATGGAAAAATAAGGTCATGGCTATTTCTGTTTACACCCCCTTCTTCCCCCCTCTTCTTTCCCTCCCCCCCTCCCATCCCTTCCCCCCCCTTCCTTCTCTTCCCCCCCCCTCTCCTTTTCCTCCCATGCCTCCACTTCCAGCAGCTACATTATTATTTTCTACATTATTTATTATTACTATTCTTTCGTGTCCCTAATTATTTATTATATTTGGTTGTCCTTCTCTGGCTATGATACATTTTTTGTACACCAAGCTGTACGTCTGCCACATACATGCTCCCCCCTTCCTTCTCCCCCCCTCCCCACCTCCCCCTAATTGTTTATACAAATCACCTACTCATTACTTCCAATCCAACTATCCATTACCCTATTGATTTTCCCAGTTGGTACCATAGGGGACCATGTATCGGACACACAATCAGCTTGGTTGGTTCCCTTACGGAACCCCCCTTTTTGTTTATATAATGGTTATATATGACTTGTCAAATGTTTGCCACATATCCTGTGTTAGCATTTGTATATCCTTCAATTGTTTCTAGGTCTCTTGTCGTCCATTGCCGTTTTTTCCTATTGTTTCCCCTTTTTGCTTTATGATTCTGCTTAGTACAAATGTCTGTATAGAGGCACCAATATGCCTGTTTCACCACTACTTCCCTGGTACTTTATGCTATCATACTGCGCAACATTCTATCATGTTTGTCCCCCTTCATATATAAAAAATACACCTACTCCCTCTACTAGGATCCAGTTCCCTCTTACCTTCAAAGAAACCACTTTGAGTTGCCTTAGGCGAGTTGTTTATCCCTTATCCTAGTTCTTCGTTCAATATCCTTTATGCCTTTCCTTAAACCTCCCCCCCCCCCCTTTTTTACTCCTCCATGCTTGGAGGAATACACAGAATAATTGTGATCGGGCCAAGTTTTACCCCATCCTGTTGGTACACAGTTTTTTACATGCTCTCGCCTGTGTTTTGTTGTGACATATCCCCTCTCCCCGCCCCCCCCCCGAGGCGTGGGTGGCTAGAGCGGTTGCCCGGCACGGAACAGCCGCCACAGGATTTCCTTTCCTGGGCGGCGCTTAGGGAGGTACTGGGGTGGTTCTCCACCTTACGCCCACTGCCTCCATGTTGCCACTCCGGCGAGCATGCTCAGTTCGCCGGAGTGACACTTCCGTGCCGGTGGGGCGGGTGTGCGTGACGTTGCTCCAAACGCCATTACGCTCGCGCATGCGCGGTTGGGGCGACGCCGCGCATCCTCGCTTCGGGGGGTCAATATAGGTCGTTTCAGCTCACGTTCTCCATAACACAGCTGTGCCTCGTTCCGACGCCAGCTGATTGGAGCCCTTACGTCATTTAAACCAGCCTCACTCACTCCCTGCTAAGGCGCTATACACGCCGGACGCTGGGTTGTGAGGCTGACCTCAGTAACACTTGTTCCTTTTTAAGGTATGATATTCCAGTTATCTCTCCTTACTCTTTTTGTACCCTAGTATTTATGTTTCAAGCACAGTATCATCTTCCCCTTCAGTTCTATAGTTACACTTTTACTGCTCCCTGGCCTGCTTTTGTCCTGGTCCCTGCAGACTATTGGGAGCAGGTTTATATGGGTACTGTAGCAACATATTTGTTTCTCATACACTTCCTATATACTATTGTGTTGAACCCAATCAGACTATCCCAGCTGCTCCTTAGTACATACTATGGAACCTTTCAATGTGTATGCTTACCACACACTTACTTAGAGGTATGCATTTGTGTATTTACTGTTACTGTTTATTATGATTAACGTTTGAGTTAACATGCATATATGTATATATATATATTTTGCTACTCTGATGCACTGTAAGCCAGACCCTCCTTATTTAGTGCATTTCAGTTGTACCGAGCCATTACAGTTTCTTGCCCTTTATATAATACCTACAACACGCTCCTCATCACCATCCTTGTTTACACCAGCTTATTTATTTACTATTTCCAAATTATCTATATTGGATCTTTTCTAAAGGTCCCCCATATATCTTTTCATTGTTTAGAGATGCCTTCCTGTGACCTCAGCACGCCGCTCTGGCTTGCCCACGCCCGGGTCGGGCGGGATGGGAGCATTGTCACACTCCTCCATGGTGACTGCAGTCTACCAACCTGCAGCCCTCACCACCTAAGAATCAACATTCATACTAGTCAGACCATCACTGATTACTCCCATATCCTGTCCTTTCTCCGTGGTCTTCTTTGCTTTTTTAAATCTCCCTTCTACAAGCAAATAATCAAATACCTTCAGGTAGGTGATCAATTGATCATTCTAACCTCTCATTGGATACCATTGATAGTCCTACCAATATTTGACCCCCCCCCTTTTTCGTTTTTTTCAACTTGTTCAGATGAACCCTTCTCTCTCAACTATGCCCCTGAAGAAGGGCCTTACAAACATTAAGTACCCCGAAACGCGTCGGGCTTGAGAAGAGCTTTTCATCATTACTCATTATTTGTTGTTCATCATGGTTACTATGTAGTTTTACTATGTTACTCTAGATATCTACTGCTTGTTTTTAACAATTGTATTTTTCAACACGAATAAAATTATATGTTTTTTACTATGTACAACGCTTTCTACCTTTATAATCTTTCTCTGTTTATGCAAGTGCCGGTAAAGTCCACTTAGGGGAACCCTTTGTTTTGTGTTTATGTATGACTGGACGTGGCACGGCTTTTTCTCCTAAACAAGTTGGTCATCCTTTCTTTGTTCAATGTTTCTTTGGTAGCAAATACCACTCCCCGCCTGACCAACGAACTTTAGGTTATTGTATAAATTGTACACTAATCAAAAATACCCCCAGGGGATCGTATCTCCTCCCCCCCTCCCCCGGGGAAGAATTTTTTACCCTGTCCCCGGGTTTTGTCCTAAACCCTTTTAAATAAACTCTTTCTTTATAAAATGGCCTCTGAAACGGAGACCTCTCACTTCGAAAATATATTTCTGGGTCAGGATTGGGAAACTTTAATGCAACAATATTTAGACAAATTTGGAGACAGTGATCGAACCGAAGCAGAGATTTCCTCCCTGTTCTTTAAACTTGCCAAAAACTTAGAGAAAAAGTCCTCATTTTTTTGGCACATCAGGTCATTTCAAGACTACATGAAGAGCAACATGAACCCGTTGGGCTTCCGCGTCCAGATCTTCCCTACTCTGGAGGATCTGGACGCGCCTTTTAAGTCCACATGGGAGAATGCTCTACAGACATGCTCATGCAATCTTATGCAGATACTTATAGATGAATATACAAGAAGATCTTCAGTCTTGGACGTTGAAATTACTAGGATTTGTGAACAACTCAAAAAATTTCAGGCACATCAATCAGTCTCTATTAAAGAGAAAAAACTCAAAACCCACCTTGAATCCTTTAATAAAAGTATTCTGATTAAGAAAAACTTTAAATTTCACAGGGACAAAAATGCCTTTGAGGCTGGTAAGACCTACAAATGGAACCAAAACAACAAGACCACTAGGAATTCATATACACCCCAGAATCCCTCCTCCAATAAACCCTCATCACATATTCCCCCGCTTATTATTCCTAAAGCAAAACCTCCCTCTGGTACCAAACGCCAACTCTCCGGCGATCCCACCCAAGACCAGAAATCAAAAAAATCAAGTGCAGAAAAGAAATCCAATCCCCTCACTTCCGCACACTCTGATAATATCACTAAGGGATCTTCGTCCAATCACTCAACACAGGCATATCCACCCCTTCCCTCTCAGAACACCACTACTGTACACGAGCCCAGTCGTAATGACTCGTCTTTTTTAGACCTGGTACTGGCCGGTCTCAAACCACCCCCACCGAATCTGAACACCTACACACAAATGACACTATGATTCCTCCCTCCACCACACTCACCCACTTGGATAATGATCTGAGTATTATCAACTTATCCTCTCATCCCCTCACAGAAAACGAAATCTCTATCCTGAAAAAAAGGATTAAATTTCTGTCCTGACCACAGATTAGACAAATTCGAATTTTACAAAGATCTCCAACTCTTCATCCGGAAAATAATTCTTAGAAAAGTTTACCAGAAACAGGAGGTCAAAATTACCTTTACCCCCCAGGAAAATCGAGCTCTGGATCAGCTTGTTGCGCTATTGGAGGAGAGTGATACAACTGATCTGATAGATCAAATAGACCTTCCACGTATCCTTCAACAAATAGACGACTCGGATGTTTATTCACATCCGGGCGCCTCCAAATTAAAGAAAAAATCGGACCTCTGCCCACCACCGAGCACATGTCCGAATGCAGCAGCTTTTCTTAAACTTGTTAACAATGATCTGGAGAAACTTAAAATAAAACAGCAAGCACCCTCTAATCTTAGCCCTAAAGAATTAGAGGCATTAGATTCCCTGAAGGCGAACGATACAATTACCATAAAACCTTCTGATAAGGGAGGGAATGTTGTGGTGTTGGACAACAACCACTATATCAAGATGTGCAAAAAAATTCTCAACAATGCAGACTGGTACCGTTGCATGCCAGCCTCCATTGTTGAGAAGTACAATAAAGAATTTTACGCTTTGGTCGACTCCGCTTTTCTTAACAACACCATCAGCAAATCCACTTGGACTTTTGTGAGAAACAATTTTCCCAAGACCCCCACGTTCTATGCACTCCCCAAAGTGCACAAGAATCTTAGAGACCCACCGGGTAGGCCGATAATTTCCGGTGTGGGCTCAATAAGCGACAATGCTAGCAAACTTATTGACGAATATCTTAGGCCCCTCGTGGTGTCTCTAACATCTTATGTAAAGGACACTAGCCATGTTTTACAAATTTTGGACCACCTTTCTGTCTCTGATCGAGCCCTCCTAGTCACCATTGACGTGGAGACGCTCTATAGCTCCATTCCACATGAATTGGGTTTGGCAGCAATTAGACACATACTCCAGCAAAAATTGAATTCTGATCCCATGTACAACGAATTCATCATTGAGCTGCTCGAGTACATCCTCACCCACAATGTCTTCACCTTTCTCGGCTCCCACTACCTCCAGGTGCAGGGGGTAGCGATGGGGACGTGCTGTGCCCCGTCGTACGCCAACCCGTACCTGGGGGAGTGGGAGAAAGCCCTTCTTTCAGACGGGAACCTCACTCATTATACAAACCACATCCAAGGGTGGTACCGATACATAGACGATATTTTCGTCGTGTGGGAGGGTCCCTCGGATGTACTCGAGCAGTTCATACTTAGGATGAACAAGAATGACTTTAATCTGACATTCACTATGTCCTTTAATAATACCCACGTAACTTTTTTAGACATTGAAATTTTCAAGGATGGACAGGGCAAACTTTCCACCAAGCTATTTAGAAAAAGCACTGCCGGCAATACCATATTGCACGCTGCTAGTTTCCACCCATTCCTTACTCTCAATACATTAGGATCAAGCGCAACTGTACAGACAATAAAACCTTTCTTACAGAAGCTGCTGCCCTCCGAGATAGACTGTTACTACGCGGTTACTCCCACAAGTCTCTCAAAAGGGCCTTCCATAAAGCCAATAACAAACCCAGACAAATGCTCCTCCATCCCACCAAACAACAAAGAGACTCACACCAACTCAGTATCATCACAACATACAACCAGCAACACCGTCAAACTAAAAGAATTATTGAAAAATACTGGCACTTACTGGCCCTTGACCCCAGCTTGGGCCACCTGGTTCCAGAAAAGCCTTACTTCACCTTTAGAAGAGCCACCTCTATTGGTGACCAGATTACCAAAAGCGAGTTCAGACTATCGACAACCCATTGCAAATACAGGGGTACTTTTGCCTGTGGCTCGTGCCACTACTGTGGTTACATGCTTACTCAAAGAAATCCCACTCTCCCCAATGGGAAAACTTTTTTTCCAAAACATTTTGCAAACTGCAGAACCACTGGAGTGGTTTATCTCCTCCAGTGCAGCTGCGGCTGCTTCTATATAGGAAAGACCAAGCTTGAGTTTTGGCGACGAGCATACAGGCACATTCTATCCATGAAAACAGCTGACCCGGACCTTCCTCTTGGTCGACATGTAACATTGGTACATGGGGGCAAATTCCCTTCCATTAAATTCCTAATCTTGGATCGCATACATCCTAGCCCCAGAGGGGGCGACTGGAATAAAATCTTACTCCAGAGAGAACTCAAATGGATCCACCTACTCAAGGCCACTACACCCCCTGGCCTCAACGAGGCAGTTTGTTTTAAACCTTTCTTACAAGGCTTCAATTCCGGAGGCATGGAAAAATAAGGTCATGGCTATTTCTGTTTACACCCCCTTCTTCCCCCCTCTTCTTTCCCTCCCCTCCCCCCCTTCCTTCTCTCCCCCCCTCTCCTTTTCCTCCCATGCCTCCACTTCCAGCATCTACATTATTATTTTCTACATTATTTATTATTACTATTCTTTCGTGTCCCTAATTATTTATTATATTTGGTTGTCCTTCTCTGGCTATGATACATTTTTTGTACACCAAGCTGTACGTCTGCCACATACATGCTCCCCCCTTCCTTCTCCCCCCCCTCCCCACCTCCCCCTAATTGTTTATACAAATCACCTACTCATTACTTCCAATCCAACTATCCATTACCCTATTGATTTTCCCAGTTGGTACCATAGGGGACCATGTATCGGACACACAATCAGCTTGGTTGTTTCCCTTACGGAACCCCCCTTTTTGTTTATATAATGGTTATATATGACTTGTCAAATGTTTGCCACATATCCTGTGTTAGCATTTGTATATCCTTCAATTGTTTCTAGGTCTCTTGTCGTCCATTGCCGTTTTTTCCTATTGTTTCCCCTTTTTGCTTTATGATTCTGCTTAGTACAAATGTCTGTATAGAGGCACCAATATGCCTGTTTCACCACTACTTCCCTGGTACTTTATGCTATCATACTGCGCAACATTCTATCATGTTTGTCCCCCTTCATATATAAAAAATACACCTACTCCCTCTACTAGGATCCAGTTCCCTCTTACCTTCAAAGAAACCACTTTGAGTTGCCTTAGGCGAGTTGTTTATCCCTTATCCTAGTTCTTCGTTCAATATCCTTTATGCCTTTCCTTAAACCCCCCCCCCCCCCTTTTTTACTCCTCCATGCTTGGAGGAATACACAGAATAATTGTGATCGGGCCAAGTTTTACCCCATCCTGTTGGTACACAGTTTTTTACATGCTCTCGCCTGTGTTTTGTTGTGACATATCCCCTCTCCCCGCCCCCCCCGAGGCGTGGGTGGCTAGAGCGGTTGCCCGGCACGGAACAGCCGCCACAGGATTTCCTTTCCTGGGCGGCGCTTAGGGAGGTACTGGGGCGGTTCTCCACCTTACGCCCACTGCCTCCATGTTGCCACTCCGGCGAGCATGCTCAGTTCGCCGGAGTGACACTTCCGTGCCGGTGGGGCGGGTGTGCGCGACGTTGCTCCAAACGCCATTACGCTCGCGCATGCGCGGTTGGGGCGACGCAGCGCATCCTCGCTTCGGGGGGTCAATATAGGTCGTTTCAGCTCACGTTCTCCATAACACAGCTGTGCCTCGTTCCGACGCCAGCTGATTGGAGCCCTTACGTCATTTAAACCAGCCTCACTCACTCCCTGCTAAGGCGCTATACACGCCGGACGCTGGGTTGTGAGGCTGACTACAGTAACACTTGTTCCTTTTTAAGGTATGATATTCCAGTTATCTCTCCTTACTCTTTTTGTACCCTAGTATTTATGTTTCAAGCACAGTATCATCTTCCCCTTCAGTTCTATAGTTACACTTTTACTGCTCCCTGGCCTGCTTTTGTCCTGGTCCCTGCAGACTATTGGGAGCAGGTTTATATGGGTACTGTAGCAACATATTTGTTTCTCATACACTTCCTATATACTATTGTGTTGAACCCAATCAGACTATCCCAGCTGCTCCTTAGTACATACTATGGAACCTTTCAATGTGTATGCTTACCACACACTTACTTAGAGGTATGCATTTGTGTATTTACTGTTACTCTTTATTATGATTAACTTTTGAGTTAACATGCATATATGTATATATATATATTTTGCTACTCTGATGCACTGTAAGCCAGACCCTCCTTATTTAGTGCATTTCAGTTGTACCGAGCCATTACAGTTTCTTGCCCTTTATATAATACCTACAACACGCTCCTCATCACCATCCTTGTTTACACCAGCTTATTTATTTATTTATTTACTATTTCCAAATTATCTATATTGGATCTTTTCTAAAGGTCCCCCATATATCTTTTCATTGTTTAGAGACGCCTTCCTGTGACCTCAGCACGCCGCTCTGGCTTGCGCACGCCCGGGTCGGGCGGGACGGGAGCATTGTCACACTCCTCCATGGTGACTGCAGTCTACCAACCTGCAGCCCTCACCACCTAAGAATCAACATTCATACTAGTCAGACCATCACTGATTACTCCCATATCCTGCCCTTTCTCCGTGGTCTTCTTTGCTTTTTTAAATCTCCCTTCTACAAGCAAATAATCAAATACCTTCAGGTAGGTGATCAATTGATCATTCTAACCTCTCATTGGATACCATTGATAGTCCTACCAATATCTGACCCCCCCCCCCCCTTTTTCGTTTTTTTCAACTTGTTCAGATGAACCCTTCTCTCTCAACTATGCCCCTGAAGAAGGACCTTACAAACATTAAGTACCCCGAAACGCGTCGGGCTTGAGAAGAGCTTTTCATCATTACTCATTATTTGTTGTTCATCATGGTTACTATGTAGTTTTACTATGTTACTCTAGATATCTACTGCTTGTTTTTAACAATTGTATTTTTCAACACGAATAAAATTATATGTTTTTTACTATGTACAACGCTTTCTACCTTTATAATCTTTCTCTGTTTATGCAAGTGCCGGTAAAGTCCACTTAGGGGAACCCTTTGTTTTGTGTTTATGTATGACAGGACGTGGCACGGCTTTTTCTCCTAAACAAGTTGGTCATCCTTTCTTTGTTAAACATTTTAATATAGGACAGACAATTTCGAACTCACAAGATTGTAGAGATCACAGCGCATGTAGGAAGGGATAAGAGGTACAAGAGGTTCACCCACTCCTGGGGGAAGGCGGTAGGCTCGCAGATGGAGAGGCAGCTGATGTCATGTGTTGTAGTGTATTTCTATTGTATTTTCGAATGACAACTGTACTGATTAAACGGAAATCATACGATCTGGTATCATATGAGTAAAATTTTCGTGCTTGTCTGATCGGATAATATCGGATAAACTGTCATGATCGGCTCTCGAAAGCCATGTACTAACCGATTATCCGATTATCACATGATCACTTAGAAAGCGGTATTTTTCATCCGATTTTTGGATCGTGTGTTCGGGCCTTTAGTCTGACCTTAGGACAGATTCACTCTTATGTCCCGTACACACGGTCGGATTTTCAGATGGAAAATGTGTGATAGGACCTTGTTGTCGGAAATTCCGACCGTGTGTAGGCTCCATCACACATTTTCCATCAGATTTTCCGACACACAAAGTTTGAGAGCAGGATACAAAATCCGTTGTCGGAAATTCCAATCGTGTGTACACAAATCCGACGGACAAAGTGCCACGCATGCTCAGAATAAATAAAGAGATGAAAGCTATTGGCCACTGCCCCGTTTATAGTCCCGACGTACGTGTTTTACGTCACCGCGTTCAGAACGATTGGATTTTCCGACAACTTTGTGTGACCGTGTGTATGCAAGACAAGTTTGAGCCAACATCCGTCGGAAAAAATTCTAGGATTTTGTTGTCGGAATGTCCGAACAAAGTCCGACCGTGTGTACGGGGCATTACTTTGTTCAGAAATTCTTGAACTTAGCCATGAGGATATTCTATTCAGAAACATCTAAAATGTAAGAAATATTTATTTATTGCATTTTTTTTCAGCATTCTGTGTGAATGGGGACACAACAATATATTAGCTGGGTTTTCTTAATTTTGACTGCAAAATTGAAAATACGTGTTATGTTTAGGGGAGGGGATATGGTTGAAATTTAGGATTAGAATAAAAGTTAATGAAAGTGCTGTGTGGTGAAAGTTTAATTGACAATTACCCCATCATGTGGCATTGCACCCAAAATGTTTTTTTTTTAATTTTTATTTTAAATAGATGTAGCTTTTAAGTGGTATTTTATAACCACTTTTATTTATTTATTTTTTATTTATTTCTTTACTATATAAGGAATAAGAGACTGAAACGTTCAGAAACAAATCTTTTCTATACTTTCTGTACATAACTTAACAAATAAAAATGCCAGGATAGTACAACCCCCCCCTTCCCAAAATGTGCCTATCCTTTAAAAGCCACCTATTGAAGCCAAATGCAAGTCTTCAGTTATTTAGTCAAATATATATTTTATTAATTATCAAGGTTCAATGCAAATAAGAGAAAAAAGAAAAAAAAAAAGAGAAAACAAAAAGGAAAAGAAAGGGAAAAACAAATACAGTCCGCCTTATCTTTATAGGAAAACTAGGGTGGTTTTCAATAAAGTAACCTGATATAAAATGATCAAAACATCATAAATAGAAAATATAACTAATAATTTTGCGAGTAAGTATATACCAATGGTATAAAGAAGTAAAACAGTATGGCTGTAACAACACAAAAAAAAAAGAAAAAAAAAAGAAAAGAAAAACTCTACTAGACATGTGCGGTTCGTTTCGTTCCAAATTAATTAATTATTCGGACAAATTTTTCTTTATTCGGATATATCCGAATACCCAAATTATATTATAATGACGTTTACTGAATGCTCTGACTAACGAAATGAAAATTCGTCCGAATTTCTGAAATTCAAATTTAAATTAGGATCAAATTTTACATTGAATTCCATTCAAATTCGAACTGTAAAAATATTTCTGAAATCAATGACTGTGTTTTGTACCATTTCAAATAAATGCTGTTTTTGTTAAGCCAAAGGTGATTTAAAGAGTCATTGTAATCATTTGATGAAGATTTTTCGTTTGTTCACTATACCGCATTCAAATAAAAAAAAATATAAAATTTTCATTTAGACCAATTCAAAATTTATCGATTTAAATGTTTTAAATCGAAAAAAATCTGTAAATTTGTAAAATTCCAAATACGAATCCTGAATACAAATTCCGAATACGAATTTCCGAATACAAATCCTAAATACGAATTGAACGAATCAACCGAATTTAGCAAAACTAAATAACAGAAAATTTCCTATTAAATACTTACTGTAATTTTCTTTTCCTGATGGGTTCCATGGCAGAATAGGTATGGTTAACCCTGCCTCCACTCCTCCCATAAATCTTTGCTCTGAGCCAGAGGCCGCGTTCTGTACCTAGCCTACTCAAGACACTTGGGGGGGGGGGGGGCTCCTGCTGCCATGGAGTCCATCAGGAATCTGATGGACTCCATCTGGAGTCCATCAGTCAACAGACAGGACCTGCAAGCCAAAATAAACAGTGGATAAGGAAGCAGACTCTACACAATAATGAGCCATAAAAGGTATTGATTGAAGACCACAAGGCCGCCCTACAGACTACTTTGGGAACCACATGCTGCGAAGCTGCCCAAGGTCTAGAGCCACTACTGGTCCAGTGAACAGACACTGCCTCCAAAGGAGCCAAGCCCTTCGCTCTGTGAGCCTGCTGCAATACGTCCTACAATCATCCTAGATGAGGCACATTCCTCTGTCCTTTCTGGTAAAAGAATGAACATGCGTTCTGAAGCTTGAAGGAAGTTGCAGCTTTGTAGATAACTTCACAATATCTGAGGGATTCCTAGAACTGAAGGAAGGCACTGCTGGGAGTCAACTCAGGATTCCCTGTTTACTAGACATTTACATGGACTTACATGGACTTTAACCAACTAAGCCACAGCGCTCCCTCTTCCACGTCTAAAGGACGTAAGTTAGAACTCTAAGGTTAGCCGAATAATTTCTTGGCTCCCATGAAAGACTGATGCACCCTTGGGAATTGAGTCAAGCATAGGTAACAGCACCACTCGAACTGGAAAAATGTTAAGAAAAGCTCTCTATAACTAGTGAATCAATCTCTGAGGTTTTTTATGCCGACGTGATGGCCAGGAAAAAGGTGAAAATTTGACCTTTAATGGAGACAGCCCTAGAACACTCCACTCCAATTCCCAAGTGGGAGTTGGGAACAAGAGGGAGACTCCATTTGGAAAACCTCCACTTATTCCTAGGTCTGAGCTTAGCTGCTCCCTTGAAGAATTGTTGGACAGGAAAAGATGCCTAGACCGGGATACATCTGTGAAGGCTGATAAAGCTGACACTTGAACTCCAAGGGAGCTGATCGATAGAGCCAGATCTAAATCCAACTGGAGGAAACCTAGAATATTTAGAACTTCTAGATCACTACAAGATCTGTCAGCAGCAGACATGCATTTAACAAACTTTGACCAGATTCTCCCGTAAACTTGGTTTGCGTTCATTCTTCTAGTATTCAAGAAAGTGGAGATGACTCTGGAGGAGCAGCCGAGGATCCCCAATCTCGAAAACAAGGCCGTCAGACGCAACCATGCTGGACATGGATGTAGAATTGTACCCAGTGAAAGATAGTCTGGCCTAAGGAGAAGGCGCACTGGGTTCCGAAAGCTGAACTGTGCTAGCAAGAAGAACCATAGCTTAATTGGCCATTAAGGCATCACTGCCACTACCTCCACAACCTCTGTTCTGAGTCTTCGTAGAAACCCGAGGTTGACCAGGACTGGAAGAAATGCACAGGTCCTACTGCATTTCCAATGATCCATCAGGGCATCTGTGCCTGAAAACCTCCACATGTAGAGACCATTCGTTGTTGTCCAATTGGACTCTGGAAAGAAAGTCTGCTAGAATATTTTGGACTCTGGGGACATAAGCTGCTGAGGTGTAGGCTCGATTCTTCTGAGCCCAAGGCATAATTGTCTCGGCTTCCTGTAATAGAGAACAGGCTGTGAGTCCCCCTTGTCTTTTAACATAGGAGACCACTGTAGTGTTGACTAACCTAAGAGCACTGACGCTCCCCTCCTGTTATGGTGAAAGGTCTGTAGGGTGCAGAAGGCTGCTTGTAGCCTCAGAATGTTCAACACAATCTTGTGAAATTGACAGTCCTGTCTGCCATGAGCTCCAGCAGGCAGCAAGCCCCCTCATTCCATAATGCTAGCATGGGACGTGATTGTGAACCAGGAAATGGGGCAATGGAATGGCAAATGAGCCTGTTTCTTCATTGCAGCCACCAGGGGACTCACTCTCATGACAATTTTAGATGCTGAAAGGCAAGCAGGTGGGAAGAAGACAGGGCCAGGAGTCAGGGCCCTGGGCAAAGTATTGCTCTGAGGCCCCTACAAGCTTGTCCCAATTTTCGCACCTACTCTCAAGAATTAAAGTATAAATAGTTGATAGAATAATTAGATTTGTTATCAGATTAATTGTTTATTAGAATTGATAGAGTCATGCTGCAGCTTCCCAGCAACCATGTACAATGCACGTGGTTGTTGTGGGGTGATGCAGCATTTTGGGTGTTAAAACAAGTGGTGAGGAGCTGACATTGCTTCCCCACTGCCTGACAAATGTCTCTAAAAAGAAATCCATGTGTAAATTGTTTTTTAGAGTAGTGGCAGCCTTTTTCAGGCTGTATTGACACATAATGCAAAGCTGCCGGGAATGATTCACCACACCGGCAGCTCTGCATAGCCAACTGTGGTGGGGCAGTGTGGTGTGCAATTCAGTGCATCACATGGCTCCCTGTTTATTTGAAGTGTTAAAAACATACACTTCATTCACAGTAATGTACAGCATTGAGACATGCTGCATTGCCGTGCGATTTGGCATGAGTGCTGCGAAAAAATGCAGCATGTCTGCATTTTATTGCAGAATTCTAAAGAGCAGCCATATGCTGCATTTCAGTGTGAATGGGACACATAAGAAACAGTTGTTTCCTGAGTGTTCCTGATGTGACAGTCAAGTTTTACAATGCAGTAAAATTTCCGTCACTGCATATAGTGTACATTAGGCTACGTTCACACTGGTGATTGGGTAAGGTGCAAATTAAAGCAGCAGTTCCTCCTGCAGCTCTCAGAAGCTGTCAGCAGGTAGGTGCAGCCACCAGCCCTGTTCATTATAACGACAGGTCACCAGTGGCTGAACCTATTCATGGTTCTCTGCGCAGCTAGTGATTGATTACCTGTGGTGATTGTTGCTGGACACAGACAAAGTGCACGCAGCAGTGGTCACTATAGTGAACAAGGTCAGCGGTCGCATGTACCCACTGACAGCCGCAGGAGGAACTTCTGCTACAATGCACACTGGCCCTAATTGCCAATGTGAATGTAACCCTAGCCCTCAATTAGAAACTCAGAGTAGAGCAGAGATAGGGCCATCTGCAATTAACGGGGGGGGGGGGGGGGGGGGGTGTTTAGAGACACTCACTAATTCATACACACAGAAAGTCCTTTCACAGTGCTCTGTGTGTGCATAGCAGGGGGTGGAGTATGGCGGGGCTGACAAGGCAGGCATAGCAGGGATAGGATGGATCATCAGGGGGAGGAACAGAGTCACTAGCCTGTTCAACACGCTGAGCTGTGCACTCCTATTCCTGTGTCTTTTCATATCTGACAGGTTTTGTGCAAGTAAGTTAATGAGTAACAGGAACCGCACAGCACAGTGACGGTATACCCCGGTATCCCAGCCACAAACTCCCAGGACTCCTGGCTGGACGGCAGGTCGATCTGACCACACCAGCAATCAGCCATGGTGACAACCTGAGGACTGCAGGCAGAAGGTGCTTACAAAGTTGCTGTTAATCTCTGTGTGCAGTCCACCATGCAACCCTAGCAGTGTCAGCAGCATTGCTCTAGATCTAACCAGCCCTGATGGGGCCCCATGTGCATCTGGGGCCCCTGGGCTGTGCCCAAGTGTGCCCACTTGATAAGACGGCCCCGCCAGGAGTATTCTATTCCAGAACATCGGGATCCAGAGTCAAAGCAATGGTCCCCTTTATTATATTGAACTGAGCTCCGAGGCACACAATAGGCTGAGTGAGCTCCAGGTGACTCTTTTCCAGATTCAGCTGCCAGCCGAATTTGAGGAGCATTGAAAAGACCTGAGCTCTGGGCTCAAGCAGCTGCCCTTTGTTTTGGGACAGTAGGAGAAGGATATCCATGTAACTATGCAGGCATATGCTCCTTGTTTTGATAAAGACTATAACAACCAATAAGACCCTGAAAACACATAGGGTAATGTTGAAAGCCCGAATGGCTGGGGCTGGAGATGGTCTTGACCTACAGTGAAGCAAAGGAACTTGCGGAAGTCTTCTACAATGGGCACATGAAAGTAAACATCTTAGGACTATTGGAGACAAGCCAGTCACCTGGCTAGACCCCCTATGAATCAGGGACAATGCTTCCACTAGGCAGGTTTTTAAAGTAATTTATTAGGCAGCTCCAGGGGTCTCTTCCGAAGTTCTTCCGACTTCGGGGGTCTCTTCCAACTTCTCCACTCTCTCCGGCCTCTTCTCCCGGTGTCCGGTTCTTCTTCTGCACTCCGGCCTCTTCTCCCGGTGTCCGGTTCTTCTCCCGCTCTCCGGCGTCTTCTCACGGTCTCCGGTTCTTCTCCCGCTCTGCGGTTCTTCTGCCGGGCTCCTACCCTATCTTCTGCTCTTTTGCCGCTCTTTTGCTAGAGGTGGCCCGGTCTTCTCCGTCGTCTTTTTCCCTCTTCTCTTCCTCCAATGTTGACACAATGCTCTCTACCGCTGTAATGCCGTGTGCGAGGTGCGCAGCGACTTATATAGGCATGAGGCGGGGTCACCGGGTGATGTCACCCGGTGACCCCGCCCCTTGTGACACCACCATCATGGGGCATGATGGTACTGTGACCACGTCCCATGCCTATAAAAGTCGTTGCGCACCTGGCACACGGCATAACAGCGGGAGAGAGCGTTGTGACAACATCGGAAGAGGAGAAGAGGGAACAAGACGACAGAGAAGACCGGGCCACCGCTAGCAAAAGAGTGTCAAAAGAGCAGAAGATAGGGTAGGAGCCCGGCAGAAGAACCGAAGACCTGGAGAAGAGGCCGGAGACCGGGAGAAGAGGTCGGAGAGCGGGAGAAGAGGCCAGAGAGTGGGAGAAGAACCGGAAACCAGGAGAAGAGGCCTGAGAGAGCGGAGAAGTCGGAAGAGACCTCCGAAGTCGGAAGAAGACCCTCGAAGCTGCCTAATAAATTACTTTAAAGACCTGTCTAGTGTGTTTTTTTATTGACACTTTTTCCCCTAGGTGAATGGGTAGGGGTACGATGTACCCCATACTCATTCACATAGGGTAGGGGGCTGGGATCTGGGGGCCCCCTTATTAAAGGGGGCTCCCAGATTCCGATAAGCCCTCCGCCCGCAGACCCCGACAACCAACGGCCAGGGTTGTCGGGAAAAGGCCCTTGTCTTCATCAACATGGGGACAAGGTGCTTTGGGGTGGGGGGCCGCAGAATCTATTAAAAATCTCAAACCATTTAGGGAATGAAGGAGTAATAGAACATTTCCAATATCTGAGTATTAATTGTCTATTTCCAAAAAAATGAAAAAAAAACAGAGATGACCCCTTTTTGAGATAAAGTTTGAGGCATAAGAGTCAGAAGTATCAGTTGTGGAGAGTTGGGGATCAGTTCATGAGTAAATAAATTAAAGGGATGAATTACACAGTCCCAAAGTTTATAGATAGAATTGCATGCCCACCAAATATGGAAGTGGGTACCCAAAGAAACGTGAACCTGACTATCGATCAACTTGTATACAAGCAGCCTGTTTTTCTCGAACAATCAGCTATAACCGACAAAACTGATCATTGTACTCTGACGCCAGGCAAGGCTCCCCACTGTCATAATACAATACCACAGCAGGAGGGATTCCCCCATCCAAATTGAATGTGTGGATGGTGGAATCAAGTCATTTTCTTTCATTTTCTTTCATTCCTGTTGAGTGTTTATTTGGGCAGAAAGGAGACCTAAAGCCCTCCACTAAGCTATGCCATTTTAAATCAAAAGGTTTCTGCATGTCTCACATGTATTTCAAATGTCAAAATGATAGTGGTACATTTATGATTCTAGTATAGTGGGCAGAGCCATACAAATAATTAATTTTTGCCACAGGGTAAATGTGCATTCGAAACTGCTGATTTACGGCACAGATACAGCCTAAAATAGAATCATCTATTCCAACAAGAAACTGCAACCAGTCGGTTTATGGTGCGCTGGGCTAAAATAAAACCCATAAATGTTAAGGATACGGATAGGTAATAATTGGGAATAGCGAAATGGGTAATCAGAGGGAAATTTAGGCTTGCTCTGTGTGCCTCAAACTCCGTACACCTAAAAATGAAGTACTGCTTGAGAGAATCAGAGTTATAATTTAGAAGCTTACCGTCATCATCACTATAATCTTGTCTTGAGCCTTCCATTTCACTACAGAGCTGAAATACAACACATCATATACAATATGTGCAGCAACAAAGAACTGTGACAAACTTCTTACTGAGAAAATAAATCAGTTTCTACTCTGACTATAAAGTTCTTCCAGACTGTACTACAATGGCAACTTCTCTTTATGTCATGTTATTTTATTCTGCTCAAGGTCTGTCTTTTATAGAAGTAGTCTATTCTATTCTAGTAATATCTTTCAAAATGTTCTCAAGTATCACTGACAATGCATACTTTTAAACATTAGCAAATAGGTTATTTACATTTAAAAAATTAAATTATTTTTATTGATTGTAAGGTTCATGGTTGAAGATTTTTAGGATGTACCTAATGCACTCAATGTTCAGAAATGGTTATTATTATTATTATACTTGTTTTATATAGCACCAACAGTTTGCTCAGCGCTTAACAAAATAATCATGCAGAATCAACATGTTTCTCCAATACATATGGTATTGCATACCACACCTTCACGTGGGTGTGCAACAGTTCACCTTCTTTCCCCACATCAAGTGTCCACCTAGGAAAAATAGCATGCAAATCACAAATGTTCCTTGGACACGGACATATGACATGGGAATTATAGAATAACATACAATTATAGTACTGGGGTGGGCAACAGGTAATCTTCATCTCCCACATCAAGTGTCCACACCATTTCCAGAGTGGAATCTTGATATGGGGAAGGAAGGTAAACTGTTGAACGCTAAATAAATATAAGAAATGCACCTGAGCAGGCGTAGCTATAGAGGGTGCAAGAGTCGTGATCGCGACCCGGCCCCAGGCTGCGGGTGGCCCGTGCGGCTCCTCTGTCAGTTTTGTCTACACTTGTGTGAGCCAGACTTGAAGTCGGGGGGCGGAGCTGGGAGGCGGAGCTGGCGGTCCTAGGTATGGAAGACTGCTTGCCTCTTCACTTTACACTCTGGATGCAGCTAGCACCAGGCTGGATAGGAGGGCGGGCGGGGCGACATATAGGAGAACTGATCTCCTCTGCTCTCCTCCTGTCTCCTGCAGGTCTTTCAACAGCTGCAGGAGCAGGATCGGTTCTCCTATATGGCGCCCCGCCCACCCTCCTATCCAGCCAAGAGGCAAGCAGTCATCCGTACCCAAGACCGTCAGCTCCGCCTCCCAACCCCGCCCCCGACCCTGGCTCTCGCTTCCTGTACCCCGCTTCCTGTGTCAAGGCTGTTCCTGATGCCGGAATAGTAGGAGAAAAGCTCTCTGCCCGAGGCCACTCCTGGTAAGCCACAAACTCTCTGTCACAGCAGAGAGTAAAAGAATACTGCCCAGCGAGTATAGTGTTCCAGGTGTGCTGCTGACTATCACTCTGCTCCCTCCCATACTACCCCCCTCCCATCATGCTGTCCCCCCAAACTGCCCTCCACTGCCTCCCTCTCATCAAAAACTGTAAAAAAAAAAAAACTATAAAAAATAAAATTATAAAATAAAATGGTGAAAAAACCCCAAAAAACTACTGACCCCATTCTCTGCCCTACTGACCCCGTCCACTGCCCTACTGACCACGTCCACTGCCCTACTGACCCCGTCCACCGCCCTACTGACCACGTCCACCGTCCTAATGACCCCGTCCACCGCCCTACTGACCACGTCCACTGCCCTACTGACCATGTCCACCGCCCTACTGACCCTGTCCACCGCCCTACTGACCACGTCCTCCGCCCTACTGAACCCGTCCACCGCCCTACGGACCCCGTCCACCGCCCTACTGACCACGTCCACCAGCCTAATGACCCCGTCCACCGCTCTACTGACCCCGTCCACCGCTCTACTGACCACATCCACCGCTCTACTGACCACGTCCACTGCCCTACTGACCCCATCCACCACCCTACTGACCACGTCCACTGCCCTACTGACCACGTCCACTTCCCTACCAACCACATCCACTTCCCTACTGACCATGTCCACTTCCCTACTGACCATGTCCACTGCCCTACCATGTCCACTGCCCTACTGACCCTGTCCACTGCCCTACTGACCAGGTTCACTGCCCTACTGACCATGTCCACTGCTCTACTGACCACGTCCACTGCCCTACTGACCATGTCTACTACCCTACTCACCACGTCCACTGCCCTACTGACTGACATCATTCCCAGTCCACACTGACACCACTGGCTGAACTAGGGTTGCAAAGGTCGCACTTGTGACTGGGCCCTTGCCCTCCACCACCATGGCGAAGCCCAAGACTGAAGGACTGCACAACATGTGAAAGGGAACCGCTATGGGCTGTACAGGGTCATGGGATCAGTTGAAAGAGCTTTGGGCTCGGAGGGAATGGCTCAGGTCGAAGGTCGGGGGGCCCTACATGATTTCTTGCACCAGGGCCTTGAAGGTTCTAGCTACGCCTCTGCACCTGAGAGTTGCCAACTTTGAAACAGCGGTACCCGAACCCAAAATTTTGATATGTATGGGGGGGTCTCCACATGTACCAAGCTCACTAAATATACAAAAAAAATTGAAATTACTCCTACTTATGGCTACCACAATTTATTTATTCATATAGAAAATGTAAAAGCATCATACACACTAGTGTTCATACATGGTATTCACAAATCCCTCCTCCTCCCAACCATCACCCCCTAAAAACCATCCCAGTGCCCCCCCCCCCGAGAATATGAACCCACCTAAACCCAGACCCCCCAGAACTAGAACCTAGTCAGACAAATGGAACCCACTGAGACACCACCAATAAGTATGACCACAATGGGCTGGCTGGTCTCAGGTTTCAATGCCAAGCTGGTAGAACCTGTACTACGCAATGGTCATGCCCTGGCCGCTGATGCAATAATCTACTATATGGTGATAGATTAATGCTGTGCGTTTTCAGTAAAGTGCATGCATGTCAGAGGTGATTAGGATCTTCCTGTTACTGTAAAAAGTTCTTTATTGCATTTGTATCTCACAAGAAATCCAATTGAGGATAGTTGAAGATAGAAGGAACTCTACATTGTTGGCTGTGTCCAGTCTGCACTATTGCAAATACT
Organism: Lithobates septentrionalis; assembly: GCA_037952835.1. Taxonomy (NCBI): domain Eukaryota; kingdom Metazoa; phylum Chordata; class Amphibia; order Anura; family Ranidae; genus Lithobates; species Lithobates septentrionalis. The sequence continues at coordinate 1,260,456 of JBBDGP010001436.1, forward strand.
GCATAAGAACAGTACTCATTAACAAGTCCTCAGAAACAATCTCCCTGTGATGCAATATTGCCAGTATACAGTATATAATGAGTAAAGTTGATATGACCCTAAGCCCTGAATAGCAGAGTTCTTGCAAATTATACCGACAATATTGCATCACAGAGACAACCTCCCTGTGATGCAATGTTCTTGCAAATTATACCGACAATATTGCATCATAGGGAGGTTGTCTCTGAGGACTTGTTAAAGAGTACTTCCTATATTTGCAATAGTGCAGGGTCAACAGAGTAGAGGCCAACAGAGAAAAGTTCCTTCTTCAACTATCCTAGATTGGATTCCTTGATTAGATGTGCAGATTACTGCAGCCAGTGCATGGTCATCTAACAGAGACAACTCCAAGCTTCAGTGATAATATTTATGTTGGTGGACTTTTGTGCATCATGGGCTACATCACTTTGGCATTGAGATCCTGAAACCAGGCAGCCCATTTTGGTCATACTTATCAGTGGTGTCTCAATGGGTTCCATTTGTCTGGCTAGTTCGGGGGTGGGGGAGGTCCCGCCGTTGTGTGGGTTATTCTTTTCAGGGGGACATGGAAGTTAGAAAGAGAGGGGAGTTGTGGATACCATGTAAGAGCACTTATTTGCATTTTAAATTTTCTATATGAACAAATAAATTGCAGTAGCCATAAGTAGGTGTCATTTCCAGTTTTTCGCTATATTTAATGAAACTGTTGCACACCCAAGTAAGGGTATGTCATGCAATACTTACTATACCATAGAGATGGGGGCCTTAATTTGTCTATGGCTTTGGGTGTCAATTAAATACGTCACAGCCTTGTCCCACAAAGGACAGATCATTTTATATCACTATATGTTACTTTTTTTTACAATAGGTAAAGCTCTCCATAAAGATCTGATCCCAGGCATTTGGGAGGCAAGTAAGGATAGGAGATTAGGGCGGCAAGTGTAACGCTAAGATGGTGCCATCCTAAGATCATGTACTGATTTGGATCCCTGCAGCTTGCACCCAGTGCCAACACACTTGTACTTCCTCAGCTCCACTCTGCAACATGCATAATGAATTAATTGGCCACATATAGGGATTAGCCAACAGCCAGCATACTGTAGAGTGGTACTCAGAGAGCAGCTGAGTGCTGAGACTAGAAGCAAGCTTCAGGGAGACACATTTTTTACAGCTGATAATATCTAAAAGGCAGCTGCAGAGAAAAGTTTAATTTATGGCTTTACATTTTTACACCCAAATCCAGATATTCAATGTTCCTGCAGTTCTGCAGTGGAATCCTTATTGCTTGTCACTTATCATTTTTGTTGACAGTTTCTCAAGCTGTTGTCTTTCATAAGTTTGCAGTTTATTAAAATTGCTTCAGGTTCAGTTCTGTTTATCCAGTTATGACGTTATTCAACAAAACTTATATTTTCTTTCAGTAGGGGTAATGATGATTTAAAAACAAAATATTGTAATCCATTTCTCGGTTTGCCCCTGGTTACACATGATTCCCCTTGAGGTTTTGAATCAAAATTATAGTTCTTTGTTACAGGGAAATCTGCAGACTGGAAGAGTATATCAGTTTAAAGCAGTAGTAAACCCCAAAGCAAAAACTAAAAGCGGAACGTCAGTGTATGTGAGCACCCCAACCAAAAAACGCTATTTAATTCATTTTTGTTATTTAAATCAAACTAAACCATCCATCCATGTCTCCATGCTTTTTTTTTTTGCTGAGAAATCACTTTGAAATACACCCCCTAGCATTTCTGGCTGCAGCCATCTTGAATAAAGGCAGATGATTCATGTGGCGGTAGTACAGCACACACACAGCTCCCTTTTTTTTCCCTTACTCAACTTTATATGAAGTGTACAAAAGTACATTTCATTCATGTCACTGTACAGCAGCATGATGCGCTGTGCTGCTAAACAGTGACATGCAATTCTGTACAGTGAAGCATGCTGGAAATCTATCACAGCTTGCTGCAGTGCAGCTCTAGGCTGCATTGCAGTGTGAATGGGACACACAAAAAACAACTGTTTTCTGAGTGTCCTTGCAGTGACTGGCATTTTACACTGCAGTAAAACTCTGGTCACTACACTAGTGTTGTGAATACAGCCTTAGGCCCCTTTCACACGGGCACCTCCACTTAACAAGATCCACTTGCTCAGTGGGGGATGGCTGAGCTGATCCCCGCTGAGCATGCCGATGACAGGTCCGTGTCCTCTCCGCTGTGCAGAGCGGACATGGACACAGTCCCGCTCTCCAGTATGGGGACATTGGATGGAAACGGACCGCCTGTCCATTTCCATCTAATCTGAGCAATATGAGGCTTGGTTGGTTGAATTTTGAAATCAATGGTGGCATCATCGGATCACAAAATGCACAAATCTCCTGATTTTCGAAAGAAAATTAGTTTGGAATGGCCTGCATTACTTGCCTGTTCCAAGCCCTTACCCAAAGAACAAATAAAAGTGCCCTTGCGACTAAGTCAAGGCTATTCCTATTGGTCCACAACTATAATGGAAAGCCTCACTGGCCTATAGGTATCCTCAGAAGTCATAACAAGGCAAACAGGCTTCAGCACTTTTAGGAAGTGCTGAAGCTCTTCCTGTCAGAACGGCTAGGTCAGGATAGGAGGGTTTGGGGAGACTGCTGCTTCTGTGTGTAAACACCTTTATGTGCCCCTACTTTATTACCCGGGGCAGTTTTTTATTTAATGGCAGAGTCTCCTTAACTGACCAACCTTTTTTCTATTGTTAATATTTATTGTACAAAGCTTTATTTTTCCCCTTTATGATATTTTTTTTAAACCTTTTATCTTTTCCAAAAAAGAAAACAAGATAAAGAAGCAGGCACAAGAGACCTCCAGGGAGCATCATGAGCTACAGTGCAATAATAAACCTTATGAGTACCTCTTTTCTGTGAATAAAGATATCATGGATAGCTCTGATTCTGTTGCCGAGCCAGTACACTGAACTGTAACATCTTACTGAGAAAGATATTAGTGTAAACAGGCAGTAAATGTGAAGAATATGAAACTCTTCCACCTTATTTATTATTAAAGCACATATGCTTCTTCACCTGAATGTCGGTCCCACAGCATCACTCATTTCTCATATTTATTGAGATAACAAAACAGAAAGACTTCATTTTATAGGAAATTAAATAAAAACAAGCTCGTGTATTCCTCTGGTGACCTTCCTGGAAAGTTGTTTTATTTCTAACATAATCAGATGCTTCCTTTATAGGCATTTGAGAGAGTTCATGCAAGGTTCTCTCTCCTCTGCCATGCATATGCTAATATACAGTAGTGTTTGCTGGTGTTGATGATAAGCATGATAATGTCAAGTACATGGCATATGGCAACTTAATGACTCTAACTCATTTAAAGTGACCTCGGAGCCAGATGGAACAGGGACCAAATCAGGTTAGCGATGCTGCATCTCTTCCTCTAGCACGATGGAAATATACACTTACTGAGCAATTTATTAGGAACGCTATACTAATACTGATGAAAGCCATCCTTCTCAAATCACCCACAGATCTTTGTGGCATGGATTCTACATTCTTCAAACATTACTTTGAGGTATCAGCCCCTGTTAAAATGATAGCTTCACACAATTTGTGTAGATTTGTCAGTTAACGCATCCCAAAGATGTTCTATTTCAGATTGGATGACTGGCCTAAAAGAAATTGAGATGAATCATATCAAACTAAATTTTTCCAGTTTTCAACTTCCTACTGCAGGCTCAGCTATTCGTTTCGTTCTTGGCTGACAGGAATGGTACCCAGTGTGATCTGAAATCTTTCCGTGTTGTGTATTCTGGGATGCTTTTATCCTCACTACAGTTAAAGTGTTTTCTTAGATACCATAGCCCAGGGCTCAAAATTTAAAGTCCTGAGTTACTAGCCAGGCCTCAAGGGTTACTCGCCACCAGTTGCCCCACCCTGCCCTGCCCCTAATTCTGCCCCTAAACACACCCTCATAAATTACCTCATGAAATGACACTTAAATGTTTTATGCAGAATTAAGTTACAAAAATAAATATTAACAACTTCTTTATCCATGCCCCTCAGCACAGCCTCACTGTGCCCACCATTGCAGCCTCACCTGTGTCCACCATTGCAGCCTCACGGTGCCCATCATTGCAGCCTCACTGTGCACATCATTGCAGCCTCGCCTGGGCAGAGGAAAAGAGAGGGCAGTCAGATCATGACTGGAGGAAGAAGAGAGAGATTACAGAGCGGGATAGCACACCGGAACAGCTTACATTACAATTGCCTCCGCTCTGCTCGCTGTCACACACAGCCTGCCTCACAGGTGCGGAGTCAGGAGGAGGTGGGGCTGTGTGTGACGGCGAGCAGAGTTGAGGCAATTGTAATGTAAGCTGTTCTGGCGTGCTATCCTGCTCTGTGATCCTGCGGCTCTCTTCTTCCTCCAGTCATGATCCGGCCGCCCTCTCTCTTCCTCTGCCCAGGCGAGGCTGCTATGAGATAATGTAAGCTGTTACAGCAGGCTATCTGCGCACTGTGATCCCGAGGCTTTCCTCTTCCTCCATGCTCTCTTCCCTGGGGCGATCGCTGGGAGAATGGCTCCCAATCAACCCTGCCCGCCAGCGGTGCTCGCCCCTCACTCCTAGGCAGCCTAGCTCCTTGCCAGCCCTCATTTTCCACTCAAAATGCGAGTAGGCGAGTGGAAAAATTGAGGGCTGCCATAGCCTTTCTGTCAGCTTGAACCATTCTTCTCCGTCTCATCAATAAGGCATTTATGTCCTCAGAACTATTTTTTTGTTTTGCTCATCATTCTGAGTAAATTGTAGACACTGTTGTATGTGAAAATTCTAGGTGATCAGCGTTACAGAAATTAGTCCGTCTGGCACCAACAATCATGCTAAGGTCAGAACCATGAAAGTCACATTTTTTTCACATTTTGGTGTCTGATGTGTACATTAGCTGAAGCTTCTGCCCATATGATTTTATGCACTGCATTGTTGCCACATGATTGGCTGATTAGATAATTGCAGTAAGAAGCAAGTGTACGGATGTTCCTAATAAATTGCTCAGTAAAGCTTTGAATGATTTGTTTGTATTAATTTTTGCAGTTTGTGGTCTATTCACATTTTTATAATTTATCTGTTAGCGCGGTTCTTTTGATTATTTTTTTTTTCAGTGTACAGTATGACTGTATACTGTACACTGTACACTGAAAAAAAAAAATAATCAAAAGAACCGCGCTAACAGATAAATTATAAAAATGTGAATAGACCACAAACTGCAAAAATTAATACAAACAAATCATTCAAAGTACGGCACAGTTTGTATATGAAAAACACACAGTGTATAGTCCAAACCAAATTGTGATAAATGAAAACCATTAGTGACTTGAATTAAAATATAAATAAAGAATAAATAAATGAATGAATGATGATGACTAAACACAGGAAAGTCCTTGAGGTCAAATAAATACACAAATGGTGATTGAAAAGTTCGTCAGCAAGCACCCAGTGAAAAATCCGCCACCTATAAAAATGCACGCTTACCAAAGGTAAGCTTTAAACCAGCTTATATATGGAGATCCACTTGGTGAGGACAACACCATCAATCTCTTTACAGAGGAAGGACAACTGGAACTCTCCGTCCAGAGAAACCGAATGGTCAGCAAGGGGAACCCAAGGAAATAAAAAATAAATTCTCCATAGTGTGAATCAGTATGAACAATTTATTAAAATAAGGGGATAATTGCACTTACATCAGAAAATACGATTAAAAGCATGTAAACATGGAACAGCCAGCCGGCCTGCATACACCCGTTCACAGTGAGATAGAAACGATGATGTCAGCGCGTCTGCCTTCCGACGTACGTTTCGTTCTATTGGACGTTGTCATAGGAACGGGCGACGCACTGACTCATCGCTCCTTAAGTACTATACCAAAGCCACGCCTCGCTCTGAGACTCTGGTGGCCACATCCTACCATCCATAAAAAAACAGGAAGTGTAAATATAAAGCCAAGCCTCGCTCTGAAGCTCGGGTGGTGACACTATTACATCCACCAAAAAACCAGGAAGCTTATATATATATTCTTATATGTGTTAAGAAAGTAAATAACACAGAACCTGGATCGGTAAAGGATGTTATTATAGGAGGATTAAACCCATTATAAAGCATATAGAAATGACTGATTCTGAAAATCATTTATAGATTATAAAATATAAATAGCAACAACTGGAACTATACGCAAGTGTTCCCATACGCCACCTAGTGGAAAAATTAGAGAAGGCACATATCACATGTTCCCATACACCATATCGTGGAAACACTGGAGAAGGCCCATATTCTATATAAAGGGACTATGAGGCAATGGGCAGACTCCATAATATATGGGCTCATATGGCATCTTAGGTCACCTTATATAAAAATTAAAATTAAGACATAACCTACAAGCCCCATGCCTTAGATATGCCTACATATATTAGAATCTACCTTATAAATAATATAAAAATTAAAAATTAAAAAATTAAAAGACTAGAAAAAACTTTCAAGCCTCATACCTTTGATATGCCTTCGTATATTAATGCTCTGATATCAGAGGCATTCCCCACGATAAATTGGAGGAAGAGGTTAGATGAGGTATATTTTAAATATTATTAACTCAAAAATGAGTAAACAACCAGAAAAAGAATATATTACTTCCAATCCTAATTACTTAATTTGTTAGATACTACTGGAGTTGGGCCTCCAGAGGTTCAGAGCGAGTTTACAAAAAACAGTATTTTGAAATAAAACATCCTATGGCTAACAATCCTAAAACTTCACACTATATATTTTGGTTAATTTAATATAGTCTTATAACCCCCCACACTACCAAACCAGTATACATGGTACCTACAAATGAAAATTCATGAGTTGTCTAAAAAGGCATTAAGATCTACCTCAACGTTGAGCCCAACGGAGTATAATACCTCAATCTGTATATCCAGGCCATCTCAAGTCTAGAGATCCCCCTTAAAAGGGAACCCCCCCTCCAATGTGGGGTATATCTGTCAATCCCCAGAAAGATAGTCTTACTGGGGTCCCGGTTGTGTACCTCAAGATAATGTCTGGAGACCGGTGTTTGGGGAAACCTGTCAGGATGTTAGTTATATGCTCATTGAGCCTTACAGAGAGAGGACGTTTAGTCCTCCCCACGTATTGCAACCCGCAGGGACATTGGAAAGATATACTACGCATTCAGTAGAACACGTAATAAATGATCTAATGTCAAATTCAGCCAAGGTGCTGGTAGAGGTGAACTTGTGTGTTCTTCTGTGTGTACATCCACTCAGGGAGCACACCCTACATTTTCTACATTGATAGAAGCCGGTCATATACTCAAAGAATCCCCTCTTAACAGGAGGAGGGTCAGGGACATTGGGGCCACTCTCCCTCTGAGTGAAGGGGCACCCTTATATACCACTTGTGGCTTAGCTGGAAGGATGGTACCCAATATATGGTCATTCATGAGAACATGCCAATATTTTCTGACCAGTTTCGCCACATTTCTATGTTGTAAGGAATAGGTGGTGATAAATGGAATTGAAGGTACTATATCTTGGTTGGGAGCTTTAGTATTCAGCAAGGCACTCCTATCTAAGGTTATAACCTCATCCAATGTAGTTTTAAGGGACGCCTCAGGGTAACCTTTCTCAAGGAAACGCCCTATTAGAACATCAGCCTGAACTAAAAACTCTTCATGATCAGAGCAGTTGCGTTTTAGGCGTATAAGCTTGCTTTTTGGCACCGACTTCAGCCAGGCCTCATGATGGCAACTATCAGTAGATATATAGGAATTACGGTCAGTATTCTTAAAAAAGGTTGCCGTAGTGAATTGTCTATCTCTAATCCCGATCTTGAGATCTAAAAAATTAATCTCAGTTTGGCTCGCCTCATAAGAGAGTCGTATACCCCGATTGTTGTCATTTAACTCGCTAATAAAAGAGTCCAAATCATGACGATCTCCATTCCACAGAAGGAGGATGTCATCTATGTATCTAGCCCACAAAACCACCTGGGGTCTCTGGTGGGCATAGATGACATCCTCCTCCCATAAGGCCATGAAGAGGTTCGCCAAACTGGGGGCATATTTAGCCCCCATGGCGACTCCTCTATCCTGCCTGTAAAACTGACCCCCAAACCAAAAATAGTTCCGAGTGGCTACAAAATGAAGTAATTGCATGATGAAACAAATTTGTTCATCGAACAACATAGAATCACGCCTCAGGTAATATTCTACCGCGAATAAGCGACATCAGCTGTTACTAGCCACCACCCTGAGTTGGGGGTATAATTAGAAAGTACATTGATTACATGACGGGAGTCCTTCAAATGCGACGGCATCTTGGTGACTAATGGTTGTAAAAAGAAATCAATATACCTGCCCACCCGGGATGAGATAGAATCAATGACACTAACAAAAGGGCGTCCCGGGGGGCAGGTAGGATGCTTGTGGATTTTCGGCAGGTAATAAATAACCGGGGTACGTGGAGCCCTAGGTACCAAATATGATTTCTCTTTACTGTTTAAAATACCTTGATCAAAACCATATTGAATTATTGCCTCCAATTCTTTTTTATACTGGGCCTTAGGGTCTGACCTAAGGGGGGTATATGTATCTCGGTCCCCTAATATCTTGGACATCTCCGCAAGATAATCCTTCTTATCCAAAACAATAATGCTCCCCCCTTTGTCCGCTGGTCTGATTACTAGGTTCTTATTCTCACATAAAGAGTTTAAACCTGACCTTAAATTTTTATTGAAATTTATTCTTTTAAGGGTAATTGTTCCGAATCCCTAAGTATTAAATCCTTAAACACCCTCAGGGAGGGGGCCATAGCACCAGGGGGGTTAAAGAGGGAAGCGTTTGACAACCCGGAATGGCGGTACTCGTTGGAACCAGTCCCTGTATTTGATATAGGGTTAGAGGCAATGTATCTTTTAATATTAACCTTACGTACAAATTTATGTATATCTATATAGGCTTGGAACTTATCCAAACCACGAGGAGGTGCAAATTTAAGACCCTTATTAAGCAAGGATTTTTCAGGGTCACTTAGAGTGACTGAACTCAAATTAAATATCCCATCACTGGTTACGTTTTTTTTGATCGCAATCGCCTCCCCCTCTAGATCCTCTCATTGATCTGCCGACCTTTTGGTACCCTGGCTTGGCCTGTGAAAACCCCACTGTTGGTGATTGGAACCCGAAGGACCCAGGTTGCCCCCATCGACAATGGATCCCACCAATCCAGGATGAGGCTGTGACACAACCCCATTCTGGCCATCCCTAAAGTTGGAATGCGTCAAAGGGCCCTCAAGATCACTGAGGGGGTAAAACTGATTAGAGGTGCTGATATTATAGTCAGGATAACCTCTTCTGTTATTCATAAACCCAGGATTCTGAAACCCACGTACCTGTCCATCATAATAATCTTGTTTAAAGCCTTGGTGAGGGCCGTAACCTCGATCTGGGTAGGGTCCAAACTCAAAAGCTCGAGGAGGAAAAGAGAGGGCAGTCGGATCATGACTGGAGGAAGAAGAGAGAGATTACAGAGCGGGATAGCACACCGGAACAGCTTACATTACAATTGCCTCCGCTCTGCTCGCTGTCACACACAGCCCGCCTCACAGGTGCGGAGTCAGGAGGAGGTGGGGCTGTGTGTGACGGCGAGCAGAGTTGAGGCAATTGTAATGTAAGCTGTTTTGGCGTGCTATCCTGCTCTGTGATCCTGCGGCTCTCTTCTTCCTCCAGTCATGATCCGGCCGCCCTCTCTCTTCCTGTCATGAAGACCCTGCCAGTAATCGGCGATCCAGATGCACGGGAACACAGCCACGGGTTCTACCGCACATGCGCGCACGTTCACAGGTGCTGTCATGCAGGGGCACGCGCGCGCACTCCCGCTGGTGTCGGGCGGGCTATTTAAACCGGCTTGTCACACTCGATCCCCGCTGTCTGCTCTACAGCGTTCTGTGTGCCTAAACCTTATCTGATCTGTGTACTCTGTTATCTGACCCGGCTTCCTGTTAGACCATCCTGCTATCCGCCTGCACCTGACCCTCTTGGCTTGCCTGACCATCCTTCTGTGTATTCCCTGGTACCTCTGCTGTCCGCCCGATATCGACCACCGGCTTGTTTCACCATCCCTCTGCCTGATACCAGTATCCAGCCTGTTACCTGCTGCTTGTTCCTGGTTCCAGTCCAGCGCTCCAGTATCCAGTCTGTTACCTGCTGCTTGTTCCTGGTTCCAGTCCAGCGCTCCAGTATCCAGTCTGTTACCTGCTGCTCGTTCCTGGTTCCAGTCCAGCACTCCAGTATCCAGTCTGTTACCTGCTGCTTGTTCCTGGTTCCAGTCCAGTGCTCCAGTATCCAGTCTGTTACCTGCTGCTCGTTCCTGGTTCCAGTCCAGCGCTCCAGTATCCAGTCTGTTACCTGCTGCTTGTTCCTGATTCCAGCCCAGCGTTCCAGTCTACTACCTACTGCTTGTTCCTGGTTCCAGTCCAGCGTTCCAGTCTACTACCTACTGCTTGTTCCTGGTTCCAGCCCAGCGCTCCAGTATCCAGTTTGCTACCTGCTGCTTGTTCCTGGTTCCAGCCCAGCGTTCCAGTCTACTACCTACTGCTTGTTCCTGGTTCCAGTCCAGCGTTCCAGTCTACTACCTACTGCTTGTTCCTGGTTCCTGTCCAGCACTTCAGTTCCTGCCTACTTACCTGCTGTGGTTCCTGGTCCATTCTGCATTCCAGTCTCCAGTCTCCTCTTCAGCTTCAGGTTTCAGAGGGTGCCACCACTCCTGAACTTCTGGTGACTGTTGATCCTGCCAGGCACCCATACCACTCCTCACTCCTGGGCCCTCTGTCTCCATTCCAGAGGAACGGGAGTGGGAGCTGTAAGGGAGGTCTCTCTTTGCACTTCAGGCTCAAAACCTACCAGGTACGTGACACTTCCTCTGCCCAGGCGAGGCTGCTATTAGATAATGTAAGCTGTTACAGCAGGCTATCTGCGCACTGTGATCCCCAGGCTTTCCTCTTCCTCCATGCTATCTTCCCTGGGGCGATCGCTGGGAGAATGGTTCCCAATCAACCCTGCCCGCCAACGGTGCTCACCCCTCGCTCCTAGGCAGCCTAGCTCCTTGCCAGCCCTCATTTTCCACTCACAATGCGAGTAGGCGAGTGGAAAATTTGACGGCTGCCATAGCCTTTCTGTCAGCTTGGACCATTCTTCTCCGTCTCATCAGTAAGGCATTTATGTCGTCAGAACTATTTTTTTGTTTTGCTCATCATTCTGAGTAAATTGTAGACACTGTTGTATATGAAAATTCTAGGTGAACAGCGTTACAGAAATTTGTCCATCTGGCACGAACAATCATGCTAAGGTCAGAACCACGAAAGTCAAATTTTTTTCACATTTTGGTGTCTGATGTGTATATTAGTTGAGGCTTCTGGCCATATGATTTTATGCACTGCATTGTTGCCACATGATTGGCTGATTAGATAATTGCAGTAAGAAGCAAAAGCAAGTGTACGGATGTTCCTAATAAATTGCTCAGTAAAGCTGGTCATACTGTACACTGATCAAAAATTTGGTTGGTTCAGCAGGGACCAGCAAAATTTTGATCAGTGTGTGGCAGTCCCTGCTCGACAGAAGTTGAAAAAGTCCATCACATTGGAAGCAGCAGTGGGATGTCTCATGCAGTCCGAGACATCCAAACCACCACCGGGATTCAAGATCTGGGCAGTCGCTGAGGAGCGGTACAGGGACCGGCTAGCATGGGAGCAGAGTTTGGGAGAAGGCTGCAAAGCATGCAGAAGCAACATCAGGCACCATGCTCGGCTGGGGGGATGTGATCCACCGGCAACTCTGGCAAAAGACGCTAAGCAACGAGTGGCAGCTTCAGGGGAAGATCCTTCCCTCCTTCAGAGATGTACTGGACACAGTACCATGCGCGAAAGGTGTTCCTGAGGGAATGACCGCGAGAGGAGTGGAAGACGGAGCTCGAAAGATTGGTCCGGGAGGAGATGAGGCTGGACACCAGCTACAGAGCCCTCCGGTGGGTTGCGACTTAACTGTGGCCAGGTACAGCAGATGGCAGCCCGACAGAAGGCATTGGTTACGGCGGCGTGGGGCTGCTCCATCAAAACTGGAACGGAGACCCAGAGTTTGGGAGCGACGGGGAGTGGTGGCTGAAGATATGCTGGACTTCCAAGATGAGGTTCTGGACCTCCCCGAAGAGTCATGTGACCTGGCGGAATTGGAGTTCCTGGTCGAGCAGGAATGGGAGCTCGAGATGCGGAGGAAATGGGGCCGGTGGTGCTCCTACATTTTCCTGTCCTAACCGCAATGGAAGAAGCGACGATGATACAGAGGACACTGCGAATGCTAGAATGCCAGAAGGAGATGGAGGTTCCACAGGCAGCGAGACAATCTGATAGCATAAAGGTCTCGGAAGGGGGAGTTTACACAAACGGTCTCTTGTCATTTTTAACATTTTTGACAGTTTTTTAGTGAAATGGTAGGGGTACAAGTACCCCCTTACCATTTCACACAGGGGGGGGGCCAGGATCTGGGGGTCCCCTTGTTAAAGGGGGCTTCCAGATTCCGATAAGCCTCCCACCCGTAGACCCCCACAACTACCGGCCAGGGTTGTGGGGATGAGGCCCTTGTCCTCATCAACATGGGGACAAGGTGTTTTGGGGGCTACCCCAAAGCACCCTCACAATGTTGAGGGCATGTGGCCTGGTATGGTTCAGGAGGGGGGGGTGCTATCTCGTCCCCCCCCTCTTTTCCTGCAGCCTGCCAGGTTGCGTGCTCGGATAAGGGTCTGGTATGGATTTTTGGGGGGACCCCACGCCGTTTTTTTTTTTGCGCGGGGTTCCCCTTAAAATCCATACCAGACCTGAAGGGTCTGGTATGGAATTTAGGGGGACCCCCACGTCATTTTTTTAAAAATTTTGGCCGAGGTTCCCCTTAATATCATACCAGACCTGAAGGGCCTGGTATGGAATTTAGGGGGACCCCCACGTCATTTTTTTTTAAATTATGGTTCGGGGTTCCCCTGTGGGGAATTCCCATGCCGTTTTTATCAATGAACTTCTATGTGTATTGTCGGACTGGCAATGCAATAGCCGCGGTTAGTTTTAAATGGCTATTTTTCTTTGTTTTGCTGTCAGACTGTTCTAAACAAGGGAAACATGCGCCCCTTTACAGGCATACTATAGACACCCCCCAGGTACGAAATTTAATGGGATATTACACTTTTATTGTTTGACTTTAAGCATTATTAAAATCACTGCTCCTGAAAAAACGGCTGTTTTTAAAAGTTTTTTTTGCATTGATCCATGTCCCCTGGGGCAGGACCCAGGTCCCCAAACACTTTTTATGACAATAACTTGCATATAAGCCTTTAAAATTAGCACTTTTGATTATTCATGTTCGTGTCCCATAGACTTTAACGGTGTTCGCGTGTTCGAACAAACTTTTTTCCTGTTCGCATGTTCTAGTGCGAACTGAACAGGGGGGTGTTCGGCTCATCCCTAGTTCTGAGAATAATCTATCAAATCTGTCATTTTATTCATAACTGCCGGAATTGTCGGTTTCAGTTGACATTTCTGGCTTGTCAAAATATTGGGTTGTTGTTACTCCCCACCTACTTTTCTTTTTCTAGCAATATATATACCATATTTTATGCTTCCTTTGTTTAATCTTATTCTTATGTTTTCCTATATATTTCATAAAGCTATCTTCAATTTTTGTAAAATATCCATGTTTTTAAATTTCACTTTTTTTTTCTGTTCCTCTTTTAGTTGCTCATTAATTTTTTCAATATGGTTCTTCTCACAATCCAACTGCATATTTATCAAAGTATTTTTTTTGTAAATGTTTACAATCTTTCATGAATTCCAAATTACTATTATTATGTGAGGTAGGTTTAACCACTTCAGCCCTGGAAGATTTTACCCCCTTCCTGACCAGAGCACTTTTTACAATTTGGCACTGTGTCAATTTAACTGACAATTGTGCGGTCATGCAATGCTGTACCCAAACAAAATTTGTGTCCTTTTTTTCCCACAAATAGAGCTTTCTTTTGGTGGTATTTGATCACCTCTGTGTTTTTTATTTTTTGCGCTATAAACAAAAACATAGCGACAATTTTGAAAAGAAAAACAATATTTTTGACTTTTTGCTATAATAAGTATTTCCCCAATTTAAAAAAAAAAACACATTTCTTCATCAGTTTAGGCCAATATATATTCTTCTACATATTTTTGGTAAAAAAAAAAATCGCAATAAACGTATATATTGATTGGTTTGCGCAAAAGTTATAGCGTCTACAAACTATGGGAAAGATTTATGGCATTTTTATGGCATTTTTATTTATTTATTACTAGCAATGGCGGTGATATGCGTTTTTTAGCGGTATCCGACATTGCGACGGACAGATTGGACACTTTTGACACAATTTTGTGATCGTTGACATTTATACAGCGATCAATGATATAAATATGCAGATTACTGTGTAAATGTCACTGGCAGGGAAGGGGTTAACATTAGGGGGAGATCAAGGGGTTAAATGTGTCTTCCCTCAGTGTGTTCTAACTGTGTGGGGATAGGACTGACTAGGGGAGGAGAGAGATCATTATTCCTACTTAGTAGGAACACACGATCTGTCTCCTTTCCCCTGACAGCACAGGGATTTGTGTGTTTACACACACAAATCCCCATGCTGGCTCTCCTGCAGGTGATCGCGCATGGCCGGCGGTGATCGTGCCCACCGGCCACGCGCATCGGATTCCCTGCTGTGCAGCAGGCTCCTCTGGGGTCGCGCGCACCCTCTGGTGGCTCTCCTGGGCAAAGACGTACTCGTAAGGGATTTCGCCTAGGAGAGCCATTCTGCAGCAGTAAAAGTGCATGCGCCAGCCAGGAACCGGTTAAAAAATGACCTCAGTCCATAAATTGTGATTTTAATTGTGTTTCTAGGCTGGCAACCTCCAGTCAGGACCTTGCATGTTGTTTGTGTAATTTGAAATTTTTTGGAGGCTTCTTCTATCCCTTACTCTTCTTTCATTATAGGCAGATCTTTATCAGAGAAGACCTGTAAGCTAGGTTTAATGTATGCCCTCAGCCAATAAATTGTGATTTTTGTTTAATATACATTTCTATGATGGCAACCTCAAACCAGGACCTTGTATGTTGTGTGTGTGTAATTTGATATTTTTTTCTAAAGGTTTCTTGTGCAATGTAAGCTGTTGTGAAATTTTTATTCTAATGCCGAGCCATAAGTGAATACAAAAATAATATAAATGATAGAAGGGAGTGCATTTAACATAAAAGGTAAGTGGTACAGAGAGAAGGGAAAGAAAGGGGGAAGTGAGAGTTTGTTTAGGACTTGGTTTTGGATATTCTGTCCCAACATAAATTTTTTTTCTTACACTGATCCCAAAATATAATTTTTCCAGCGATCCCAGATCTTTCCAGAGGTCTTTATTTTATTATTCAATATACACTACATTACCGAAAGGATTGGGACACCTGCCTTTACACACACATGAACTTTAATGGCTTTTCAGTTATAGTCTGTAGGGTTCAATAATGCGTTTGCCCACCCTTTGCAGCTATAACAGCTTCAACTCTTCTGGGAAGGCTGTCCACAAGGTTTAGGAGTGTGTCTATGGGAATGTTTGACCATTCTTCCAGAAGCGCATTTGTGAGGTCAGGCACTGATGTGGACGAGAAGGTCTGACCTGCAGTCTTCGCTCTAATTCATCCCAAAGGTGTTCTATCAGGTGAATGAAGAGCAGGGCTGTTGATTCTCCTCCCGGACAAACAGGAAGTGTGTCCTGAGGCCCGATTGGCCAGGGAGTCCTAAGATTCAGGAAGACAATAGCGAATATTAATGCACTATTGTCATACAAGTGGGTGGGCTCAGGCTCTAATCATGTGCTTAAAAAAAGTAAAAACGCATTAAAATCCATGCATCCGGTGCCCCGCATGTAGATAAGTTGACCTGCATGAGCGGCCGCCAACTGGGATGCCATTAAAGTTCATGTGAGTGTAAAGGCTGGCAACCCAATACTTTTGGTAATTTAGCGTAGGTGATAATTTTTTTGTTTATCATTAGCCAGGAGAGTTTTGGGTGGTTTAATTCAAATGGAATAGACAGGATCTTGCAATAGGCATTTTGGATGCTCTAAATATGAAAGAGATGAATTTTCTAGTGTGTCCAGATGCCTTTTCAATTGGTTGGTTTAACAGAGCGTTCAGAGGGGATTTTTTGTGATTGACTTGAGTGAGAGAATATATGAAATGATATATTCTGATTTTATTATGGGCATGTCCACCGTATGTGGAATGCTGTGCTTTTTTGCCCACAGTCTGGGGAAGCTCCTGGAATAAAGGAAGCCTATCGTGTTGGCACCATATTCTATCTCAGTAATACTTTACTTATTCATCTTTCTTCGCAGATATATACTGTTGGTTTTGTTATTAGATTAGAATATTTACTTTCAAACTATCTATTTGCTTTCTTTCATAATATTTAATCTAACTTCCTTATTTTCTCCCTCCTTCTTAATGCTTCTGCTTGGAATTTACATAATATAGGTTCTACTTTTTCTTATCTCTATTTGCATTTTCACTTTCTAAATATTTTTCTTTTTTCTCTGTATCATCTAACTAAAGAGATAATTCTTGTCACCAATAACGCAATGCCCTAAAAGTTTCACTGCATTTGCACCTTCATCAGGGATAATACTGTGTCCATTTTGTGAACAATCTAGCTAGCGATTTTACACTTTCTCATATATTACGAAAATTTGGTTTAGTGCTACCTGTGTCCCCAGTGGACAAATGTCTTCTTTTTTGCCATGGGGGGCAGGAAGCAAGTGAGATTTTCCTACAGGGAGACAGCTATAAGAAACAGCATCTAAATGTTATCCACAAATCAAATAAGTAAACCTTTACTGAATTTTCCGCTTTTAAAAGTATAACCCCCCCCCCCTTTTTTGGCTAGTAAAAGTTATAAAAGAGGCCTGTAATAGGATGAGTTAAAAGTTTGAATCAATAATACAACAGGGTCAGGACGGCAAAGAGCATGCTCACACTGCAATTATGAAAGCGAAACATACATGGACACTTTACAGTAGTGTCAATAAGATCAAGTAGAGTATTATTGCATGTATGTAGCTAACTTAATTTGGCACACTGGGAGTCCCAGGCAGTCTTTTTGGAAAGACCTAATCAGTTGGTTTGCTATAATAAATGTATAGATGATCTGTTTATGATATGGAAGGGAGATCAAATCAGTCTCCAAGACTTCATGAACAGGTTAAATCAGAATAACAAAAATATAGTGCTAACCTGGAAGTATGATGAACATAGAATGGTGTTTCTGGATATAGAGATGTATATACAAGGGGGAGAGATATACACCAGGAACTACTGTAAGCCCACTGTCAGAAATGGGTATATAGCATTTGACAGGTGCCATCATAGGCTATGGTTACTCAATATACCAAGGGGACAATTTGTGCAATTAAAGAGGAATTGCACTAGAGAGGAAGAATTTATGGAGCAGGCAGTCCGGTTTGGAGAGAAGTTCCTACAGAAAGGATATGATTATACATTTATTTAAAAGGAATTAGAAGTAGTTAAGAATATGGATAGGACGGATTTATTGGCAATTAAAGAGAAAACAGGAAGTAAAGGTAAAACAGGAGAAGACTTTAGGATAGTATTGGGATATAATATCCAAAGGCATAAAGTAGAAAAATGAATAAAAAAAAAAAATCCTCCTTTCCCCACATTTGTTTACAAAAAGGCCCCATACACATATATACCAAGTAGAGTAATATGGCTGCATAGTATACTCTCTAAAAGGCTCTATAGCAACAGAGGGTTAAGCTGAGAATCATTATTTTAGTAAAACAGCACAGAATCCAGTTTCTTGTGATTGCCCTCATAAACAACAACCTTCACAGTGAAGCCAGGGGTAACTTTGATAACACAGGTGAACAGCTGGAGGAATCCAAGGTCTGAGGAGGAATCACCAATCGACTGGAACTGCAGTAGTCTTGTAGCAATCCCACACAACCATTGCGAAGAAAAGAGAAATGGCCGCACACCACAGCGAGTTGGTTAATGCTGAATTATTCTTTTATTGTCACCATGCCAGATGAATCACAGGAACACAATATGTTGACGCGTTTCACACGATCAATCCATGCTTGTTCACAACACAAATTTAACATCTACATGAGTCATTTAAGTACACAGCTCAAAGGAGGAGCACCCAAAAAATGGCCCAGGTTGATTGGCTTACCAATAAAACACTTAAGACACACATAATAAAAAACATTAGAAATCACCTAACTGACATGTGTCTAAACAAAAAAGATCAAAAGCAGAAAGATAACAAAAATATTACGTTTCAAAATGTAGAAAATCATGAAAATCAAAAGTTGCATAAACTCATACAACAAAAATAGATGTAAAGTATTCAAATATAAAAACAAAATCAAGTTTAAATCATTGTCAAACCATTATTGATTTTCATCGCTATATGGTTCCTCTGTTTCCATTATGTTTTGGTATTCACATGGTCCTATCGCTACATTTATGCAGAGACATTATGTGGCGGGATGTTTATCATCCATATCAGATACACTTTGAATGTTTTTATTGTTATTTTTCTTTATTTAATATGAATATATTGTTCTAGTGGCGTGCCATACATATCTCTGTATATAAGTTGATTGTATCATATATATACCTCTTTGTCTGCCTTTTTCTTCTTTTTAAACTTGATTTTGTTTTTATATTTGAATACTTTGCATTTATTTTTGTTGTATGATTTTATGCAACTTTTAATTTTCTACATTTTGACACCTATTATTTCTGTTATCTTTCTGCTTTTGATCTTTTTCATTTAGACACATGTCAGTTAGGTGATTTCTATCATTTGTGTCAATCTGGGCCATTTTTGGGTGCTCCTCCTTTGAACTGCCATTTTTTTGCAAGGTATTATTGTACAAGATATGTTACTTGATTCCTTCTCCTCATTGACACTGCTGGCTCAATTTGGGTGATATGCATTGCGCCTATGCATACTTATGAGTTAAATGATTTATCTGCTGAGTCTCAGGCTTATATACGATAGCTTCATAATAAGCTCAACAATAGGATTAGTAGTGCGCTTATATAGAGATATATTTATGGAAATGGCATACACAGACCAAACCGGGCACCTATGCAGATGTATATTACGTTTAATCATCATACACATGGAATATACACTATCTTGCTTATTTTTGGGATCAATTTACGTTTCCATATTTTTTAACACTACTTAAATTTAATTATCATATGATCCATAAATAAAATAAAGCTAAGAATGACATCAAATCTGATAGCAATCCAGATATTTTAAGACACTAGTATGTATACTCATACGACTGACTCATTGCTATGCATTTATTACTTTTTAGTATATACCATCTCCATACTTTCAAACCATCTTTGCACCATCAGCCTGTCCCTATTTGGCACCGGTAGAATGCATTATTATTCATTATAGGTGGTCCTAGCAAGCAATTATTAGCTTGTTAATATGAAAAATTAACTCCAGCAGTTCCGGCCCTCTGTTCTGTGCTGCTGTGTCTCCAGCTCTGCATGCATCCCCCAGTAAGGTAGGAAGGGGCTGTGTAATGTGCAGGGGTCCCAAGCTGGGGGTTAAGGGAAATGTGCAGGAGTCCCGAGCTCTGGGGAGGGAAATGTGCAGGAGTTCAGAGCTGAGGGGGCTGTGTGTAATGTGCAGGGGTCCAGAGCTGGGGGGTGGGGGGCAATGTGTAATATGCAGGGGTCCAGAGCTGGGGGGGTGGGGGGCAATGTGTAATATGCAGGGGTCCAGAGCTGGGGGGGTAATGTGCAGGGGTTCAGAGCTGGGGGGATAATGTGCAGGGATCCAGAGCTGGGGGGTGGAGGGGGCAATGTGTAATGTGCACGGGTCCAGAGCTGGGGGTGGGGGGGGGTAATGTGTAATATGCAGGGGTCCAGAGCTGGTGGGGCTGTGTAATGTGCAGGGGTCCAGAGCTGGGGTTTGGGGGGCAATGTTTAATATGCAGGGGTCCAGAGCTGGGGGGCTGTGTAATGTGCAGGGGTCCAGAACTGTAGGGGGGGGGGCTGTGTATTGTGCAGGGGGCCAGAGCACGTGGGGGGCAATATGTAATGTGAAGGGATCCAGAGTTGGGGGGGCTGTGTAATGTGCAGGGGTCCAGAGCTGTGTGGGGGCTGTGTAATATGCAGGGGTCCAGATACGGTTGCCACTTGTCCATGATTCACCCGGCCGGCAGTTTGGGTTTTGAATCGTGTGGGTTTCAGACCACCTGGAACCCGGACACATTATTCAGACCAGACCATGGCTTCCCAGCGTGGTTGCTGGCTGCAGTTGTCTAACCAAGGAGTGTCTGTTACACTCTCTTCCACACTGCCCAAACCCAGCACTAACAGTCCCCCTCCCCCACAAAGACATAAAGACTGGAGAGGAGAGAGGGCTTGATCTGCTCATCTTCCTCCCTATACCTCTGTGTCTGCCAACACTCCAATCCAATAAGAAAAGGGAAGTGGGGGAGGGACATTTGAAGTCCAGCAGACGCAGATACATCTGGGTGGGAGGTGCTGACTGCCAAGAGGTTGAATGAGCTTACCATCCATCCCTGTCTGTGACTGAAGTTTTCCCTCTCCCCCTTCTCTCTCCTGCCTCTGAATGAATACACTAAGGTAAATAAGGGCTCCCCTTACATCAGAGTTCCCCTTTACACTAGAGGCCACAGTGTTACCCCTTACATCAGAGTCTTTTTCCGTACATCAGAGTTCTCAGTGTTCCCCCTTAAATCAGGGTTCCTAGAGCATCCCTTATGTCCCCAGAGTTCTCCCTTACATCAGTCTGCAGAGTCCCCCTTACAGTGTCAATAGTCCAGAGCTGTCTGTGTGTGTGTGTGTGTGTGTGTGTGTGGGGGGGGGGGGTTCTGAGAGAATTGGGTGGGTGTGAATGCGCTATTCCTATCTTTACACCACTTATAATAATATGTGATCAAAAAATTGAAAAAAATTGAAAAAAAATTGAAAAATAATAAATAAATGAATAAATAACTGTATCAAACAATAATACAATTAACCATCTCCTATGTGCAAATAAAATACATACTACACACAATTCAAATAGGTGTGTGTAAACCAATATCCTTCTCTTGTGTGTGAATTACACAAAAAAAATTGTAAAAACGATTGAAAACCATGTGCAAATTATCCCTCCTATGCATATACACAATATTAAAGTCCCATAGAATCTCATTAAACCATAAAAAACGAAATCCAAAGGAAATCCAAAAGAAATCCAAAAGAAATCCTCTTGCAAATGCTGTGACTGTATTGTGCTCTTGTATCTCTTCTTAATTATAAGTGACTTTTGTGACACACCACCACCTTGCAGATTGGCCACTCACCAGATACTGTAAAATGATGTGCCTTTGGTTCATTCATAGGATAACCACTCCTCCTTAAAAGACGCTCCACCTTAAATACGCTCCACCTTATTATCACTTTTCATCAGCTATGCTTAGGTTTTTCCTCATGTAGGATATATAAATAGGCGATCATAGCGCAATATGTTTAAGACATTTATTGAGTAAAAAAATATAAACACAGGTATCACACTCACATTTAAAAGTGCCTTTAGGCCGGCACTGAGCAAATCCAGCAGATAAGGACAAGTTCTAAGCGGTTCCGTGGTCCGTGTATGGCCTCATGTTTGGCTTGCGGCTCACCCCTCGCTCTCGTGTGTGTATCCGCCCGCTGCCCGGACGTTTCCGATCACCTGTTCCGAGAGAGTTCCCAGCAGCCTCTACGCGTTTCGCATCATCATATGTGTCATCAGGAAGCTGCCGTATGATTGGTGCGTGCTATATTTATACCCAGTGTAACCGGAAGTACGTGTGTCGCCATCTTAACTAAGGGATACTATTCCCAATTCCTATATTCTATAGCCGGAAGTGCGTATCCCGCCATCTTAGCTAAGGGATGTTTTGCCCAATTCTTTTAATTACCTTCCTTATGGCATCATATACCCCACTTGTTTATCTTAGTTTACTTATTCTATAGCAAAGAACGATGTTAATAACAAAGGTATAGCCCGTCTTTATCTGCTGAAGAGACTCTCACAATTCTTTAATATTTCAATAGTTTTATTGAGAAGTTAATAAAACAATAAGGAAGATCAAGATTACAGGTCTTACCAAAAGATCAACTTATACTCATCCACATAAAGTAGTTGGCAGATCATAAACTGCTTGTAGGACACAGAAAGATATGTCGTAATCATTACATTGAATTTCATAAGATCGACTCCAAAAAGAGGGGCCACTCCCCTACTCCAGCACCCCACCTGGGAGCTCGCTGTGCTAGGAGGGGAGGTCCACCACTCAGGAGAAGCAATACCAGTAAACCAGAGATATATGATGAAATAATAATGTAGTAACGTTTGTAATAGGATTAGTGAATTCAAACCTGAGGTATCTATCAGGAGTATTATACCTAGAAAGATAGAATAACTAGTAGAGCTTATGGTAAGGTTTGCATGTGACTATCCAACTAGCGAGGAAAGAGATATCATAGGTTCTGTCAGCAGTAAATAAGCTTTGTTAAGTATCTGAAGAAGCCTACCATCTATAATAAGGTAATGGATTATAGTAACTTCTGTAAGTGTTAGCAAAGTAGTCTAACCTGCATGCCAAAAATCTATAGGGTAAGTAAGGGAAAAAGATAGGAAAGGAAAGAGAGAAGAAAAGAGAGGATAGAGAACGAGAAATGATACATCATGAGACGGTGCGGTACTCGCTCAACCACAGGGGTCCAGGTCAAGCTGTAGACAAAGGTGGCGGAGATATATATTTAACCCATGGGTCCCATGTGGCATCGTGTTTAGCAGTAGTGTCCAGGAGAATACTAACCGTCTTCTCCTGGGCCATGATCCATGAAATCTTTCTCTTAACCAAGAGAAATGAAACAGTGGATCTCTTCCAGGCCCGTGCAATCGTGAGTTTGGTCCCCAGGAAAATGAACATAATAAGTCGTTGAACTACTTTAGGAGTTTTAGGGCAGGGAAAATTTAGGAGAGCCAGCTGAGGAGACTTTTGGATTGGGAAGCCTGTTATTTTCCTGATGGTATGAAAGATCCTATTCCATAAACCCCTGATTTTAGGGCATTCCCACCAAATGTGTAACATGGACCCTATATGCCCACAATTTCGGAAGCACATAGGGGAAGCACTGGGGTAGATTTTGGAGAGTTTGAGAGGGACCATGTACCATCGCATAAGGACTTTCAGATTTGCTTCAATTAAAGCTATATTCAATATGCCCTTAGATGCTGCAAGGGAAGCTCTATGCCATTCCTCAATACTCCATGTGTGATGGAGATCACTCTCCCATTCTCGCATAAAGAGTGATTTAGTCTCAGCCCTAGGACTCTCACAATTCTTAAAACAATTTTAGCAGATTATAATGTTCAGCAGATTGCAGACATTATGGGGTGGCAAAAAACCCATATATTAATCTCCCAGTTAAAAAATGCAAATGTGTTTTTCTAGATTTTTTTTTGCACCTCATACAATCAGTTTACTATTTATTTAGATAAAGGGTGATTCTGATAATGGCAATTAAATATAACAACTGAAAAAAATATAAAACTAGAAAAAAATAGAAAAAAATAGAAAAAAAATAGAAAAAAATTCAGAAAAAAATTGGAAAAAAAAATAGAAAGAAAATAGAAAAAAATATAAAAAATATAGAAAAAAATGAAAAAATAAAAATTTTTTAAAAAATGTAAAAAATAAATAAAAAACGAAAAAAAACAATAAAAATAAAATAAAATAAAAATAAAAAGAAATGGGAAAAGATGAAAAAATAGTAAGAAAAACATAAAAACATATAGAAAAAAACTAGAAAATATATATATAAATAAATATATATATATAAAATAATATTAAATAGTAATATTAAAAATACTAAAAATAAAATAAAATAACATAAAATAAAAATCAAAATAAACAAAAATAAAATTAAAATAGGATTAAAATTAAAAAAAATACAAAAATATTAATAAAAAATATATATTTTGGAATGGTATAAAAAATGTAATGGGGATGAAAGAATGAAAATATTAATAATCTTCCAAGAAACAATTGATGTCTAGCTCCACATTCAACCCCAGTGGCCTCATCGTGTCCATTTTGAATATCCAATGTGTTTCATTCTTTGACACCTCTCTTTTCATATTGGTGTTCCTCCAGTTCCTTTCTATCTTATCTATTCCATAGAACTTCAGGTGTTGGGGGTTTCTTCCATGTACGTCCCTAAAGTGTTTAGATACACTATGGTGTTTGAATCCTTTTTTGATGTTTCTGACATGTTCACCTATTCTTATTGACAGGGCTCTGGTTGTTCTGCCTACGTACTGCAGCCCATAACTACACTCCAGTACGTAGGTGACGTGCGTACTGCAGCATGTTATCAGTTTCTCAATTTTAAACTTTTTCTCATTGGTATTTGATGTAAAACCGGTTATCTTTCTGTCCTGTTTGTTAGTGGATCTACAAGCTTTGCATTTTCCACATCTAAAAAAACCCTTTTGACTGAAAAAAGTTGACATAGTTTTGGGGGGGTCGGGTACGTTCTTTACTATTCTGTCACGGATCCTTCTTGCTCTCCTGTATATGAATGTTGTTTTTTTTGGGAGTACCTTACTCAGTTGTGGGTCATTGCTGATTATAGACCAATTCTTTTTAATGATATGCTCCAATGTCTTATACTGTGTATTGAATCGCGTGATAAATGGTAATTTGTTACTCTGGTTACGGTTTTTATTTTTATTTATTTTTATTTTTTTATTTTTTAGAATCAGTTCCCTATTCATATTAGCTACATTCAGACGTGTCTCCTCCAGTACATTTCTTTTATAACCCTTATCTGTAAACCTTTCTATCAGGATGTCAGTTTGTTGGAAATAGTCCTCCATCAGGTCACAATTTCGTCTTATCCTGATGAACTGACTTTTGGGGATGGCCTTTTTCCAATGGGGGTGGTGACAGCTCCCCATTGGTATATACCCATTCCTGTCCGTTTCTTTGAAATGTGTTCTAGTCCCAAGTTGGTTCTGGTTTTTGAATATCTCCAAGTCCAAAAAATTATTTTTTTTGTAAATTGTAAGTAGCTGTAAATTTTATGTCATATTTATTGCAGCCAATATGCCGTATGAATTCCTCCAAATGTTCTTGGCTTCCCTTCCATACTATTAGAATATCGTCTATGTAGCGTTTGTATAACAGCAAGTGTGGCCAGCACCTCCCAAAAATTTCTTCCTCCTCCCATTTACTTAGGAAGATGTTGGTCACACTCGGTGCATACTTATGTGCAGTGGCCCAAAGCTGGGGTGGGGGGGGGCTGTGAAATGTGCAGGGGTCCAGAGCTGTGGGGGGGGGGGGGGGGGGCTGTGTAATGTGCAGGGATCCAGAGATAGTGTAGGGGCTGTGTAATGTGCAGGGGTCCAGACCTGTGGGTGAAGCTGTGTAGTGTAAAGGGGTCCATAGCTGTAGGGGGCTTTGTAATGTAAAGGGGTCCAAAGGTGCAGTTGTGGAGAGGGGGTACACAGTAGTGACAAAGAGATATTGGGAGGTGCAGAGGTATGCAGGGAAAAAATGGCAGAAGCCAAAAACAGCAGCTGTAAAAATGTCCAGTGTTCATGAGGCCTTAACCACTGAGGCCTCATGCACACTGGACGTTTTTGAACATTTTACAGCAGCTGTTTTTGACTTCAGACAATAAACTCCCCATCATGTTATCCTATGTGTCCATACACACATAGGCTGTTATCAGCAGTTTTTGGCTGTGGCGTTTTTTGGCTTTAAAAAAAATCCAAAACTAGTGGGTTCTGAGAGGAGTTTTTCAGCTGTTTCCAGCTGTAAAATTCCTCTAATGTCAAAAAACGCTGATAAACGGCGATAAACGCTCAAAAATGCGGCTCACCAGCGTTTTTTGACATTTTGAATCCATTGAAAAAAATTGCTAAAAAACGCTAATACAGAAAAACGCTAATAAACGCTAAAGCACGCTACTGCAAAAACGTTGAAAAACTCACTGCAAAGCTACTGCTGTTTTTATAACGTTATTTTAAGGTCCAGTGTGCATGAGGCCTAAGGACCGGAAGGATTTACCCCCTTCATGACCAGGCCATTTTTTGTGATACGGCACTGCGTTACTTTAACCAACAATTTTGCAGGCGTGCAACACTGTACTCAAATAAAATTGCTGTCTTTTTTTCCCCCACAAATAGAGCTTTCTTTTGGTGGTATTTGATCACCTCTGCAGTTTTTTTTTGTGCTATAAACAAAAAAAACCCGACAATTTTGAAAAAAAAAAAAATAATAATATTTTTTACTTTCTGCTATAATACATATCCAAAAAAACAAGTATAAAAAAAAAACGAATTTATTCATCAGTTTAGGCCAATATGTATTCTGCTACATATTTTTGGTAAAAAAATGGCAATAAGTGTATATTGATTGGTTTGTACAAAAGTTATAGCATCTATAAAATAGGGGGATAGATTTATGGCTTTTTTATTATTATTATTGTTTTTTTACTAGTAATGGTGGTGATCAGCGATTTTTAGTGGGACTGCAGACAGATTGGACACTTTCAATGCTTTATTTTGGGACACATGACATTATTACAATGATCAGAGCTAAAAATATCCACTGATCACTGTATCCATGACACTGGCAGGGAAGGGGTTAACACTAGGGGGTGATCAAGGAGATAAGTGTGTCCTAGGGAGGTGTTTCTAACTGTGGGGGGGGGGTGTGGACTGGCTGGGAGTACAGAGAAATTGCTGTTCCTGATCACTAGGAATGGACAATCTCACTATACTCTCCTGTCAGAACGGGGATCTGCTCTGTTTACATTGGCAGATCCCCATTCTGCCTCTCTGAGGAGCAATCGCGGGTGGCCGGCGGACACCCGGGTATCAGCTCCCCCCTTGTGCAGGGGCACGTGCTTGCGCCCACAGTATCTCGTGCACGAAATTATGTACAGGTACGTTGTTTCACGCAATAGGGCCGCCCTGCTGCAGTATATATGCGGTAGGCAGTCCTTAAGTTGTTAAAGTGGATGTAAACCCTCACATATACCCAGTGAAGTGAACAGCCTCAGATGATACACAGAGATGAAAGAAATCTCCCTACATACGTTTTACATGTATATCTGCTGTCTTCAGCTTTATATATTCTTTAGTAAGTGAACATCGTGTTAGAGATTTTCTCTTCCTGTTCAGCACTGGGAGTGGACTTTTGGCATACAGCCAAGACAGCTGATTGGAGGAAAGGCACACATCCCCACTCCACATAGGTAAAGGAAGCAAGTAATGTGCAGAGCTGTGAATAGACCAGCTCTCTGCTAATCTATTTATAGCAACCTCACTAGGCACAAATTTCAGGCTGGTTTTATCTTGGCTGACAGGGAACTTGTCAGAAGTTATTATGCTGATAACAGAGCAATTAAAGAGCAGAAACACACTAGACTCAGTGCTTTGGATAGAGATAAGAAAATACTACAGATATATGTACTTAGGCCAAATTTCATGAATCGGGTTTACATCCACTTTAAGAGCTGAAGGTGCAGAAAAATACTAGTTGATTCTGTGAGAAATGCATTCAGCGCCTTATTTTCTGTTTAAGCTGAAATCTCAAGCAGTGCTATTAGTCCGGCACAATCGCTTTACCATAGAGGAACTCCCCTTCTTTTCCTATTTTATAATCCAACAAGGGAGAACTGGGCAGAGCTGATAACACTGCTTGGAATTTTGGTGTGGTAGAAGCAAAGTTTTCAGACCACTATAGGAGTTAGAAGTGGGGTGCATTTCAGTAAAATAAGAAACAAAAAGCGGACTGACCTTGTGAAGAACTCAAAAGCTATTAAAGAGGAGGTCCACCTTAAAAAAAAATTATTAAAAGCCAGCCAAGACTTTTAATAAATGGACACTTACCTGTCCAGGGTGCCCGCGATGTCGGCAGCAGATGATGAGCAATCGCTCGGTTCCTGGCTGCCCCCACTGTCATCCTCAGTCAGGGAAGCAGGAAGTGAAGCGTAGCGGCTTTACTGCCCGGTTCCCTACTGCGCATGCGCGAGGTGCGCTGCGCGTCTTTACTGGTCCTCATTGTGTTGTGGGAACTGTGTGTTTTCCAGAACACAACGGGGGGGTGATGGGCATCTGCGGCTATCTGCGGCTAGCTATTCCCGGAAATGGGTGCAAATACCCCCCTCCCCCCTGAAAGGTGCCAACTGTGGCACTGGAGGGGGGGGGAATCTTTAGGGTGGAGCTCCGCTTTAAATAAAAAATTAATACTACTCACAAGTGTAAGCAATCAATCATCATGTAAAACTTGTCCACCAGGCAGTATGAATAGGAACAACAGCTACCACCAGTAAATGAAAAGTAAAACACCACGGCTCAATACAGGAAATGGCTCTAAGTGCATTTCTGGAGGAATCAAAAGGTGATTTTCTGGACTTACTACCTACCTGACTGTCCTCAATTTACCTGTAAATCCAGCGATGAATTCTGGGACAAACGGTCTTGCTCAGCTCAAGGTAATGGTGTGTATTGAAATAAAAGGAACATTGGTGTGCTCTGAAATAAAAAGAACATGTGGTATTTATGAGCAGCACATTCTGAAGTACCATGGCGCACAGTAAAGTATTTAAAAATACATTAGGACACAATGCAAGTTAAAAAGCACATATTAGCACGTTTAGTGCATTAGTGCATGTTAGCACTCATTTTGTGTGGGCTATGGTGTGAACAATCCCCAACACAGATATACTGTATGTCTGCAGCATCCACATATGCAGGTGAGCAGAACGGCTTTTTACATTTCACCTCTCCATTTTCAAAAAACATTAAAACACCATATTACCTCATTTTGCTGATTTACCAATTCGTGGGTTGCATATTTACTGTAATAAAGAATTTTGGGTTTGAGTTGTGCAAATCAGCTGAAATTTGATTAATTTGCTCATATTTAATGGTAATTGTGGGATTTAGGAGCTGTACAGTGACATTTAATTTTGTGGGGAGTAATAAAGCTCTTTTTTTGCAGTATAATGATACTTGCTTTTGGGTGATAGAATGCTGAATTATTTAGTACAAAGCACAAGAACTGTTTACTAATGTGTGCATTTTGGAATCATATGTGCATAAATATCAGAGATAAAAGAAGCAGATGGTTGTGGTGATTCATATATTGTATTTTGTTGGAGTAAAATTGAAAATGACTTTTATGCCTTTAACGTAGAACTCTGTTATGCCGCGTACACACGATCGCACATTCCGACAACAAAATCCATGTTTTTTTTTCCGACTGATGTTGGCTCAAACTTGTCTTGCATACACATGGTCATACAAACTTGGTCGGAAATTCCGAACGACAGGAACACGGTAATGTACAACACGTACGACGAGCCGAGAAAAATGAAGTTCAATAGCCAGTGCTGCTCTTCTGCTTGATTCCGAGCATGCGTGGCACTTTTGTGCGTTGGAATTGTGTACACATGATCGGAATTTACGACAACGGATTTTGTTGTCGGAAAATTTAAGGACCAGATCTCAAATTTTGTGCGACGGAAATTCCGATGGAAACTGTCCGATGGAGCCTACACACGGTCGGAATTTCCGAAAAAGGCTCCCATCGAACATTTTCCGTCAGAAAAACCGACCGTGTGTACGGAGCATTAGACACAGTCC
Source organism: Lithobates septentrionalis (assembly GCA_037952835.1). NCBI lineage: Eukaryota > Metazoa > Chordata > Amphibia > Anura > Ranidae > Lithobates > Lithobates septentrionalis. Next base: position 1,290,334 of record JBBDGP010001436.1, read on the forward strand.
ATAAAGGAAGGTTCCTGCAGAATCCTGGACTATTTAGGCCTTCAGATTACACTTGGACTGCTGCAGGTTGAAACTAACATGGTGAAAAGACCAGGCAAAAGGTACATTCATATTTATGTCTTACAGTAACGTGTGTTAAACTACATGTTACTGTATCAATGGTTTAGTGTGTTGCAGTGCTGTTCATTTTTAGTTTCACACCAAAAAAAAATGTTATAATAGTAGACACTGCAGTGCACCACAGTGATCATCATGTTTGGAGTAAAAAAAAAAAAAAAAACAAAAAAAAAAAAAACAACAAGGTAGGTAAATGTCCAATTTTTTGTATGTTCAGGTAAAAAAAGAAAACTGCCTTTAAACTCTTGGCACTGGGTGAACGCAAATATGCGGCATCTCGGCCTTGGCACCGAGCGGCCGCATATTTGCATGCATTAGTGCATAAACAGCTGTGCTGACAGCGCATGCCCTGCACGCTCCCGACACAGTTACCAACGCCTAACGGAAAGCTTCCGATCGCTGGCATCCTAAACTCCTTAAAGGGCCGGGAGGCACCGGCAAGAAGGGGTTAAGCAGGGTAACATAACACACAATAACACGTTGCATTATTGCATGTACGGTGATGCAGCACATGTTCTGAATGAGCCCTTACATTTAAAGCTGACCTCTAGGCAGATATAAAAGATACAAGTTAATGAAGCACTATATTATTGATTACATCATTAAGGCCCCTTTCACATGCATGTGTCCAGTCCGATCAATGGGGTACCCATGCAAAGACCCCTGCTGAATTGATGCAGAACGGAACAGATGTGACTTTTGTGTCCATCATTTTTTTGCCGCAGGAGCTTTTTGGACCTACTGTATATCAGATCTATGGGCAACTTGATGTAAACCAGCTTGCACCAGTTTACATCAGACTTCATCTGTTCCATCATGTTTAGGTTAGAAAAAACAGAAAATAGACACACATTTTTGCATTTTTTTTGGACACTAGGAGGTAATCAGATGTAAACGGATGAATGTCTGTTTACATCTGCCTGCCCATAGACTAACATTGAGCTTCTGAATTAGCAGGTAGACCTGGTTGAACCACCTGTTCTAAAGGGGGTCTAAATTTATAATTTTTAATGCAAGCATTGTGAGTACCTGAAATTGACCTGGTATCAGCTTCTTGCAGCCCCCACTAAAACAGAGCTCAGAGTGGGGGAGGAAGAGAAATACAAGAAGCCAATCAGTTGATGTGCTGACAAGGTGTGGATAGAAGGTGAAAGCAGAGTTACAGAGAGATGAACACAGTACTGAGCTGCTTCTCCTTTCACTGCCCAGTCACAGACAGTTGCATGCAGGCCCGTGACATTAAACCTACCATGAGTGTCCCATTTCACCTGGATTCCTAACGTTACATGGACTTTTCTTATATGGACTCCATTATATAATTGTCTCAGGAGCAGTCTGTTTGGACCCAAGTACCTTGTCTTCTAGCTTGTTACACCAAACTGTGTAGTCTCTCAGCGCTCATCTGTTCCTTATACCTTTTTAGGCCCATGACAGTGAGGGATCAGAAGAAGTGGGTGGAATGATGCTGGCCATATTTAACCTGGAAAACCAAGGATATCTGCTGGTTGAAAGGGAGAACTCTGAGGGAATATCTTTGAAATTATGTTGAGTTTTGCAGCAAAAGCTGCTTTTCTGGTGCCTCCATGGCAGCATAAGTGTGGTATTAGCCCCGCCCACTTCTGCCAACAGGAACAGTGCTTGGCTATAAAAAATTAACACCCACACATCAGCCCATTCCCTTTTTTGTCCTCATGGAACTCACAGCCAGTTTACATAGTTACATAGTAGGTGAGGTTGAAAAAAGACACAAGTCCATCAAGTCCAACCTATGTGTCATTATGTGTCAGTATTACATTGTATATCCCTGTATGTTGCGGTCATTCAGGTGCTTATCTAATAGTTTCTTGAAGCTATCGATGCTCCCCGCTGAGACCACCGCCTGTGGAAGGGAATTCCACATCCTTGCCGCTCTTACAGTAAAGATTAAAGAGTAAAGAGGTTAAACCTCTTTTCTTCTAATTTTAATGAGTGTCCATGAGTCTTGTTAAACTCTCTTCTGCGAAAAAGTTTTATCCCTATTGTGGGGTCACCAGTATGGTATTTGTATATTGAAATCATATCCCCTCTCAAGCGTCTCTTCTCCAGAGAGAATAAGTTCAGTGCTTGCAACCTTTCCTCATAACTAAGATCCTCCAGACCCTTTATTAGCTTTGTTGCCCTTCTTTGTACTCGCTCCATTTCCAGTACATCTTTCCTGAGGACTGGTGCTCAGAACTGGACAGCATACTCTAGGTGCGGCCGGACCAGAGTCTTGTAGAGCGGGAGAATTATCGTTTTATCTCTGGAGTTGATCCCCTTTTTAATGCATGCCAATATTCTGTTTGCTTTGTTAGCAGCAGCTTGGCATTGCATGCCTTTGCTGAGCCTAAAGAGAAGTTTGAAGCGAAGAAACCCTTACCTGCCACCTTTGGTGGTTTTCTGCACAGGTTAAGCCTCTCCTGTAAGCGCAGTCCTTAACCTTGGAACACTAAATGCTCTGATAAGGCAGGGGGCCCCTTCTGTGGATCTTTTGGGATGAAAGCCGGGTGCTAACTAGCCTCACATCCAGCAGTGCAGCCAGGGCTATGTTCCTCAGAAGAGCTGTCCGTGTCTGGAGTCTGCTTCCCAGAAGTGAGTGGATCCATTGAACTGTAGACATGTGCATTCGTTTTCATCCGAATGCATTTTCATCCGAATTTCGGGTATTTTCGTTGTCCTTTTAACAAACGATAACGAAAGTGCAGAATACGAAAACCGAAAGATCCGACATAAACAAATGCTTTATTTTCGTTTTCGTTGTGACAACAGTTCGATATAGATAGGAGATTCACACTGAGGCGGTTTGCAGGCGCTATTGCGCTAATAATAGCGCCTGCAAACCGACCCGAAAGTGCCGCTGCCTTAATTCCAGTGTGAAAGCCACGAGGGCTTTCACACTGGAGCGGTACGCTAGCAGGACGGGAAAAAAAGTCCTGCTAGCAGCATCTTCGGAGCGGTGAAGGAGCGGAGTGTATACTGCTCCTTCACCGCTCCTGCCCATTGAAATTAATGGGACGGCGCGGCTACACCGCCGGCAAAGCGCCTCTGCAGAGGCGCTTTGTGGTGGTATTTAAACCTTTCTCGGATGCTAGCGGGGGGTAAAACCGCCCCACTAGCGGCCGCATACCGACGGTAAAACGCCGCTAATAATAGCGCCCCCGCCCCAGTGTGAAAGGGCTCTAACTAAATAAATTTACTTTTCGGATGAAAACGAAATTCCGAAACAAAATATTTCAGTGTGCACATGTCTATTGAACTGTGACACTGCGTTTTCAAGATAAGTATGTTTTCTCATTTTTTGGAATATATCTGTGAATGGACCCATAATTTGTTTGTTACATCTCCTCTCGGATGGGCTGCAGCTGCACCGTGTTCCAGTGTGCATTCTAGTGGCAATTGTGGAAGAGAAAGCCAAGTGTCTACATTCAAGAGAATGATGCATTATGCTGAACAGGTGAAATGGATAGAGCTCACATGGAGGCCATCTTTGGTTTGGGAAAAACTCCCTCAGTGGCAATCTTGGAGTGGGGCAAGACTATCTGGAAGCCATCTTGGAAGTGGGCAAGAAGTTTGCCAGGAGTAGGAGGCAGGCAGAAGAGTTGAGGAACATGGGGTTAAAGACTCAGCAGCTTACAGATAAGGCATTCACATGCTAGTACTGCATGCCAGCACGCCCATAGCAGCAAACCCTGCATCAAAGGCCATTTCCTGCTGCATAGCAAATAGATATGTATGTCCTTACTCATGTCTCAGTGTGGCATTTTTATTATACCTGACTAAACATCAGTGTTCCAGCTGCCCTGCACTATGAGATCACTGCATAACAAAGATCCACAAGGTTCCTATAGGTAAGGGTCATCATACCAGGCAGGTTTGCTGATAAAAGAGTACATTCAGGTGCTAACTGACCTCTACCTTGGCTAAGGAGCCCAGCCTGTCCCACTGACAGGAATATGCATGAGAGGAGCACCAGAAATCCAGTCCAAGGTAGAGAAAATTCTCTTCCATACTGCAAACGCCAACACTATGGCCAGAAGAGTGTGTCAGGACCCCCTTAAAAACGCAGACTGAAGCTCTCCCATTATGCTTAGCAGCAAGGAATTGCTGTGAATAATGGGTTAAGCTGCATTTACAAAGCAAATAATGTGTCAAGCTTGCTTTAAAGAGGATGACAGAAGCTCTTTCATCCAACTATTCAAAGCCGCAAAGGATTGCTGTGAGCTTGGATGAAGTTGCTTTTACAAGATAGTGTGTCCACAGAAGCTCTCCTGCCCACCGTTCAGAGCTGCAAAGGATATCTATGGGCCTTGGTGAAGTTACCATATTCAAGTTATTGCAAATACCTCAAGCTGCATTCCAATACTGTTGCTACCAACTACATAAAGTCTCCCTCAGCGGAGAGCAGGCCAACTACTGGCAAGGACGAATAGAGGATAAGCTGATACTTTATGTTCAGCCGACAACTTTGCCTCTGTTGGCCATTTTCTTTAAGGTAGGTAAGTTTACCACGAGTGGAGGAGAACCAGAGGGACAAGGTAAGAAATCAGAGCAGGCTCTAGGTAAGAAACATGCTACAGAATTTCCACAGTTGGAAGAAGTAGCCTGCATGGCCTTCCAGGGATCGGGTTCTCTTTGAGACAGTCCAGGTCAACAGTATTAGAGATGTGGCTGAAGTTGAACACTTGTCATTAGTAGCGGAAGAAGGCTAGAGTACAGATTGCAAGGTCTTTTTCTCCTTCTAATTGATAATAAGTGTATTTTCTCCACTTGTGGTCTCTGCATATCCTCTGAAGGTTTTCTGGGTCAAGATGTTTCTGCCCCCATGTGGTGGCAAACCATTCACTATCCAAAAGCCCATGGTGGCATTATCTGGTGTGCATCTTAAAGCTTGGGCGCCATATCCACTAGTGCGACATGTCATGCGACTTTGGACACAGAGTCGCAAAACCTGTCACAGCCCATTGATTTCAATGTCACCTGTTCCAGTCTATGCGATTTAGAATTGAGCAACTTTGAAAAAGTTCCTGCACTACTTTGATGCGACTTTTAATGCAACTTTGATCCAGAGACTGTAAGTTGGATTGGGGCTGCAATCCAGGTCACAATCTGAATCACACACATTGGGGTCGCATTAGTGGAGATGTAGCCTTGAGATGCAAGTTTTCTATAGAAAAATACATACTTTGCATTGCCTCCCGTCGCCTGGGACACTTTTTAGCTTGGCAGGCATCAAAAATCTTGGTCAGGTGATTTCCCTATTGCTGAGACTCAGGGGTCTGGCTATACAGCAAGGAAGTCTTGAAAAGGTGCTGGAAATGGGCATGTGCATGTGTAGATCATTTAGTTAAGATGGAAAAATGAACATGCAAAAAGACTACCTGTCTAATGTAGAATGGCAGAAAGATTACAGCTGTTCAGATTTATGTTTCTGTCCAAAAGATTATTGCACAGCCTGTTCAAATCTTTATTAGGTGCACAAACGTTCAGTTTGAAATCACTCTTTTTGTTCAGACTGCTCTCTTATATTTCTGTGTAACCTTATTCCATATAAAATGTAAACAGCAGACTGACTACTCTGCTTAAAAAAAGACCTTTTCATTGCATTGGGTAGAGAAGTGTGAAACAGGGATTGCCTTATAGAGAATGCATTTTTTTTTTTACTTTTTTTTTCATTTGTATATTTATAAAATCTAATTTTGTAATAATTGTCTCTATTTTTACATGGGTAAGCATTGTATATTAATACACTGATATATATTTTTTTTTAGCTAAGAAGTAGAGCCCTTGGCTCCTTTTCAAATTTTCCCATATCGCTTTACAGCAAGTGTGATTATATATTTATCATATTATCATATCTTTTATTGATGATTTTAATAAAAGAACTTACAATGGTGTGTGTGTGTGCGTGTGTGTGTATATATATATATATATATATATATATATATATATATATATATGTATATATATGTATATATATTCTCTATCATATAATACAATAATTGATAGAAGGTCAGAAATGTTTTTTATATCCCTAATTGTTTAGGAGATGATATTTTTGGTAAGTGTTTTTCTATAAGGGGGATATGGCATGTAGAAAATAAATTAAATACATTGATAGAAAATATATATCAAATATATACTGAAAATACAGTAAAGTAATGAAATCCACATGGTGAACTTTGACGAAGGTCTATGGACACTTTACAAATTGTGTTGGAGTTTGAATTACAATTTTACACTTTCATGTATTTTGACCTGGGATGTGAATTAAGGGACATACAATTTTGCCATTGCAGACTTTTTTTTTGCTTATGTATTGTTATATATAAGCATATCTAAAAAAAATGTATGACAATAATGTGTAGACAAGATGGTTTACAAGGTATAAACAATATATTTAAAACATCCTAGAACGTTCAACATATACAAAGCAGTATTACAGTGGAAGCAGTGTGGACAATGTACATTTGCTCTTTTCGTATGTTAACCGCTTCAGCCCCAGAAGATTTGGCTGCTCAATGACCAGGCCATTTTTTGCGATTCGGTACTGCATTACATTAATTGACAATTATACGGTCGTGCGAAGTTGTATCCAAACAAAATTGATGTCCTTTTTTTCCCACAAATAGAGCTTTCTTTTGGTGGTATTTGATCGCCTCTGCAGTTTTTATTTTTTGCGCTATAAATAAAAGAAGAGCGACAATTTTGAAAAAAACACAATATCTTTTACTTTTTGCTATAATAAATGTCCCACATTTTTTATCAAAAGAACTATTTTTTTCCTCAGTTTAGGCTGATATGTATTCTTCTAGATATTTTTGGTAAAAAAAAATCACAATAAGCGTATATTGATTGGTTTGCGCAAAAGTTATAGCGTCTCCAAAATAGGGAATTGATTTATGGCATTATTATTATTAATTTTTTTACTAGTAATGGTGGCGATCTGCGATTTTTATCAGGACTGCGACATTATGGCGGACACATCGGACACTTTTGACACATTTTTGAAACCATTGACAATTATACAGCGATCAGTGCTATAAAAATGCACTGATTACTGTATAAATGTCATTGGCAGGGAAGGGGTTAACACTAGGGGGCGATCAAGGGGTTAACTGTTCCCTATGTGTTTCTAACTGTGGGGAGATGGGACTGTCTAGGAGGAGAGAGAGATCGGTGTTCATACATAGTATTAACACACACAATCTGTCTCCTCTCCCCTGAAAGAACCGGGATCTGTGTGTTTGCACACACAGATCCCGGTTCTCGCTCTGTCGTGAGCGATCGTGAGAGCACGGCAGTCATCACGCCAGCCGGGCACTCGCATTGGGGGGGGTCGGGCCCACAGCGTGGGCCCGCGCCCCTAGTGGCCAACAGGCAAAGCAACATAACATAACGTCGTTTCGCCAGGCCGTGCCATTCTGCCGCAGTAAAACTGCGGTGGCTGGTCGACAAGCGGTTAAAAAAATAATTTTCATTTTTTTTTAGCCTTTGTTGTATCTCATTGCTGTTGATCTCCTTTAGCCTTTTTATAGCTGTTTCCTGTCTACAAGTATGCACACCAGCAAGACAAGGACAAAGCATTGTCACCCTGTAAAAGAAATTTCCACATATTAAATTAAAAGAGAAAAAAAATCTACAAATTCCCACCTTTGTCATTATGCTAGAAATTGGACTAATTGTAAAAATGGCATTGAAGGGTATTTGTAGGATGAGAGGGTATTATTTTAGTTAGGATAATTGATCTATACAGGAATTAGAGGTCTAAAGGATGTTACATAATGATGAAGGTATTGTGATAAAAATGTCTGCCAAAGGATTTAATGTGGCTATTACGGATTACCATAAATATGAACTAATGTGCCACAGAATCCTACCGTATTTACACACACTGTAAATTGTTAAACATTGTAGTTACAGAACATACCTGTTCAACTAGGGCAGAGGTAGATACAGCCTTTGTATTACTCCTGTGTTGTAACAGTCAGAATCATTAACCACACAACAAAAAAGAGGCAAAATATAAAACAAGCTAAAGCAGAACTCAAATCAAAATCTTTTATAAGTTTAGAGCACTAAATTGACCCTGTTCAGGTGATTTCCCAACTATATTGTCACCAAGACCAGAACAGAGGGTAAATCTTCCAGTGGGCATACAGATAGGAATAAAAAAAAAAATCTGAGTGGGGAAGTTAGAACTCCTGTCAAATTTTGAGGCCGTCGATGCCCCCTCCTCAAAAAGTGAAGTATCGCTGATTCGCTCCCTCTCCCCACTTCTGCAATGCTCACCAAGGTGAGCATGACGCACCCTGCTCTCCCCTCCTCTCCCACATCCTTCTGGGACACATCACATGTCCCAGGAGTCCGCAGGACCTTGGGGTACTGCCTCTTGGTAGGTGTTAGTGACCCTTTAATTGGAACCCTCTATTGTAGTGATGTAGTGGATGGAGATACTGCCCCTTTATATGCCAGCTGTTTATGGGGCCCAGTGAAGTTGGGGTATGGGAGAAGGACACCCCTGAACAGCCAGATGCAGAGCTTTGATGGGGGAGAGAAAAAAAGAGCCTTCTGCAGGTCTGAACTGCTAGTGCGGTGAGTGAGGACCTACTGGGGACAGAAAGAATAACCTTACCACCCCTGATCCATGTCTAGCGGGTCCTGTGGCTTGGTTTAAATTTACCTCGGGGCCTAGGAAGAAGCAGCCTTTTCTGAGAAAGAACATGGGCAAAATGGCTGCAATAGTTTTTTGACGTATTGGAGTGTTCTGCATTTGAGAGAGACTACTGTATGGGAAGTCATGAGAAGGAGAGAAAGAGTTCTGCACTGTTGACTTATGTTCAGTGACCCGAGTTAATGTTACCTGCAATTCAAATTGGCTGTGACTACAATACTTGTGCTGGAAAGTGTTTGCACCCCCAGAGAAAGGCTAGATTCGGCCCTAGGTTCAATGCTCATTTTTTCCCTAGGGAACAATTAAAAGCAGCTTTTTATAAGCTGGCCATAGATGTATCAAAATTCAGGAACCAACTAAATTACGAGTCAATTGTGGTCATTCCTGCTCTACATAAGCTGATCTAATGATCGACTTCCGTTGAACAGGAAAATTTGAAAAATTTATTTGGCCAGAACCCCAGTCAGTTGCAACCCCAGTCAGTGTATTCTGATAGTAGAGGAGTCCCCGCTATCAGAGTACAACAGCACAGCAGGAAGGACTTCTCCATTCACCTTACTTGTGTGGATGGGGAAATCCATTTATTTATTTTTTTTTAATTTACCATGCCCAGCCTTATTTATGCCTTTCTGTCCACACCTCTTTTCCCTGATGCTCCAAACTGTGGGTGTGCACTCGGCATCCACAGTTACAGTGCAGGATTGTTAGTTCTGCGTTGTTCTGATAATATCAGAGTGCAACCAATGGGCAGACCGCCAAAAAAGAATCAGTGTGGATGGAGAGGAGGACCCTGCAAAAACAAGGGATAAGGTAAGTAAAACTGCTTTTTAATAGTACTCTAGGTAAAAATGAGCATTTAAATCCTCTCAGTGTGTGGAAAGCCCCACTGCAGGGGACTTTTTTACATTTTCCAAACACAAGAGAAAGGAAAAAGAGTTTGTTAATTCCTCTGCAGTTCACATTTCAGTTGAAAGACCAATTAAAAAATAATATGCACATTCGCCTACATCTGGTTGTTCCCAGGATATTTTACATTGATACCTTTCATTGAAATTGAATTCATTGTATTTGTAATACATTCTTTAGCAAGCAGGGTTGACATATCAGTATATTGAACTATTGTTATTCTGCAGACATACACAGTTGCAGAGCAGAATTCCAATGGCAGTGGCACAATGGGAAAGAGAAATTATTTACCTTTTACCATTTCTGTACCGCATGTTGTAAAACAAACTGCCATATATTACCGTTACTTTTACCCAGCTGGGATTACTATTGTCTACAGCTGCAATTCAATAGTATTGTCAATGCATCTCAGATGAGTTTAGGCCACAATGACCTTTTGTAGAAATGTACTGTGTAGGAATAAATGTCTCAAGCACACCCACATGTGTGTTGCCATTCCCTACATTTAAAAAGCCTTGTGTTTTGCCAACAATACGAAATATGCACTTTGTTTGCCAGATCTTTCCATCTAAAAGTCTAGTGTTCCACTTAAAGTGGAACTCCAGGCAAAGAGAAAAAACACAGTTGAAAAACAGAGTACATACAATAACAACAAAAAAGGAGGCGCGTGGTACTTATTAAAGGATATGCAATGTTGAAGTAATGGGTTATACAAATGCAATATGCTAAGTATACACAACAATATAAACATATATCATTAGCTCTATAATCTGAAATAACAACACGTGTACAGTAAAACAGATAAATAAGGTGAATTGCTAGGAAGATCCACCATAGGTGACTAGTTGCAATGACAGTCTCTTAAAATCAATGATAAGTACTCTCTCCACACCCCCCAAGTGTAGTCTGTGCTTACCAGACAAATGTAGCTGACAGAGCAGCCCACGCGCTATAAGACCCAATTCCTCTCTTGTGATCAGCTCCTCTCCACTATGTTCCTCTGGTGTGCCCCACTATGGATCTTCGGTGGGATCACCTCCTAAAGTGATAAGAGTCTCGTTTTTTTTTTCTCTAAAAGTATCAAACATGTTATACTTACCTCCTCTGTTGCAGTGGTTTTGCACAGAGCAGCCCAAAACCTTCTCTTCTTGGGTCCCTCTTCGGCTCTCCTGGCCCCTGCCTCCTGTTGAGTGCCCCCACAGCAAGCAGCTTGCTATGGGGGCACCCAAGCAGAGTCACAGCTCCCTTTGTCCATTAAGTCATGGAGCCCAGGCCCCATCCCCTCTCTCTCCTGATTGGCTGGCTGACTGACTAACAGCAGCGGGAGCCAATGCGCCACTGCTGTGTCTTAGCCAATCAGGAGGAGCATCTCGGATGGCCGAGGCACTCGCGGACATCGCTCGACAGTGATGGGGCTCAGGTAAGTATTATGGGGGCTGCTGCACACAGAAGGTTTTTTATCTTAATGCATAGAATGGATTAAAATAAAAAAACTTCTGTCTTTACAAGCCCTTTAAGCCACAGTTCATAAAGCAAGACAATCCCAAGGATAGATCATAGTGCATTATGTTTATTTATAACAGATAAAATGCAAGATAAAAATATACTCACATGGTATGGGTGTCTGTGAGACACCAACACATACAGCTCTACTCACTCAGATGTAAAGTCCCCAAGGCCAGTGGGGAGGCGTGCATTCAGGTTGGGTCGGGTGGAGTGGAGCCGATCTCAAGAGAGGAATTTTGTCTTTTAGCGTGTGGGCTGCTCGTGTGGGCTGCTCTGTCAGCTACGTTTGTCTGGTAAGCACAGACTACACTTGGGGAGTGGAGAGAGCATTTATCATTGATTTTAAGGGACTGTCATTGCAACTAGTCACCCATGGTAGATTTAGTGGTTATCGGAAATTCCTCCTAGCAACTCACCGTATTTATCTGTTTTACTGTACATGAACTGTTATTTTAGATTTTAGAGCTAACGATATACAGTATATTTATATTGTTGTGTATACTTAGCATATTGCATTTGTATAACCCATTACTCCAACACTGCATAGCCTTTAATAAGTACCAAGCACCTCCTTTTTTGTTGTTATTGTACATTCTAGTGGTTTCATCACACCTTAAAGGGGCAGCTGGTGGGCATCACTGCTGTTAATGTATTTATTGATTGTGTAGCATACCTTTTAATACTAATTGGGGTAGCACCCAGCCCCAAACCCCCCGTGTTTTTTCTTTATTTACAGTACGTAGCCTGTCTTGCTTAGCAAAGTGTTTGTATTTTCCTAAGGTCACTATTCTGCTGCAAGCATTCCTGTCTCGCAGTCTGAGTGAGTGACCACAATTTTATCAACCGCAGCTAAGCAAAAACAGTTTGGTCACCAGCCCACCCCAGCAGGCTGACTGGACAATGAGGAGTAGCAGCATACTAGTAAATTCATCCATCTACTGTCCCTTCTTGTAAGTTCTTGTAAGCATTTTCAGGAAGGGAGACTGACGGTACTGTGTCACGCAGTAAAGTTATACTAATTATACATTAAAGTGTTACTAAACCCACAACATTAAAATCAGTCTGTATATGCAGTAAAGCATGCTTGTTATGCTTGTTATGCTCACTATGGAACCTAAGGGGTTAATCCTGCGCATTGTGTAAAAAGGCTGTTTGATCCTGCACATGCTTAGTTTGGTATTGTATTGCTAGAGAATTTTTTTTTTTTTTTGGGGGGAGGATGCATGTGATCAGCACAGGGCCAATCAGTACTGTCAAGACCGAGGGTCGGAAGTTATGCAGCCTCATAGGACAGTCAAAGTAGAAATGAAAACTCCTCCTACAAGCTTTAACCAGACACTGATAAAAGTCATCAGACTGCTATATACTGCTGAAGAGAAAAGGTATTCAGCAGTTTATATTTACTAAAATAATTGCATTTCCATGTCCTGTACTCTGAGAGACCAACACTTTAAACCACATTTTCGACTCCTCAGCATCCCTCACTAATCTGTGCATCCTAAACGATTTGGCATTTTTTTTCTGCTTCACTTACTGTTTTTTTTTTTGTATGCATTTTTCACTTCCTCCTCCCTGGCTGCGACCCCGTGCGTCATTTCCCGTTTGCATTGCCTCCTGGGAGATGTGTGTCATCAATTCCAAGAGACAATAGTCATCACTGGTTCCTGGAGTGGGAGGAGGGGAGGAGAGGTTTGCATAATTAAGGGGCGGCAACTTCGTCTGACACTGCCGTTGCTATGGAAATCCAACCTGCAAGCTATTACACTGCTTGTACTGCACTGAGCATGTGCGAGATCTGCAAGGAAGAGATCCAGAAAGAAATACAGTCTGGCTTCAGATGCCCACCCATGAGATGGCCACAGCCTGCTGGAATTTTATAAAGTAAGAAAATAATGCTGCAAATATACAAAACACACCTTAGTTTACAGCCTAACTTTACTAGAATACATTAGGCTTGGGTATTATAGGGGGATTTTTATCTAAAAAGTATCATTTCGGCCGGAACACCGCTTTAAGTACGTGTAATCCATTTTAATTATACATGCCTGCTTTTAATTGTGTTTTCTTTATTATTAATTTTCATGATTGCATTCTTCAAATAATAAAAAAACTTAACAAATACCAAAAGGTAACAAAAATGTAAAATACCAGTGTTATTCAAAACTATTGATAAAGGTATGCCTAATGCCATGTTATCATCATTCCAAATAATGAAAAGAAAAGCAAATTCCTGGTTCAGTGAATATTTACTTGAATGAAAAAAGCGTAGTACCACTTACATTCTATAGCTAATATAAGGATATAAATAATAATTCTCAATATTTAGCTCTAGTGGTCTGGGTGGCAGAAAAACAAACAAAATAATATTGAAGAGAGAACAGGCAAATAAAAAATAATATGGACCTGTCTCCTATGGTCAAGCTCTCCCCCATATCTTGAAATAAGCATCTGCATTATTTTTTTTTAAGATGCTCTCAAAGACTGCTTATATTGTTTGAAATTCCAGTCAGGTAGACCATATTTTATTAAATGCCACCTCTGTTTGGTAAAAGAATTGTGAGTTCTTCCCATTCTCTTACTGCATTCAGTTTTTAAACCCAATTGCTTACCGAAGGTATAGTTTATTGTTTACAGAATCTAGAAATAGCTAGTACACTTAACGTCACAGATTTCTAGGTGTTTACCAATAGCAAAGAAAGGGTCAGATTGTTTGGTATCTCAACTTTAGTTAAAGTAGTAAACTGAAGGCATTTTTTACTTTAGATTGAGTAAGGGAGAGAGGGAGGGTTATATTTTTTTCTGCCATCTGTGTCCCATTGTGGAGATTTCTCTTCAGTTCCTGTCCCATAGCCAAAGAGGAAGTGACAGAAAATCCCTCCAAAGTGAGAGAAACCTGGTAGTTACCAGCGTCATCAGAACCAGTGTGTAATAGTGTAAGATATCTCCTCTATTCCTCTTCTGGTGACCACTCAAAATTTGGGATTTTCTTTCAAGAATAATGGTCATCAGGACAAAGAAGGTAAAAACAGCAATAAAAGCTGAAGTTTTCGAGCGCTGACCCCCAGGGATGCGTGCATTTAGCAGACCAAAACTAATCCCGGGGCCCCGGCCCCTTTCCTGGCCAGCATTTCTCTTGACAACGGCAAATTATCACTTATGCCGCGTACACACGAGCAGACTTTTCGTCCGGACTGGACCGGCGGACAATTCGGCCGTGTGTGGGCTTCATCGGACCTGCAGCGGACTTTTTCGGTCGAATATCTGACAGACTTTAGATTTGGAACATGTTTCAAATCTTTGCGTCGGAACTCCACCGGACTCAGTTCCTACCTAAGTCCGCTCATCTGTATGCTAGTCCGACGGACGAAAACCAACACTAGGGCAGCTATTGGCTTTCAACTTCCTTATTTTAGTCCGGTCGTACGTCATCACGTACAAATCCGTCGGACTTTGGTGTGATCGTGTGTAGGCAAGTCTGTTAGTTGGGAAAGTCTTTTGGAAGTCCGCTGAAAGTCCGTCGGACCAGTCCAGACGAAAAGTCTGCTCGTGTGTACCTGGTATTACCGTAATTTTTTCTTTTCTGGCCCATCCTCATGTCAGCCCCTCCCCCAACTAAGATGTTTGATAACCTAGCCTGCGACAGGCCACTAGGGAGGGAGTCCTGTGCTGACATGTGGATGGGCCAGGAAAGGAAAATTACGGTAAGTGATAACAATTTTCCATTTTCCTGGCCCACCTCACGTCAGCACATAACGGGATATACCAAAGCTAATATATGGCGGGAGAGAACGAATGAAAAGAGACACTGACAATCAAAGAAAGGCTGCTAAAGCCAGAAAGAATTGATCTCTCTTGTCCCAAACTTGCTGGTTGCATATTTAGTTTGCAAGGTTGAATGAAGGCCGCACAGACCTTCAAGCTAGTTCTTACCTATATCTTCCAAGCAATCCTGGCATAACTGCCCCAAAGGCTGCCACCCCTCTAGTCAAATAGGCTTGCAATTGTTTCAGAGCAGAAAGGCTAAATGAAAAGACTGTACACCTTTGACCAAGTACATTTTTAGTAACTCGACCATGTGTAAGAAAACTGAAATCTTCTTGTTGTGCACTCAGTGCCTCTTGTGTTAAAACTCAGAGGGACTACTACCCAGTTTTTCTGGAAACTGGATACCACTTTAAAATTGAACTTTGGAGATAGACGTGGTATCCCTATCTCTGGTAAAAATGAAAAGAAAAATCAACATCCTTCTGTCTGAAGTAGTTGCGGTCAGGAGAACTACTTTTAGGCTTAATGTACACGGGACATTTTTACAGCCTCTCCTGAACAATTTAACTTGACAGATAGTAACCCACGTTTAAAATGTCCGTTTTGCCGCGTTTATATGTTGCGTTTAGCCGCGTTTGCATTTAGAAGCGTTTGAAAAAAAAAAATGTCAAAATAGCCAAAAATGAAAAACGCTTTTAAACGAAACACAGCTTAACATGAGGTTTAAAGTAGAGATCTGTACCTTAAATGGAATTGTATGCCAGCCCAACCTCTAGCACTAACTGTAAAATGTAGAGGATATTGCCTAGAGCAGGGAACACAGGAGAAAAAGCTTTTGCTGAGCAGACAAAACAGACTTCTTTCATATCCTCTCCTTTGTAGCGTTCATGGATGATCTTCTTGTCACCAAGGTCTGAACAAACTCAGATGAGAATCCCTGCACCTCTAGTGTAGCCTATTCCATATCAGGCTATTAAAAGTAGTCTCATTGGATTGAGGTGCTGTTACTGACCTTGCCATAAAAGATTTCATTTGACCAGAGACAAAGATCAAACAGAAAATTCCATGGCACTGTGAACCTATCTTGTATGACGGACTCTTTGCATTACTGTACAGTACTGAAGTACTGCTGGAACGCCCCATAGGGCCAATATTTGTATGAGACACTTGCTGAAAAAATATTCTGCCTAACTGAACCAACTATTGGATTTGCTTCCCTGGCAAGAAGACTAAACTTAACTGACCTGTAAGTGGTTCTCTGCCCCACGAAAGGTTTCTTTGTAACAAGAAAAGACTTTTGGTGTCCCCTTTTCAGGCAATGTAGGCTACTACTGTCTTGTTGTCAGTCTTACTCAGGTCCCCTTGAAGATCCTGAAAGGCTTGCAATGCTAGAAAAAGGCTTCCTTCCATTCAAGATACTTGGGGAGTATGAGCCTCACCAAGCTCCAATGGCCTTGCACTTGTTTCTTCAGATTGTGGACTCCCCAGGCCCAGAGACTGGCATCTGGCTTCAGAATCATCCTATCTCCTGGGCTAAGAGGCATGCCTCCGAAAAAAGCACAGTGGCGATGCCCAAAATTCCAGTTCTTGTTGAATTTGTATAGGCACAAAGATGTTCTGATTCATCGACAGCCCAGCTCGTAGGCTAAAGAAGACAAATTGAAACGCCCTCATGTGCCACTTGGCCCAAGGTACCGCCACTGCCAACAAGATCTTAAAAAGATTCTTGGGCCAATTCTGTAAAAGGCAGACACCTGAACTGGAAGTGACATCTGGCCACTGCAAATCTCACACGCCTCTGGTGCTCGGCATTGATCGGTACATGGTAATATGGGTCGGCCGGTCGATTGATACCAACTGGTCCTCCCGCTGAACTGTCCCTGTGACTGTCTGCACGGACTCCATCTTGAACTTCTTGGTGTATATGAACACATTCGATTCCTTCAAACTGAAACAGGTCAGAAGGCTCCTGCCTTAGGTACTAGAAAAACTGGGGAGAAAGGCCCCCAGATAATTCTATGTTTTCGGCATCACTGGCATGATGGCTTTCTAGCAGTATAAAAATCTTGCAAACATTTTCTCTTCTGAGATCTGTTGGACATAAATTAAATGGATTCAGTGGTCAGCTTTGGAATTCTCCATTGTACTCCCACCTGTCTTCTGGACCCACTGGTCTTTGATGATTGTCGTCCAAACCCTCCAGAAGGAAGCTACAATCATCAACCTTACTCAGGCCCCCTGGCCCCAACTGGAAGAGAGTGGTTGGATGCACCTTCAAAAAAGACTTTCCAGCCATGTTAGTAGCTTGCTCTGGACTTGATTTCATGTCAAACTTTGAGACACCCCCACTGTGATCTATTAAATCTGCAGCCTGTCCTATAATATTTGGCCTCTTGCACCCTCTGAAGTTCAGTGGGCTTGAGTGAAGGATGGCAGCTTCCTCTTACTAGTCTGTGGCCACAGTCCAGACTTTTCCTCCTGTTATTCGCTTAATTGCATTGTTCAGCGTTTGGCCAAACAATAACCTCCCATTATAGGAAATGTCGAAGGCTTGTGTAGAAGTTCCGCCTGCCCTCCAGTAGCGTAACCACAATGCTCTCCTAGCAGGGACTGAGTGCACCAGCGCTTGCACTAGGTCTATCAAAAGCATCAACCAAAAGTCAGTTGCCAGGTCCTACTCTTTCCAGAAACTGTGCCAATTCTTGCAGTTTCCGGTGTTGAATGTAATGCCATTTCCAAAGTTTATATAGTGAATGTAACTCTATTGCTGGTTGGCAGGCAAAATCTGTCACTGTATAGATTCTGTGCAAGCCTGATGACCAGATCACCACAATTTCTGTGTTCCAGATGTGTTTCTTCATGAGTGTTTTTGATGCATTCTCAATGCGTTTTGCCACTTTCCAGATGTGTTCCCCACAGAAACAATGCAACATTCTACTTTTGTTGACTGCACAAGAATGCGCTGTACTGGTGTGAACTAGGTAATTGGAATCAAAGTTGAACACTGTCCATGCGTTCTTGATGCAGAATAAAAACGCACTGGACTGCATCTGGTGTGAACAAGTCCACTTTCTCATCCATAGGATCTCTGAAGGCAACGAGTTATAAAGAGGCAAAGACACTTTCTGCACTAGACACTAGAAGGCAGCACCCATCCCTGGAAGTGCAGTGCATAAACATACATCAGCCATCTTATATGGATAAAGCTTAGAGAACCTGTTACTGTAAATTGGTCTTCTGACGAGGTCTCTGTCATTCTTCAACAAGCGTTTCCACTCTATCATTGTGGGAAAAGACCATCCTCCATCAATGAGCAATTTATGCTCTATCACTGTGGGAAAAGACCATCCTCCATCAATGAGCAATTTAGGCTCTATCATTATGGGTGTTGCTTGTTGCGTGGATATTTGCAGCATACTTTCTGCTATAGCCGCCTTAATAGAGCTTAGAATTTTGCACAAACCACATCCTTGTGAGGCAACCTGTGCAATTGAATTTCTCTGTCACTGCAGACTGCATGCAGGCCCAAAATGCACCCTGAGCTTGGTGAGGCATTTTCTATCATGCTGGCATAGACGCATGTGCCAATTTCCTGGATCCTGTCCTTTCACAGGGTAAGTGGAAATGACTCCTTTAGAGTGTATTGACCACATGCTTAATTAATGTGACAACCTGTTAGGTGTCATCGTCCTGGTCAGGCTAAAATGATCACTGGTGGGTCTTATGTTTTTTGGAGCGTTTGAATTCAGGGTTTCTGCTATTAAAAAAATGCAAAACACCTTAACTTGCATAATTTCCTTGAGCACTCTCTTAACCACTTCAATACCAGGCACTTAGACACCTTCCCGCCCAGCCCAATTTTCACCTTTCAGCGCTGTTGCAATTTGAATGACAATTGCGCGGTGATGCTACACTGTACCCAAACAAATTTTTTAGCATTTTGTTCCCACAAATAGAGCTTTCTTTTGGTGGTATTTGATCACCTCTGCGGTTTTTTTTTTTTGCGCAACAAATAAAAAAAGACCAAAAATTTCGAAAAAAACCAAGTTTTTCTTTGTTTCTGTTAAATTTTTTTGTAAATAAGTACGCTTTCTCCTTCAATAATGGGCATTGATATGGCTGCACTGATGGGCACTGATACGGCGGCACTGATGGGCACCGATGAGGTGGCACCAATGAGGTGGCACTGATGAGGTGGCACTAACGGGCACTGATGATGGGCACTGATGATGGGCACTGATAGGCGGCACTGATGGGCACTGATAGGTGGCACTGATGGGCACTGATAGGTGGCACTGGTATGCGGCACTGATGGGCACTCATAGCTGGCACCGATGGGCACACATAGGCGGCACTGATGGGCACTCGTAGGTGGCATTGATTGGTATATATGGGTGGCACTGATGGGTACTTATGTGTGGCACTGATGTGTGGCACTGATGGGCACTGATAGGTGGGCACTGATGGGCACAGATGGGCACTGACAGGTATCACCGATGGGCAATGACAGGTGGCACAGATGGGCAATGACAGGTGGCACTGCTAAAGCATTGCTGGGCAGATCTGGGCATTGCTGCGCAGACCATTGACATAATAGTGCCAATCAGTGCCCATTTGTGGGCACTTATTGGCACAGATTGGGCACATGTGGATGGCCATGGGGTACATACCTGGCCATCCACGTTGCCCCTTCCCTGGTGGTCCTAGTGGCATCCCTGGTGGTCCAGTGTGGTGATCTGAGGGGGGGCTGCGCTGATAAACAATCAGCGCAGACCCCCCCTGCCAGGAGAGCCGCCGATCGGCTCTCCTCTACTCGCGTCTGTCAGACGCGAGTGAGGAAGAGCCGATCAACGGCTCTTCCCATTGACAGCGTGATCAGCCGTGATTGGACACGGCTGATCACGTGGTAAAGAGCCTCCGCCGGAGGCTCTTTACCAAGATCGGTGTAGCGGTGTGTCAGGCTGACACACCGCTCCACCGATCGCCGCGATGCGCGCCCCCGGGGGCGCGCTGCGGCATGTTATCCTGCTGGACGTCATATGACGCCCAGTCAGGATAACAGAACTACTTCCCGGGCGTCAATCCGCTATAGGGTGGGCGGGAAGTGGTTAAAAACCATGTCCTATGTTGCCCCCTTCTACCTTTGCTAAACTTCTGTGCCACTAACAGGTGTGGCAAGCTCATATTTGCACAAAATATATGGAGAAAAATGACCAGTTACACGTAACAGTGTTTCTGGGAAGTCTTCCAGGACAGCACCCTGAGAGATGACTGGCCCCCCCTGACAGGAAACACAATCAACAAAGAGGTTAAAACTCCCTCCCCTCCCTGTGCTCCTCAGTTGTGAAAAAGTATTGACCCACACCAGTGCACGAGAGTGAAACACCTCAAAACTGGATACAAAACCAACATACCAAAAGAGCGGGTTGGAAATGGTCATTTTCTTAAGTCGTCTTCCAGGACAGCACCCTGAGAGAAGAGCAGGTAGCTCAGACCTACCTTAGGGTGGGACAACAGCTTGTAGGACCTTCCTACCAAATGCCAGATCCTGAGGTGACAGCAACTCCACCCTGTAGTATCCCAGGAAGGTGCTCTGGCTTGTCCATGTAGCTGCTCTGCATATTTGCTCCACCGATGCTCCGGCACTTTCTGCCCAAGAGGTCGCCAGAGACCAAGTAGAATGTGCTTTAAGGTTATTCCGGGCTGCCCTACCAGCCTGATCATAGGCTAAAATAATAGTCTGCTTGATCCATCTTGCTATGGATGCTTTAGATGCTTGTTTACCCTTCTTCTGGCCAGAAAGACTAACTAATAAGTGGCTGGACCTTCTAAACTCTTTTACTCTTTCTAAATAAGCCAAAAGACAACGTCTGACATCTAAACAATGAAAGGAACTTTCTCTCTCGTTCTGAGGATTGGTACAAAATGAGAGCAGGACAATCTCTTGAGTTCTGTGGAACCTTGGGGCTACCTTCGGAAAGGTACAGGGGGTCCTGACTGAGTACAACTCTGTCATCAAATAATAGAAAAAAGGGCTCTTTTATTGACAGAGCCTGGATGTTGCCTATCCTCCTGGCCGTAGTCACTGCCAGCAGGAAGACTGACTTTAGGATAAGCAACTTAAGAGGGAATAAGAGGTAACGGCTCAAACAGTGCCCTGGTTAGGGCTTCCAAGACTAGCTTAAGGTCCCAAGACGGAAACTTGCTCATCTGCACTGGGGACAGTCTATCTCTGGCTGACAAGAATCTTTTAATCAAGGGGTCCAGAGCCAACCTCCTCTTCAAAAAACTGGACAGGACTGCCACCTGAACCTCAAGTGTCTTAGTCGCCAACCCCTGATCCGCACCATCTGGGAGAAAGTCCAGGATGGCAGGGATGTCTTGTTGGGAAGTCCCCTTCGCCTGGCACCTGCGTGAGAAGACTCCCCAGACATTGGCGTAAATACGCCTGGTAACTGGCTTCCTGCTCAAAAGAAGGGTGTCGATTACTCTCTCAGAACATACCCTTTTTTGCAGGCTCTCCCTTTCAAGAGCCAAGCCGTCAGCCTGAAGAAGCTATAGTCTGGGTGGCAGACTGGGCCCTGAAGGAGAAGTTCCCGCCGCTCCGGAAGGCGCTGAGGGGGAGCTATGGACCAATTTCCCAGGGAAGGGAACCAGGTCCTCTTGTGCCATCAAGGAGCGATCAGAATCAGTCTGCAGTATCCTCGAGATCAGAACTAAGGGGGAAAAGGCATATGCCAAGTGGAAGTCCCAGACTTGGGCCAGCGCATCTAGTCCCTCTGAACCCCTCTCTCTCTCTCGAGAGAGAGAGAGAGTGAGAAGAATCTCTTCACTCTTCAGTTCCCTCTGCGGGCAAATAGATCGATCTCTGTGTTGCCGAAGTGTCAGCATAAGAGGAAGAAGACTTCGGGGTTCAATACCTACTCCCCCTGGTGAATTGGTTGCCGACTGAGATAGTCTGCTTCAACATTGTATGCCCCCTTTATATGTACTGCTGAGATAGAGGGGACTCTCTGCTCTGCCCACTCCAGGAGTTCCAGAGCCAAGGTCAGAAGAGCGTGAGATCTGGTGCCTCCCTGATGATTCAGGAAGGCCACCGCGGTTTAGTTGTCGGAAAAAATCTGGATCTCCCTGCCCTTGATTCTTTCCTCGAAGGTTCCTGGAAAATGGAGGATGCGTTCCTATGACTCTGTTTCCAGGTGCCCTGGGCTCGAAGTTCCTCTAATTGGGCCCCCCAACCCAAAGCCCTTGCAACCACCTCTGCCAGGATAATTGTAAACACTCTCAGACTGGCTGCCAGTCCAAAGGATAAGGCAGAGAACTGCCAGTGCTGCACTCCCTGCTCCAAGGGGATCGCGAAACTTAGAAAGGCCTGGTGCTCTGGAAAAATAGGGATGTGAAGATAGGCATCCTTCAAGTCTATCGTTTCTATAAATGCGTCCTTCAGAAGGTGCTTTCTGAGAGTAAAGACACTTTCCATACGGAACCTTTTGTACCACAGGAACCTGCTTAACCTTCTTAGATTTATTATGAGGTGGTACTTTCCCGAGGGCTTTGGGACTACGAAGATGTGGGAATAAAATCCCTGCCCGACACTGTGTAAGAGACCGACTGCTTTCTGAGGGTCCCTGGGTAAGGGGGTTAGAAGGAAATTGGGGGAGGTGAAGAGAGAAACTCCAATCTGTAACCCTCTCTTACAATCTGAAGGATGTGGGGACTCTAATTAATCCTTTCACACTGAGAGAGAAAGTGGGAAAGTTTTCCCCCTACCCTTACTTCACTTGGTATCCTTGTGGGCAGACTTCTGGCTGGGGAAAAGAAGACCTCTCTTCTGCTTACCTTTGCCAACCCCCAACGCCTGGTAATGGTACCTTCCTTTTTGTCTCTAAACGGTGTTTAGCCTCGGGCCTTGAAAAAAATTTCCCCTGTCCTTCTTAGGTTTAATGGGAAATTCCTTGCCTTTCTCTGTAGACCTAGAAAAGGCCTGATCCAACCCAGTGCCGAAGAGCAGGGAAACCTCAAATGGAAGACCACACAGCTGAGTCTTAGAAGTGTTGTCCCCATCCCAGGTCTTGACCCACAAGGCTCTCCTTGCGGAATTCAAAAGGGCACCAGTCTTAGCGGTTGTACGCACCAAGTCGACTGCTGCATCTGCCAGGTAGGCTACTGCCCTACCAATCACCTCTAAAGAGTCCAAGACCTGTTTGGACTTAGAGGTTCGCGACACATGTTCCATTAGTTTGGTGACCCACATGTCTGTGTTCCTCACCACACAAGCCGAAACCAAGGCAGAACTCATAGCTGCTGCATTGGCTTTCCAGGCCCTGCGCAAGAGGGTCTCAGCTCGTCAATCCATCTGGTCCCTAATGTTGCCCGCATCCTCAAATGAGAGGTCAGATTGTTTGTACACCTGAGCCAGGGAAGCATGTAATTGTCAAGGCTTGGCTCAGCCCTTCCTTCTCTGAGCTGGGCGCTCAGCTGTCGGCTAATTGCCAGCTCCTATCTCTCCACAGTTACTCACCTGTTGGTGATATCCTGCTCGTCAGTCCTGCCTACTTAAGCTGTCCAGCCCAGAGGAACTTTGCCTTCACCTTAGTCAACATCACAGAGACTATCCCCTGCGTTCTTGTTTAAAGACTTGCTTGGCTGACATCCCTGCTGGCTCCAGATCCTGCTTGCTGTTCCACTACATTGATCCCTGACTTTCTGGCTTGGCTGACTATCCATTCGGGTTACCGAACTTTGGCTATGTTTTGACTATGTTTGTTCTATTTACTTTTATTTAACAGGTGTGATTTAACTGTACTTCTGTCTCTGTCTGATTTCATGGTTTCTGACACTAATCTAGGTGTCTTAAAGAGTATCTCTTCCTCCTTAAAGGGACAGCTACATTTCCACATTTTAAACTTCAAAAGTTTTCTTTCAGGCTCCTTTCACTCCTTCAGGATGATATCCTTAAGGGCCTGCTGGATCGGGAGGACCTTGGATTGGGTCTTAACCAAGCTTCTATACATCCTATCTTGTGCGGACACCTGTTCTGCGGGTTCCTGAATTTCTTCTGACATATACACTGCCCTAAGAAGGCCCTCCATATCATCGGTGGCAAAGATATGTCTGCCTGGTCTGGAGTCCTCCTCCTCCTCCTGACTGTCCTCAGTGCCCTCATCAGAACAACTCTGTTTAGGGGATTTAGCCTCCCCCTCCTCCTCCTCCTCAGAATACTGAGAGGGGAGAGGTCTCAGGGGTTCCAGACGTCTATATCTACTACCCTCTGCTCGGTTAGAGGAGGGACCCTCCTAGGAGGAAGAACCTTCTCTGCTAGTGTGGGGTTCAGGGTCCCTAGCTTTGAGGGTGGCTTAGAAGGCTTTAAAGGTTGACAGCATCTCCAACTGAACGGAGAGAAAGTCTTTCATAGCCTGAGAGGTCTCCTTCCCCGCTAGCTTGTGGATACACTTGTAACAAAAAGGTTTAGAATGATCCTGTGGTAATTTATCATTACAATATCCGCATCTCTTAGAGCGGGAAGGGGCTTTAGGACAGCTGGAGACCACCTGGGCAGTACCGTCCTCCCCTATAAGAGACACATATGCAAGTTAGAAAGTAATGCCCCCCTTGCTATGTCCCGTAGGAGTAAAAGTCGGGGTCCCCCTCCCCCATCATTACCCCTGCCAGCTAGGTCGACTCACCCCATGTGGTCTCCTCTAATGCTGCGGCCACTGAGGGCCTCTCCTTTTTCCATCTTGTCACCAGAGTCTGTCACCAACCCTTGCTGAGACTTGCTGATGATCAGGTAAGAGCAGAATGTGGACGCCTGCTCCACCGTCGGTCAGACCTCCGCTCCCAGCTCAGAATGCCACTGCCGCAGCCATTTTGCTGAAGCCCTGGACCGGAAGTGACCTGGGGAGGCGTGGCAACGTCATTTCCAGCGTTAGGGAGGAGGCCGTTTCATTCCTCTTCCTGTAACCAGCAAGATGGTGCCGAGTCCTCTCAGCCCAGCTGAACTGCACCATCGCTCACTGCCAGCCACCCGCGCTACCCTCTGTGAAATGAGCGAGATGTGATCCCTGGAGGAATTGATCTTAATAGAAGAAAAGGCTAGTAAACAAATTCCAGAAATGTGGCAACAATGGGAAGAATTTTGAACCTCTATAGCATTTACACAGTACCCATAGATAGATTAAACGTTTTTGTTTCCCCCTTCTTCCTTTTTTGAGTGTGTATGTTGGATGTGTGTGTGTGTTTTGTAATTAAAGTGTAGTGTGGAATTATTGATTACTCCTCTTGTTGGCTAGATAATAGCAATAGAGATAATGGTGTAAGAAATGCTTTAATACATTAGCTCTTTTAGATTCAATAAGGGCAAAGGATATAACCCCTAATTTATTGACACATAGCAATGGAATCAAGAGGTATGAAAACAGTTTTTTTATGGGGGTGGGATATATATATAAACACTGAGATCTACAGTAATATTAAGTATTTTTATATATTTTCAATAAGATGGAGTACTTTGATATACTGTTGGTTTTATTTAGATATTAAAATATATTCTACAAGCGATTTATGTTTTTTTTGTATGTTTTGTTTAAAAATGTAAAATTAATAAAAGAGAAATTGTAAACAAAATGTATTTTGTTACATATCTTTGATAAAAAAAATCTCAATTAGTGTATATTGATTGTTTTGTGTGAAAGTTATAGCGTCTACAAACTATAGTATAAATATTGGAACTTTCTTTTATAATACTACTAATGGTGGTGATCAGCGACTTATAATGGGGCTGAAACACTGCAGCAAGCAATCTGACACTAACTGATGCTGGGGGAAAACTGACTAACTGCCACTGACATCACCAGTGACACTAATGCAGTAATCATTATTAATAATATACGCTGTCACTGTACTAATGACACTGGGAAGGGGTTACCAACTGGGTCAATCAAGGGGTTAAATGTGTGCCTAACAAAGTGTAATGTGTGTTATCCCTGCTCTTCAGCGATAGGAAACAGAGATCATTCCCTCTGTACAGAGCCCTGTGTTGATTGTCAACAGCAGGCTCTGGGCTGTGATTGGACACAACTGATCGCCAAGAATCATTTGTTGGGACTTGCCGACACACTCCTGCTGTGTACAATCACAGCAGATGTCAGTAGGGCCTTAACTCGGAAGCAGGTAGCGACGTACGGGTACACCGCTTGTTTTCACCTTTTTATTCATTCTGTGTTGTATATCAGTGTTACTGATTTTGCTGCCTCTTTGCAGTCTGCATTCATGCACTCTAGAGAAGGCTACATGTATTTCCCAGGGTGGGTCTCCCAACTGTGGCAACAATGGACCATGTCTGCATAGTGTTTGTAGAAGCAGCCACTTTCAATCTCCTACAGAGTTCGCATTATAGGGTGACTATTCAGAAACATAATTGAGAGACAGGGACAGATTATTGTCACCCTATTACAAGAAGTGACAGAATGAGGATCTTCATTAACAGGGTCATCAGGTGATATGTTATTGAAAACTGAAGATTTAAAAAATAAAGAAAGTTCTTTTAAAATTACAATAATATTAACGATTATATAAGGCCCCTTTCACACACGTGGACCATTTGTCAGTTTTTCATCCATACGTTGATGGATGGAACACGGAAATCAATGCATCTCTATGGAAAAACGGGTGTAAACGGATGATCATCCATTTACATCAGTTTACATGCGCATCCATCAACATCCATTTTTTTAAATGGATCAAAGCCCTATTTTTGTTTCCGGAACAGACAAAAAATGTCTGTAAACAGACAAATGGGTCGATTTTGCATCTGTTTTTGCATTGGTAGCGGATGTAAAAAAAACTGATGTAAAAAATGATAAGAAACTGATATAAACTTCATCCATTTTTTCTTTGAAAAAACGTGACTGATGACGAACTGATTAAATGAATGTTCCGCATGTGTGAAAGGGGCCTAAGATTTACAGTGGGGATGGAAAGTATTCAGACCCCCTTACATTTTTCACTCTTTGTTATATTGCAGCCATTTGGAGGTAAAGAAGAACCCAAAGATCACTGTGGCTGAGCTCCAGAGATGCAGTCGGGAGATGGGAGAAAGTTGTAGAAAGTCAACCATCACTGCAGCCCTCCACCAGTCGGGGCTTTATGGCAGAGTGGCCCGACGGAAGCCTCTCCTCAGTGCAAGACACATGAAAGCCTGCATGGAGTTTGCTAAAACACACCTGAAGGACTCCAAGATGGTGAGAAATAAGATTCTCTGGTCTGATGAGAGAACTTTTTTGGCCTTAATTCTAAGCAGTATGTGTGGAGAAAACCAGGCACTGCTCATCACCTGTCCAATACAGATCCAACAGTGAAGCATGGCGGTGGCAGCATCATGCTGTGGGGGTGTTTTTCATCTGCAGGGACAGGACGACTGGCTGCAATTGAGGGAAAGATTAATGCGGCCAAGTACAGGGATATCCGGACGAAAACCCTCTCCAGAGTGCTCAGGACCTCAGACTGGGCAGAAGGTTTACATTCCAACAAGACAATGACCCTAAGCACACAGCTAAAATAACGAAGGAATGGCTTCACAACAACTCTGTGACTGTTCTTGAATGGCCAAGCCAGAGCCCTGACTTAAATCCAATTGAGCATCTCTGGAGAGACCTAAAAATGTCTGTCCACCAATGTTTACCATTCAACCTGACAGAACTGGAGAGGATCTGCAAGGAGGAATGGCAGAGGATCCCCAAATCCAGGTGTGAAAAACTTGTTGCATCTTTCCCAAAAAGACTCATGGTTGTATCAGATCAAAAGGGTGCTTCTACTAAATACTGAGCAAAGGGTCTGAATACTTAGAACCATGTGATATTTCAGTTTTTCTTTTTTAATAAATCTGCAAAAATGTCAACAATTCTGTGTTTTTTTGTCAATATGGGGTGCTGTGTGTACATTAATGAGGAAAAAAATGAACTTAAATGATTTTAGCAAATGGCTGCAATATAACAAAGAGTGAAAAATGTAAAGAGGTCTGAATACTTTCCGTCCCCACTGTATGTGCTTGGATTTAAATATTCTGTAAGCTAATAAATGTTGCTTTGTGTAATTCCAAATGATTTCATTGGAAGAGTTAGGCCCCCTTTCACACGGGCACCTCAGCTAGGCAGAATCCGCTTACTCAACGGGGGATCTCACTGCCAGGGCTGGTGCAAGGATTTTTGACACCCTAGGCGAAACCTCATTTTGCCTCCCCCTTTTGCCCTGCCTATGTATACGGTGAAGGTGGCGGGGTGGAGGTTTTTG
The DNA here is from genome assembly GCA_037952835.1 of Lithobates septentrionalis. Classification (NCBI taxonomy): domain Eukaryota; kingdom Metazoa; phylum Chordata; class Amphibia; order Anura; family Ranidae; genus Lithobates; species Lithobates septentrionalis. The sequence goes on from JBBDGP010001436.1 coordinate 1,318,607, forward strand.
CAGCGCCTCTCCTCTATTTCTGCAGCGGTGGCCCGCAGCCCCACACCTGTGCCTCTGAACCCGGCCTGAAGGGGCCAGGGGCCAGCGTCACCATTAGGCGGGACAGGCAGCCACTTAGGGCGCCAGGATGGAGGGGGCAGTAATAATCTTTTTACAATTTATTTGAAACTTTTTTTACCATTTTGAATTTTTTTTTACAAATGTTTTTATTATTTTCAATTTTTTCTTACAATGCTGTTGGGAGAGGCTTTGGTAAAATATTGATGTTTCACTTTTGAGACAGAGAAAGGAATTGAGGACATAGATCCTCAATCCTTTCTCTGTAGCTTCCGCTGCACTGTAGATGGGTCAACAGGATATGCTTTGTGAAGAGGCTCCAGTTTATTTTTATTTTTTTACGTCGCATAAGGGTTTTTAATAATCAACTGGTGCATACATATTATGTTTGCTTTTGCATATAAACTTGGTAACTGATACATTGAGTGTTATACATTTCGTAATTAAGATAATAGGTAAATTGTTTTTGCCATGTGGGTATATTCTATGAGTATACATTTAGTACATAAAAACTACATATTGAGACATGTGTCTGAGTATTTATTCCAAGCTGATTTGGTTTTATTCTACACAGGTATCAGACTCCTGGAGCCAGCGGTCCCATATCTTGTTATATTTGTTGGGGCAACCTCTGTTAATATATATGCATTTCTTATACGGCAGGGTATTATTCACTTCTATTTTCCATTCTACTATCTTGGGAGGTGTTTGTCTCATCCATTTTTTAGCTATAATTTTCCTTGCTGCGAACAGCGTCTCATGAAGAAATGTTTTTGTATATTTATCAATTGTGTCTGGTAAAATACCAAGAAGACCTATTTTTTTTTTAATTTATATTTTTTATTTTCATTATATCCATGTACATAAAAAAAATCCAAAATTCAGACATGGCTCCCTTTAATAAGTACATTTAAATCCCCCCCCCCTCCCACCCAATCCCTTATACATACATAGTTACATACATAGTTAGTAAGGTTGAATAAAGACACCAGTCCATCCAGTTCAACCTGAGTGAGTGTGTGTCTACAACCCTGACCCTTGTCCCTAACCCTGTACATCGCACACTCACATCAGTCCCTACCCTCAATCCAAGGTCCCCATTCATATACTAGGGCCAATTTTGGACAGAAGCCAATTAACCTACCAGCATGTCTTTGGAGTGTGGGAGGAAACCAGAGTACCCGGAGGAAACCCACGCAGGCACAGGGAGAACATGCAAACTCCAGGCAGGTAGTGTCGTGGTTGGGATTCAAACCAGCGACCGTTTTTTACTGCTAGGCGAGAGTGCTAACCACTGCACCACTGTGCCGCCCTTATCTATTTAATTTGGAACTGGGCAATGAGGGATCAGAACTAGGTACCACATCCCATTAGATGAGAACAATTGGTAAAAGATAAGCGGGACTTTAAAGGTACCAAAGAAAATATACAGTGAATTTATAAAAATATAAATTTTTTTTAGACATATGTTTCTTTAAAATGACAGTAAATGTTCAAAAGCATGATATTCATACAGCATGTGCAACCACTTCTTACTCTACATGCTTGGCCCATAAGAGCTTCCTCAGGAGCTTTTGAAGGTGTTGCATGAAGTTAAATACTACAAAAGAAATGAACAATAATACAAAATTAAACGTAGAAATTATTGTGACAATTGTGTCAAAAAAAATTGCATAAATATATCATGAACATTACATATATATATATATATATATATATATATATATATATATATATATATATATATATACACACACACGTTTACAATATATATATATATTGATAATGAGCTTAAAATGCATGCCCACCAGATGCTTTCATTCATGTTATTGATTGAATTCATTGAAAAATCTGATTCCTGGACTGAAGCCTGAGTTTAGAGGGCATATATGCAACCATAGTGAGAGAATAAAGAGTCTGAAAAGTAAATCCACGTGTAGGTGGATTATCTTAGTGGCCCTAATTGGTTATACCAAGATCATAAAAAAATGTTTAATTAATAATCTAAAAACAAGGCACTATTTACCTTGTTCGGAGTTTTAAAGTGGAACCAATGGGATCTTTATTTTGTCTCCAAAAACCAGGGGAAAGGGTTAATGCTGGGATGTCCGGTAAAGCCGCAGCAGATGGTATTGGCTGTGTCTTAACAAAACCGGATACAGACCAGCAGCACCCCTGCTATCAAGTTTCCCTGGGGAATCAGCCAGTAGACTCCTGAGAGAAAGAGAAAAAACACACAGATTGTTTCCAATTTAGTGGAAATTTGTACATAAATGTTTAAGGTGTCCTGCTAATGCACATAGACTCTTCCTGTCCTGGATTGGGGCTAGGGCCCTACGGCCAACATGAGGGGGCATCAGCACCTAGGAGAGATAGATGGAAAAATCATTTCTTGCTGATCATGGCATGGCCTCCTTTTCTGCCAATGCAGGCATGTATTGACCTAAAGGGATCCCATTCCCTTCCCCAAGCGGAATTTGAGCTATTGTGAACATTACAGCAACAGAGTACTTACATGTTCCAAGGATTCGAAGGATGCTTGCTATGAAAAGACCTCTTGGTCTCCTTCCCCTTCCTCCCCCCCCCCTTCCCCTCCCCCCTCTTCCCCCCTTCCCCTTCCTCTCCTTTCTCTTTCCCCCCCTTTCTCCCCTCCCCCCTCGTCCCCCCTTCCCCTTCCTTTCCTTTCTCCCCCCCTTTTCCCATCCCCGCCCCCCGCCCCCCGCCCCCCGCCCCGCCCCGCCCCCTCCCCCCCATTTCCCAGTTCCCTTCCCTTTCTTTTCCTCCCCCCCCTCTGTTTCTTCCTCCTCCCCCCCCCCTTTTTTCCCCCCCTTCTCTTTTTTCATCAATCAGGGTATTGATATACTTCCTATTTCCATGTTGACTTTCCAGTTATCTGGACCTTACCTGATCCATACCCATCATCAGCTACTGTCCCCCATACTATAGGCGGACCAGGTAGGACACACTTTTTGGACTTTCCATGTACTACTCTGGCTATTCATATGTATGCACATTTTTACATATATATTTTCATGACTTACAGGATACACATTTGGCCCCAGTGTGATCTCAGATCTAAACTGTCATACGCCCTTGAATAATGGGCTTCTCTTCCCATTGAAAGGGAGAATAAACCACCTTATATATCCATACCTTCCTATCCCCACCTCGACAGTGCCTTTGTGAATATTCTTGTTATACTCTACTAAAGTTCTACACACCACGACCAGGGAACGCGTCTGATGGGCAGTATGTGTCAATACATCTATGTTCTTTTAAACTCGTCTTGGAATGCATAACCTATATCTATAGATACCAATGTAAGTGTAAACAGAAGAATATATATATATACAGATTCATACAATCATAGGTTCTTTTTTCACGATTTTCATTGTGTACTTACTATGTTTATGTTATATATACTATTTTCCATATAGAAAACTCTTTTTGCAAACCCTACAATCACCCCTGAAGAAGGAGGCATAAGCAACTCCGAAACGCGTCGGGTGCAAATGTATTGGTATCACTAGTTTTGTATTTATGGAACTGCATTCCTTGTTTTTAACTATGTGATTATGTGATATTCACTTGATGATTTTTTGTAATAAATAAATTGTTATTTACTTCATATACTTCTCTAAATATTTTCTTAAATGTGCCTTTAAAGTCCACTAGGGGAATTTCCTTTGCTTTAAACTTGCTATGAAAAGGGGAAAGGAGAGGAGAGACAAATAATCTCTCTCTCTCACAGCTTTCCTGTCAGTTTGCATGGTGGCGAACCGCCACATTTTCAGCTCTCCCCGTCCCGTCGGTGCCTGACGTCATCAGCAGGCTGCAGACGTAGTGACAGCGCCATTGCGCATACCGGAACTCCACAGGCGGATGTGACCTCACATGCTAACGTGCGTTGACACAATCTGCCATTTTGGAAAGCCCAAGTTTGCCAGACAGGATGAGGGGAACGGACGGAAACATATCCACTCCTTCCCTCAGCATATCGGGCACAGGACTCTCCATAGATGACGCAAACATCATACAGTGGCTCCTGGTCATCAGGCTGGAAATGAGGACTTGGGCATGTCACTAATATTGACGCTTTAGGGCCCGAGCTTACCTTAGGTGATTGGTTTAACACCAATGTAGCAAGTGCCAAGGGCATCCATATGGTTACTTACCCCCCAACTCAGTTGATCCAGTCATATATGAAAATATAGTTGAATTAACTGAAAATCTAATTTACTTTAAGTTCCATCCAAAGGTGCTGCATATTCGAATAGCTCATCATTTACATAGATATATGAGCAAGCAGCACAGCATTTCCTAGATAAAAATCGTAACATAAATTTAAAAAAAATATAGTAAATGAGAATTTATTTAACCGGTAAATCACAAAAATGAGAATGTATAGCCAAGTGTGAGGTGGGGGAAAATAATAGGGATACAGTGATGTTTTCATCAATAAACCCATATATTTTATTTAAACCACAGAATGAGAGAGGGGGGACTTTTTAATCATGAAGATAGCCATGATTTATAAAAATGACTTAAAGATAAATGCATCATTCATTCCAGGAGGTTTAAGAGCTGACAGATTATGAATCCACCTACCTTCCCACTGTAAAAGTAGCTTGTCGTTATCACCCCCTCTCTCATTCAATGGTAGGTGTTCCAAAGCAAAAAAAATGCACTTTGGAAAGGTCAAATGCATGAAAAAGACCCATATGTCGACTAATGGGTGTTGTCATTTGGGACTTGTAGACCAACTTGACGTGGTCACAAATACGATGAAAGAACGGTCTTTTAGTTTTGCCTACATAGTAGGCACCACAATCACATGTCATAATGTAGACCACCCCCACCGATTGACAATTTGTGAGGAATCGTGGTCTAAAGATATGTCCATCAGGCAATATAATCTCCTGAGCTTCACAAATATATCTACAGATGTTGCACTTACCGCAGGGAAAAGTTCCCGTGCGTGTGTTTTGGCCTGTTTTTTTAAGTTGGTGGGGACTGTGGACCAAACTGTCTCTTAAGGACTTAGATCTCCTAAAGGTTATTTCCGGGTACGTTTTTACATATTTAGATACAGTAGGATCAGCAAACAGTAAGTACCAATATTTTTGCATCATGCTCCTGACTTGATTTTGTTGTCCCGAATAACAGGTTAATCTCACCCCGCATTCGGGTTTGGTGACTTTTTGGCCATGAATGAGCTGCATCCTGTCTTGATTCTTGGCTCGATTATAGGCCTTTTTGAGGCAGTTGTTACTATAGCCTCTTTCTTTGAGTACACTTTGACGGAAGTGTAAAGCCTTGGCCTCCTTTTCAAAATCAGCATTTCTGCTGCAATTACGTTTTAATCGTAAGTACTGGCTATAAGGGATACTCATAAACAGTGGTGATGGGTGTAAGCTATCAGCATGTAGAATAGAGTTCCCTGCTGAGGATTTTTGGAATAGTGTGGATCCCAGGCTGCCATCAGGATTGATGAACAGCTGGACATCCAAGCAGCTCAACATTTGTTCATGATAGTTGATTGAAAATTAATAAATTCAATCTAAAGTTTACTAAGTGTCAAAAAAGGTAAGCAACTGACTTTGGGTATCAGACCATATCAAAAAGATGTCGTCGATAAAAAGATGCCATATGAGCACCTTTGCAAAAAATTCCTGCGTGTCCCCCCTGTAAAATAGATCACACTCCCACCCCCCCCAGGTACAGGTTGGCATACGATGGGGCACATCTCGTTCCCATCGCTACCCCCTGCACCTGGAGGTAGTGGGAACATCCAAATAGAAAAACATTGTTCGGCAATATAAATCGTAATAATTTAAGAATAAACTTGTCATAGGGTCCTGCCATTTGATCTAGCTCCTGAATGAAGCTCCCCACAACTCCAACCCCCAATTCATGGGGGATGGAGTTGTAGAGAGCCTCCACATCAATGGCCACCAATAGAGCTCCGTCAGGGATATGAATCCCATCAAGAGCCCCCAAGAGATCCATAGTATCCTTAATGTAGGAAATTAATGACCCCACATGAGGACGGAGACATTCTTCCACCATCTGGCTAGTTGTCTCCGTAAGGCAACCATTTCCCGAGACGATAGGTTGGCCCGGGCGATGGGTTAGGCTCTTGTGGATTTTGGGCAATGCGTACACTGTTGGGTTTTTGATGATTGAGTGTTCAGAAATTCCCACGTTATTTTCATAATAAGATTATTGTGGTATGCAGAGCCTATTAGTTTCCTGTATTGGATATCAATGTTTTTAACAAAGCCTACAGATACCTTTTTGTACCAGTCCCGATTGTTGAGGCGGTCCATAACCATACTTTCATACTGGGCACAGTCCATCACAACTAGGTTACCCCCTTTGTCTGAGGGTTTATTAACTAAGTTGGAATTCCTGTTGGTCAAGGGATATGTTGGAATGGGAGGTTACTTTCCATTTAGTTTGATTTCGTTAGGACCTGCGGTGTGAATACCCAATATTAGTGATATGCCCAATTCCTCATTTCCAGCCTGATGAACAGGAGTCACTCTATGCTCTTCACATCATCTATGGAGAGCCCTGTGACCGATATGCTGAGGGAAGGAGTGGATATCTTTCCGTCCGTTCCCCTCTGAGTGTCTGGCAAACTTGGACTTTCCAATATGGTGGATTGTGACCACGCACGTTAGCGTGTGAGGTCACATCTGCCTGTGGAGTTCCAGACATGCACAATGGCGCTGTAACTACGTCCGCGTCCCGCCGATGACATCAGATGCCGGCGGGATGGGGAGAGCTTAAAATGTGGCAGTTTGCCACCATGCAAACTGACAGGGAAGCTGTGAGAGAGAGAGAGAGAGAGAGAGAGAGAGAGAGAGAGAGAGAGAATTTGTCTCTCCTCTCCTTTCCCCTTTTCAAAGCAAGCATCCTTATAATCCTTGGCACATGTAAGTACTCTGTTGCTGTAATGTTCACATTGGCTCAATTTCCGTTTGGGGAAGGGAATGGGATCCCTTTAGGTCAATACATGCCTGCATTGGCAGAAAAGGAGGCCATGCCATGATCAGCAAGAAATGATTTTTCCATCTATCTCTCCTATGTGCTGATGCCCCCTCATGTTGGCCGTAGGGCCCCAGCCCCAATCCAGGACAGGAAGAGTCTATGTGCATTAGCAGGACACCTTAAACATTTATGTACAAATTTCCACTAAATTGGAAACAATCTCTGTGTTTTTTATCTTTCTCTCAGGAGTCTACTGGCTAATTCCCCAGGGAAACTTGATAGCAGGGGTGCTGCTGGTCTGTATCCGGTTTTGTTAAGACACAGCCAATACCATCTGCTGCGGCTTTACTGGACATCCCAGCATTAACACTTTCCCCTGGTTTTGGGGACAAAATAAAGATCTTATTGGTTGGTTCCACATTATTAAAACTTCGAACAAGGTAAATAGTGTCTTGTTTTTAGATTATTAATTAAACCTTTTTTATGATCTTTGTATAACCAATTAGGGCCACTAAGATAATCAACTTACATGTGGATTTACTTTTCAGACTCTATTCTCTCCCACAGGCTTCAGTCCAGGAATTAGGATTTTTCAATTAAATCAATAACGTGAATGAAAGCATCTGGTAGGCATTAATTTTTGGCTTATTATCAATATATATATATTTTTGTAAACGTGTATGTATTCATTGTTCATGATGTATTTATGCAATTCTTTTTAACACGATTGTCACAATAATTTCTACGTTTAATTTTGTATTATTGTTCATTTCTTTTGTAGTTTTTAACTTTATGCACCACTTTCAAAATCTCCTGAGGAAGCTCTTATGAGTGAAACATGTAAGAAGTGGTTGCACGTGCTGTATGAATATCATGCTTTTGAACATTTACTGTCATTTTAAAGAAACATACGTCTAAATAAAATGTATATTTCTATAAATTCACTGTATATTTTCTTTGGTACCTTTTTTTTTTTTTTCAAAAAGTTTTTATTTGATTTTCAAAAATACATTAACAGTATAGTATTGTGTACAGTCATATTTTGTGACATTCACAGAGGCAGCAAAAGAAAAGAATACTTTGGTACAAACTTAGGTCTAGATAAGGGATAGTTTCCAATGTATTTACCCATATGAGATGGCTGAATAAACAAGTTATACCAGATCGTGACATTCTAATAGTTGGCTATCATTAATGAATACCTGGATGGATCTGTTTGGAAAATCCCTATGAATATTAAATTATGCGATAACAATAATACACAGAAGAGAATAAAACCAGGGGGGGGGGTGGTGGGTGGGGGGGGACCTAGTTGAGAGGTAAGACAGTTGGTAAGGTACATTATACGATTGTCCAGATGTATTTTACCACATTGACATTGAGCTAGCTGGTGACAAAAATTTGAATAGAGTTCTGGTCGTGCTCTTGGAGTAGCAAATTTAGCGGCCAGTGCCGTGTTCAGGTTGGTGCAAGAAGACCTTTTTTCCAGAGGAGATTTGTTCCTTATTCAAGAGAATATTCACTCCTTTGGCATCGGTTAGGAGGAGTCGTAGTAAGAGAAGGATGATAGGCTGAAATTTGCTATTTCCTCCTCTTAGAGAGATGAGAGCATAAAGGCGTTCCATTTGGAATGGAAGTGGTCTGAGGAGTTTTTCTGTTTGAAATCCGTATTTAGGCGGTCTTTGATTAGTAAGTGCATAAGTTCTCGTTTGACTTGGGTGATGTTGGGGCACAAAAGGTGAAATCCAGTTTTTCAAGATGGTTCTTCTTGCGATTAAGAGGCAAGTCAGGGACCACCCTTTGTGTGAAGTGGCATCTTTCGAGATCCCTGTGTTGGACCTGTATTGATATTGGCGGTTTTGGACCAGGGCAGGAGTTTTGGGTCCCAGTGGCCGAAGATAAGAAGTAATGGGTCCTTGATTAGTTTTATTAGGGTCACTTCAAATATGTAGGCAAGAACTTGTTCCCAGAATGTAGAGATGTAGGAGCAGTCCCAGAAGCGATGAGTCAGGGATGGTTTCTGATGGTTACATAGTGGACAGAAGGCTTTGCTTTTGTCTGTTTTTGACGATAGGAAAGGCATATATGCTCTGTGGGCTATTTTCAGTTGCGTTTCTCTCCATATTTCGTTAGGTGTTAGCTTTTGTACGGTATTGAGACCTTGCAGGATTTTTTCCACTAGGTTTGGATCAGGGAAGTCTTTGTTCCAATTTTTAATGAGAGAGGTAGAGAAGACTTGTTGAGGAGAGGTTTGTATATGTCCGAGATTTTGTATGAGTTGTTCGAGATCATTTGGTCTGTGACGTTGGTTTGGAACCTTTTGTCGACTTGTTTGCACTCCTCCCTTAGAAAACTGATGCATTGACCATAGTAGAAGGTATGTGTCGTGGGTAGAGAGAAGGTTTCCGCAATGTTGGCAAAGGGTAATGGCCGTCCCGTCTGTATGTTGCAGAGGGAGGAGAATTTTGTTAGGCCTTTCTGTTCCCAGATTTTGAAAGGTTTGTGCTCTAAACCCGGTGGAAAGACCGGATTTCCTTGAATCGGGAGGTGTACCGATACAAAAGGGGATATCTTGAGTATTTTCCTTGCTTCTCTCCATGCCACTGCTGTATCCCTTAATAGAAGGTTATGTTGGTAAAGAGAGGGGACTGACTTCCATCTGCAGTGTAGGAGGGCTACTAGTGAGTAAGGGTGGGCCATGTCAGATTCCAAAGAGAAATTTGAGTAGCGAGAGGACTGCGTTATCCAGTCTAGACTAGTTCTAAGCAAACATGCTACGTTATAAATTCTGATATGAGGGAGACTGATGCCCCCTTCGCGCCTGGGAAGATATAGTTTTTTGAGAGCTATGCGTGGTCGTTTGTTTTGCCATAGGAATGTAGATATAGTAGAATTGAGCGAAGTCACATCTTTATGATGGAGAAGTAGTGGAATAGTTTGCATTGGGTATAGTAGTCTTGCAAAACTGACCATTTTTAGTAAATGACATCTTCCCAAGAGCGAGAGGGGCAGATCCATTCAGGTATTTAGTTCCTGAGTTATTTTTGACAATAAAGGAGGGTAGTTAAGGTGGTATAGTGAAGAGGGGAGTTTTCCTATATTTATTCCCAGGTAGGTGATATGAGATTTTGCAACAGGGAAGATTGATTGCTGTGTCCATTTTGGTGTGGAGTGGGTGCCGATGGGTAGAATTTCGCTTTTGCTGTAGTTAATACGAAGACCAGAGCACAAGCAAAATTCATCAAATACATTCTTTATGGTTAACATATATGAAGTGGGGTTGGCCGAAAATATGAGGACATCATCTGCAAATAGGGAGGTACATAAGTCATGTGTGCCTATTTTTATGCCATGTAGGGGGGCTATTAATGTTAGACATCTGGAGAGCGGTTCTAGGGCGATATTGAAGAGGAGCGGGGATAGGGGGCAACCTTGGCGTGTACCCTTGTGAAGGTGAAGTTCTTCTGATAGAAGACCTGCTACCACTAATCTTGCTGTCGGGGCTGTGTACATGGCGGTGATAAGATGGTGGAAGGGACCAGTGCAACCCATTGCTGTCATTGTCATGGATAACCAGTCGAAGCTGACGTTATCGAAGGCTTTTTCCGCGTCTAACGTGATAATGGCATGATCAGTGTTCGGGCGCTGAAGTGCATGTTCGAGGGCCAGCATGACTTTGCGGATGTTGAGGGTGGCAGTTCTTCCTTTTACGAAGCCTGATTGGGCGGAGTGAATTAGAGAGGGCATAATATCTGCTAGCCTAGTGGCTACGATTTTTGAAAGGATTTTCACATCTAGATTGAGAAGTGATATGGGCCTGTAAGAGCCCGATTCCTGAGGATCTTTGCCCTTTTTAGACAACAGTTTTATAATGGCCTGGTTCCCCGACTGTATGTATGCACCCCCTGACCAAATATTCTGGTATACTTGGAGAAGAGTGGGTTCTAGGAGGGGTTGTAGGGTTTTGTAAAATTCACTAGTGAAACCGTCTGGGCCTGGGGCCTTGGATAGGGTCAGGTTGCGGATGGTTGTCGAGAGTTCAATGAGAGTTATAGGTGCATTAAGGGTTTCTAGTTGTGATGGAGAGATTTTGGGCATGGTTATTTTTTCTAGAAAAGCGCGTGCTTTTTGTGTATCTATGGGATCTGAGGCGTAAAGTGTGGAGTAGAATTTTTGCATGACTTTGTTAATTGAGTGTGGAGTGGCATGGAGGGTGCCTGTATTGTCACGAAGAGATGTGATGTGGGTGGGGCGGAATGAACCTTTGCATATTCTGGATAAGAGTTTACCTGCTTTGTTTCCAAACTTATGGAATGTGGCATCTAAATAGGCCTTCTTGGT